>CM034148.1:202367704-203567704 GCA_019776745.2 Taxus chinensis
TTATTTTAATATAAAATTATTTTTCTATTGAAAATATCTTTCATTAAACTATATTTCAAGATGAGTTTATTTATCTAAACTTATTATAGAAAATTGTGTTTGTGTCAATGTTTGAGATGTGATTCATGGTTTTGATAACCAATTATTATTTATAAAACATATTTATCATTACATGAAACTATTGTATTTTTTGCCGATATTCATCAAATTTTGATTTTAACTCTTCAATATTTTATTTGTCTTTCCGTGGTAGTCTACCAGAGAATACCTATAATTTATTTTTATTTGTATCTTCAATTGTTTGACGTCATCTCAGATCTTTTAATAGTGATGTCCTACTTATATTTGGTGCACTATTTGTTTTTCTAATTAAAGAATATTTATTTGTTTCTTTACTCACTACATGTGATGTAATAATACATAAGGTAGTATTACTATTTTTTATACATGAGGTCAGACCAATTAATTGGTATACATTCATTATATTTTTTTAGAATAGATTTTTTACTATTTTTTTTAGATGTTCTTCAACCAAGGGTCTTTATAATAGTTCTAAAATTAATATTTTCCATCATTTAAACAAACAATTGACATCTTCTTGTTTCAATTGAGTCATTAAAAAATGTTCTCCATATCTGATTATATTTTATTCTAGAAGTTTGTTCACTCTTATTAGACATTAGATTTAAAATATTCTCATCAATATCAAGTAATATTTTAGGTGTTTTACAAAAAATATTCATTGGTGAGTTCAATGGAAAGGATTGTTGAATATTATATAAACAATTTTCATTTTCTATTTAATTGTCATCTTCATTATTTTTTAAAGAATTCGTGTTTTCACTAGGTTATTCATTTGGTGTAACATCTATGTTTAAATTTTTCATTCCATCATCATTAATTGAATATTCATTTTTTGTAGTTTCAGTTGTGTTTTTGACGATATGTTGCACTATAAATTTCATTTGGAGGAGATGAAATAATTTTATGTACATACATTGATTTATTTTTTTCATAGATTTTTTGCACTCACACCCTTATTTTCTCTTCTTTTCTTATTTCTTCGATCTGTTGGATGAATAACCATATTTTTAAACATATAATGTCTCGTAAACATGTTTTTTTTCAACTTTATTCCATTTTTCATTTGTTTCCTTTGTTATTCCAATCCCTCAATTTTTTTCCTTTATGATTTCCTCTGTATAATTGTTAAATATATTTATCATGACAATAAAATTCACAAAAAATAGTTAATAAGTGTTATAAATATAAGGAACAATACAAAAAAAATCAGATATAAAACAATGCTTAAATATTTCAGAATACAATAATTTATATAAGATAAAACATATAAAATTTTCAATAGTACTAAAATGATGTAGGAATATGCATATGACAATGACCAAAGGGACCAAAATCAGAGATTTTTATTTGTGTTTGGATCTATTGTTAAGTGCATTATAACATGATTGTGTTGTAACACACTTGTACTATAGTATACTCAACATATAATACAAGTGTGTTATATATTTTAATGATTAGAAATTATCAATCCATAGGCTTATATTTTCCTAGGATTTATAAACCTAAGAGTTGGACTGTGTAATACGTGAATAAATCAATTTTTTACAAAAAAACACAACAATATCAAGTGTATGCCCTGATTTCTCATGTGTTATAGACAATTATTCCAAAAACAAGACTACAACGTCAAGCTCTGTTTTATGTTTTGTACAATATACTTCTTTCTAAAATCTAATTAGTTTGAGCCTTTAATCCTTCATTTCTTTTACTATTTTCTCTTTTCTTTCCAAAACATATGAATACTATTTTATACATAATTTATGATTTTTCACCTGAATTTCTAGAAAAATGGTTTGATCTAAACTCAATTCTATACACATTGAAATAACAAAAACTAAATTGGAATATTTTCTCAAAATTATGGGCATGTACACATATATTTGATTTTCAGGAAGTGTTCACTTTTAAAATTAGTTTGAGTTTCTCACGAAAAATGATCGATACTGGAACCCTAATCGCCACGAGTCAAAAATACTTGGAAGAGGGCAATGCTTCTGTCAGGGGGGGCGGGTGTCTAGTTTGCCCTAGTTCAGGGTCATTACCCTACTCTGTTGGAGAACCGATCTTTGGATTGGGCCCTTCAAACAAGTTGGTGTATAATCAAATCGATGGTTGTGGGGGTGTCTCCTCTGTTCTCCCTAGTGGTAGTGGTGGCATTTCCCTGATCCATGGCGATGGTGGTATTAAGGCTCATACAGATCTCAACAAAGATAATGTCAGGGGTGACAGCTTGGGTCTCATCGGGAAAGCCTATGGTGAGGGTGAATGCGGGTCTGATGCCCCCCTTGTGATGGTTACCCTTTTGTGAGTCCTTCAATGCTTGGTGGGTCAGTTGTCTCCTCTCTAGTTGGGGGTTTCAGGTAGCAAAGTGCAGGACAAGGACATCTTAGGAAGCAATACCAGAATAGGGGAAATCCCTCTTTTTTAGAGGTGGCCAAATATGGTGTTAAGGAGCCAGTTAAATCCATGGCTTATGCCAAATTAGCTCCTTCGGTCTCCTTTGGTGAGGATGTATCAGAAACTGTGAATTTTTTTAAAAAAACAGGGCCTGATCTATAGATTCAGTAGTTGTTGTCCAGGCCTTCTGGCCCTTCACAAATGGATATTTGAGCGATGGAGGCCCTTCATGGAAGGTAAAGTTAATATATATCCCTCTTCTCATGGAATATTCATTGTTGTCTTTGAGGTTTCCTCTGAAAAGGAATTTTTTTTTGGAAAAATATGGGATTTTCAGTCGAACCATCTTCTTATGAAGCACTGCTTTCCAAAATTTAACCCGATATCTGAAACCTTTACTATCAGACTTGTGTGGATAAGGATTCCCTATTTACCTTTGCACTTATGCAGTGAGGATGGTTTCAGATCTATGGGAGATGCTTTGTGTAAATTCCTCGATGTTGATACTAGGACATAATCTTTTGATCATACTACTTATGCTCATATTCTGGTGGATATGGACATGGCGGCTGATTTCCCATTCACAATGGAGCTCAAAGTTAGGGATTGTGTATGGACTCAAAGTCTCGATTATGAAGGTCTCTCCTTCAGATGTAGAACATGTTTTTCCCTTGGACATCTTGCTGCTAACTATCACATTGTGAAGAAGTAGATTAAAGGATGGGTATCGTGGTGGAAGGATTTTAATCCAAAAAAAATGATAGTTGAGGCTGAGGAGGACAATGATGATTCAAATGTTTTAGACAGTGACATTGGTAATTTAGGAAAGGACAAGGATAAGGTAATGGAAGAAATGAATGTGGAAAATTTGAGTGCGAATGTCATTCTTCCCATTTTACCTGTTAATGAACCACAAGTAGCTGATAAGGGGGTTGCACCTTTTCCATCCCTTGTATCCTTGTGTGATCCTGATCTAAACTTTGTGTCTATTGAAATTATCCTTCCTATTAACCCGGATGAGAATGTGGATCCTAATTGGGGGGAAGGATGGAAGATGGTGAACTACATAAAAAGGGGAAAAGATGGAATTGTGCCTCTCAAGATGTACCTTAGATCTCATAAAGGGAAAGGTTTTGGAAGTTGATTTCTGTGATCCGGTTGGCCAAGTTGCTTTGACCATCATACCTTGTGTTTCCTTCCCTGATCTTGAGGTTTGGCATGTCATTTTGTTTCTTTATTGGCCATGGGCTCTTATTTGTTGTTGTTTCTCTCTTGGGATTTGATTGCTTCATCTTTTGGTTGTATAGGGTTCTTGTTCCCTTCAAAATCAATATTTACCCAATCTAATAATACAAATTTAAAATTAGTAAAACATTATATATTCATCAAAAAAATATCAAAAATTAGTTGGACATAATACATGGTCGTATATAAATTTCTACCAAAGGGATTATAAAATAGTTTAGGGAATTCAAAAATGGGGGGATGTGCTGATAACACTATGTTATCTTGTTGACATAAAATATACACACCTTGTATATGAAAACCACCTATGACATTCCCAATCTCCACTAGCTTAAAAACATTAGTATCTTAGAAATTCTATTTCAAGAAAATTATAATTCTTATTCATATCACATTGTCAAATTTTGAGCATATGCATACCAAATTATTAGTTGAAGATCAATTTTTGTTTATTTCAAGAAACAAGTTGCCACTTTTGAACCCATTTTGGTCACCCATTTCCAAAGACTTACCAATATATAATATATAATAATGAATATAATACATTGATTTTGATCATATAAATAAAACTTGTGAGCTTGTATAAACATATGTTGATCAAGACAATAACCTAGATGGCAATTCTCATGGGGAAACTTCCAAATGTATTAAAATTCACACTATATCTCCTATTGAATCCGTTCAAAATGATTTTCAAAGTTTGGAACGTGTATAATATGGTGAAATCATGCTTAAATTTTTAAATTAAATTTTGACCACCGAAATCCTCTTTTAAAATTGTCATTGTTGTAGTTTTGTCTAAAAATAATAATTTCCTTAAATTTTTGCATATGTAATTTGTAACGCCTGCAAAAATGACATTTTAGGAACATGCTTCAACCTAAAAGTTAACCTAAAAATTGTAACTAATTTTTTTTGTTTAAGTTATAAGAATGTTACAAGGGTGCTTGAACCCTTAGCGTTCATTAAATTAACTTACACCACTAACTCAGCTTTACGATTTGAGAAACTAGGTCTAGTAAAAAGGTTAACATATTTTCAAATTTATCTCAAAGGTCCATTAACCAATTATTCATTAGGAAGGTACCAAGGATTAATTTTCTTGATTAAATATTTTCTTCTCTATAGCTAAAGTTCAATCCTAGAAGGTTAACTTGTCCCACAAGCTTCCAAATTTGGAATCTAAGGCTAAATTCAAGTTTCCCATGAAGGGTAGAGTGTATGAAACTCAACATCTTAAACATTCAACACACAACACAAAATCTAAGAGAAAATGAAGTCTAATAAATGAACTCCTTTTGGTCACATCTTTAATTAGTTTAGGACAATGTTAAATTAACTTAATAAGACACTACCACCCATTAATAATAAAGGGGGGTAAAACATACATCAAAATCTAAATAATTAAAACAAGTAAATTACATTACTAAAATTACAGATACTAACATTAATAAAAGGGAACTAATAATAAAAGACAACACATGACCCCTTGGTCATAGTTTCCCCTAACCAACTAATTCTAACAAACACATAATTACAGGTTGCCATGGTAACCCAAGTTGAATTCATCTATAATTCTAATGTGGTTGGTCTGAAATCTCCCCGATGTTTGTTTTGAATAATTTTACCTACAAAATACATAAATACCCTCTTCGGCCTCGTGGCCTCATTAAAAACATCTATTCAATAAAAGATACAATATAAATCCAAAATCATCTATATACGAATCAATATCATCTAGGTAATTACTATATCATTTGCAATTTATAACAACATTTCTATTCCACATTTCATCCATGTCAAAGTGATCACAGCATTAATCCAATTATCAAAGGTCTACTCAATATGACGACATATATCACATGTTAGAAATATATGTATAAATAACCATGTCAACAGTATAAAAACATCAATATAAAATGTCTCTAATGGTCCACATGCATCATATATGAATCGAATCAACAAAAGTCCAGTATTTCTAACATCTAACATCATACTAAATAAAAAAGACAATCATATCCATAATTGTAGTTAGCAGTATTGAAAATCAAAGAAAAAAGTTGTCAAAGGGAAGTGGGCACTACATCCCCTTCCCCTTATACTCGACTTCCTCCTGGAAGTAACTCAAACATGTATGGGAACTGAAATCGTAGCAATGTGGCATCCTCCCATGTATCTTAAGTCTCATCATATTTGTCCCACTAGGACCCGAACATGGTCAATCTCTCTGCCGCGAAGGCCCAGGGTCCTATGCTCTATAATACAAACGGGCTCCACCATCACCTGCCCCTGATCCTGCACCCACAATTTGGTCTAATATAGCATGTGATAAGGATCGAATATATATCTCCTAACCAAATAAACATGAAACACATCATGGACATGAGATAAGATAGGTGGCAATGCTAGATGATAGGCCAAGGGACCGATACGCTCCAATTTCTCAAAATGACCTACAAACCTAAGAGCAAGCTTAGAACCTTTTCCATAATGGATAGAGCTCTTATGTGGTCTGAAATGAAGAAACACCTTCGTGCCCACCTCAAAACTACATTTTGTCCTATGCTGGTCCGCATACTTCTTCTACCTGTCCTGTGCCTCCTACAATCTTTGTCTAATCAAGATAACCTGCTGATCCATATCCTGTAATAAAGTTGGCCCAAGGGAAACCCTATCCTTTAACTTGTCCCAAATAAGAGGTGTTATGCACTCTCTACCATATGGTCCCTAAAAAGGAGCCATGCCTATCAAAATCTGAAAACTATTATTGTAAGAAAACTCCACCAAGTATAGATACTGCTCCCATCTCGACTGGTGATCCATAACGTACATCCTAAGCATGTCCTCTAGGATCTGATTCACCTGTTCAGTCTGTCCATCTGTCTCAGGGTGATATGTTGTACTGAAATTGATCCTCGTCTCGAGGGCATGCTGCATGGTGGTCTAGAAGTGAGAAGCGTACAAAGGATCATGGTCGCAAATGATCTTCCACATAATCCTGTGTAATCTGACAATATCATCAAGATATACCTGTGCCACTACACTATTTATATAGGTGGTATTCACTGGAGAAAAATGAGCCACTTTCGTCAGTTTATCCACTGTGAACATGATGGCATCGTGGTGGTATCTCGACGTCGGTAACCCAATAATGATGTCCATGGAAATGGTGTCCCACTTCCACTCCAGTATAGCATGAGGGAAAATAAGGCCAGATGGATGCTGACGCTCGGCCTTCACCCTCTAAAACTCTAAAAAATGTGACACAAACTGAGCCACATCTCTCTGAATTCCTCTCCAATGGTACAACTATCTTGAAGTGGTGTGCATCTTCTTCACCCTGAGATGAGTTGCATAAGGTGCACGATGAGCTTCTGACAAAATTTCTTGTCTTAATTCTCTATCACTAGGAACATATATCTAACCTTTGTGTCTGAGAAGACCATCTACCTCTAGTGAAAATCCATCAAATCTCCCCTCAAGGGGTCTCTGGGACTCGATCTCTGCCCTGGTTGCAAGGTTCAAACTGTCATGAGGGAGCTACTACAAAATCCTACTCCGTAAATATGTTCCCACTAAAGTATCCACAACCACGTGTATCCATCTACTCAAGGCACTCAATGTGTCTATAACCATATCATACTCACAAAGAAACTCCATCCAACACCACTAAAGAGTGTTGAGATTGGGTTGCGTGAAGAGGTGAAGAAGACTCAAGTGATCATTCATAAGTGCAAATATCTGGCCAAGAAGAAAATGTCTCCACCACACTAAGGTGTGCACAACTGTTATAAGCTTAAGATCATGAGTTAGATAATTGAGTTCAGAATTCTTGAGTTTACGAGACTCAAAATCAACTACTCTACCCTCTTGCATCAACACAACTCCAAGTCCTACAAAAGAAACATTTTTGCAAACATAGAACGAACCATGAGGATCCGACAATGCTAGAATAGGAACTTTCGTGAGGTATTCCTTCAGTGTACTGAAGGCCTACTCACATCTGTCTGACAAAACAAACTTCTTCCCTTTACACTGAAGGGAAGTGATGGGGTGCGCAATCTAAGAAAAGTCCTGAATAAATCTCCTGTAATAACCTGTTAAACCAATGAAACTACAAACCTTGGTCACACTAGTGAGTGTTGGCCAATCCACGATGGCTCAAGTATTGGAAGGATTGACTGTGATACCTTCTGCAAAAATGATGTGGCCCAAATAATGCACCTCTGTGTGAATGAACGCACACTTCTCTAGGTTCCCATAAAGATTCCTCTCATGAAGACACCGAATATCCTAGTGAAGGTTTTCATCATGCTCCTCACGTGTACGTGAGTAAATAAAAATGTCATCAAGGAAGATGAGCACAAAGAGATCTAAAAATTTCCTAAGCACCCCATTCATCAAGCTCATAAACACTACAGGGGCATTCGTCAGACCAAAAGGTAGCACTGTGAACTCGTAGTGGCCATATCTCATACAAAAGGTGGTCTTATGAATATCTTCCTCCATAATTATGAGCTGATGATACCCTTACTTAAGATCTATCTTGGAGAAAACTATGCCCCCCTTCATCTGATCAAATAAATCATGAATGTGTGGAAGGGGGTAGCGACTCTTGATCTTTACTTTGTTTAGTTGATGGTAATCAATACACAACCGTAGAGATCCATCCTTATTCTTCATGAAGATCATTGGTGCACCCCAAGGGGATATAATAGGATGGATTAGGCCTTTCTCCAGAAGGCCCTTTGGCTGCAACTTGAGCTCACATAGCTCAGGAGTAGTCATCTGATAAGGTGCTCATGAGATAGGCTCTGCACCTGGAACCAAATCTATGTGGAAATATATCTCACATGGGGGAGGTAACCCCGGTAGCTCCCCTGGAAAAACATCAGTGAAACTCTCTCAAAATGTGATGGTCATCAAGGGATGGTCCACTAGACTCATCCTCAGATATGTCACTATCCGTAACAACATATAACTGACAACCCTGTTGCACACACCACTTAAGCTCCATAGCAGCAATGGTGTGAATGGAAATGAACCTCCTAACTCTTGACATGATAGACTCCACTCCTAGATAATTTGTACAAGCAATAGACTTATGGTAACAGTCCACTCCAGCTCTGTTTGTAGACAACCAGTCCATGCCCAAGATGACACCATAAGATCCCAAAGGAAGGATAAAAAGATCTGAGGTAGTGGTGAAGGGTCCCAAATCCACTACACATTACTTAACTAAGGAGTCTACATAAATTTTGGCTTCCGAAGACAACTCAACATCCCAAATATGACCCTGCCTAACTACCACCAGCCTACAACACTCTAAAAAGGATGGTGTAATAAATGAATCAGAAGAGCCACAATCAAAGAATATAGAGTTGGAAATATCACCAATACTACACATCATCTCAATCACAGTACTCTAGTGCTCAACCTGGTGGTTCTTGACCGCTACATAGATCTAATGGCTCCATGCCATATACCCAACTGTAGGCTTTGAGAGCTACATCTTACCCTTGTTTCTAGGGTTCTTTGAGAAATCTATCTAGTGACGTCTAGCAACACCACAACCATAACAGTTGTCTGGTCCTCTCTAGTGAGATGCATCTCTAGCCAGTACTTTAGAGGTCTGAGCTATGGATCCCAATGATCCAAGTATAGACTACTAAGGTCTCTGCTGATGAGCTCCTACTGAATGAGCTCTCGGTGCACCCTATGTCCTGATGGGACCTCTAGGAGGTGGCCTTGTACTCCACCCCCTCTATGCATCAAATCTCTGAGGAGGTTTGTAAGGTGGGTGGGTCTGTTACTGCTGCTACTGAGGTGGCTGTTGTAGTGTCCTGAATGAACCCTTTCCTAAACTCTTTCCACAACATGGAGGAGGAACTGACCCCCTCGATCTGTCATCTTGTATCTGCTAGAAGCGGCTCTGAACTCTGTCTCTAGCCTGTTACATCTTCCCCCATGTATCCTCTGCAATATAGGCCCTTCTCCACGGCCTCTTGCTAATGTCTGTGGCAGTGAATGTGCACATCGTGCCACCCAAATCCAAATTTAGGCACCCTGGATGAACCTGTGAATCTGTACCTACTCATCCTGCATATAGTCGACGTACTAGAGTAGGTACAGAAATCGACTCTCATACTCAGCTATAGTCATCGATGCCTAACGGAGGTCATGAAACTCATCTATCTGCTACTAGAATAAACCTCCTGAGGAAAATACCTACTCCTGAAACACTCCTCAAATAGCTTCCAAGTAACTGTCTCTAAGTCAGGATGGATTTTTTACTCCTTGGTCCTCCACTAGAACTCCTGCTCCATCCCTTAGAAGATGGATCGCAACATGAGCTTTTGTGTTGCTAGTACAAGGGAAAAGCTTAAAGCACCCGCTCAAGCTCACCAACCAAGCCTCTTCCTGAAAACCTTTTGTATCATCAGAATAGTGTGATGGTTGTAGCTTCAGGATCTCCCTTAATATAGTCTCCTGCAGCTGATCATCTGATGACCCCTAGGTCTCTCTGCATGCTCCTCCCTCTGTCTAGGGCTCTGAGACCTATCCCTATGACCTGAGATCCTGTCCCCATGTCCTCTCTGTGGTGACTCTGCCCTTGTCGAATCTGCACAGAAGTTCTCTATCCTATACTCCTTGCTGTGTCAAGGGGATACATGGGCCTCTACTGACAACTCCATGTCATGTCTAGCAAATCGTCCTCCATAGGGCTCTCGACATGTATAATGGCATTGACCTCCTGAAGTGTCTGTAAAATTTGAGGTAGAATGGCCGCTACAGCCTGATCTGGCTGTTGGTATATCTAGGTCTATGTGAAAATACCCCTGGTCTGATCCATCTGCACCTCCTGCACAAATCAAGGCAAGAGTTAGTTCATTGTTCTAGGTCTTGTTTCCAGTTTTCTATGTTTTCTAAATTTATACAATTATTCAGACTACTGTGGTTTTCTAGATTAAAAGAAGTTTAATTTTGCACTAGGTTAACTGTTCATGTCTCATGTTTTCTAGGTGTGCCCAAGGGTCCAAAATTTGAACCCACGGCCTCTGATACCAAGTGTAACGCTTCGCAAAAATGACATTCAACGAGAACATGCTACAACCTAACGCTTAACTAAAAAAATTTTGAGTATTTTTTTTTTTAGAAATGTATATATAGAATGTTAAAAGGGTGCTTGACCCCATTAGAGTTCATTAATTTAACTTACACTACTAAAATAAGCTTTACGATTGAAGAAACTAGGTCTAGTTAAAACGTTAACATATTTTCAAATTTATCTCAAAGGTCCATTAACCTAATTTTTTCATTAGGAAGGTACCAAGGATTAATTTCACTATAGTTAAATATTTTCTTCTCTTTAGCATTAATGTTCAACTCCTACAAGGTTAACCTTATGACTAATTTATTTAAATTCCATTATCTTATTAACTTAGAGTCCTTTTTGTGGCCTCCCAAGGTTTGTTAAGAACTAACAAAGGATTATCACTCTAAGTCAATTTAAATGTCCCCATTCCCCAATTATCCATACCATTAAGGATTTTAAAATAAACAATTTAAAATACATTTCTACCTAACCAAAATTAGGGTGAATTCTCCACCCTTAGATCAAATCAATATTGGCCACTAGATCCTAGGGTTCCAAACTTAGTCCCTAAAATCCTTATGAATTTTATTAAAATCATTTTCTTCGTTCCATTCTTATCATTTGGTCTATTTTCTTTCGTTAAATTTGCAGGTTGGAGAGGAGGAAGCCATGGGAGCAAGAGAGGAAGAAAGCCATGGAGGATTCTACAAGAAGATCTAGTTTAGATTAGGCTTAGATTAGTTTTATTGTTTGTTATCTACTTCCATTCAAATATTGGGAGGGTTTCCTCTACCAATTTGGTTTTCATTTCAAGCTATTTGTATATTGGGTTTTTCCAAATGGGCTTTGGGGTAAACCCTATCCCCATTGTTATAAATGAAAGGAAATTTTTTAATCCTATCATTTGTATGTTTTTATTATCACACAATCCAAGGGATTACACACACACATTTACACACTGGTATTCATTAGATAAATTTTACATCTTATAAATTCGGTAATAAACCAATTTTAAATTTCACTGCATAGGCAGCGGATCCGCGGTAGTTTATATATCATATAGTGATATATAACTGCACCGCCCAGAGCAGACCGAATGGTCTTGGGACTGTCTCGCTTGCCTATCGTGAGAAACCACGGACTGCCACCCTACTGAGTGGTGGTTTTGAGACTGCCACCTTAGCTTGAGCGGTGGTTACGGGACCACTACTCTGCACAGGGGGACGGTCATGTTTATGAAAAACAGAGCCTTTAATGCTGAGATTTTCCCAAAGCCAAATTTTACTACAAGGTCCTAAAATACATTCTGAACTCAAATTTTATGCTCCTGAAGGTTTCCAGTCTTGGTGACTTTCCGCACCCCCCCCCTCATTTGTTCATTCCTTAATTAAAATCTACTCAGTTTAAAACATTTATCCAATCCAATAGTGACACATAACAACTTTGCAAAGTCATTGCTATTATATTCAACTAGTTGCTTCTTTCAAATTCATAAGATGCGAAAGATTAAGAGACTATATATCTAATTTGACATTGTTATTTTCTTAATACAAAATGCAAATATTTTCTACTTCAACATACTTCAAACTTGTTCTCTTTTCCCATTTTACTATTAACATAAATGTATCCTAAAACAACTATGAACAACTTTATTTTTCAATTCCAATATTTACTAAGATATACATTTTCGAATGTTCTTATAACTTCTAAATATTTCTTATTTCAGATTTACAATAAAACAACTTCACATAATAGAAGTAAAATATTATTTTTCCATTGAAAATAGCTCATATCTTTTAACACAAAGAACTACTTTTCTCACAATACAACCAAGATTTCAACATAAGGAGAATTACTTTCTTTTCTATTTTGCAAGACTAACTCTACATTATAAGATCTTTCTTCTTTCTTTACACATTATTTATTTCTTTCCACATACAAGTACAATTTTAATAACCTGGAGAACTATTTGAATACAAGGTTTACTTTACAAGCCAATATAATTTCCTCCACTTGAAGTGCAGTAAAAATCCTTACAATAATGCAAGTTAAAATAGAGTACAATATTACAAGTTCTTCCACTCTAAGTGAGAATAACACAAAGGAAACTTTATTACAAGAAGGGTCTTCTTAGGGACTCCACCAAAAGCTCCAAGCTTCACAAAACCAACAAGATAGCTCCTCCAAGATTTTTTTGATTCACAACAAAATAGGGGGATAGAGAAAACACTCTGTCACCCAACCAAGAATATCCAATGATAGTAGGAGAAGCCATCCTCTTCATTGGCCCTCAAGCCCCAACCACATTACAATGGGAGATAATTCCAACACATAGCAATAACGGTTGCTTCTTTGGCAAAACAAACATATATGTTCACAAACATTTGAAACTAAATTCAAACAACAACTCAACACAAGAAAGGAGGAACAAGAAAACAACATAAACAAGGCTTAAAATGAAATCCAAAGGAGCAAGACCCTATGGGGAGGCCACTTATGCCTCCGAATGGGAATGGATGCCCACTTTAAATCCTCCAATGCTGGATATCTCAAATCCCCTATATAATACTATTATGCCTCCATCAAGTACCACTTGTACCTCACCATACTCTTCATGCCTCCTCTCAATCTCTTATGCCTCCCTCATAAAAAAAAACAAAGCAAGGAAATGCAAGAATTCCTTGTACAAGGTGGGGTATCCTGACCCAAACTCCCTCCAAAAAAAGGGTAAAATGGTTATGCCTCCCTACATTAGAAATACTCCCCATAGTCTCCTCCGACTCCAAAATGTAGGTACATATTTCTGGACCCACACCCAACAAGCATTCCAAAGAAAGCACAGTACTAAATACAAACGTATAAACAGTCACAATAAAGCATAGACATAAGCAAGGGTTAAGCTCCTACCTTTTCATAGTAGATCTTGTTCCAAGAGTAATTATCCAAGCTCCTCAAAGCCAAGAAAGTATTCACAAGCTCCAATAATACACAAGGACTCTCAAAAATTCTCTCCCTCTCCAAAATGCAAGAGCACTAAATAATGAAGTAACCCCCAAACAAGTAAAAATATTTCAATAAATAGGAAAAGGAGAGAAGGGAAGATGTGGACTCTATGTAGGATGCCACAGTTTCCTCATCGTGGAACTCCACCTCACCTTAGCCAAAGCTCATAGTTCCAATGTCACAATGTAATAGAGTGGGTGAAGGAATGATAAGAATACTTACACACTCAGCATCTAAGCCCACTCCCCCTAAGCACAAAATTAAATACTGGAAAGAAAGTGCAATAAACATTTTTACCTTTTTACCTTCCCAAAACACATAATTGGGTATAATTTTGACCCCCCAACCCATAGGTTAGGGTTGGCATATACAATTTAAGAGGTGTGGGACAAGTTTAAATTGTCCCACAAGCCTTCAAAATCCGGACCTACTAAGGCCAAATTCTAGTTTCCCATTAAGGGTAGAGTGTACATCACTCAAAATGCATCAAGTATTCAATACACAACACAAAATCCAAGAGTAAATCAAGTCTAATAAATGAAATCCTTTTGGTCACGTGCCTTAATTAGTTTAGGATGAAGATTATATTAGCTTTAATAAGACACTTAAACCCACTAAGATAAAGGAGAATACTCATACATCAAAAAATAAATAAATAAAACAAGTAAATTACATTACTAAAAGAAACACATACTAACATTAATAAAAGAGTACTAAAATAAAGGACAACACATGATCCATTGGTCATAATTTTCCCCTAATCAACTAATTCTAACACACACACAATTACATGTTGCCATGGTGACCCTAGTTGAATTCATCTAGAATTCCAATGTTGTTGGGTCTCCAATACCCCCGATGGTTGTTGCGAATAATTTTACTACAAAACACATAAATACCCTCTTCGGCCTCGTGGCCACATTAAAAGGCATATATGATAAAAATATACAATATAAATCCAAAATCATCTATATACGAATCAATATGATCTAGGAAAATACGATATTATTTACAATTTCTAGCAACATCTCTATTCCACATTTCATCCATGTACAAAATGATCACAACATTAATCCTAGATCATCAAAGGTCTACTCAATATGATGAAATATACCACATGTTAGAAATATCGGCTAATTATCCATGTCAACAGTATATCAAGATCAACACTAAAATGTCTTAATGGTCCACATGCATCATATATGAATTGAATTAACAACAGTCTGATATTTCTAACCCTCTAACATCATACTAAATAAAAAATCCATAATCATATCCATAAGTGTAGGGTGACAGTATCGATCAGAGGTAGGTGATGGTGGATCCCGTCCACATTTTAGAGAGTAATACCCTGGGCCTTCGAGGCAGAGAGATTAATTAGGTTCAAGTCCAGTGGGGACATATATGATGATACTGTGGCTACATGGGAGGATGCTACATTGTTACGAGTTTAGTTTCCACACCTGTTCCAGTGAATTCTAGGAGGAAGTCAAGTATAAGAGGAGGGGGATGTAGTGCCCACTTCCCTTCGACACCTTTTGTTATTGATTTCAATACTGTCGACTATACTTATGGATATTTTTTGTAGCTTTTAATTTAACATGATGTTAGATGTTAGAGATATTGGACTGTTGTTGATTTCGATTCATATATTATGCCTGTGGACTTCTAGAGACATTTGGATATTGAGGATGATATGCTATTAACATGGTTATATATATATTTTTGACATGAGATGTTTTTTGTCACACTGAGTAGGATTTGATAATTGAATTAATGTTGTGATCATTTTGACATGGTTGAAATGTAAAATAGATTTTCTTAAAAAAAATTGTAAATGATATCATATTTTCCTAGAGGATATTTTATTCGTATATAGATGATTATGGATTTATATTGTATATTTTATCCTAGATGTTTTTGATGTAGCCATGAGGCCAAAGGAGGTGTTATGTGTTTTGACAGTAAATATGTCACAAAAAACGTCAGGGGGATGTGACACCAACCACATTGGAATTCTAGATCAATTCAACAAGGGTCACCATTGCAACATGTATTTTGTTATTGTGTATGTGTTTGAATTGTTGTTATGGGATTCCCATGGGGAAATCACCTCCAATTGTGACCAAGGGGCTAGGTGTTTTCTTTCATTTAGCTTCCTTTATTTAATTTTTGTATGTGATATTATAGTGATGTATTCCCCTTTTGTTAATCACTTTATTTATGTCTAGATTAGTAAATTAATTAGTTTACTAAATTAATTAAGCATGGGTCAATAGAATTTAATTATTGGAATTGATGAGCTCTTTGATTTACGTGTTTAAGTTGAGTGCTTAAGATCTTGAGTGCTGTACACTTCACCTCCTATTTGAAATTCAGATTTTTCCTTAAGGGAAAATTTTGGAGGCTTGTAGGAAAAGTTAAACTCATCCCACACCTCTTAAATCACTATAAAAACCATACCTATGGGTTGAGGGGTAAAATTAGACTCCATTATATGTTTTGGGAAGACAATTTTTAAGTTTTTATTGCACTTTCTTACATGTAATTAAGTTTAGTCCTTAGGGGGTGTGGGCTTGGATTGTGTGTGCGTGTGTGTGTAACTTGTCATTCCTCTCACCCACCAATTTATTTTGAATTGAGAGTATGAGGTTTAACTAGGATGAGGTGGAGTTGAGGATGAAGTGAGCTGGCATCCTACATGGAGCCATCATCACCCTTCTCTTTCCCTTTTCTATTTACTTAAGCTCTTTTGCTTGTTTGGGGCTTACTTCATTCTTTTTTGCTCTTGCATTTCTTGGAGTTAGAGGATTTTGTAGAGCTTGTGGTATTTGTGGTAACTTTGTGGTTATTTTTTGGGTTTTAAGGAGCTTGGAGTTTGACTCTTGGAATAAGATCTACTACTGAAAGGTAGAGGGCTTTACTTTTGAAAAATATTATTCCTTTATATAATTGTGTATATGTGTTCTTGTTGTTTGTTGAGTGTTTTGGAATGCTTATTGGGTACTTGGGTAGATTGTTTAAGTTTGGTGTATGAGGGGGAATATGGAGAGATCTTACATGTGGGGAGGCATAAGATATATTATCATGTTTTGGAGGGAGATTATGTCGGGTGCCCCACCTTGGACAAGGAATGCTTGCATTTCCTAGTTGTTCTTGTATGAGGGACGCATAAGACTATGAGGGAGGTATAAGACTATGTGGGAGGCATAAGAGGTAATTAAGGGAGGCATAAGAGTATGTAGGGGAGTTGAGATATATATTGAAGGTTTTAAAGGTGGGAACCCATTTCCCATTGGGAGGCATAAGTGGCCTCCCCATAGGTTCTTGCTCCTTTGGTTCTTCATTTTGAAGCCTTGTATATTTTGATATTTCTCCTTCTTGAGTTTGTAGTTTGTAGTTGAATGTGCATTTAGAATGATTGTGAAATCATTGGTATTGTGATGTGGAAGTTTGTTTTGTTGCCATGTAGTTAGAATCCATTTTCTCATTGCGATATGGTAGGGGATCAGGGGTCAATGAGGCGGATGGCTTCTCCCCCCTCATTGGATATTCTTGGTTGGGTGGAGAGTGTTGCCTCTCCCCCTATTTTCTTATGGATCAAGAAAATCATGAAGGAGATCTCTTGTTGGTGTTGTGAAGCTTGGAGATTTTTTTGAATCCTTAAGAAATTTATTCTTGAGAAAAGGATTTTTGTTGTTCACACTTAGGGTAGGGAAATTTGTAACATTGTACTTTATTATCTTACATTCTTGTATTATTTTCCACTTTAAGTGGAGGACATTGTAATAATCTTGTGAAGAAAAGTTGCATTCAATTAATCGATATGAAAGTTGTATTGTATATTGAACAATTAGAGAAAGATCCTTCGCTGTAAGTTCATCTTGTGGTGAACTTATACAACTGATTTTCAGCAAAAGGAATTCACATTCTCCTCATTTTATTGTAGTTGATTAGTAGGGCACATGAATAGGGTGTTGTTCTTGTTTTCATACATATATTACTGGGAAAGCATTATTACAAAATCTCGAAATGGAATAGTAGGAAAGTGTCTCCAGTGAGGAAAGTGTTGCATTTTGTTAGTGTCATTTGAAAATCATGCGTTGAAAAGTTGGACTATCCTTCATTCAATTTTTCTTGCATTATTGTAGGAAAGTTATAGGGATATTAAAGTTGATGTCAAAGAATCCCTAAGTTGTAAATCGTTAGAGTTGCCTCTAATTTATAGAAACTATTGACAGATTCTCAAATACTAGTGTAGAAGAAAAGAACACTACTCAAAGAGACAATATTTAAGCCCTTGTTCACTCAATGTGGGATATGTCAATCCATGAATCTAGTTAATATTCAAATTTCTTATATCCCAAAGTCACCAATCAATGTCAATAACATACCCATGAAACTTGGAATTTGGAGCTAAACCTCCCATACAAATATCTACATAATTCTTACCCAAATTCAAAAAAAATAAGCAATTTTTAGAGCATAGGGTGACCATATGCACAAAACCATATCAACATAGAGAATTAGTTTAAGCAGTTTTAAAAAACTGTGGGTATTAAAAGTATGTGTTAATAACTTAAGTAACCCATAATACCTATGGGACATTTACTAATTTTGATACATTATTCATAGAAAAACAAATTCCCCAGATATATATGCATAAATATTAATATATGTTTAATATTAAAATGATTAGTAAATAGATTACCCTATTAATACTATCATTAATAATAATATTGTGATACATTCTTTTATATATATATATAAAGTAAAATTAAAGTATACAAATAAACTTCCAACAACTTAGCAATAACGAAATGTGGCCTGGCATTTGAGAAATATGGTGGCATTGGTAGTGTATTACTTAGGCCGCAACCTAGGTGTAGGGGACCAAAGGAAAAAGTGGGGTGGGTGGGGGCGATTACCCCACCCCTAACAGTTTAACAATATAATACCCACCTAACCTACTTTAAACCTTGCAAACAAAAGAAAATGTGGCCATACACCTGTGTACTGCATTTTCTTTCATGGTTTGTATTTTGGGTTAAGCCGTGGCCTCAAAATATCCCTTTCTGACAGTGAATATCCATATATGACTATATATATATGATACTATGAATATTATATACGTATGATCTACTGTAACATAATAGTTGATTTCGATAATTCTTTAAAAAGAAGAAGAAAATATTAGTATTTTCAGGATTACTCAATAAAGAATATTTTAAAAATAAAAAATAAAAAATAATAGAAACATATGTACACACACAAACACACACACACACACACACACACACACACAACCCCTTAAACATCTAAAATGGGAAATACCCTTAAACCCATTTTGGTAAATATAACCAAAATACAAGTGACACTTGCAATACTAGAACAACTGACTTTAAAACCAACAATGAGGGTACTACACAAAATAAGAATGACTTGTAAGCCTCTTCAAAATCTTATGTAATTGAAAAAACTTCAATGGCTTCCCATCCTCCTCAATAACTTTGACATAACACCCATTAAAGAGAAACATAGTGAGGATCAAATGAAAAAAGAAAGAAGACTTCATCAAGCATTCTTTAGGGTTAGTTGCCTTCGAATTCTTCATCAAGAGTCCTAATTGAATCCATCCAAGAGAATAAGATTCATCCCTACAAAAATTAGTTGGAGAGTTTGATTGAAAGAACCACATGCAACATTTTTTGTATTGTAGATTTTAAAACTGCACCCCAAACCACCATGTGACAGCTATACAAAAAACTGTGTACTTGGTAAATGTTGAAAAAATGAATGAGAAATCTTTTATATCACACCACCAGGTGTCTCTGCTATAGATCAAGATAAGAATATAATGTCAAACAACTTTGTGTGGATGATATGTTATTTTAAGCACATGATAATTTTAGATATATATTATTCTCCATGTATAGACACCAAGTCAATGGAAACTATATATTTCTAATACGTGCAAGGAATGTGTAGTAGGAGCATGATCTTTTTGGCAGAACACAAGCTAACAATGTGGATGCATAGAATATAAAATAAGAACCATTTCCCTATAGGAAACACAATTTCAACTTTTCTCAATGTTGAACATCTAATCCCAATGCGCAGATCTTAATCGATGACCATGAGATTCAAAAGAAGAACTTTGATAATTCTATCGACTCCATAGGAAAATGCACTGTACGAAGGTTCATACATTGACCAAAGGCCATAAGGAATATTTATGAGGTGTTTGAATGGTTTGCTACCAAAAATCAAATCAAACTTGAGTATGTAAAATGTATAGATGCCCGAGTTAAATGCAAATGTTTTTTCTCATCCAACAAGGCACACAAGTTTCCCCTTTTCTAATCTAAAAACTCAATGCAATCTGAGAAATAAAACTCTGTAATACAAGATAAAAGGGCAAGAGCAGATTTATGCAAAGAATAATAATGTTATATTTATTCATATTAAACAGATGAGTCTCATACAAACATTATATATGTTTGTATCTCCTAAAAATAAGGAGATTAGTTTATCAAAGCATTATTCGCTAAAGAAAATCTCTATTACAAGTGTGTTGTTACTCACTCTAAAAAATATCTAATTAAACTAATTAGATACTAATCGAAATGGAGCGCTGATAAATATGAATTCCCAACAATTCAAAAATATAATTTTTAACGGGTCATAAGTTACACTTAGTTTTTCACATGCACAGCTAACATGCATGAGGATGGACTAAATGATTCCAAATGAACTTGGTAACTTTTAATCCTCCTTTAATAATACAAAGGGAATTTAAACGACTCCTAATATTTTGAGAGTACAATAACACCTTATGGGTTGATATTGTTGGAGATATGTAATCTCCACCCCCAGATTAAACCACGACTTCTGACAACTGCAAATTCTCTGACAAAATCATTTTTAGACAAAAGGAAAAATATGTGCATTGAAGGAATGTAGAGATTTGATTATGACATTTTGCTTAAATATAAAACTGTATTTATGTTTTTTTGCAGGTGTATCTACTTATAACATGCAACTATAATCGAATTAATTTCATATTGTTTCCATTTGTTTTTTTTCAAGGTAATAGGAGGAAATAGAAGAGGAGAAAAATAGAGAAGTGTGGGAAGAAGAAGAAAAACAAAGCAACGAAGCTTTGCTGTAGATTTTCAAGAAATCTGAATATATATGTTGGTTTTTATTGTTGTTTCCAGTGGTGTGTATTGCTCTTTGTTTCCACCATTGTTGGGTGTTTATTTTTTGCATTTAAATGCTACACTTTGCATTTTGAGACTGTTGTTTGATTTTGTTTGACCTCTTGCCGTACCTCCTCCCTTCATCTGGTATCATAGCAAGTCATTTTAATCATCAATATAAAGTTGTTTTTCTTCCATATATGTGCAGAGGTTATTGACAACCATTAATGGTGTCCACATTTGGAGCATCTTTGTCTAGTCTGCACACTCCCTAGTTTAATGGAAAAAATTATGAATATTGGTCTCTGACCATGAAAGCTCTTTTTAGATCCCAGGATGTTTGGGATATTGTTTAAAATGGGTATCAAGAACCTGTAAATGCGGTAGTATACAACGCTTTGACATAGGAAGAAAAATATATTTTGAAAGAACAAAGGAAAAAGGATGCAAAATCCCTCTTTTATATTCACCAAGCAATGCATGAGAGTACTCTTCCAATATTTGTAGCAGAAAACAAAGAAAAGGATCCATGGGAAACTCTCCAAGTCGGATACCAAGGTAAGGAAAGTTAAGGCAACAAAAATCCAGTTGCTTAGAAAATATTTTGAGAATCTAAGTATGAAAGATTAAGATTCACTAGAATCATTTTTTACGTATGTTGTTAGGATTATGAATCAACTAAAATAACTTGGAGAAACCATAGAAGATCACAAGATAGTTGAAAACATCCTTAGATTTTTACCTAAAAAATATGATCCTCTTGTTGTTGTTATAGATGAAACTAAATATTTGAGTCAGATGACAATAGATGAGTTGCATGCCTCTTTGATAAACCATAACCAAAGGCTAAATAAGTCACATTCAGGCATAGAAAATGTATTTTTATCTCATAATTATATAATTCGTGGCAGAGGTAGAGGAGACAAATTTACTACTAGAGGGAGAGATATAAATATAGCTAGAGGACAGAGCAATAGTCCTGCAAATCAAGGTGGAAGAGGACACAACCATGATCAACTACATGCTCATAATCATTTAACTAATCATAGACAAGAGAATTTACATGTTTAGTTCCATTATTGAAAAAGCTATGGACACTACGCTTTTGAATGTAAGAAGAAACAATGTGATCAAGGAAAAAAAATCACAATCATCCTGAAGGCTCTACCAAAACTTCTATGTTTATTGCATGCACGAATATTGCTGAAGCAATTTTCACTAACTTACTGGTTGAATGTAACATGGTTCAAGAAATTCTAAATGATATTTGATATTTAGACTCAGGTTGCAGCAATCATATGACTGGAAATCTAGGGTTATGTTCTAGTTTGTATGAGTCAGTAAAGAGTAATGTTACTCTTGGAAACAATAATGAAGTGAATGTAATGGGAAAAGGGAATTTTGATATTCTAACCAAAAAGGTAGAGAAAAAATTCATTAATAATGTTTTTTATGTTACTGGTCTAAAGCATAATTTAATGTGTATTGGACAGTTGGTACAAAAAAGATACAAGGTTTATATGGAAGATAACAAGTGCATGATTGTGGAAAAGGATCCTAGCACTCAGTTGATTGCAAAAGTGAAGATGAAAAACAACAAAATGTTTCCTTTGAGATTGTACCTAGGAAAAAAGGGAAAATATGATTTATTTGTAGCCAAAACAAAAGTGCAGTTCACAGCTAAGTCCTGCGCCAAGCCAAATCAGCACTTTGTTGAGATCTGCGATCAACAATTTGAGTCCTCTGTTCAAATAGGTGAGTCCTGTGTTCAAGAAAACAAGTATTGCACTAAGAAAAATCAAGTCTATGAGTCTTACACTCTAGCAAGTGACTCTTACACCAAGCTAAATGGTTCTTGTCCTAAGGTAAATCAGGTATGCACTAATGCAAGGGAGTCCTGTGCCAACTCATGTACTAAGGAAGAGTCCTTGGCTAATGCTTAGTATTGTGCTATAAGAATACAAGCAACTTTTTAAGTTTGGACATTTGAATTTTGGAGGTTTAAATTTACTATACAAAAAGAACATGGTTAAAGGTTTTCCATTGATTCAAAAACCAAAAAGAGTATGTGAAGGGAGTATTTTGGGGAAGCAACACAGAGAGCCTTTCCTAGTTGAAAAATCAGCAAGAGCATATGCACCTCTAGAGATAGTACACTCAGATTTATGTGGACCTATGCAAAAAACTGTTATTGGAGGATTTTTATATTTTATGACATTTATTGATGATTATAAAAGGAACACATGGGTATATTTTTTGAGGCATAAATCAGATCCTTTTGGAGTCTTTCAACATTTCAAGGCTTTTGTGGAGAAGCAAAGTGGGTACTACATCAAGGTATTGAGAAGTGATAGAGGTGGTGAGTATATTTCTAATCATTTTCTAAATTTTTGTAGACAATATGGCATTCATAAACAATTTATAGTCTGCTACACACCTCAAAAAAATGGTGTAGTTGAAAGGAAAAATATAACCGTTATGGACATGGCAAGGAGTATGTTGAAGGAAAAACATTGTCCTAATGATTATTGGGTTGAATAAGTAGCAACTGTTGTTTATATTTCAAATAGATATCCAACTAAAAGTGTAAAGAATATGATTCCTTAAGAAGCATGAAGCGGTAAAAAACATAGTGTTGCACACTTCAGAGTATTTGGATGCATTGCATATGCATATGTACCTAAAGAGATGAGAAGAAAGTTGGATAATATAGGTGAGAAACAGATTTTTTTTGGCTATTCATATGATAAAAAGGCTTACAAGTTATTTATTCCAAGCACTTGAAAAATTATAATCAGCCGTAATGTACAATGTATTTAGAATGAAGCATGGGATGGAAGTGTATAAAAAATAATAAGTATAGCCAAAACTTATTCAAACGATGATTCGGTTGTTGAAGTGTTATAACAACAAGGTATTCATCAATGTAATGCCCACTTCCCTATGACACTTAGTGGATTATCATTTTGAGTTATGCAGACTTTTGGATATGGACATGACTTCTACTTACGTTGATTAGCATGATGTTTTGTGAATAGATGCATTTGGGTTATGATTGGATTTTGTTTTCAGTATGATCTACACTGACTCATGGAAAGACTATTGGATACTGATATTATTTTTATATGGCTATATTGCATGTGTTCTAACATTGGATTTCTTCGCCATGATAAGTAGAATGTAGTTGTTGAATTTACATTACTATAACTTTGGATAATGATGGAATGCATGATTAAGTTGTGATTTAAACCTTGAAATAATGGATAATTGAATTACGTATAGATGTTAATAAATTTCATGCATATGGTTATTTTGGACATTTTGACATGGCCGCAAGACCGAAGGAGGTATTTTGTATTTTGCAGGAAACACAACATGATCACAACCTAAAGGGGGATTGGGAACCAAACACAACAGGATGTCGGGTGGTTACAACTTTTGGTCGTCAAGGAAACTAGTGAATTGTATTGTGTTACTTTAGTTTTCCTTTTTTTTATGTTGTTAAGAAAAACATCCATGAGGGGGAAATTTTCTAATTTGACCAAGGGGTTAAGAATTTTAATTACTTGTTTTAACTTTCTTTAGTAGGAGATTTCATTTGTGATGTCTTTTTTTAAAATTACTTTTGCTAAGTATGTTTAGATTAATTTAACACCTTGTTTTAATTTTTAAGTTTTGGAGGGAAGTCTAGTGGGTGTAATTAATTTTGATGGTTGGATCCTTGAGCCTTGTGTTTTCCTCTTGTTTTGAATGCTTGTTTTGAGTGTTGACCACTCCAAGTTCTTTGAATCTCGAATTTGATTTTGAAGGCAATTTTGGGGGACTTGTGGGACAAGTTAAACTTGTCCCACACTTCCCAAAACCCCTTACCAACCATATCTATGGGTTGGGAAGCCAAAAAGGGGATTATTTATTGTTTTGGGAAGGGAAATGTGACTTTGGAGTGCACTTTTCTTCCATTTACATTTAATTGTGCCTTAAGGCACATGGAAAGGGATAGATGTGGAAAGAGATGTCATTCAACCCAACCACCCATTTATTGTGTTTTTGGGAATTGAGTTGAGTAAGGGAGGTGGTCTTGAGGATGTGAGATGTGGCATCCTACTTGGAGCCACATCATCCTCACCCTCCCCTTTTGTCTATTTATGGGAACTTCCTCTCTTGTTGTGGGGGTTGGAGGTTTTTGTTGAGGAGTTCTTTTTTTATTTTCCTGGGGAGAGAAAAGAATTGGGGGGAAAAGAAAAAAAAGGAGCTTGGACTTGCATGCTTGGATTGTTTTGGAGGGAGCTTGGAAAAAGTTTCTTGGTTTAGGCTTCTCCAATGGAGAGGTAGGAAACCTTCTACCTTTTTCTTTCTTATTGTTGTTGCTTCTATGCTTAAAATTGTAGAAAATGTATGTTTAGCTTTGTGTGTTGTGGAAAAATGGATAGAATGCTTAAGGTGTAGTGTAGGAGAGGTCTATGGGAAAAACTCATGAGGGAGGCATAAGAGTAGAATAGAAAATTGTGGAGGGAGTTTGAGAGGGATGCCCATCTTGGGTAAGAATGTATACATTCTTACCTTGTCCTTGAGGGAGCCATAAGAGGAGGGAGGTATAAGAGTTTGGGAGGAAAAAGGGGTACTTGAGGGAGGCATAAGAGTCTTAGGGGCTTGAGTTTTATCGTGGAGGGTTTGGATGGGCATCTCATTTCAATGGGGAGGCATAAGGAAAAATTTCCTATAGTTCCTTCTCTTGTTGGCTTGGATGAAAGCCTTGTTATGAAATGTTTTGTGTTATTTGTGTTTCCTTTTGTTTCTTTTATTTTAGCTTTGAATGTTGTGAAGAAATTTGTATTGTGGAAGCAAGTGTTGTTGCCTTGAGTTGGAGACCACCCTTTCATTGTGTTTTGTTTGGGGCACGAGGGTCAATGGAGGAGATTGCTTCTCTTCTCCATTGAGTTTTGGTTGGGAGGAGAGTGCTGCCTCTCCCCTTATTTTGTTGTGAATCAAGCACTATGGAGGAGCCACCTTGTTGATATTTGGAGCACAAGAACCTTGTTGTTGACAATGTAAAAATGCCATGTATTTACCCACCTTGAGTGGAGGAAAAATGTAATATTGCTTTGCTTTCTCTAGCTTCCATTATTGTAAATTTGTTTCCACATGAAGTAGGATATGTTGTAACAAGATTTTGAAGGAAAGTTGCATTGAAATGATAGTATTTCTTACTCTAAAATTTATTGGAAATGTTGTTGAATTCTTTTGTTGAATGTTGGAAAGAAATTACAAAAGAAACTATATTAAATTTTTGTTTGTTTACTTGAAAGTGATGTATTGAAAAGGTTGGAAACATAGTGCATTATCTCTTCCCTTGTTGATATTAAAAAAAAAAAAAAAAAAAAAAAAAAAAAACTTAAGTTTTAGATAGTTGTAAATATGTCAATAAAAAAAATCTATGCTCTAGCTCTATCAAGTTTTTCTTTCTTCATTTATGAATCTATTACAAAACTATTTGCAAATTAATAAATAAAAACTGATATTTTAAATATAATTCATATTACAGTAATATTAAACTTACTGGAACTACTGTTAGTAAATTGTAATATGCCAAGATACTAATTATATTCTTATACATTAACCAGGTATACTAATAAGTGTTTATACATATAAAAACAAAACCTACGTATGAACTGTCCAATTAACTACGAAGCAAAATGTACTCCATGAAATTGTTTTTATATATATGAAACAGATCCGCCTCCTTATGACCCTCCACCTCGAGCTTCACTGTAAAAGATGCGAGGTCTTATTAGAGAATCCTGTGATAAATTTCTTCCGGTCTTTGGGAAACACTCTCACTGTCCCTCAGTCATTTCGGGGAGAAGAAAAATAATATCTAGAAGGTGAATCCTGGAATTTTGAGAATGCCTTCAATACTGGATAGATAACAACATTATTATCAAGTCATATTAAATATTACTTATTATCAAGTAAGGGAAATAAGGATCGGGAGGCTTCTGTTGTGTAGGGGCAGCAAAGGAGCTTTGCTGTGCAACTAAAACCACCAATATTAACAATAATGCCCTACCTCAATTATTTTACCCCAAATTTTAAACCATTTTAGCCTCAGATATAATAGACGCGATGGGAGCAAATGAATTAAGCCACTGTTTGAGCTCTATGGAAACGTCCTCCCATTTCTCTTTAAGCGTCTTAACAAAAAAAAAACTATTATTCACTAATAAACAGATTACAACATAGCTAGACAGTTTGTTTTCTTGCGCACCTACTACCTGTCCACCTCAGTGGACTGTGGACTCCGCGCCAAGCTCACACCTTGCAGCACCTAATGAAAGTGATGGTAATCTGCCTGTGCCCTCGCCTGTAACCTCCTCGATTTTTTTTCCCACGCGGTCTGGGTGAATGAACGGCGTTTTCACCTGCTGCTCTGTTTGTGGCTTCATTCTTAACCACCATATTAATTTGCGCGGCCGGGGCAGTATCCAACAACAGGCCGACTTGGTAAGTAAAATGATTTGCAAAATCTAATAAGTAAATGACATGCGGCTAGGGGAAGTGACTTGCACGCATGGAGGGGGTTTTAAATGAATGGCAGGTGGCTATTAAATCCACCCACCCCAAGTCTTCTTTTTAAACTCAAATTCAAATCCTAATGCGCCACACCCACCCTCACAATCATCACTCTAATACGTTTTTAATTGTAAAATGTTTTACGTCACTACAATCAATCAAAGCAAATATGTTCTTATTGATATATCTCATACTTAAAATGATAGAGAAAACTAAGTATAAAATTCTATATAATATAATAGTAACATTGCCACACCAACTCCCTCCTGCTACCACGTGGTATAGTGGTCGAACTATATAGCGAGGTGCCCAAATTATTACCACAACGGTGGGAGAATAACCGTTATCGACTGGGCTGCTGTAGGTATTTAAAGGCGGAGTTAAATAAGATGTGGGCGGTGGCATATATGTATGAAGGCCAAGGTCAATGACTCAGTCCGGCCAAGTTGAATAGAGAGCTCGCCGAGGCACGTAATTAACAACTCACCCACTATAATGAACTTTCCCAAGAATAAATCAGTGAACCATGTAGTCCAATTGAATTGGCCAATAACAAATTGAGTCAGCTCGGTATAATAATGTGAAGTATTATAAAAAAAAAAATTGAATGGTTAGTGCATTCACTTCAAAATAAATTATATCATACTCTGGAGTTAACTTTCAGAAACATTGTTATTACGACATTATCAAACATTAGTCTAATTAACTCGAATGACGACCCTCTTTATCTCTTGTGGAACGTCGAATGAGATTAAATTAAACATCTTTGATCATGAAGCTTTACCGTGACGGTTATAGGCCCGAGCCTGTGTGCGGACTCACCCTGGAACTTACTTTTTAAAAAAAAATGTCACATTTTCGGGTTGTTTGTTTGTGGTGTCATCATCATTGTCGTCGTGAGCGTGGCATCGCTGCTTTCGCAGCGTTACATTTTGGTATCAGAGCCAGGGGTTTGAAGCTGGGACCCTTGGGCACACGCAGGAAAATGCAAAACAGGAACATTCAACTTAGTACAGAGAGTTGATTCTTTTAAAATATAAAACCACAATGTTGATAATCATAGTAAGCAAAAAATTTAGAAAACTGACACAAGACCTAGAACAATTAACTAACTCTCACCTTGATCTGTGCAGGAGGTGTGGATTGGGCGAGGGGTCTCTTCATATAGACCTAGACATACCACCGCCAGAGAAGGCCGTAGCAGCTCTTCTACCTCAGATCTTGCAGACACTCCAGGATGTCAATGCCGCTATACGCGGAGAGCCCTTGGGAGGAAAACTTGCTAGACATAGTTTGGAGCCATCAGTAGATGCTCAGGCATCCCCTCGACATAGTGAGGAACACGAGGCAGAGAACTTCCATGCGGAGTCGGCTAGGGCAGAGTCACCACAGAGAGGACATGGGGACAGGATCTCAGGACATAGGGTCAGGTCTCGGAGCCCTAGATAGAGGGAGGAGCATTCAGAGAGATCTAGGATTTGTCATACGTCAGCTGCAGACCATATCAGGGAGATCCTGAAGCTGTGACCATCTCACTATTCGGGTGATACAGGCCGTTTTCAGGCAGAGGCTTGGTTGGTGAGCTTGAGCGGATGCTTCAAGCTCTGCCCTTGTACTAGTAACACGAAATCTCGTGTTGCAATCCATCTTCTGAAGGATGGAGCAGGAGTCTGGTGGAGGACCGAGGAGCAGAAGCTCCATGTTGACTCAGAGATGATTACCTGGGAGCTGTTTGAGGAGCGTTTCAGGAGTAGGTATTTACCCAGGAGATTTATACAGCAACGGATAGACGAGTTTCATGACCTCCGTCAGGCATCGATGACAGTAGCTGAGTATGAGAATCGATTTCAGGACCTACTTCAGTACGTCGACTATATGCAGGATGAGCAGGTTCGGATTCACAGATTCATCCTGGGCCTGAACTTGGACTTAGGTGGCGCAATGCACATTCACTGCCCACAGACATTAGCAGAGGCCGTGGAGAAGGCCTATATTGCAGAGGAGACACGGGGGAAGACGCAGCAGGCTAGAGACAGAGTTCGGAGCCATATCCAGCAGATGCAGGATAGTAGGTCGAAAGCATCAGTTCCTCCCCCACGGGGTGGATAGAATTCAGGGAAAGCTTCATTCAGGACACCACAGCAGCAGCAACAGTAGCAGACCCACCCACTTTACTGACCATCTCAGAGATTTGATGCACAGAGAGGGCGTAGTATGGGGCCTCCTCCTAGGGGTCCCATCAGGACACATGGTGCACCGAGAGCTTAGTCAGCAGGAGCTCGTCAGCAGAGACCTCAATGGTCCATAGCCGGATCGTCAGGATCTGTATCTCAGTCATCTAGAGTACCAGCTGGAGCTGCTTCCCACTGGAGGGGACCAGGTAGCTGTTATGGTGGTGTTGTTGGACATCATTGGAGAGATTGCCCACAGAACCCTAACAAGGGTAAGACACAGAGCTCAGAGCCTATTAGTGGAGATATGGCACAGAGTCATCGGATCTACGCAGTGGTCGAGAACCGCTAGGCTGAGCATCAGAGTACTATGATTGAGATAACAGGTAGTATTGGTGGTATTTCCACCTCTATATTATTTGATTCTGGTTCTTCTGATTCTTTTATTGCACCATCCTTAGTAGAGCGTTATAGGCTGGTGGTAGTTAGGCAAGGCCGTAGTTGGGACGTTGAGATGGCTTCTGGAGCAAAAATTTCTGTAGACTCCTTAGTTAAGGAGTGTGTAGTGGATTTGGGACCCTTCACCACTACTTCTGATCTTTGAATCCTTCCATTAGGATCTTATGGCATCATTTTAGGCATGGATTGGTTGTCTGCTCACAGAGCTAGAGTGGATTGTTACCATAAGACTATTTCTTACATAGATGATCTTGGAGTCGAGTCAGTGATATCAGGAGTTAGGAGGGCCGTGTCCATTCGCACCATCTCCACTATGCAGCTTAAGCAGTGTGCGCGACATGGTTGTCAGTTATTTGCTATCACGGTCAGTGACAGATCAAAGGATGAGTCCAGAGGACCTTCCCTTAATGACCATCCCATCTTATTAGAGTTTTCTGATGTATTCCCAGGGGAGCTACCCGGATTACCTCCCCCACATGAGATCGACTTCCATATAGATCTGGTTCCGGGCGCAGAGCCTATCTCACGAGCACCCTATCGGATGACTACTCTTGAGTTATGTGAACTCAAGTTGTAGCTTGAGGACCTTCTAGAGAAAGGCCTAATCCATCCTAGTGTATCCCCTTGGGGTGCACTAGTGATCTTCGTGAAGAAGAAGGATGGATCTCTTCGGTTGTGTATTGACTACCTTCAGCTGAATAAAGTAACGATCAAGAATCATTACCCCCTCCCACGCATTGATGATTTATTTGATCAGATGAAGGGGGCTACAATTTTCTCTAAGATAGATCTTAAGTCAGGATACCATCAGCTCAGGATTGCAGAGACAGATATTCACAAGACAGCATTCCGTACGAGATATGGCCACTACGAGTTCACAGTGGTACCTTTCGGTTTGACGAATGCCCCCGCAGTGTTTATGAGTTTGATGAATGGGGTATTTAGGACCTTCCTTGATCACTTCGTGCTCATCTTCCTTGATGACATTCTGATTTACTCACGCACACGTGAGGAGCACGAGGGGCACCTTCGCCAGGTTCTTCAGTGTCTTCGCGAACAGCGCCTGTACGGGAACTTGGAGAAGTGTGCGTTCTTTCAACCTGAGGTGCAGTATTTGGGCCACATCATTTCTGGGGAAGGTATCGCAGTCGATCCTTCCAAGATTCGAGCCATCATGGATTGGCCAGCACCCACTAGTGTGACCGAGGTGCGTAGCTTCATGGGTCTAGCAGGGTATTACAGGAGGTTTGTTCAGGACTTCTCTCGGATTGCCCACCCTATCACTTCTCTTTAGCGAAAAGGGAAGAAGTTTTTATGGTCAGATAGATGTGAGCAAGCCTTTAGTACACTGAAGGAGTGCCTCACGAGAGCACCTATTCTTGCAGTGCCAGATCCTCAGGGAGAGTTCTACGTTTGCACAGATGCTTCCTTGGAAGGACTTGGAGGTGTGTTGATGCAGGAGGGTAGAGTAATTGCCTTTGAGTCTCGCAAACTCAAAGATTATGAGCTAAATTATCTGACCCATGACCTTGAGCTTGTAGCAGTTGTACATGCCTTAGTGCGGTGGAGACATTTTCTTCTTGGCCGGAGATTTACACTCAGGACTGATAACTTGAGTCTTCGCCACCTCTTCACGCAGCCCAATCTCAACGCTCGTCAGTGGCGTTGGATGGAGTTACTCTATGAGTACGACATAGAGATAGCGCATGTGAAAGGAAAGGAGAATGTGGTTGCAGATGCCTTGAGTAGGCGAAGACATGTGGCTATGGCCACCTCAGTGGGCACATATTTGTGGAGTAGGATCTTATAGTAGCTTCCTCAAGATAGTTTCTAACTTGCAGCCATAGCAGAGATTGAGTCTCAGAGACCCCTTGAGGGGAGATTTGATGGATTTTCATTAGAGGAAGATGGTCTTCTCAGACACAGGGGTCGGATATATGTTCCTAGAGATGGAGGCTTGAGACATGACATTTTGACAGAGGCTCATCGTGCACCTTATTCAGCCCATCCCGGGGTGAAGAAGATGCACACCACCCTGAGACAGTTGTACTTTTGGAGAGGACTTCGGAGAGACATAGCTTCATTTGTGTCACGCTGTTTAGAGTGCCAGAGGGTGAAGGCCCAGCATCAGCATCCAGTTGGCCTTCTCTATCCTCATGCCATACCGGACTGGAAGTGGGACACCATCTCCATGGACTTCATCATTGGATTACCTACGTTGAGATACCATCACGACGCCATCATGGTCACGGTGGATAAATTGATGAAGGTAGCTCATTTTTCTCTAGTAAAAACCACCTATACAGCAAGTGTTGTGGCACAAGTATACCTTGATGAGATTGTCAGATTACATGGGATTCCGTGGAAGATCATTTGCGACCGCGACCCTTTATACACCTCCCATTTCTGGACCACCATGAAGTATGCCCTCGAGACGAGGATTAATTTCAGCACAGCTTATCACCCTGAGACAGATGGATAGACAGAGAGGGTGAATCAGATTTTGGAGGATATGCTCAGGATGTACGTGATGGATCATTAGTCGAGATGGGAGGAGTATCTGTATTTGGTGGAGTTTGCCTACAATAATAGTTTCCAGAGTTCTATAGGCATGGCTCCTTTTCAGGCTTTATATGGTAGAGAGTGTAGGACACCTCTTAGTTGGGACAGGATTGAGGACAGGGTTTCTCTTGGGCCAACATTATTATAGGACATGGAGCAGCAGGTTATATTGATCAGACAGAGATTGCAGGAGGCGCAGGATAGACAGAAGAAGTATGCAGACCAACATAGGACTGATCGCAGCTTTGAGGTAGGCACGAAGGTGTTTCTTCGTGTCAGACCGCATAAGAGCCCTATCCGTTATGGAAAAGGTTCTAAGCTTGCTCCTAGGTTTGTGGGTCCCTTTGAGATCTTGGAGCGCCTCGGTCCCTTGGCCTATTGTCTAGCATTGCCACCTAGCTTATCTCGCGTCCATGATGTGTTTCATGTTTCTTTACTTAGGAGATATATTTCTGATCCTTCTCATGTGCTAGATTGGACCGTATTGTAGGTGTAGGATCAGGGGCAAGTAATGGTGGAGCCCGTACGTATTCTAGAGTGTAGGACCCTGGGCCTTCGAGGTAGAGAGATTGATCAGGTACGTGTTCAGTGGGACAGGTACAATGATACTGCAGCTACTTGGGAGGATGCTACACCATTGTGAGCTCAGTTTCCACACTTTTTTTCAGTGACTTCCAGGAGGAAGTCTAGTCTAAGGGGAGGGGGATGTAATGCCCACTTCCTTGTGACACTTAGTGGATTATCATTTTGAGTTATGCAGACTTTTGGATATGGACATGACTTATACTTACGTGGATTAGCATGATGTTTTGTGAATAGATGCATTTGGGTTATGATTGGATTTTGTTTTCAGTATGATCTACACTGACTCATGGACAGACTATTGGATACTGATATTATTTTTATATGGATATAATGCATGTGTTCTAACATTGGATTTCTTCGCCATGATAAGTAGAATGTAGTTGTTGAATTTACATTACTATAACTTTGGATAATGATGGAATTCATGATTAAGTTGTGATTTAAACCTTGAAATAATGGATAGTTGAATTACGTATAGATGTTAATAAATTTCATGCATATGGTTATTTTGGACATTTTGACATGGCCGCAAGGCCGAAGGAGGTATTTTGTATTTTGCAGGAAACACAACATGATCACAACCTAAAGGGGGATTGGGAACCAAACACAATAGCATGTCGGGTGGTTACAACTTTTGGTCGTCAAGGCAACTAGTGAATTGTATTGTGTTACTTTAGTTTTCCTTTTTTTTATGTTGTTAAGAAAAATTTCCATGAGGGGGAAATTTTCTAATGTGACCAAGGGGTTAAGAATTTTACTTACTTGTTTTAACTTTCTTTAGTAGGAGATTTCATTTGTGATGTCTTTTTTTTAAATTACTTTTGCTAAGTATGTTTAGATTAATTTAACACCTTGTTTTAATTTTTAAGTTTTGGTGGGAAGTCTAGTGGGTGTAATTAATTTTGATTGTTGGCTCCTTGAGCCTTGTGTTTTCCTCTTGTTTTGAATGCTTTTTTTGAGTGTTGACCACTCCAAGTTCTTTGAATCTCGAATTCGATTTTGAAGGCAATTTTGGGGGACTTGTGGGACAAGTTAAACTTGTCCCACACTTCCCAAAACCCCTTACCAACCATATCTATGGGTTGGGAAGCCAAAAAGGGGATTATTTATTGTTTTGGGAAGGGAAATGTGACTTTGGAGTGCACTTTTCTTCCATTTGCATTTAATTTTGCCTTAAGGCACATGGGAAGGGATAGATGTGGAAAGAGATGTCATTCAACCCAACCACCCATTTATTGTGTTTTTGGGAATTGAGTTGAGTAAGGGAGGTGGTCTTGAGGATGTGAGATGTGGCATCCTACTTGGAGCCACATCATCCTCACCCTCCCCTTTTGTCTATTTATGGGAACTTCCTCTCTTGTTGTGGGGGTTGGAGGTTTTTGTTGAGTTCTTTTTTTATTTTCCTGGGGAGAGAAAAGAATTGGGGGGAAAAGAAAAAAAAGGAGCTTGGACTTGCATGCTTGGATTGTTTTGGAGGGAGCTTGGACAAAGTTTCTTGGTTTAGGCTTCTTCAATGGAGAGGTAGGAAACCTTCTCCCTTTTTCTTTCTTATTGTTGTTGCTTCTATGCTTAAAATTGTAGAAAATGTATGTTTACCTTTGTGTGTTGTGGAAAAATGGATAGAATGCTTAAGGTGTAGTGTAGGAGAGGTCTATGGAAAAAACTCATGAGGGAGGCATAAGAGTAGAATAGGAAATTGTGGAGGGAGTTTGAGAGGGATGCCCATCTTGGGCAAGAATGTCTACATTCTTAACTTGTCCTTGAGGGAGCCATAAGAGGAGGGAGGTATAAGAGTTTGGGAGGAAAAAGGGGTACTTGAGGGAGGCATAAGAGTCTTAGGGGCTTGAGTTTTATCGTGGAGGGTTTGGATGGGCATCTCATTTCAATGAGGAGGCATAAGGAAAACTTTCCCATAGTTCCTTCTCTTGTTGGCTTGGATGAAAGCCTTGTTATGAAATGTTTTGTGTTATTTGTGTTTCCTTTTGTTTCTTTTATTTTAGCTTTGGATGTTGTGAAGAAATTTGTATTGTGGAAGCAAGTGTTGTTGCCTTGAGTTGGAGACCACCCTTTCATTGTGTTTTGTTTGGGGCTCGGGGGTAAATGGAGGAGATTGCTTCTCTTCTCCATTGAGTTTTGGTTGGGAGGAGAGCGTTGCCTCTCCCCTTATTTTGTTGTGAATCAAACACTATGGAGGAGCCACCTTGTTGATATTTGGAGCACAAGAACCTTGTTGTTGAAAATGTAAAAACACCATGTATTTACCCTCCTTGAGTGGAGGAAAAATGTAATATTGCTTTGCTTTCTCTAGCTTCCATTATTGTAAATTTGTTTCCACATGAAGTAGGATATGTTGTAACAAGATTTTGAAGGAAAGTTGCATTGAAATGATAGTATTTCTTACTCTAAAATTTATTGGAAATGTTGTTGAATTCTTTTTTAGAATGTTGGAAAGAAATTACAAAAGAAACTATATTAAATTTTTGTTTGTTTACTTGAAAGTGATGTATTGAAAAGGTTGGAAACATAGTGCATTATCTCTTGCCTTGTTGATATAAAAAAAAAAAAAAAAAAACTTAAGTTTTAGATAGTTGTAAATATGTTAATAAAAAAAATCTATGCTCTAGCTCTATCAAGTTTTTATTTCTTCATTTATGAATCTATTACAAAATTATTTGCAAATTAATAAATAAAAACTGATATTTTAAATATAATTCATATTACAGTAATATTAAACTTAATGGAACTACTGTTAGTAAATTGTAATATGCCAAGATACTAATTATATTCTTATACATTAACCGGGTATACTAATAAGTGTTTATACATATAAAAACAAAACCTACGTATGAACTGTCCAATTAACTACGAAGCAAATTGTACTCCATGAAATTGTTTTTATATATATGAACAGATCCGCCTCTTTGTGACCCTCCACCTCGAGCTTCATTGTAAAACATGCGAGGTCTTATTAGAGAATCCTGTGATAAATTTCTTCCGGTCTTCGGGTAACACTCTCATTGTCCCTCAATCGTTTCGGGGAGAAGAAAAATAATATCTAGAAGGTGAATCCCGAAATTTTGAGAATGCCTTCAATACTGGACAGATAACAACATTATTATCAAGTCATATTAAATATTACTTATTATCAAGTAAGGGAAATAAGGATCGGGAGGCTTCTGTTGTGTAGGGGCAGCAAAGGAGCTTTGCTGTGCAACTCAAACCACCAATATTAACAATAATGCCCTACCTCCATTATTTTACCCCAACTTTTAAACCATTTTAGCCTCAGATATAATAGACGCGACGGGAGAAAATGAATTAAGCCGTTGTTTGAGCTCTATGGAAACTTCCTCCCATTTCTCTTTAAGCGTCTTAACAAAAAAAAAAAAACTATTATTCAATACTAAACAGATTACAACATAGCTGGAGAGTTTGTTTTCTTGCGCGCCTGCTACCTATCCGCCTCAGTGGACTGTGGACTTCCCGCCAAGCTCACACCTTGCAACACCCAATGAAAGTGATGGTAATCCGCCTGCTCCCTCACCTGTAACCTGCTCATTTTATTTTCCCACGCGGTCTGGGCAAATGAACTGCGTTTTCACCTGCTGCTCTATCCGTGGCTTCATTCTTAACCACCATATTAATTTGCGCGGCCGGGGTAGTATCCAACAACAGGCCGACTTGGTAAGTAAAATGATTTGCAAAATCTAATAAGTAAATGACATGCGGCTAGGGGAAGTGACTTGCACGCATGGAGGGGGTTTTAAATGAATGGCAGGTGGCTATTAAAGCCACCCACCCCAAGTCTTCTTTTTAAACTCAAATTCAAATCCTAATGCGCCACACCCACCCTCACAATCATCACTCTAATACTTTTTTAATTTTAAAATGTTTATACGTCACTACAATCAATCAAAGAAAATATGTTCTTATTGATATATATCATACATAAAAGCATAGAGAAAACTAAGTATAAAATTCTATATAATATAAAAGTAACATTGCCACACCAACTCCCTTCTGCTACCACGTGGTATAGTGGTCAAACTATATAGCGAGGTGCCCAAATTATTACCACAACGGTGGGAGCATAACCTTTATTGACCGCGCTGCTGTAGGTATTTAAAGGCGGAGTTAAATAAGATGTGGGCGGTGGCATGTATGTATGAAGGCCAATGTCCATGACTCAGTCCAGACAAGTTGAATAGAGAGCTTGCCGAGGCACGTAATTAACAACTCACCCACTATAATGAACTTGCCCAAGAATAAATTAGTGAACCATGTAGTCCAATTGAATTGGCCAATAACAAATTGAGTCAGCTCGGTATAATAATGCGAAGTATTATAAAAAATACAAATTGAATGGTTAGTGCATTCACTTCAAAATAAATTATATCATACTCTGGAGTTAACTTTCAGAAACATTGTTATTACGACATCATCATACATTAGTCTAATTAACTCGAATGACGACCCTCTTTATCTCTTGTGGAACGTCGAATGAGATTAAATTAAACATCTTTGATCACGAAGCTTTACCGTGACTATTGTAGCCCGAGCCTGTGTGCGGACTCACCCTGGAACTTACTTTTAATAAAAAAATTGCCGCATTTTTAGGTTGTTTGTTTGTGGCGTCGTCGTCGTCGTCGTCGTGAGTGTGGCGTCACTGCTTTCGCGGTGTTACACTTAAGAAATACCTTATTCCACTCCCAGACGTGCACCACAAGTTGTAGCACAAGCTACACCGCCATCTACAACAAGGATATCTTCAAGAAACCAAAATTTTTCGATTGGGAATTAGATTTCACAAAGAACACCATCCATGACACATTTGAAAAATAGTTCACCAATTTATGTTGATAACAGCAACTAGTCGGATCCTACATTGGAAAGCTTATTGCATCGAAAAACAAGGAGTTTAAGAGATATTTAGAAATATCATTTTAATGTTGAAACTACAAATTGTTTTTCTATTTTTTCTTTATTTTCTAAAGGTGATGATCAGATGTATTTTGATAAAGAAATAAAATATGAAGCATGCTTGGAAGCCATGGATGAAGAGATTGAATATACTGAGAAGAATTACACTTGGGAGTTAGTGGATCGTCCTCAAGGAAAGGATGTCATAAGCATAAAATACGTTTACAAAACCAAACATGGCATGGATGGTAAAGTACTAAAGCATAAGATTATAATGATTGTTATAGGTTTACTTAGTAGCTTGGTATAGATTACAATGAAACTTTTTCTCCAATAGCATGTTTGGATATGGTAATAACCATTTTGGCCACTACATCTCAAAACAAGTGGTTTTTTTTCCGAATGGATGTTAAATCAACATTTTTAAATGGTTATCTTGAAGAAGAATTTTATGTACAGTAGCCATAAGGGTATGAAATTGCAGGTCAGGAAGAAAATGTGTACAAGTTAAAGTAGGTGCTCTACATACTCAAGCAAGATCCTAGAGCATGGTACAACTGCATTGATTCTTATCCAATTAAGAATGGTTTATTTGGTGTAGAGACAAGCCTACTTTGCATATCAAAATGGATGAGAAAGGTAAGATGTTGATTGTATGTCTTTATGTTGATGATTTATTTTTTATGGGAGACCTTTTTATAAATTCTTTTAAGGCAACCATGATGAAAGAGTTTGAAATGACTGACCGTATTCTCATGAAATACTTCTTGAGAATATAAGTCAAGCAATCGGTTGAAGGTATACTTATTTCTCAATCAAAGTATGTAAGTTATGTGTTGAAAAGGTTTAATATGCTGAGTTGTAAATCAAAACCTACACCAGTTGTTACAAGGTTGAAATTGAGAAAGAAAGATAGTGGTTCAAGTGATGATCCAAGATTGTTCCAAGTACTAGTGGGTAGTATCATGTACATGACGGGCATGAGGCCTGATATTCTATATGGTGTGAGCCTTATTTTGAGGTTCATGGAGTCTCAAAAAGACTCTCATTCGCAAGCTAGAAAGAGAATATGTAGGTATGTCTGTGGAACAAATAATTAATGTATTTTTTATTTAGATGTGGATGAGTTCAAGCTCATTGGATACACAGAAAATGATTGCACGTTGGCTGCGTTTATGAGAGGTAAAGTACCTCTGGTTATGATTTTAATTTTGTAAAAGGTGTAGTATCATGGGCTTTAAAGAAACAACCTATCGTGACTCTTTCTTCAGCAGAAGCGAAGTATGTGACAGCGATAAGTGTGGCATATCAAGCCATATGCATGAGGAGAATGGTAAGTGAGTTGATGTATGAACAAGAAGAAGTAACAAGGATTTATTTTGACAATAACTCAGCCATTTATTTGTCTCAAAATCATGTTTTTCATAAAAGAAACAACCAAATAGACATTAGATATCATTTCATAAGAGAGTAGGTAAATAACAAGAAAATATATTCCTATATTGTTAGATCAAAAGATCAATATTCTAATATTTTTACCAAGCCATTCGGAAAAGATGCATTTCAATAAATGAGAAGTTGTTTAGGTGTTTATGCTGAAAATGAAGTGAAGAATGGAAATTCTTGAGATGGTAGCAGCATATATGGAGATAATGATGACGACAATGAGTTGAGATTAAGGGTGAGTGTTGGAGATATGCAATCTCAAGCCTCAGATTAAATGTTGACTTCTGACAGCTACAAATTCCATGAAAAAATCAGATTTAGACAAACGAAATAGATATGCATCGAAGGAATGTGCAGATTTGATTATGACATTCTCCCCAAATTTGAAAATGTATTTATGTTTTTGTGTAGGTGTATCTACTTCTGACATGCAGCTGTAATTGGAAAAAAATTCAGATTTCTTGTATTTGGTTTTGGTGGCTCATTTTGAAGGTAATATGAGGAAATAGATGTGGAGAAAAATATAGAAGTCTAAGTCTTGGAAGAAGAAGAAGAACAAAGAAGCGAAGCTCTGCTGTAGATTTTTAAGAAATATATATATATATATATATATATATATATATATGTGCTGGTTTTTATTTTTTGTTTCGAGCTGTGTGTATTGTTCTTTGTTTCCTCCATTGTTGGGTGTTTATTTTGTTCATTTTATTTCTCCACTTTGCATTTTGAGTTTATTATTTGTTTTTATTTGACCTCTTCCCCTGCCTCTTCCTGTCATATATCATTGTAAAACTATAGTCTAGTGCTCTATGCACAAACGTGTAGCAAGTTAAATATCCACACTTATTTTTGCAGGAGAAAATTTTCAATTAAATAATGAAATTATTAACATCAGGGAAGAACTCTTGATCTAATCTAGCCAATGAGATTTGATGAAGAAAAATAAAATGCCGACAAGAAGTGAGTAGATTATGTTTTGTAACTGGTGAATGGAGGAAGTATGCACTTAATGGAGGTCATTCAGATCTAAGTATGATGCAAATTTTAGATCTATTTAAGGTGGTAAGAACTAGCCAATCCAGGAAATATTATAGGGTTATGTGGATAATCCACGTGCATGTATGTTGTATGTAATTATCATTTTTCAAAGAGTGTAGACATGACACTGGACAATATATTCCCCTTCACGACTCTCAAAAATCAATTGGAGTCAAATAATTAATGTTCGCTTTGATACAAAAACAAAAACATGGAGCAGATTTAAACAAAGATGTTGACGATTCTGTAGAAATTCAAACACAAGATTACACTAATATTTTCTTAAAAAAAATTCATTTGGGATAATACAATTATATTGGAAAGGAATTCCTGTCTTTATGGAGTTTATATCTCCATACAAATCTCAACAATGTCGCTAAGACTCCTCGTATGAAACCTATTTACGTGAACTATTATTGTTACACAATAATATCACTCCTTAATAATATAAACTAATAATATTGTGAATAATAATGTTTACGATATTTTGTGAGTGATTCTCATGTTATTAAAAACTCACAAAATTATTAATGTCAGCAATAATGTACAATTTCGTAACATTAAGCCTCTACATTTTATTCTTGATAGTAGAAGTCAAAAGAATTGTATTTCTATTGATGTCATGTAAAGTTTGAACCTTTGGATGTAAAGCCACTTCCCTATCCAGGTAATATCAGGTGGATGAACCAACATACATACATACATACATACATACATACATACATACATACATACATACATACATATATAAGTATATATATATATACGTATATATATACATACATATATATATATATACATACATACATACATACATATATATATATATATATAGATAGATATATATATATATACATACATACATATATATATATATATATATACATAAGTATATATATACATACATACATACATACATACATACATACATACATACATACATACATATATATATATATATATATATATATATTATATATATATATATATGTATGTATGTATGTATGTATGTATGTATGTATGTATGTATGTATGTATGTCACAAAATTATGTGTACTCCGACATGCAATTAAACACTTCCATAATGAAGTATTATGTGACGTTGTTATGTTAATGTTTGTGATGTGCTCATGGGCCATCCATTCACATGGGATAAACATGACATCTATGAGTCATAACCTTGAAGGGTCACTATTACCATTGTGATTTAGTGATATTATATCCCTGAGGTCATTACCTTCTACTTGTTTTCCCTAATTAGTGCCAAGAATTGTACAAACATGGCGGAGATAACAAATGAGTTCGTCATCTGGATGATTAGGCAAAAAACTACCACATAAACTGAAGGGCTCACCATGAACAAAAATTTAGTGCAAGAAAATAAGTAGATGTACCAAATCATATCTGATTATAATGATCTATTAAAGTCACCCACATGAGTGCCACTTCAGTGTGTGGTAACACGTGTTATTGAGTTGGTCCCAGGATATCCTCTACCAAAAAACCTTGTATATCATAGTTCAGTCCCTTAAAATGATGAGATCAATAGATAGCTCCAAAAATTGATTCAAATATGGAATATTAGGATAGTATTCACCTTAAAAAGTTCAATTGTCTTGGCACCAAATAAATATGGAACAAGGAGATTTTTTATTTAATATTTGTCCTTGAACAAAATTGCTGTGAAGAATTGCTACACCTTCCTACGATAGATGATTTGCTAGAGCAATTATGCAGTGTAAAATTCTTCACCAAAATTAATCTCAAGTATGGCTATCACTGGATCCCGATCGAGGCCACTAATGTCTTGAAGAGTAAAATTTAGTCTTGTGAAGGTATATTTGTATGGTTCGCCATGCCCTTTAGACTAACTAATGCTCCTGCAACATCCACGAGGATAATGGATTACATCTTGTTTCCATACAATAATTCCTTTTTTTTTTAATTAAATGATATACTCGTCTATAGTTATACGTGGGAGAAACATCTACAACATGTTTGGGAAGAACTTCAAACCCTTCAGAATCATATATTTCATGCAAAAATAGACAAATGCACATTTATTATGAGAAAGGTTTAGTACCAATGGTACGTTGTTGATGAAGGAGTACACATTAACCCAAAGAATATTAAGATTATTCAGAAATACCCAAAACAAAAGGATATTACAAAACTCCATAGATTCTTGGGTATTTCCAATTTATATCACTAGTTTGTCTTATGGTTTTCAAATATTTCTTAGCCACTAAACTAAGTTACTAAAGGATGAAGTAAGGTTACATTTTAATGGGGGGTGAATTAATTAGAATTTGAAGGCTTGAAAGAAAGTTTATGCTCTGCCCCTGTCATCTCCTTATCTGAATTGCATCAACCTTTTGAATTTATGAAATATGTGCATGAGTATTCCATGGGAGATGTTATCATACAACATGTTTACCCAACTACATATTGTCGTGAAACATTAAATGAAACAATTAAGAAGCTCCGAACATATGATAAGGAGATTTACGCCATGATCCAAGCCTATAAGAAATGGAAACAATACATTATGGGAAAGGAAACTGTCATCCACATAGAACACATGCCATTCAAATTCCTTCATATGGATAGAAAACTAAGAAATGAAATACAATAGATGTGGGCAACATTCCTGCAATAGTTCCACGTGATAATAAAAATTAATAAGGGAAGAGCTTATTTAGCATCAAATTTTTTTAGCTTCCCTTGTATTGTAGACCTCACGAGTATCATATCATGAAAGAGATTGTGAGAATCATATCGACAATGACGCACCATGAAGAGGTTGCACTTTAATGGAATCAAATGGCTCCAATGTAATCACAAGGATCGATCAACAATGGAAGATTTGCAAAAAAGAAACAAAGTTTCTCATAAGGAAAATACATCGGAGTGTCTTGGCATGCTCATAAATGAATAGTAAGAGATTACATATAGGGTGTTGAGTAACCCTAGTGTATGAATCAATAGTAAACCCTAAACCTAACCCATGTGAGATGACCCTCCACTATGTGAGGAAGACACATAGGATAACTCACACCAACAAGTGCTTATTTAGCATCAAATTTTTTGAGCTTCCCTTCTATTGCATACCTCACGAGTATCATTTACCTCTACGGATAGGATATTTCCGGTCGGTGCACTTTGTATGATATGGGTATTTACTTTTCTTATACACATTAGGCCCTCAAAGGAGGAAATCATGTCCCCTTTCTCTATCTAAAAGATAACCTTCTTTGTTACATGTAACACATTTTTTTTTTATATGGTGAATAACACAAGATTAAATGGGAGGCACAATTTAGTATGATAGTTGGATGCTTTGGTTGGAAAACAACAACGACAATACCTCAAAATAACTATTTCTATCCCAACCTAAAGAATTATTTGGTTAAGTAGATAATATCTTACACCCCCTGTATAATTGCCAAACTAGCTTATAAGAAACAACCAAGCCTCGAGCCTTCATCTTGATGGACTTCTTCTCATTTTTTACAATTTCAAACCATGGAAATGATTGTGTTATTGTTATAATTGATTGATTTTTTAAAATTGGTATAATTATTTCTTGTAAGAAAAATATTTCTCCTGAAGAAACTACTAAACTCTATTTTAATCATGTATGGATCACATTTGCGCTTCCTAAGTCTATCAGTTTGATGGAGACAATAGGTTCTTGAGCATCTTCTAGTACACGATATGGGGAATGATTGACAATAATTTGATGAATTCCAAATCCTTCAACCCAAAAAATGATGTACTGTCAGAGGTGGAGAACTGTTTGATTGTCCACATTCTTTATATGTATAACTCCGAACACCCATGTAGATGGGATGAGGCCCTTCCTTATATATAACATGAATATAATTAAGACATGCACCACTCAACCAAGCACAATTTGTTTCAATTTTTTTATGGATTCTAACCTATGATACCCATTGATGTATGCATTTCAGTTCATACAATGGAATACATGTATCATGGAAAAATTAAATTAGAAAATGTAGAATGGTTTTTTGAGGAGATTCAATACACTCATTAGATGGTCCACTATACTTTATAGAAAAATGAATGAAAAGTAAAAAAAAATGCCATGATCATTACAGGGTTCCACATCATTTCAAGGTTTGGAATAAAGTATGATTATTTATTTTTAAAAAAATTATTGTAGGTCCACATAGGAAAATTAATCCTCTAAGGTCTAGACTTTACACTATCAAAAAAAAAGTAGTTGAATTTTGTTTTGAGTTAAATCATCCACCCTACCTTGGCATACATCATATATTCAATATGGACCTACTTATACCATATCAACAACCTCTTTATTACACCTCGGTCATAGAAGAATAGTTGGACATATATAAACTCAACCTAGAAATATTTTCTCCAGTTGAAGAAGATTAAATTATGGGGACTTGGACAAATACCACGAGAGGATTTCCTATTCAACTCTATCGAGTTACCATTAAAGGAAATATAATCCATCAAGGTGTGTGGATCACCACATACTAGATAAAGAAATAATTTACATGCTTGATTGGAATCCTTTTTGTAATGGGGACCATTGCTTTTGAATGATGGAGGAATGATCCAGATAACCCAAGCATTATTAGTGGGGCAACTTCTGATAGTCATAAATTTTGCATCGTAGCTCCGATAGACTCCATTAAAAATGTGTTAGAAGTCTTGCAATGTTTAGAATATGTTAGAAGGGTGAAACTTTTTTTAACAAAGTTTTACCCTTGAAATACACTTCTAAAGGCCCCAAATTATAATTTTTATAGTGTTGTCTTACAAAAAATTCATGAAATTTTTACATATGTAATTCTTGGAAGGTGAATCACCTCATCTCCCTCGAGATTGGTGACCTTCCACATTATTCTATACATCTTTTCATATTTCTAAAATTAGTATATAAGTACATGTAACCCTCAAGGGAAACACATACATCTTCTTATAGAGATAGCTATTTTATCCATGGTCTTCTGAGTAATATATATCTTTTTTTAGAGATAATTTTTTTGTCTACATCTCACACTATTATTATTATATATTTTCTTCCCCAAATCCTTGATTTTTGGATAATATTTATGCTTAAAAATTAAAAAAATATGATCAAAATATATTTTATTTTTTATGCAGGATTATTATTTTGAAATGAAAAAGACGAAGACATAAAAAATAAACTCAAATTTATATATTGATGATAAATTTATTTTTTCCCAAATACCAAAATAAAAATACTAATCAAATCATAATCTTGACAAAAATTGAAAAAAAATTCACCATCATTGTATCTAAGTATTTATCTTGCAAAAAACTAAAATATAATTTATTTTATAAGAAATTAATTGTATACATGATTTTTAAGAATAAAATACATCTAATATTTCTAAAAATTTGAGTTTTCATCCTATAACAAATAAATATGTGGTTGTGGATAGATAATTCCATCATCCTATATCAAACAAATATGTGGTTGTGGATAGATAATTCCATCATCACACTCTATTAAATTTCTCTTCATCTGCATCCCATAGACATTAGTATCCTTAAACATGCCTATAATAGTCTTTTATAAAACAACACAACTAAGAAAACATTGTTGTTTAACAACACAGTGTAGTAAAATCATTAAAATGTTCACATGAGGTAGTTGCAAACCCTAGTGAAAATAATCAAAACACTTCTATAGGATAATTTTTTTAGTTTAAATACAAGACATCATATAGAAACCGACAACAATTAACATGATTGAAGTTCAGAGGAAAATGGTAAGTTTCATTGAAGTTTAAAGTTTACCCCATCGTAAGAAAAACCCAAAAACGTATATTCAAAAGTAGAGAAGGCCTTATTCATCCCTCCCTAATTTGCATAACCTTCATACCTGCAATGAAATTGAATATGGCTCCTTATAAATTCTTGAGTCAATCCTAAATCTTCCTATTTTGGAATGAACTCGTAAAAATTCATTTTTTAGTTCCCTTTGAACACTTGTATTCTGGGTTTTTTCTCTAATGGGCCATATTCTAGCCTCATGTACACATTAATATGTAGATTAAATTAATTCTTAATTGTTCCATTCTAAACATCGATATTAATAATTCATACAAATGACTATCCTATTTAATATAATGTTTTTTTTAAAATTAAATTTATCATGATAAAAAACAACCTCAATTGAATTGTTTTAAATTATTCAACTCTTTATGATTAGTGAAATTAAATTATTATATGGTTTAATAGACATAAATAGAGTTAACATGATGTGGATTTGATGGCCTCTCTTGCATAGGTCACAAATTTTGATCTGGGAGTTGACATGTGTCATGGTTTTTTGACATAAAGCTTTCAAAAATTTCAATGTAATGTTAGTTACACTATTTTCTTACTATTTATCACAAAAAGTTTTAGAGACGGATATCATCCATCTAGGGCTTGCAAATTAGGTTCGACGTTTTTTTTCCGTTCTTCTAAATTTCAAAATATCATATATTTTTAAATGTGAGACACTTGAAAATATCCCAAAGTAATATTTACAAAATTGAATATTCAACATTGCTCAAAGATTCATAACGAAAAACATGGGAACTCAGACTTATTTCCCTAATAGCTTAAATAAATATTTTTTAAAACAAATATTGGAGGAATATATAATTGCTTCCCTAATACTAACAAAAATAAAAATAAAATAGTGGGCGACCATGTGGATGTAAATGGAATGTCTTGTTCACCACTTCTTCAAGTTAAGGAAAGTTGTAGAAATTTGAATCTCTCATATTTTTACCATTTCGCACCATGCCTTTCACCTCATCCTACACAACCATGAGCAATGAAAAACCCTGCAAACAAGCTAATAAAATTTAAAATATATAGACAAACAATAATGTGTTGTGTTGTACCAAGAAAATAGATAATTTGATACAATGTTTGTAACACCCACTAAATGACATTCTAGGAACACACTTCGACCTAACATTTAACCTGACAATTGCTACAATTTTTTTTTGTTTAAGTTAAAAGAAGGTTACAAAAATGTTTAACCCTTAGGGTTTGTTAAATTAACCTACCTTACTAACTCAAATAAAGTTTGTTGGCCCAGATCCAATTTAAAATATTACATATTAAATCTTCTTTATCTCCAAGGTCAATTAATTAAAATCCAACTAAGAAGGCGCCATAGATTAATTTACTTGGTTAATAGTTTTCTCGTTTTAATTAATATTCAAACCAAAGATGACTAACTTAATGCTTGAATAATATAGTTTCATTATCCTAATAGTTTAAAGTCCTTTTAATTAAATTCCCACAACAAACTAGGGACAAAAGGAGACTTAACACTCCAAGGCAATTTAAATGGCCCCATTCACCCATCTACACATACCCTTAAGGATTTTAAATTAAACATTTAAAATACATTTCTTCCTAACAAAAGTAGGGTGAATCCTATACTCTTATATCAAATCCATATTGGCCACTAGATCCTAGGGTTCCAAATTTAGCCCTAAATTTCCTTATGAATTTCTATTAAAACCTTTTTCTTATTCAATTATTTTCATTTGGTCTATTTCATTTTGTTAAATTTGCAGGTTAGAGAACAGGAAGTCATGGGAGAAAGAGGGGAGAAATCTTGGAGGAATCTACAAGGACTAAGCTTAGAAGGTTTAGATTGAAGGTAACGTTGTTTCCATTTTCATTCAAGGATTGGGAGGGATATCTTTCCCCAATCTCGTTTTACTCTAAACCATTGTATTTGGGTTTTCAAATTTGGGGCAAACCCTACCCCATTGTCATAAATGAAAAAGAATATTTTTAATCCACCATTTGTATGTTTTTATTTCTCAATCCATGGGATTACTCCTTGTTTGCTTGCTGGTGATTATAGGTTAAATTTTACAACTTAGAAATTGGTACAAACTAGTTAAATTTTACGCACAGGCGCGGATCCGAGGCGTTCTTCCGTAAGTGACAGAACCGCCACCACAAGCAGAATGGCGGTCCTGGGACCACCTCCCTTCATGAGTGACAAACTACAGACCACCACCCTACAGAGCAGAGGTTTTGAGACCTCTTCCTTATCTTGAGCAGCTGTTATGTGACCGCCACTCTGGACAGGGTGGCGGTCTTGTTTCTTAGAAATAGAACCTGAAATTATGAGTTTTCACAAAACTTAAAGTTGCTAAGATGTGCTAAAATACAATCTAAGTTTATTTTTACACATCTAAAGTCTCTAGTTTTGTGATTTATTCTCATTTGTTAATTTCTTACTTAAAATTACTCATTTGAAAACCAATAGTGATAATAACAACTACAAGATCTATTCCATTTTGTTCAACTAATATTCTTTGAAATTCTAAGGGTAAAATGAAGGTTTGATATCTACTTCTACATTGTTATTTTTCTAATACAAAAAGCAACAATTTCCTACTTCAAATTTGTTGTCTCTTCCATTTTTACTATAACTCAAATATCCAAAATAACTACAACAACTTTTTTTTTACATTCAAGCTTACTAAGCATGCATTTTTAACTTCTTACAACTTCTATATTTCTTATTTCACATTTACAATAGAACAACTTCACAATGAAAGTAAACATTCTTTTCCATTGAAATAATTCATATCTTTTAACACAAGGAACTACTTTTCTCACAATACAACCAAGATTTCAACAAAGAGAATTACTTTCTTTTCTATTTACAAAACTAACTATACAATATAAATCTTTCTTCTTTCTTTTCTTATTTGTTTCTTTCCACATACAATACAATATCAATAACAACTATTTGAATACAACTTTCCTTTACAAGATTGATACAATGTCCTCCACTAAAAGTGGGAAAGATCATACAATAATACAAGCTAAAATAGAATATCATATTACAAGTTTCCTCCACTCTAAGTGGGAATAATACTAAGGAATTTTATTACAAGAAGGATCTTCTTAGGGACTCCACCAAAATCTCCAAGCTTCCCAACTCCAACAAGATAGCTCTTCCAAGATTTGTTTGATTCACAACAAAATGGGGGGAGAGGCAATGCTCTCCACCCAACCAAGACATCCAATGAAGAGGAGAAGCCATCCTCTCCATTGGCCCCCGAGCCCCAACCACATTACAATGGGAGATAATTCCAACACATGGCAACAACAAGCTTCAACAACACAATAATTGTTTCACAACCATTCCAACCACATTTCAATCATCTACAACACAAGAATGAAAGGAAAACAACAAAACAACAAGTAAACAAGGCTTAAAATGAAAGCCAAAGGAGCAAGACCTATGGGGAGGCCACTTATGCCTCCCAATGGGAATGGGTGCGCACCTTAAAACCTCCAATGCATATCTCAAATTCCCTAAAAATTATTATGCCTCCCTCAAGTACCCTGATACATCCCATATACTCTTATGCCTCCCTCAATATCTTATGCCTCCTTCATAACAAGAACAAGAATAAATGCAAGCATTCCTCATACAAGGTGGGGCACCAAACCCAAACTCCCTCCAACAAGAAAGTAAACTCTTATGCATCCCTACATGAAATATCCCCATACTCTCCTCCTACTCCAAACTTAGACAATCTACCCATACCCAACAAGCATTCCAAACGAAAACAACATTGAACACAAACATACAAACACAAAATAAAAAACATAATTTAAGGAAAAGCTCCTACCTCTCCATAGTAGAGCTCATTCTAAGAGTGAAACTCCAAGATCTTCAAACCGAGGAATCATCCACAAGCTCCAAAAATCCACAAGCACTCCCAAAAAAATTCTAACTCTCCAAAAGTTCAAGAGTCCAAAATGATCGAGTAACCCCCAAACAAGCAAAAGAGCTATAATAAATAGAAAAGTGAGAGAGGAGGATGAGGTGGCTCCATGTAGGATGCCACATCACTCATCCTCAACTCCACCTAAGAAGTCAAAACTCAACCCCAATACACCATAAATAGGTGGGTGAGAGGAATGACAAGAAATTTACACACAAAAACTAATCCCACACCCCCTAAGGACAAATTTAAATACTTGAAAGAAAGTGCAATAAACATTTTTATTTTTTATCCTCTAAAAACACCTAATAGGGTCTAATTTTGACTCCCCAACCCATAGGTAGGGTTGGCATAGTAATTTAAGAGGTGTGGGACAAGTTTGACTTGTCCCAAAAGCTTCCAAATTTTGCCTCTAAGGAAAAATTCGAGTTTCCCATGAAGGGTAGAGTGTAGATCTCAAGAATTCAACATGCAACACAAAATACAGGAGCACAACAAGTCTAATAAATGAACTCCTTTTTGGTCACATATTTAATTAGTTTAGGAAAAGGTTAAATTAGCTTAATTAAGACACTACAACCCACTAATAATTAGCGGGGGGTAAAACATACATCAAAATCTAAATAATTAAAACAAGTAAATTACATTGCTGATAGAGCACATACTAACATTAATAAAATAGAACTAATAATAGAAGACAACACATGACCCCTTTGTAACAATTTTCCCCTAACCAACTACTTCTAACACACAAATAATTACATGTTGCCATGGTGACCCTAGTTGAATTCATTTAGAATTCCAACGTGGTTGGTCTCCAATCCCCTGGATGTTTGTTGTGAATAAATTTACCTGGAAAACACAAAAATACCTCCATTGGCCTCATGGCCGCATTAAAACATATATGCAAAAATATGCAATATAAATATAAAATCATCTATATACAAATTAATATCATCTATGTAATTACGATATCATTTACAAATTTCTAGCAACATTTTTATCCATGTTTCATCCGTGTCAAAATGATCACAACATTACTTCAATCATCAAAATCAACTCATGGTGATGAAAGTATATCGCATGTCAAAAATATATATAAATAATCATGTCCACAACATATCAACATCAATATAAAATGTATCTAATGATTCACATCCATAAAATGTGAATGGAATCAACAATAGTTCAGTATTTCTAATAGCTAACATCATACTAAATCAAAATCCATAATCATATCCATAAGTGTAGTCGGTAATATCGAAATCAATAATAAAAAAGGTGTCGAAGGGACGTGGGCACTACAATTTTTCACCAAATGAAATTAATAGGTGTGAAAATATCACTTCATCTTTTTCCAACAAGTGAGTCACAACGATACACAAAAAAAAATCTTTGAAATAAGGTGTGAAAATATTTCGAGAGAAAAAACTTTAATAATAGAAGAAAGAAAATTACAAAATATAACATCCTTTTCACACAAAATTTTGACCATATAAACCGATTATATCCCAAAAATTGTCCTTATTTAGACTTGTTTTTTATCAACATAAATGAATATAGATGTTACCAATATTAAAAGTCAATCATTAATGTAACAACCATTTTTTCATAAAATAAACAAAAAAAATATGGGCATGTCAAATTCATCCTAATATCATTGCACAGGTAGCCAAATAAAATTAATAATTATTTTTCATTACGTGCCATAATTCCAAGAATTCCCATTGATAAAGGTCCATGATCCACTAAAAACACAACATAATGTATTTTGCAAATACGAACCTACGATGTCTGCAATCTATCTTGTCAGAATTTAATGCTTCTAATCTATATCCCCTCCCAAAATTTTAAAATTGTTTTTCCACTTCCCTACCTACCTCGTTGTTGGGACATTCAAATATCTGGCCATAGGATTTTTTATTGCACGCCTTGACTTGACACATGTCACTATTTTGTGACCCCTCCCTCAAATTTCTTCCCACGGATGTGAAAGTCACAGTATTAATTGTTTTCAAAGAATATTTTGGGTCCAGGTTTATCTGTTGGTCATGTGATATATGTTGTGCCATGAAACATTATATAAAGATATATTTATATATATATGGCCTTTTAATTTTGTTTCACGTCCATTTTCTTGGGGTAAAGAAAATATATATTTTTAGATACATAAATGTTATTAATAAACAAGGATATATATATATATATATATATATATATATATATATGCAACAACATAATAAAAATAGATAGAATGTTGCAGCTTATAATATACCGTGAGAGAGAGAGATAGATAGAGAGAGAGAGAGTGGGGAATATAGAAAAATAAGAAAATACATTGAAAAACACAGTGAAGAAGGAAAGGTAGAATATAGAGAAGAATAATACAAAAAAGACGAATATTTTGCAAATTTAAATGAGCAATAACATAGAAAAATGTTTTTAAGAAAAATAAAGAATAAACATTACACAAGAAGAGAAACACAAGGAACATAGAGCAACAAATTTGTGATTGTATAAAGTTTTCAAATTAATATAATATATATTTCATGTGTTTGTGTTTTATTTGTGTTTTTCCCTATTTTGGTTGATTTGGAAGTAAATTTTTCAAACAGTTTGGTATCAGAGGAAAAAAACACAATAACTCAAGGGTTTGAGTTTTAATGGCTTCCAGGAGCAGCTCTTGGAAAAAAACTTCAATATTTGATAGGAAGAACTATGACATCTAGTGCATTAAAATGAAGACATTTTTCTCTTCTCAAGAGATATTGGAACTAGTTAAAGGAGGATATTTAGAAGTAGCAAACCAAGCTACATTTAATGTATTGACACAATCTTATAAGAATGCATTAAAATAAAATATAAGAAAGGAGTTAAAGGATTTAAAATATATTAATAATTTATTTATTGGTTTATTATTTCCAAGGATAGCAGTGGCTACAAACTCCAAGCAAGGTTGGGAAACCTTGCAGAATGCTTATCAAGGAAGTGATAAGGTAAAGGTAGTCAGACTAGAGATTCTAAGGAGAAATTTTGAGACTCTTCTCATAAAAGACATAGTTTCTAAAAAATAATTCTTTACAAGGACTATGACCATTATCAATCAGACGAGGACAAATGGTGATGCTGTAGAAGAGAATAGAATCATAGAGAAGGAATTGATAAGCATTCCAATGAGATTTCACCCAATTTTGGTAGCCATAGAAGAGTCTAAGGACATAGAAAAAAGAAGTGTTGATGAGTTGATGGGTTCTTTGAAAAACCATGAACATAGGATAAATAGATCAGCCAACAACTGTTACCTCTTAAAAGTGCACCCTAATTGAGAGATGACAATAGGGTTTCTAAGCTTGTTTTGAATCTCTCACTTTTGTAGATACAATGGAAACACCTCAGGTCTATGGGTATACCTATTATTGAGGTGAGTCTCTCGTATCAAGGTGGGTTCCTTTTTCATGTATCCTAAACTATTTTTTTGGCATTTTGAGGGTAAAAATATGAGTGTAACTGAAATTGAAATGGGTGATAAACCAAAATTGTTGAGGGCTTTGACTAAGTATATGCATAGTAAAATTGAGAAAGAATTCTAGATGGATGAACCAATGGTTTCCAGTAGAATACTAACGTAAAACACTTTATGTATTGAGGGATAAATCACAACAACACAATAGGATAAACATGCACACTAATATTATGTAGAAATTACCATATTTGCAGAAAGGTAAGATGATTAATTACGGAATTGGAATTCACAAGAATTAATAAAGATATACAAACCACTGCGAATAATTGGAAAGGCGGAAATCAATTCTCATTCAAAGGAAAAACTGGTAGTAAATTTCTTCAACACTCCTATCTCCAAAAAGTCCTCCCTTTTTGCTTTTCCAATGCACACAATATATAGAAAAATTATTCACACAACCCATCCTAAAAAGAGGCTAAAATTTGTACTCACCCATGGATGCTAATTTTACCCCTTTATCATGAATAAATGAAGGAATAAAAATATGCATGCTGATAACAATGAGGCATTAATAACCTTACTTACAAAATTAAATTCCTGTCAAAGTGCAGTTGACTGATCTATTTTTAATAAAACTTGAGTGAATACTTTTGTTAAAATTAAATACTTTCTTATTGTGCAAGTGTTCTCTAATGTGCATGCAATATTTTTCTTCTTCTACTTGATGTGATACTTGCAACTTGATCCACTTGCAATGATAAATTTAGATATTCTTCAATTCTTCTCCCTTGGATGCACATGCAAAAATAATATCCTCGTGTGATGAAATAATTCCTTTATCTTCAATACTTTGCAAAAAAATCACCCAATGTTTTTGGTCTTCTTGATCTCTAATGTTGACATCTCTGAAAGAAGGATAACTCATGCTGATAATGGCATCTCTGTCCCTTTGTGATTACATGCATAATATTATTCTCCTGCAAGAAAAATAATGTATTTGTCTTCAACTCCAATTTGGGGACCACTTTTGGTGTGCACATGTCCTAATTTATCTTCTTGTAGTCTATAGGGCCACCTTTGCCATAATGGGCCCCTCTTTGAGTTGACATGTAGCATATCCATTACCTTTTGGTGCCTTCATTTGTTTTAAAGATGACCAAATTGATTATTTTTCTTAGACTATAGTCACAGGTCTCATTTGGAATAATAATCATGTGGAGTTATAATGTTGTCGGGCCCCTTTTTTTATCACCATTACATATATAATGCTTTTTAGCCTCTTTGATTAACATAATCATAACAATATTGTTCAACCTTTTTGATTGACCATATATAACATAAGGTAATGATTTATTTTTTGATAATCATTGTTGTCGGCATTTTATATTTGTTTGTCTATAGTTTTGGACCTTTAATAGTTTAATGAAAATGATTTTTCAGATAATTGGGTTGGCCCCTTCTGACGATGAATCACCCCACAGTTCAAAATGTTGGTATTATTTGTTTAACCTCGGTGAAGTTATGAACCATGGTTTTGTTACTTGCTTTTGTTGAGGGTCGCTGATTGTATATTGGTGATCTTCGACTGTTGATCCTTTTGTACCCTCGTTTATGGTTATGGTTGTTTAATTAATGTTTTCAGTGCTTTGTTGATAATTTATTTGTGTACAATTTGATCTCCTTGATCCATTTTTTAATCATGGGGTTTGTATTGATTTTGATCCTGAGATTAATCCTTGTTTGTTTGATCTTGGTCCTATTGCATATACACCATTGATATTATCAACCTTGGCAGAGGGGTAGTTGGACTATGGATTTGTTCTTCACCGTTAATCTTGGTATGATGATCATCTTGGCCATTGATGCTAACTCAGAATGAGTTAGGTTTGATTGAAAATATCGTTGAGATTGTCATTTTTTCATTCTATTTTATCGTTTCTCACCAACATGAATGAAATTTTAAGCTCTCTGTATCTCTGTAACTATTGATTTTTCTCTAGTTCGAGCTCTGAAATTTTGTGACTGCCATTATTTTTTTATCTTAGTTTTTTGTGAGATTCTTGGTATTTTTGGCTGCCATGAAATTATGTGTGAGGTTTGCAATCTCTAAAGGATTTAGCCATTTCTTTTCTCATTTCCTTGAATATTGATTTGAATCTTATATAGAAGGATCCTTGTTGTGCATTTTTTGGCCACCATGTATGCTCTATTCAACTATATTTTCTCTGGTTTGAGCTCTTTATGTTCATTGTTTCTAAGGGTAATACTCTTTCTATTGATTACTTGCATCTGTACAAATATGTTTTGTTCTTTTCTTTGATCTGGTACTAAAAATATTTGAATATTTCATGGTTCTTGTGATTCTTTGTTCTGTGGCACCTTTTGAGCTTGAAAACATTTCTGGGTTTTCAGTCCTTCACGGGTTTCAATCTTTTACTAAAACACTAAGATTATGATCCATTTATTTTGTCATAAATTTTCTAGTTAACTACGATGGGTTTTCTCTACTCGGTGTACTTGTATTTGAATCTGGTGGAAACCTAAACTATGCATTATGTATTCATCTTTATTCTTTGGATTTGTATGTTTTTCCTATGTGGGTATTCGTGTTTGTCAATATTCCATATATCGAATACATGTTGTATTATTTGAATACTTCCTGCAACTATTTCTCCTTTTTGAGATCTTATTGCCATTGATATTGCTACTTGAGTTGTATCCAGATATGGGTCTTCAACATTTAGCATTCTTTGAGTTTGGAGCTCATTTTTGTTTCTAGAGTAATGACAAGTCAGTTTTATCTATGTTTGTTAGAATTTGTAAATTCCTTGAATATTTTTCATCTGTGTATTTGTTTGTTGTTCTTTGACTCTTGGAGACTCTGGTTCTCACAATGGTGTACTACCATTATTTCATCCATTCAAACTTTGTTTCGAGTTGAAAGTTAGAATTTTGTGCATGATTGTTGAAAAATAAGATAAGGTCGTATCTTTCTTGAATTTTATTAGCTTTTATTTCATTAAAAATTTGTTTGATACTACAATTTTCTCTAACTCATTGTATTGATTTGAGTTGTTAAACTCTTTTTTTCTTGATGTTTTTTAACGAACTGTACCGTTTCACTTGAGAGCTTGGTATTTCTCTTTTCTTGCTCAAACTTGGTAATTTTCATGTTCATCGAATCAGTTTTTTATTACACATACATCATTACAATCTACATTTCCTATTTGTTTTGTACATCAAGAGTTCTTTAATTTTAGGATGTTCATAGGTTAACTCCTTTCAAATATATATGTATTGCTCCATGTTCAAGCTTTGACTTTCTCATGTGGGTTTCTATGTTTTTGTAATTTTGATGTTTCCTGATCTTGAATCTGTTACTGTACCATCCAATATTTGTAGCTCTTGTTATTTGATACCCTACTACATGTTTTTTGTGGATGTATCATTTTTTTGCAGGTGAATGATTATTTTTCATTTCTTGTGAGCAGTTGTTATTTTAGTATCACATCTTTGTATGGATGAAATCTTGAATTCAACAAAAAATATCACTTCTTCATTTTACTTTAGGAGACGTATTCCATTGCACTTACTTGATTCATACTTTGCAATCTCTATAGAAATATGATTTAGTCACCACTTTCAGGATCTACAGTATTTGTACTTGAGTCATTTTTAAGTTTCAATTATATATATATATATATATATATATACATATATATTCCATCTTGAATATTGTTCCTTCTTTGATGGTGATTCCTTTATCTTTCAATAGAATTAAATCTATGTGTGAACAAGATACTTCAGTTTTAGGACTTTGTAAATCATATTTCTTTATTTTGACCATGATGCCTTTATTGAACAACTGAAAAATTGTAGCTCTGTAAGATAGAACCTTGAGATTTATATGCCTAAAATCTAATGGTAATTTGATTTCTTTCATGAATGAGCTTTTTTGTCATTATCTTTACTTCAAATAATTTATATTCCTGAATTCTGCTCTATAGATGTAAGAAGATGTACCTTTAAAATATAACATGTATATTTGACATTTCTCTTTGCTTTCTAACTGTACCTACACTTTTGAAGTAACAATTAGAAAAATTTAAGGTTATAAGCCTCTCCTATTTCTCTCTTCATGTAACTTTTATCCTACATTCTAATATTGAGGGTAGGTGACTACTTCAATTCATCATGCTTCACTTTTGAGAACTTTGAAATTCATACTTAGAAAGAGATGTTTCTTCATGTACATTGAAATTGTGCTTTACCATGAAGATATCTACACTCTTTAAAATTTGTATGTGCTCTTGAAGGCTAAGTATGAAGTTCCTTTAAGAATAATTGATGAAAAAATTACAAATCTTTACCTAGGTGATTTTCAATATGGTATCTCAAATTGTTAAAACCTTTTAGAAGCCTGTAATCTTGAGTTTGTCTTTAAAACTGAATCTAGTTAGTCTCAAAAAGTTAGTTTCAACTTCCATACTAAGCTCAATTATATTTATAATATTCATGATAATGATGTTTGATCTTCATGAATGAAGAAATTGTATTTTGATTATTGTATCTACACTGATTCACTTTCAACTCTTGTTACTCCATTAAACTTGACTCTGCTTCATTCTTGAAATATTATGCACCTTGTAAGGCTTGATATTATTGAGATATCATTGGAAAATGTGTCTCATTTCTAGAATCTTTGATGATATTTAAAGCTTGATAAGTAATTTCAGTTGAAAAGATTAAACATTTGCTTTCACTTTTATCTATTTAGTGTGAACCTATATCTGAGTCTGTACTTTGATCATTTGGATTTTTTTCTAAGCTATAAATTTAACCATGTATTTCATAATAGATTCTATTCTCATGAATTTTTACTTGACCGTATCATAATCAAGATTTCACTTGAATAGTAACATGATTATCCTTTAATGTGAGCCCTGAAAACTGTTAAGTTCTCTTCATTCAATGTTGTAAATTTCTTAATGTACTTTTTTCATTTGATAAGATATTACATTTAGATCATTCATGTACCTATTTGAACTTGTAATATGTATTCTATAATTTTCCCAAGTTATGCAACAAAATGCATCTTTTTGAAATTTGTACCTTCATTCTTATTTGATTGGAAAATATGAATACTTGTACTTTTATATCCTTATCATTTTGAAATACATGAAAGAATTATTCTCTTCCATCCTTGAATACTATTATGTACTGAAAGCAATTTGTACTAGTTAGTAAAGAATTTAAATCATGAATTTTGTTATCTTTTGTTGCAACCTGTACCTACACACTTAAACAAAATAGTTAGAAAATAATTAGACTTTTTGGCCTCTCTTATGTTCCATAGTCTTTTTCTTTTCTCTTTCTTCTTCTGTAATGATTCTTGGATTGATATGTGATACAATAGATATTACTTTCTTAAATATATATTTGTCTCTGATGTACGTTACGCTTCTGATATTTAAAAAATCAATTTCCATGCAGTTAGACAGTACATGAGTACAAAGAAAACCCTGAGCTCTTGACTGATGTCATTTCTGTTTTATTTTTCATGTACACTTGTAGCTGCTTGCAACACAGATGAAATATGGAGCTAGAACTAGAACCAAGGATATTAAAAGAAAAACCCAAGGCAATCATGGGTTTCTTCTATACTCTTTTACTTTTAGCTTTATGTACATGTACTTCTTTCTTCAGTAGTTATGAGTTACATCCCACGGCTTGTGTGGGAAATATTGAATTTCTTCGTGAATAAATAAAATTATTTTTTGTAACTGAGTTGTATACTTCTTTCTACATTCAAATTTTATGATGGACATTGATTGTATAATGAAATAAACAACTGAATCACATAAATAATTATATTTAAACATGCAGAAATAATGAGGTTTGAGGTACCTATAACTTAATAATGAACTCTCTTTCATTTAAACTGCAACTCTGTTTTTTGTTCTTAAATTTAACATTTCACTTAAACTGTTATTATTGCCTTCATCAAGGCAATGCATTAGTCCTTCAGGGAATTTTTGTTTCCTTGTTGAAGACGAATATCGAATGATAGTCTAGGTGAGGTGTTACATTTTGTAACAACACACATAGTTGTAGATTACATGTAGTTAATCAATTTTTGTAACTTAAAACTCAATAAATATGTAATTTATCCCCTAGCTAGGTCCATTTCATCAATGTATTCCATCGAAAAAGTTTCGAGCTACCCATTTTTGCATAAGTGTAAAAATTGTCAGCAAAAACTCAAATGAAAAAGCCTTCAAAACAAATATAATGTTAGTTGTAGGGGAGAGATGAATATAGAGGAATATTTAACAAACAAAAATAAGGTGTAAGTCACAACCACTGTCAAGAGCCAAAACCAAGAGGAAGGAGGATAGACACTTCCAGAGGTGGTTCTTCTAAAAGGTACGACAAATCAACTTTGTAATGATATTATTGTAAAACGTTTGGGCATTATGAGCTAGTGAATGTAAAAAGATAGAATACGATTTGAGAAATCATAATCATAATGCAAGCTTCTCAAAGGAAAAATAAGATGAACCTGAGAAGAATGAAATGGGTGTAAATTTCTTTCTAAATTGAAATGTAGCTGAGAAAGTAATGTAGCCAACATTAACACAAACACAATACGCTACAAATATATTGAAATAAAAGAGAAAAAAATATCCTCCTTCATTATTGAATCATGAATTACAATGATTTATAAATATTAAAACAAATCCCAACTTGAGTTTCTAAAAAAAATCTAATTAACTTTGACTGATTCTAATCTACGTGTCAAAATTTACTATTTTTAGTAGTTCACATGCTTATTTGTACGGGATCTTTTACATGCATAAATTAGAGGAATTACCAACTTTCTAACCTATTATGCACTTAAGAGACTACAATTAACTAATGCCCTAAAATAGGAAAAAATTGAACAATAACATAGATCCTATTTTTTGTCCTTCAGATGGTGGATTTTCAGCTAGAAAATGTGTCAAAACATGCTCCAATCGGCAGGTTCGGTTAACCATTGCATTGATATTGTATAAACATGTGGTTTCAAAATTATAAATGGACTCAAACAGACACTCGGAGCACAAGTTATGACCTTTTCAAGTTCCTGCTAAATATAATGCATAATTATCCCCAGGTTGAAATAAATGTAACTCCTACAAGTTGTCTTCTTAAAATTTCTTCCGTTTATCTTTATACACCTTATTAATCTCCCACTATATGACCCATGTATTTCCCTATTGTATTAATACTTTCCAATGTACCAAATATCTGTTGTATTATCTATGTCATGTGGTCACTATTATTTTGTCGAGAATCTGGTCCACTTCTTATTTATTTTTAATCAGAACCTGCTGCCTACAATCTACTCCGTATTTAATAAAATCCCCATCTTCACTATCCCCATGAAAATAATATAACTCTGAAACATTAAACAATAGAGAGATATAAAAATTTCCTGGAAATTATACCTCATAAGCATTATCATTATCTTCTTCACGATTTTTCAGGTGCCAATATTTTTGTACTTTAGCTCGTTATAGGTTCCAGTTGGAAAACTTTCCTTCTAAAGGTATACCATAACCATCTCACCCACTCTAAACACTTTCCTCCTTCTGTGTAGATATGTTATTTCCTTATCCTGATCATTATTATTCTGTAACTTCTTCCACACTTCTTCCCTCAAGTGTTGTATATGTTCGGCAAATGCTTTTGTACCAAATATAACACTCTTTCGAGATTAATCCCATACAAAATATAAAATGGGGACTTTCCTATGGATCTATTTATGGAGCTATTATAAGAAAACTCATCTTGTGGTAATGCTAAGTCCCATTGTTTTGGATTTTCACCAACAATGCTCCTTAACAGGTTTCTCAATATCCTTTTTACCACCTTTGTTTTCCCATCAGTATGAGCATGATAGATACTACAGAACTATAGTTTAGTTCCCAAACTCTTCCATAAAGTCCTCTAGAAATGACTTTAAAAATTTGTGTCCCTATCTGAAGTAATGGTTTTTGGAACACCATGCAAGCGAATAACTTCCCTGAAAAACATAATTTGCTTCTCTTTTCACATCGATAGTTTTCATGGAGGCAATAAAACAAACCATTTTATAAAACCTATCAACAAATAAAAGAATTGAGTCATTACCTCGTTGTGTATTTGGTAATCCCAAAACAAAATCCATACTCAAATATGTCCAATGCCCTTTGGGAACAAGATATTGCATAGACAACCTTGTATTTTGTGCATGGCATTTCGAGACTTGGAAAATTCGACACCTCTCCATATATATTTTTCATCTTTCGCCAATAGTATTTATTTGGTACAAATTTTATCTTCTTATCCTTACCAAAGTTCCTATCCAATCCTCTGCTATGCAAATCTTTCACTATATTATCTCTCATATAGCCAACTCGAATACATAGTTAGTGTCCCTTAAATTGATAGCCATTGTGTAAAAGGAACTCATTCTAGAAATATCCTACATCATTTGAAAATGATCTACTTAACCTTTCAACAATATCTTGAAAATCATAATCATAAAAATACATATCCTTTATTGCTCCAAAACCAACCACCTCATTCTCCATAGCTATAAATAGAGTCACACATTTTTTCAATGCATTTGCAACTTGCTTTTGCTTTCTTGATTTATTATTTAGAGATAAATTATAACCTTGCAAAAATGGTACCTGTTGACAATTTTTGCACTTGTACAAAAATGGTGAACTTGAAGCTTCCTTACGATGGATAGAATTGGTGAAGTATACCTAATCTAGGGGAGGTTCTTTCAGATAATATTTTCACTGTTGAATTAATTAATGATTACATAAAATATGCAGCTATGTGTGTTGTTGCAAAACATAACAAATCACATAGCCTGCAATTTCATGCTATCTTCAGCAAAAGAACAAAAATCCCTTAAGGACAACTCTGTTGCCTTGATGAAGACACTGATTTTCACAATAGATGAAGTGTTAGGTTTTTAAGTAGCAATCATGACTACAGATTATAGAAATCAGAGTTCATTACTAGATGTTACAGGTATTCTTTAATGTTCTTTCCTTTATGATTAAGACTTTTAATTATATTATTGGGTTGTTTAGTTCATCATACAATCCATATCAAAAAGCAAAAATGTAGAAATAAATACACAACTCAATTTCACAATTCAATATTTTATTCATAAGGAATTTCAAAATGTTCCCACATAAGCCGTGGGATGTAACTAGAAAGTAATGTACAACTACTGAAATAAGAGGTACATATGCGTGAAAGAGAAAATAAAGGATTATGAGTGAACCCATCATTTCCTTGGGGTTTATCCTTAGGTTGATGCATCCTCATCTTCAACTTTTTTCCCTCTTCATCTTCATTACTGAAAGCTCCATACCTGAAAACAGAAATGAGAAACTATCAGTTAAGAGCTCAGGGTTAATCCATATTCTTATACTGTCCTAATTAATGCATATGGATCTCTTAATGAAAGGAGACATAAATTTATTGAAGATAAAATAGTATACATGATTTACTCACTCAGAAAGAAGGAGAGAGAAGAAAAGAAAAACCATGGACATAAGAGAGGCCAAAAAGCATAAATATTTTCTAACTGTTTTCTCAAGTGTGTAGGTACAGGTTGCAGCCAAAAAGAAACAAATCATTTCTTACAGTCCTCACTATAGATAAATACTACAGAGTTCAATGAATTCTATCCTATGGTACATGAAGCAGATAAGTGACAAGTACATACTGGTATGAAAGAAGAATGCAACTCAAAGTTCAGCAGCTATTTTAGAAATAGAAGAAGTTGCATTACAAAATAGAGGAGAGACTTGCAGATAAAAGTACATGTCCCAGATTACAAATGAAGAAGAAGAGTCAGGATTTAAAGGCTGAAGTTAACTGGAAAGAGAAGATTATAGCTAATCCAGAAAAAATAAGAAATATGAATAAATTTTGACAGGGCTTCACCATGTAAAATGGACATTTACATCTTTCCATCATGTTATTTTTAAACTAATATATGCTTTAAAAGTTGTATGTAAATCAAATAAGTGATACATAAAGCAGAAAAGCAAACCATGATTAAGATAACAATTATTATGTTTTAGTTTCCAACAATAAATCATCTTCAAAAGAAAAGGTGATACATTCTGTATTCTGAATTAGAAAGTACACCTATTACAGCTGAAACAAAAATAAAAGAAGGAAATCTAAGAAAATTTTGATAGGTTTTTGCCATGTAAAATAGACATTTACATCTTTCCATCATGCTTTTTCAAGCTATTACATGCTCAGATAAATCAAATATTAATAAAAAAGAGAGAAAATGCATTGTATGGTAAAATATACTGTTTCAGACAGGTACAAGTTACTTCATGTTACAGTATCAAAAGAACGAAACATTCAAATTTCTACTGTAGAGGTAGTAAGAAATACTACTTTTTCCAAGAAAACAAAGTACGAGTTTTCAATTGTTAGCTATAGGCTCATCCATTTGTGTTCATTTTGTATTCACATTACAAGTTGCATAATAATTAAAACACTTAAGAAACAATATCATGGGTTCATATCAAATGACCCTAGGGTATATCAACATTATGGAGGAAAACATATAAGAAGATTAAGTGCAGGTTACAACTTCCATTCACAGTTGAATCAGTGAATTCAGAAGCCAAAGATATATAATAAATCTAACAAATACAGTCTTTAAATCCATGCATAGTGTACAAGAAATTCAAAAGTAGCAACATTTGAGTTTCCACAAAGGAATAAATACAGTAAAGAAAGGATTCTTGGTGACCAAGCATCAAAATAAGATTCAAAAGTGTAAGGTTACAGTGTTAAGAAAACAATGTGTTATCATGTAGTTTCAAAAATTTCAAGGGATCATATCAAAAAGCCTCATGATTTACAGTTAGCCATTCTGGTCAAGATGGAATTATCTAATTAATCATTTCAGGCTATAGGTCTTAAAGAATTTAACTCAAAAAAATGTTTCCAATTTCACTACACAAGTAAATGGAATATCAGATCAACAAAGTTTCACAAAAGTTAAACACTACCCTAAAGAGTATCAAGTATCATAACTAAATGGGATGAAAAGCCTCAAGATTCATTTTGTTCCTAAAATATTACAAATTATTAATAGATTCAGTAAAATACTTTTGTAGAATACCCATCAGAATAAAGCTTCAAGCCAGAAGTTTATAAGGACAGACTCGATGCCCAAGAGTAATCTTGAAGCTAAATGCATAAAGAACCACATAGTACAGAGTCTTCAATTACAAGAATAACAAAGCACAATACAAGAACATTCATATATTTCCATTTCGAAGCTTCAGATGCTCAAGGTAAACTAAGTGAATAAACAACCAAACTACATGCTCCAAAGCTAGAGCTTAGAAAGAACCTACTAATGGGTACCACACTGAATTAAATCTCAAGAGTTCATCTTAAAAAAATTACAAGTAATCCATGTAATGAAGAAGTCAGATAATCTGGTGAAAACTAACTCAGAATGCATAGAACCTTTGACAAGCTCTCAAATCTAGGAAAACAGTGGATGAATACTCAGGCCACCAATAATAACTATGAAATAGAGCTTTGAAGGTACAGTAATGGCCATTTGGATAGATGCATATCAGTTCACGAAAAGAGAAATTGAGTGAAGCAATCCGAACGGATCTAAAAAGCCTAACTAAATTTCCCATCAATAAGGTTACCACAAGATCAAAGATTCAAAACATAGGAAACCTAATAATGGTGGAAATTCTTGTTAAACATCAGTTAGACAAGTTCTGTTATCTCAAAACAACTAACAAACATGAAAAAATCCCGTATTTGAGCAGCAATACACGTATTTTATCAACGGGTTTTAATGATTTGTTTGCCATAATTAAAGCCAAGTATTTCAAGAAAAATAGAACTCACCATTTACAGAATGGTATGGCCTGAAGATCCTAGTTGAGTAGAATGAAAAAGAAAACACAATAACCACAGGCTCTTCAAACTCATTTTACCAATGGTGGAGTATGAAAATACAAATAAAAAAGAAAACTTAGGTATGAGTGCACTATGAAGCCAACAGTTCAACCGTTTACAGATGTTTCTAAAACAGAGTTGAGGAAATCATCAAAGTTACAGTTACAATGTAAATAACTCACCCACACAGTAAATTATTGTGACCATGGATTACAGAAGAACCAAGCTCAATATCTCACAAAATGACGATCTCCCTCTTGCAGAGCTCACATAAAGGACATAAGTGGAAAGAAATGCAAGTATTCGAACCCATAGAGAAATAGGTGATCATTTATGCAGAAGGACCAAGCTCAAAAACTTCAACAATGACGGGTAAGAAAGAAGACAGAGACCTCCTCTGAAGTAAAATCTGAACTTGAAGCAATGCAACTTGTAAAATTGACCAAAATCTTACAAGAAAATCCAACTCAGAACTCAAAATAATCAATAATGGTGGCCATTAAAACCTTGTAGAGAGTTCAAGAGATGAGCTCGACAAAGAAACAACGACAATAAATATTCCTGAGAGAATATAGAGCCATTTTTGCAGGGGATCTGAGTTCAAAAATATCAACAATGGCATCAAGTAAAAAAATTTCCAGGGCTTCACCTGTACGCTGAAAATCCAAAATGAGTGATCATTAGGGTCAAGTGATCTTTACCATGCAAACTTGAGAGATAAGTTAAATGAAACTCAACCATAGTCAGAGAATCAAAGTTAGAGAACTAAAATTACCAAGATCAATGCTTAGGGATCGATCCCCAACTTTTAAAGAAAACCATCATGCTTAGATGCCATTACTACGCCAAAATCCAAGTGAGAAACCCTAACCATAAGTCGAAGATTGACGACCTGAGATTGAATGGATCAGAGATCAATGATTGGAAACCAATCAAAAAAGTTCAACGTAAATCACCATAGTCACATTAAAAACTACCACATAAGATTCTAGGTCAGAAACCCTAACCGAGGGTTATAAAAATCAACATCCATGAATAAAAAGTACATAGATCAATGACCTAAATCAAGACAAAAAATTTCAAAGCAAACCACTGAGGTTATAGTTAAATCAACCTGAGTTAGATGCCATTGAAACATCATATGGAGGGGTGAGTCACCATCACGAGAGGGCCAACCCCATGTTTAAAAACCAAAATCATTGCATAATTGACTTTTAAAAGTCAAACCATAGTCTATGTCTCAAATGATCAAGGGGGGCCGACAACCATGCATATCAAAAATGATCACCATAAAAGGTAAATTATAATCTTATTCAAATAAAATTCAAAAGGGGGTGCCATACCTTATAATATGCCTAACTCCACAAAGGTGGCTGAATGTGACACGGTGCCCTTTTTAAAAATAAGTGCCCCTTGTATTATTTTAAAACACAATAATTTACTAAGTCCACAAGAGTGGCAAAACCCAACGAATACAAGTGCTCACAATCACAGGTGGTCCCCACTAGTGGGAAGGTTGGAGATGATTCAGAATGTGTTTTCCATGTGACCACAAGAAGATATGAACAAGTCTCAACATCATAAACAAAGGTGATCCCAATCAGGATAGATGTTTGGATGAATTATTTTGCAAAGTATCAAATAATGTAATTAATTTTTCTCACTCACAGGGAGATAGATTTTTCATATGCATCCAAGGAGGCAAGTGGATTAGAATGATAGATGTGACATCAGGCACAAGAAGACAAGTTTTCATGCATAAGGAAGGAGACTTGCTCATTAAGCAATATTTATTCTTAGCAAATTATTCACTCATGAATTTCATAAAAATAGAACAATCAACTGTAGTTTGACTGTATATAATCAAAGGCTATTAATGCCACTTTGTATTAGTTTACTTTATTTTTATTCCTTTATTTATTATTAAATAAAGGATAAAAATATAATTCATGGGCGAGTACAGCCTTAGTTTATTTTTAGGAAGGGTGGGTAAATTAATTTTGCTATATATTGTGTGCCTTAGCAAAGAACAAAGCATGCCTTTTTAGATACAGGAGTGCTGAAGTAATTTTCTGCTAGTTTTTCCCTTTGAATGTGAAGTATTTTATGCCTTTCCAATTATTTGCAGTCTTGTGTATTTTCCCATTAATCTTTTCAATGTTGAATTCCCTGACTAATCATCTTACCCTATTGCAAATTCAGTAATTTATGCATGATATTAATATGTATGTGTAACTTAGCAGTATTGTTGTGATTCTATCCCTTAATACATCGAAGTGTTTACCCTTAATTATCTTCATAAAACTATTGGCATGTGCATCAGAAATTCATTTCATACCAATTATGCATGTACTCAGTCAAATACCTCATACAAGTTTGGTGTATCACCTCAGTTTTAATTTCATTTTACATTCATATTTTACCGTTAAACCCCAGAAAATAAGTTTATGATACAGCAATAAAGAACCAACCTTGATACCGGAGACTCACCTAAAAATAGGTATACACACAGACTTGAGGTGTTTCCATTGTATCTACGAAAGAGATAGATAAAATTTGCAAGATTAGAACACGTACGGCCATATCTCTAAAGGTTGCACTTTTGAGAGATAACAATACCCACTTTTCAGATCCCTACTATTCAACTTGTTTTTTGTATTCACATACTTTAGGGCTATATGGTCTGTAAATAATACAAACTCCTTAGGCACTAAGTATTGCCTCTAATTCCTCAGTGCTTGTACAATTGCAAAAATTTCCACATCATAAGTAGAGTACTTCTTCCTTACCTCATTATTTTTATCACTAAATAAATCAATTAGCTTCCCTCATTGAATTATGACATCACCAATACCCACATGTGAGGCATCACAATCAACCTCAAAAACTTTATCAAAATCATGCAGTGCTAAAATAGGTGCTTCTTTCACCTTCTTCTTCAATAACTGAAATTAATTCTCAACTACCTTTGTCCAAAAAAACTCCCTTCCCTTTATGCAATCTATCATAGGTGCTACAATACTGCTAATTTTTTTATTAAAGTTTTTGTAAATTGTTTTTAAACCGTGAAATATTTGTACCTATGTTATACTACGTGGAGTAGGCCGGTAAATTATTTCCTTTATCTTTTCTAAGTCCATCTGTACTCCATCTATTGCAATAATAAAACCCAAAAATAACAAACTCTCTTGTATAAACGTGCACTCCTAAAAATTTGAATAAAGCTTCTCTTTCCTTAGCACTTAAAATATCACCCTTCGGTGCCTCAAATGTTCTTTTTTAGTTTTACTTAAAATCAAGATATCATCAAAATAAACCACAACAAAGTTACCATTATACTCCCACAACATAGTCTTCATGAACCCCATAAAAATGTTAGGTGCATTAGATAACATGAATTGCATCACCAACCACTCATATAATCGACTCCCTATCTTGGATTTCATTTTCCACTCATTTCCTTCTCTAATGGAAACCACTACGAAGATCAATCTTGCTGAGATACCTAGATTCAACAATCACATCCATCATATCATCAAGGAAAGGTATACGAAACCTATAATTTGTTATTATTTTATTGATTGCTTTGTTATCCGCACACATTCTCCATGTTCCATCCTTATTTGTATTTAATAAAGTTAGAGTTGCACACAAACTAATGCTCTACTTTAATACACCCTTTCTCACGAGCTCTATCACTTGCTTATTCAACTATGCATGTAATGTTAGGCTCATCATATAAGCCACTTGATTTGGGAGTGAATACCCTAGGATCAAATCAATATAGTGTTGGATATATGTTTTGGGTTGTAACCCATCTGATAGCTCATCATAAAAAACATCAGAAATTTTTTCTATTAATTTTGTTGTTTCTACTGGTAATTTTACACTTGAAATTTCATCCTTATTTGCAACCAGCATGTAACCAAACCCAATTTCCTTTGCCTCACTAATAAATTATTTTATAGAAAAACATAGTTTCAGCCTTTCCCTCTTCCTTAAGAGGTAGTAAAACTATTTGTTGTTCCATCCTTCATAAAAGTATATCTATTCTTCCCCCCTCATGAATAAGTTTTCTATCAAATTGCCATAGCCTACCTAGTAACATATGTCATGCATCCATAGGAATAACATCATACCAAATATCATCCTTATAACTTTTCCCAATAGAAAAATTTAATAAAAATATCTTATCAATATTAACTTCATTACTCTTCTTAAAACATGCAATACAACAAGGGTTAGGATTCTTCTCACAATGCAAGCCTAGTTTCTCCACCATCTCATTTGATACCATGTTCTCACAACTTCCACCGTCAATAATAACATTTCATAAATTTCCTCCTAATGTAAATATTGTTCTGAAAATATTTTTACGTAGCCATGCATCCCCTTTGATCGTCTTTCTTCGAGAAATCATCATCCTTTTGATCTATAAATTTGGCCTAAGCTTTTACATAGCCAAATATGATAATAATCATTGTATTACCAATATATTATCTTTTCGACTATCTCGTGTAGTAAATTAGGCTATTATATAGCCATCATAACAGAAAACAAATACCCTATAAAATAGGAACCCATACAAACAAATAACCCGTTAATAGATTTACAGGTACAACAATATTATTTCGTATATATAATAAAACAATAATGTTTGTTTTATTATATTTATATACGAACCACTCACTAACCATACATTTACTGTTTCAATCATATGGTAATTACAATACATGTAAATAATAATTACCCATGTAAATATTAATTTCCTAACATTCCCCCCCTTAATGTTTAAATGGTAGTAAACAACTTTCACACTTCCTTTGTAATCTATCATCTATGCTTACTCATGATCTTGGTACACACTCGAAATGAAGGTAGAAGAAGGAACACAAATTTTTTTTATCAACCATGCAATTTTGGGAACACATGTGACTGACTAAGGATGTGAACATGCTCAGGAATCATCTTCTTAAAAACAAGTCACTCTAGGGAACACATTTGACCTAACAGTGTGCAAACTCAAGTAGGAACACATTTGAACAACCTTCAATGGTTTTTAGGAGGCTAACAAAAAACCTAGGTATGAATGGGAACACATAAAACTATTCTACCTCATCAAGACTCATGATGCTACATTTCACTGTGCTATCTGATCTTCACTATGCATGCAATGACAGGATCATCCTATGAGGCCCCCTTTTCATCCCAGGAGATCTCCTAAAAAATTTACGTTTTTTATTTTTCTTCGGCCTTTAAATCTATTTACATGCCTTGCAGCCATTTTCTCCTAAGTTTCTTCATGGTGTCCATGAATGGAAAACTTGTAAAACTCATTTGCGTATTCTTTCATAGTTTGTAAGTTTTGTCTAAGATTCTTAAACCTTCTAAAAAAGGTTTGTGCATAATCCACGTCGATAAATTTTTCTTTTAGGTTCTTCTCCATATTACTTCAGATCCTTATCCTTTATTTCTCCTTTCTTGACAACTGATTTTGTAGATGATCCCAGAATAACGTAGCATGACATTTTAATATTGTGCATGAAAATTTTACTTTATTTTCCTCTGACATACTATTTGAATCAAAAACATTCTTCATGCTAGTCAACCTGTCGATCAGCTCCTCTAGTTTTAGGCTACCACCATATTCTGAAACATAAAATCTTATCCCATAATTCTTTCCTTACAGTGCTTGAATCATTCTTTCTTCAAAATATAAGGGTGGTCCTTGTGCTTCCCACTCTTCACAAAATTCATCTTCATATGTGTCATCTCCACCTTGATTTCCTCTCTAGGATATAGTTGCAGCAAGTGTAGTAACTTGCCTCTCTAGATATTACATTTTTCTATTCATTTGGGCAATTTTTCCCACTCTTCCTCTTGTTATTCCTGCTATTATTATTATTATTTTTAGCCAATAATCAAATTCTCTGTCATACCAGATAATGTAGCCAAACTTACCACAAAATCAATACACTACAAATATCTTTAACTCAAAGAGAAATAAATATCCCTAATTGAATCATGAATTACGATGATTGATAAATAGGAAAACAACTCCAAACTCAAGTTTTTACGAAAAATCTAACTAACTTTGACTAAATCTACTCTAGGTGGCGGAATTTACTATTTTTAGTAAGTTCACATCCTTATTCGTATGGGAACATGAATTTCCATGCATCTTCTACATTCCTTAATTAGAGGAATTGCCAATTTTCTAACCTACTACGAATTCAAGAGACTAAAATTCACTAATTCCCTAAAACATGAAAAGTTGAACTACAACTTAGATCCTAATTTTTGGCCTTCTGATGGCAGATTTCAGGCCCAAAAATGTGCTGAAAGGTGCTGATAAAAACTACATAATAAAATAAGAAATAAACACCGAATATTATAATATCAAATTTAGAGATTCATCTGAGATATCAATTACAATGATAGAGGTTAAATTTTATAATGTTTTATCTCCTACAAAGGTGGAGTCAAACTTCATCTTCAATCCCTCATATCACTCTCCATGAATCTCTCAGTCTTATCCCCTAATATCTCACACACCAAAATAGATACGTGAGTTGTTTATTCAACAACTTCACTCACACACAACTATTAACTATTTAATTAATATGAGTTGTATTAACTCATTATTAATACTATTACAATTTATTAATAGTGTCACAATATATTTGTAACATTCAATCCCCTATTGTTAACATTATTAATTCCCAACATACACTGCCCTAATGTTGACAAGATAGAAAAAAATAATCACAGTTACTTCTGTAGCTTTCGTCCTTGCGTTCTCATGATCTAGATGGTTTTGTAGGAAATCCAAAAATCTCAAAAAATATGGTTTTACAAGACAACCAAAAACCTCATCAAAGTATGATTTTACAGGACAACCAACAACCTAAAATAAAGGATGGTTTTACAGGACAACCAATAACCCAAATATCATGTTGTTGTTTTTCCTTGTGTTTTCATATGTCCACTATGTCTTTCCTTCAGGGAATATGTAGGAACCACTACTTACTAAATACAAAATTAATAGAGGGAAAATTGAACATTGAGATCATTTTTCAGTCCCCCCTCTCAATGTGAACATTTCACTTATTCAAACAAGAACTCTAAAATCATACTACAAATATGAAATAAAATAAAATATGCATACACACACACTGCCAGCAAAACTTTGTGTGGCCCTGTCATTTGTGACTGACGAGAGGTAATTTATTGACCTCCAACATCCATTGCCTCTATCCTCCATTAATAAAGCTGCTTACTTAGAAATTGGACGTTGAAGCTCAAATTTGCACCACCTTTTGTCGATGAATATTCCCCACAAATCTTGACTTTGGAAAAATTCCCTAGTCATGATCCCTATCGTGGTTACAGGGTGGGGGTCAAGGGTTAGAGCCCTCCAATCCAAGCACATTTTCCTTCTTCGAATTCATTAAAAATGTCATCAGAAATACAATATTATTCACCTGATTCTCTAAAATATTAGACATCGGGTAACACTGAAAATGCATCCGTAAGGGAGTTTTTTTTTATTTTACAGTTTTTTAATTTCTGACTTCGACTCACACTAACAATACTTGACTACAAATAAACACTTAACTCTTTTACGATAAAATAATACTTGATATAAATAACTTAAAAGTAATATTTGATTAATTTTTCCACATACCTAAATGAATTTTGTATAACTGTGACGCTTTACATAACTCACTTTACATAGAATATTGATAAAAAGACAAAATAACATGACTCAAACTTACCAAATACAACTCTTAACACATAGAAATTAGAAATATTTAAAAGAATTGACTTGATATCTATATCACAAAGAACAAAGACTAAATAATAACAATGTTTTAAACACACCGGTCATAAAGTATAAAATGAGACTCACTAAAATATATAATATTTGACAAAACCAAAAGACACTTAAAATTTATAATAATAAAATCTAAAAATCCTTACTATAATGACTTAGAACCTAGTTCAAATTAGAGAAAATTGTTACATGATTTGAAAAGCCAACTACTTCGACCAGGTGTAGTCTATTCTCAGTTAGATGCAAATCAGACTGCATGTATGATTTGTGCTTAGGTACATCCCCCAACAAACAACCACTCCTTTCTTCTACTAGGCTGTAATCAGATTTATTTTCTGTCTATTGAATGTTGAAAGCATGGAAGATGTTGCAGATACGCAGATCCAGGCATACCGTTGGGAGTAGAGTCAGTGCAATGAAAAAATTGATAAAAACATAGATGATCCCCAAAGCAATACATTCAGATCTAAATATTTGATGTACTGCAACTATAGTGGAGGCAAGAAATAATGAGCTTAGTTTGGAGATGACCAGTAGAAGAGTGGTCTGACGCGATGGCCGCATTAACTAAAAGATGAATAAGATCTGGACACATGTTTCAATAAAAAAATCCACAAACAACCATTTACATATCCCACTCGGCTCATGTAAAACAAGGCTCTCGTTCTTGAGTATGAAATTGTAGACATGAAAATTAGACTCCTATGAAGGTGATGCACTACTGAATCTGTACCTTACATGAGAAATGGAAGAATTAACAGATACTCATAGTGAACTCGGTATAAGTGGAGGCAACGAATGAAGATACTCAGTAAGAAAAGAATGAATTACATGGGTAGGGGAATGCAATATATGCAACAAGACCAACTATGATTATCTTGCTCCACAAAAAATACATGAATTCATTCTCCCATCATAGCCTAAGACCAGAGATTACTTTTATACCACTGATAAAAATTGCGCAATAAAATAAGAAATAAACAATAAATATTATAATATCAAATTTAGAAATTCATCCGGGATATCTCTTATAATGATAGAGTTTACACTTTATAATGTTTGATATCCTACAAATTTGGAGTAAAACTTCATATTCAATCCCTCATATCACTCTCCATGAATCTCTCAGTCTTATCCCCTAATATCTCACACACCAAAATAGATACATGAGTTGTTTATTCAACAACTTCACTCACACAGAACTATTAACTATATTATTAATATGATTTGTATTAACTCATTATTAATAATATTACAATTTATTAATAATGTCACAATATATTTGTAACATGTGCTCTAACCAAAAGGGCTAGTTGACCAGCATGTTCGTCTCATCGAAACATATTGTTTAAATAATGGACTCAAATGAACACCTGAATCACAAGTTATGAATTTTTCAAGTTCCTGCTAAATATAGTGCATCACCAAGGAAACAATCAAGAATGGTACTTAGATACTACTTGTAGCAATATTATGTGTGGAAATAAAGAGATGTTTAGTAATATAGTTAAAGCAATCAGATCTGAAGTGAAGATAGGAACACACAATAAGGTTCATGTGATGGGTAAAGGTATTGTATCCATTCACACCAAGCAAGGAGACAAGAATCATAAAAATCATATTTTCTATGTGCGAAGATTGAAGTATAATATTCTCAACATTGGACAACTTGTACAAAATGGATATAAGGTGAATTTTGAGAATGGAGAATGTGTTTTTTATGATAAAGGTTGAAGCAACAAGCTGATTGAAACAATATAGATGACACAAAAAATACTATTTCCCTTCAGGATGCAAAGTATAGCAGGAGTACAGTAGCATTCAAAGTAATAGTCATTGATCAATCAACTCTCTGACATCTCAGGTATAGAAATTTTATTTTTGGTGGATTAAATGGTCTTTGTGAAAAGAAAATTGTTAAAGAATTGCCTCATATTGAACAACCGGATAAGGTTTTTGAGGCATGAATATTTGGGAAACAAACTAGAAATGCTTTTCCCTTAGGTAAATCATGCAGAAAAATATCACCTCTTGAGTTAATACATTTAGATTTGTGTGGTCCCATGAAGACTCCTTCTATAAAAATATTTATTTTATTACTTTCATTGATGAATTATACAAAAGGACATGTATTTAATTCTTGAAAAATAACCCAGAAACATTTGAGGTATTCTAAAAATTTACGTTCATGGTTGAGAAACACGGTTGCTATTATATAAATACATTGAGAATTAATAAAGGGGGAGAGTATATATTAAATTAATTTGTAAACTTCTGTAAATAACAAGGGATCAAGGAACAATTCATATCAAGTTATAAACCTTAGAAAATTGATGTAGCTGAGAGGAAGAATAAAACCATTCAAGAAATGACAATGAGCATGTTGAAAGAAAGAGGATTGTCTGATGAAATTTAGGTAGAAGCAGTTGGGACACCAGTATATATGTTGAATAAATGTCCTAGAAAGAGTGTGAGGAATAAAAAACTTGAAGATTGATGGAGTAGAATAAAACAAATTGTTTAGTACTTGACAGTTTTTTAGATGTGTGGCATATGCACATGCCAAAGAAAAGAATAAAAATATGGGATAACAGAGGAAAAAGTGCATTTTCATTGGATATAGTGAGAAATAAAAATCTTACCGATTATATAATTTAATTACAAAGGAGCTCATAATCAACAGATATGTTAAATTCACTGAGGAAGCATCTTAGGAAGATGCACAAGTAGTGGAGGAACCACAAATAAATATAAATACACTTATCATTTTGCTTAAACCAACAAAAGAAAAAGTAAACAATGTACCCAGTTGCACACCCATTTCTCAAAGTGGTGAATATCCAAATGACAGTAACCAACCAAATATGCAATGACCAAGAAAATAAGTATCTTCGTCATCATCTGAATCATTGCAGCAACAAGGAAGAATGAGGAATGTTCAACAAATATATGATCTATTAAGGTATGAAGAGAATGAAGATGAAATGATTAATTTTTCATTATTTTCACAAGCTAGTCCAATATATTATGAAGAAGCAATTAGAGAAAAGAAATGGTGTGAAGTAACGCATGCTTTTGAAAAGAATAAAACATGCAAGCTAGTATAAGTTCCTGAAGGAAATCAAGTCATTGGAATTAAGTGGGTTTATAAAACAAAAAGTAAACCCAAAGGAAAAATTCAAAGACATAAGGAAAGATTAGTTTTCAAAGGCTATAAGCAGAGGCCTGAATGTGATTATAATGAGACATTTTCTTTGGTGGAAAGGCTAGAGATTGTGAGATGAATTATTGCCATAATTACACATCATAAATGGAAGGTACATAAAATGGATGTCAAAGAAGATTTTCTTAATGGAGTTTTAGAAGAAGAAGTGTATGTGGGCCAGCCACCTAGTAATGAAATCTAAGGGAATGAAAGAAATGTATACAAGATGAAAAGAGTTTTGTATGGTTTTAAAAAAGTATCAAGAGTTTGGTATAGTAGGATTGATTCCTATCTAATTAGTAATGGATTTGGAAAAAGCAGTAGTGAGCCCACACATTACATCAAATAAAAAAATGTTGAAATTTTAATTGTTGTTTTGTATGTAGATGATCTGATATTTATTGGAAATTTAGACAAAGCAATTGACCAATTGAAATAAACCATGAAGGAGGAGTTTGAGATGATTGATTTGGGATTCTTGAAGTATTTTTATTGGCATTGAAGTCAGACAAATGGAGCAAGGAATTTTAATATGTCAATCAAACTATGCAAAAGAATTTTTACAAAGATTCAAAATGTTAGATTGTAAACCAACATCTACACAAGTAGAAATAAGTCTGAAATTGACAAAATATGATAGGGGCAGCAATGTGGATCATACAAGGTAAAAACTCATGGTTGGAAGCTTGATGTATTTATATGCAACAATACTAGATATAATGTATGCAGTTCATATTATTTCTAGATTAATGGAAAGGAGACAAATTGGGAAACAAGAAATCATATTAGGAGGTTTGTGAATGGAATACGAAATTATTGAATATAATGATTTAAAATTAGATGGATACACAGATAGTGATTGGGTAGGTATATTGGATGATAAAAAGTGTAGATCTAGATATGTGTTCAATGTTGGATTAGGAGCCTGTTGACAATTTTTGCGCTTGTGCAAAAATGGGCAACTCGAAACTTAGTCATTACGATGAAAGTCATGGGTGAATTATACCTAAAATAATGGAGTTGGATATCATTTGTTACTGCTGAATTAGTTATAAGATTAAATGAAATCTGCAGTTATGTGTGCTATTACAAAACATAACATATCACATAGTCTGTAATTTCATGCCATCTTCAGCAAAAGAACACAAAGCCTCAAAGGACAACTGTGTTGTCTTGATGAAGACGAAAAATTACAGAGTAGGTGAAGTGCTCAGTTTTGAACCAGCAAATAGAAATACAGATAAATCAGAAAATCAGAGTTCATTGACTCAATGTTACAAATTCTCATCAATGTTTATTTCCTTCATGATTAAGACATTCCATTATGTTACTCAATCTATTTAGTTCATTATACAATCCATACAGAGAAGCTAGAATGCAGAAGGGAATACACAACTCATTTTCACAATTCAATGTTTTATTCACAAGGAAGGTAAAATGTTTCCCACACAAGCCATGGGTTGTAACTAAAAAATTAAAGTACAGCTAATGAAATAAAAGCTACACATGTATGAAAAACAAAGCAAAGGAGTATGAGTGAACCCATCATTGCCTTGGGGTTTCTTTCTTTGTTTGAAAACATCTCCATTTCTAGCTTCTTCTTCATCTCCATTGTATAAGCCATTATACCTGAAAAGAGGAAAATGGATAACTATCAGTTATGAGCTTAGGGATAAATTCATATTCGTAGACTATCCTAATTCGTGCATATAAATATCTAATAATAAGAGATGTAATTTACTTTAATATCAAACTACATACATGCTTTATTCACTCAAACAGAATGAAGGAAGAGAAAATAAAAGAAGAAAACATGGACATAAGAGAGGCTAAAAAGCCTAAGCATTTTCTAATTGTTTTCCTAAGGGTGCAAGTACAGGTTGCAGCCAATGAAAAATAAACAAGTCATGAGTGCATGCATAAAAAGGAAGAATGTAACTCAAGGTTTTAGTCACCGTTCTAAAGTGGAAAAAGTTATAATACATAAGAGATACTGAGAGATAGAAATACACGTTTTAGTTTGCTATAGAAGGAAGAAGACAAAATTTGAATGCTGGTGTTTGGCTGAAAAGAGAAGGCTACAGTTGAAAATGAATGAAGAAAAGATTCTAGAAAAATTTTGACAGGGCTTCAACTATGTAAAATGGACATTTACAACTTTCCATCATGTTGTTTTTAAATACTACATGCTTAAAGGAATTATTTAAATCAAGTAAGTGATATAGAAAAGCAGTAAAGCATGCCATGATCAAGATAAACAGCTATGATGTATCATTTTTATCTAACTTCAAACATGAAGTATTATGTTCCATATTTTGAATCAGAAAATACAACTACTATACCTGGAAATGGATGGAAGAGAGAATTCTGGAAAATTTTTGCAAGGGCTTCGCCATGAAAAATCAACATTTAAGACTTCTCCAACATGCTAGAAATATTACTTAAAGGAAATAAAACATCTATGTGAAAGACACAAAGTAACAATAGATCTTAACAAGCATCTCAATCCAAGCTTATGCCTAAAATAGTATTAAAATAGATGAACTACTTGTAATTTCTAGAAAGTACATACAAGATATAGAAAAGAATATCTCATAGTACAATATCAATAACAATAAGAGTTGCAGCAGTTTCTAAAAGTACAAATTTCTCATGAGGATGGAAAAGAACCAGAAGCAGATCAAAATTACACCAATGACAACTATGGAACCTCTGTATTTTGAAATAAGATTACAAGATCAAGCTAAAACTACAAATCAATGGATACTTTTATAGTTACCTGAATGCATGTACTTCATTACCAATTTGAATCCTAGTGAGAAATTTATGCACAGTAAAGGTTCTTTTCAGATGACTAATTTTACAGAAAGACCAAGCACATACTCTCATTCAATTTTAGTTAGAATTACATAGAGTATTGTAGAGTGCTACATGTTTAAGAAAACTACAATTATTATGACATATTCTCATAGTCAGTCATTCAAGTGACTTAACAAAGAACATATTTTGAAGTCTCAAGAATACAGTCAAGGAATGAAAATCATTATAGTTTTCAAATGAAAGGGAGGGTTGTCTATTCAAGATTAAATTGTACCCTATAGCAGATATAACAATAAAAAATGGATGGACAAATCTTCAGTGGCATGTATATCCAATTCTATTTAGGATTAAGCAAATGACAAACAAAAAAAATCATGCCCGATTTCAATGTTGAAATAAGGTCAGACAAAATAAAGGAAAATTGTACATTTAGAAAACACAGTGTTTACATGGTTGTAGAAACAATTGAAGCACTAAAGAAACATTTTTAGAGATCCACAAAAGTATCATCCAGGCCAAACCCTATTATGAATACATGGAATTCTACTAAAATCTAAAAGAATCATGCATGAAATGGATATATGAAGGTTATTATACAAAGAGAAATCTACAGGGGCATCATAAGTGTCATTCTTGCATAGGTCTATATCTATCCAGGAGAGCGAAGTATTTTACAGAATAATAAAATGAAAGATGATTCATATTTTTTGAAGACTATTACAAAAACAATACAAACCTAAATAGAGAAGTTCAGACACAGATTTTCATTCGGAAAATGTCAAAATCAGAGTAACAGATAAGAACTCGCCATTTTATAATCGAGCAGTCGAAACTTTCAAGCAACAGAATGATGATGTAAGAAATCCATATGCCCACGAGAATTTTTGAACTCAAGAGTCAAGTGGGAGAAATAAATCACAGAACCCACAAATATTTTCAAGAGTTTCAATGATATATTTAAATAAGAAAAGAAAACAGAAGTTTACGTGTATAAGATACAATTAGCTCACCTATAACAACTTATGGCGGCACACACTCACAACCATATTGCTCAAAAATCTCTGACAGAACGAAGACACGAAACATGCAACTCTGCCTTGAATTCCAACCAAGGTTTTGAAAACCAAATCTGCAAAGCTTGAGAGAAAGGAGACATTGTTACAGAGAAATCCTGTATAGATTCGCAAAAATCCATAGAGCTATAAATCCAAGCTCAAATCTTACTTAGGAAAAATAAACCGAGCTCAGAGACTCCAAAATGGCGGCCAAGAGAAAAAGGAAAAGAGACAGATACCTCTACGTTAAAAGTCGAGCTTCAAGAAAATTAAAATGGAAGAGAGATCAAATACTTCTACTCACGAATCTACAGAGCTCAAAGAATTGAATGAACCCTGAAACAATCATATATACAGATACACAAAGAGATCAGAAGAAGAAAAAAACAATAGAAATCCATTTTTGCAGAAGAGACCAAGCTCGATTACTCAGAATAATGGCGTCAACAGAAAATTTTTCCAGGGCTTTACCAACATATTGAAAACCAAATGAAATGTGCATAAGGGTCGAGCTATTCCTTATCATACAAACTCAAGAGTTGAGTTTCAACTTAACTACACCACAATCAGAAATCAATGGGTCCAGATCGAAAAGAAAGAGATCAAAGGCGAAGGATCGATCTCCAAAATCAATACGAACCACTATGGGTACGATGAGAGAGCCACATTTAATTTCCAGGTTAGAAACCCTAACCAAGGGTCAAAAAAAAAAATTACATTCCAAATTAGAGTTAAGAGATCCACGGGGGAGGATAAACAAGTACACAGATCAACACTCAAAAATGGATCACCAAAATCGAGGAAAAAGTCATCTGGTTGGAATGGCGGTCGAACTTAGTCCAATTTTCAAAATTTTCCAATTGTAAAACTTCCATCTATAGGCCCACAGGCCTAACAAGGATACATGTCATTACCACAACAAAAGCGGAGGCTGGCAGTTTTTCAAGTTTGATACCTTTTACAAAAAAGTTAAAAGTTCCAAAATTTCCCACAAGCCTGAGCCTCCACGATGAGAATGCCACCAAAAATCGATTAAAGGGTTGACTCATCATGCAGAAGGGGCCAGCCCATGTGTCCATCATAAAATCATTGCAATGATTTCCAAGGTCCAACTATAGTCCAAACTCCAAATAATGCAAAAAAACTGGCCCAGTTATATTGTGCAATGATCACCGAAAAGGTAAAAATTTAAACTATATTATTTCAAATACAAAGGCCAACACACATATACATGTATGTATTTATCAAAGGTGGCAGAGACTAAAGTATTACGGCATGTATATTTCCTAAGTCCACAAGAGTGGCAAAACTCAGTTGAAGACAATTGTACGAATCAGAGGTGGTCCACACTGAGACGTGAATAATTTTTCTAAAGTATTGGAGATCAAAAGTGTTTATTTTCTTGTAGAGGAGTGTTTTACATGTGATCACTAGAAAACAAAGGTGGTCCCAATCAGGATAGATATTTGGATGAATTATTTTGTAAAGTATTGCAATTAATGTAATTTATTTTTGCTGAATACATGAGAGTATTTTTGCATACCTTCACAATAGGACATAATAGAGAAGAAGACAGAGTTGCATGTTCATGGAGAGAGACTTGCCTAGCAAGCAATCTTATTTTTAGCAAATTATTCATCCTTATCTTTCTTAAAAATAGATTAGTCAACTTCAGTTGACCAATTGTAATCAAGGCTATTAATGCCTATTTGTAATTGCATGTTCTATTTTTATTGCTTTATCTATTATTAAAGAAAGGATAAAAATAGAATGCATGGGCAAGTACAAGTCTTAGGCTATTATTAGGAAGAGGGTTAATTTTGTTTTTGCTATATATTGTGTACCTTTGGAAAGCACAACAAAAAAAACTGTTGGAGGAATTTTGGATATAGGAGTACTGAAGCAATTTTTGCCAGTTTTACCTTCTGAGTGTGAAGAATTTCTACCTTTCCAATTATTTGCAGTCTTGTGTATGTTTCTATTAGTCTTGTGAATGCAAATTTCCTGATCAGTCATCTTACCCTACTGTAAATTCAATATTTTTTACATAATTTTAATGTGTATGTTAACTTATCAGTGTTATTGTGATATTTTCCCTCAGGACAAGCAAGTGTTTGCCCTTAAATTCTATAGAATACTGTTGGCTCGTGCATCAAAAATATTTCACATATCAATTGTGCATATACTCAATCAAAGCCCTCATACAAATTTGGTGTATCACCTTAGTTTTAATTACTTTACAGTCATCTTTTACGTTTAAAACCCCAGAATCAATTTAGGATACATCAATAAGGAACCGGCCTTTTAATCTCGGAGACTCACCTCAAAATAGGTATACCCACAGACCTGAGGTGTTTCCATTGTATCTACAAAAGAGAGAGATCAATTATACAAGCTTAAAAAACCTACAACCATCTCTCTACACGGTGCACTTTTGAGAGATAACAGATTCATTTCACGTGCTTCAAAGAAACAATCATTAGTTTCATTGTCTACTGTAAAAACAAGGTATATTGCAGCAAAGTCAACCGCTTGTCATATGATTTTCTTAAAAAGAATCATCTCAATTTTACATGAAATGAAACATGGAGGTTCTATTATTTTTTTTGATAATATGCCATCTATATAATTTTCTAAAAATAGTGTCCTTCATGGCAGAAGCAAGCATATTGCAATCATATATCACTTCATTCATGAATTGGTTGAGAAATGAGAAATTGAGTTTAAAATTTGTAGGTCAAACAAGCAACTAGCTAACATTTTTACCAAACCACTATCAAAATAAAGGTTTGAGTGTTAGAGGAAAAGTTTGGGCATCATAGATGGACCATCCAGCTCCATAGATTAATTACCATTTTTTTGTTTCGCTCGATATTAAGGAGGAGTGTCATAATAAAATGCTTCTAATCTCAGGCCCCTCTCGAAATTTTAAACCTAATTTTCCGCTTCCCCACCTACCTCGGTGTTGGGCCATTGGATTTTTTAGCCCCTGGTTTGACCTACCACATGTCACTGTTTTGTGACCCCTCACTCAAATTTCTTCCCACTGACGTGAAAGTCCCAAGATTAATTTTTTTTGAAGAATATTTCGGGTCCAAGTTTATGTTTTGGTCATGGAATATATGTTGGGCCCCAGAATATTATATATATGTGTCTGTGTGAATATATGGTAAATACTTTTTGTTTTAGGTCCATTTTTTGGGGAGGCAAAGGAAAAGTATATTTTTATATATGGTAATGTTATTTAAATGTGTGTGTGTGTGTGTCTGTGTGTGTGTGTGCAACAACATAATAAAAACAGATAGAGAGCCGTAACATAGAATATATATAGAGAGAGGGGAATATAGAAAAAAAGGAAAATATGTGTAGCAGCACAGTGAAGAAGAATAGGGAGAATACATAGAAGAAGAATACAGAAAAGGGGAATATTTTGCAAATAGAAATGTGCAACAACACACCGAAATTTTTGTAAGAAAAGGAAAGAAGAAATTGGACACAAGAAGAGAAACAAAAGGAAAACATAGCAGCAATCTATTATTATATGAAGTTTTTGAATTAATATAATATATATTTTGCGTGTGTTTTTTGTTTGTGTTTTTGGTTGTGTTTTCCCCTATGTTGGTTGTTTTTCCATTAAATTTTGCCAACATATCTATTGTTCAATCTTACATTTTGATCCAAGAAAAATGGACTGCTATGACTCATCTCATTGATGCTTTCATGTACGAGATACCAATGAGAGTTGTTTTTAACTAACAACATGTTTTATGATATTATATAGAGGAATTTCTATTAACGTAATTAACAAATAAGAAATTTTTCATATGTCGTATGATCATTTTGATAGAGTTTAAATTTGAGCATTGTTTCAATATTTTTTTAAAAAGATATTATAATTTCTTCCAACATGTTAATATGAACTATGATTATCATTTATATACAAACACACACATATACACTAATTTGACATTTATATATAGTATGAAAATAAATATTAAAAATTTATTATCGTTCAAAATATAATCTTAAGTATTGGTAACTGTTAAATTTGAATCACATTCGCCCATATATATTTCATGAACATGACGGGTCATGGTCCCACATATATGCTTGATTTTGAAATCCAAAAAGCTACACTGACAACATACATTGACCATATCCTACACGAATAATATCTACTGCCTAAATTGGACTATGTTAATATAAAACAATTTTTGTTTTTGGAATTTAACACTCCAAAATAGTGAAGGATAAATTATTGATTTAAATAATAGTACTAAAATTTATAAATGATGGAAATAACTGCGAACACTAAAAGTATTTCATCGTCCCCAACTCGAAAACATTCTTGTGATGGTGGCCATGGGAGAAGCGATGGCAAGGCAATGAGAGGAAAGGGGCTCAGCAGTAGATCTGATGAGTAACGATCTATAGAAGAATCAAGTAACTTCTCTAGGATCGATGTAGCATTCACTGCAAACAAAGGCAAAAATAGAGGCGCCACACTAGGGGGTTCTAGGAACATTGCGAAAGAAAATAGAAACCCCAACCAAGCGCATGCAGGACCCAAAAATGGAGACGGTAAGAATGAAAGACATATGGGGAGTGGTAGGAAGAGGACTGCAGATGCAGGAGAGGATTCTCCAACTGCTCAGGGGAAGTAGGGAAACGAGGCTAAGAGGCTAGAGATTTGAGCTTCCTCCAAATCTTTTGTAGCAGTTGTCTCGAACCGAAAACATAATATGAAACATGTTGACAAGCTGTTAAAACCATCTCAAAGGACTCCAATTCTGGAAATAGAGGAGGATTGCTACAAGCAGTCCTTAAGAAAGAGGAGAATCTATCTCAACTTGGCCTCATTTGCAGACTCCAAAAGTTCTGGTCCGAGCTATGACAGCTCCGTAGCTGGATCTGAGAAATTTGGAGGTAAGTGATTAACGGTAAGATTGAACTTTACCCCTGTGTTAAAGCCTATTTTATGGTTGTTTTTGAAACCCCTGAGGACAGCGAACTAATTTTTTATAATCTTTTGGGTTTGGGGTGAAAATGGTCTAATGATCAAGCCATGATTCCCTTCCTTTGATCCTCTAAAAGATTCCTTCGATTCCCACCCGGTTTGGATTCACCTACCTGGTCTCCCTTTACAACTTTGGAATAAATCTTGTCTTTTTGCTATAGGAGATACCTTAGGTTCTTCTAAGAAAGTAGATGATAAAACCATAGGTCAATCCCATACAACCTATGTCAGGATTCTGGTGGATTTTGATACTTCTCAATCTCTCTCTACTGAAATCAATTTACAAATTGGTGACAAACATTGGTGTAGACACCTAAAATTGGTTATCCAATTTAGTGTCCCTCGTGCGCGCTTGCTCTCTCAGGTAACCTGGGGCACGTTTATATCACCACTATCCTCTTGGGGTATTATTCAATTTGTGATTTAAACACCTATCCTAAGTTTAATTGACCCCATTATGTTTTACCCGTGAGTAATTAAATATTAACTATTTAATTACACCTTTTTTACATGTATCATAACCATTTATCTACCCCATATCTATTCTATCCATATATCCCCCCTATTTCTCCTCCTCCCAAAGCGGGATATTTCCCATATTTGAGGTGGAGGGATCACTCTTATCTTTCCAGAAATCGCTCCTTTTGGCCATCTCGGGAGTCTATTCCGTGATTGGCGCCGACCGGTACTCGGTCGACGCCAATTTTTCGGAGCAGCGCCGATTATAAATACAGGCCCAAAACCCAGTTCTGGAGAGACATAGATTGTAAGAGACACAGATTGTAAGAGAGAGAACGAGAGAGTTTTGGGCATCAAGTTTGAACATTATCTATCGAATGAGAGCGAATCTTGTCCAAATCAATCCCTGAGAGGAGCACCGTTACTCTACTCTTATCACATCAACATCGCACGTCTCCATTGATTTTCTGGTGACTCTGTTCTTGCATCCAGCACAGGTGGAGCCTTGTCAGTATCTCTCCAGCTTCTGCAGATCCAACAGACGTTGACGATCTTGCCTTCGTTTTCCGATTCCCAAATCTTCTCGCACTTTGTCTCGGATCGACGCCGATCTCTATCAGTCGACACCGATCTGAAACAGTCGATGCCGATCTATATCAGTCGACACCGATCTGATCCAGTTGACGCCGATTCTACATAATCTACGTCGATCATCCTGCAGATAGGTAAAAGGACACAGGTAACACAAATCCAGCTTTATTTTCACAGTTCCCTATTTTCTGTTGCTTTCTGTTTGCTGTTTAGATTCTGTTTATTACTTTGATAAGAAAATATAGTCCTATACGTACATCTTTTATCATGTATGCTTCTTTACTTAATTGAAAACGTGGACTGACATCTGCCGAGGGAGCTTATCACTTCCCAGACCCGCTTCTCGGGCAGTCCACCTAAATATCTTTTAATGTGGTCTTTTTCTGTCAAGCATCGGTGTCTCGCAGGTGACTTGGATCTACTGTGCAGAATTCCTCGTGTGCACCCGTCTTATCTACATCGGCTTCCTTATCCGTCTACATCTTCGGATCTTGTCTATCAGGTATCAATTTCATTTGAGTTTTTCAAGGTTTTTGTGTTTAGTTTGCTACATTAACTTGGACAGGTAACAAGCATGAAATTCTTGATCAACAATTGGGTCTAGAGAATAGATTATGAGGGTTTATCTTTTAGATGTCATACATGTTATCAAAATGGACATCTCTTGGATGATTGCACACATTCCAAATGCAAGGAAAAACTAGCTTGGTGGAAGGATTCACTACCAGAACACCTCACAGTTAGCTCCCATTCAGACCCGGTTGAGGACTCTTCAAACTCATTAGAGGATATGACACAGAAAGAGTCGCATCCCAATCTGCCAGGCTCTGAAGGATAGGGATAGCTCATATTTCTTCTAATCAAGTGTGTGCTTTTGAAATCGGGATGGTTGGTCCCCTTGACGAGGGTAACAATCCATTCGAGAAACTTGAAGTTGTGCTTGCGATATATGTGGAAGAATGTAATGAAGAGCGGATGGTGGTGGCGTAAAGGAAGAAATGATATAATAAACAAAACCACTCCAGCGCTTCTTGCAAGGCATGATGCTTGTCCCATTTTTTTCTTTCATTGTTATATCTGGGCTGATGGCCTACTATTTATGAATTGTTTTTTTCTACGAGGAGGTCGTTGACGGGTTACAGATCTATTTTTTGTTGTTTTTATGTTGATATGTTTTGAACATCTAGGTTTTTAGACCTTTATTTTCTATGCTCTTTTTCTGTAGATGTGTTATGGACCCTTTTTGTACTAGGGTATGGTCCCTCCCAAAAAACCATTTACCATTAATAAAAAAATATAAAATAAATTATTCATCAAATATCATTCAAACCCAAAATTTATTAGAAAATTCCATTATGGAAGAATTATAAAGTTAGTAAGGACATGCCACTCAACCCATATTACTCATCGAGGTAAGTTCTCTCAAACATAGTGATAGAGATTTTATTATTTTAGTATATTCTAATAGTGAGTAAAAGTTGGGGACATAATCCATTACATTGCAGTTTTTATGCATGAAAGTCATTCAATGGTGGATTTCGAACTCTAAAAAGCTAGAATAATATTTCGTATTAAATTTGACTATGTTAATCCAAAACTCTTTAATCCTCAAATACCATTCAAACCCAATGCCTTAGAAATTTTTATTATTTTAAAATCATAAACTAGGCATCAATTATGCTCAAAGTTCGCACTTTACTCAAAGTTCGAATTTCGAGTGTTTCTTCAATATAATAAATGAGAATATTCTCCTTTTTGTTTATGTATTCACAATAGTTTTTTATGAGTCAGGAAATTAAGGCTTCATTGTGTTGGGATTTTTGTGTAATACAGTCATCCAACCGTGTATCCGTTATTAAATGAAGTTGTAATCAGCGTGCAACATGACCACAATGATGCCTTAAAACATGTTCTTACAAAAGTTCGGTGATTATGGTGCTACAAATCACGATAAACAACTCTATTGCCATTGCATTTGTTTATACAATCTCACAAACTAATGTACAATTTCTTTCCTTGTTATCTCATATTACGTTGAAACAATTCATTACCTTTCTTCATATTCGGCCTTTAGACTTCACATGGTGGTCATGAATTATAGTGCTCAGGTAATACAATTAGTTTTGCTTATTCTGAGTTTTTAATGACTTTCTATCCTTGAATATCTAATATTACGTTTAATCTAGAGAGATTCTTAAAAGCCTCTGGGATATCTAAATTAGCTTTAGCATTAATTTTCATTATACATTTTATGTAGGTGAATTTCCTATCGACATCTGAACAAGAGTCAATCAAATCATGAGAATTATTAAAGAGATTTGGCAGTACCACCTAAAGTTTGATTTAAAATTACTAATGTTGCCTCATCTAACATATTACTAATAGCTACCAACTACATTCAAGAAGAGTGCATAAACTATCAACGATTTATGAAAGAGATTTTTCAGTACCACCTAAGCCTAATAAGAAAACTCATTCAGCATTAACATCTCACTTAGAAGAAAAATATGGAGTCGGCTTCCTCTTTTTCCAAGACATAATAACCTCCTTGATATCAGCTAGCGTGTTGAGCACTAGTCAAGGCGTATTAATTTATTAGAGTCGTTATTTGGGAAAGCCTGGAAACTTTTAGAGAAAAATTTAATGTCGTTCATTCTCAAATATCTTAAATATGCAGTGTTATGCAGAATTTTTTAGGCGAAAGAAATTAATTTAGTTAAAGACTAATTTGCTTGTTTCTCATGAGGTATATCTCATGTGTTCTTAAATATTTATCACATTTATATCTCATGCATTCTAAATAATTTCTAAACATTATATGAATTTTATTTTATTTGTAACTGAAGAATTATTTTATTAGGAGATAAATATATTTCATATTAGGATATGGTGGCTGACCTCTTGAAATATTGAAGCCACACACCGACCAATTAGTATAAGTATCCTATACTCCTTCAATTTAGAATGAAGTATACTATCGAAAAAAGAGTAATCAAAGAAGGTCCACACCACCCAATGTGTGGGGACAGTGCCCTAAGAAATCACATGTTGTACAAATTCAAGAGAAATCGTAGGGCTTGCTAACATTGATGCATCCAACGGTGCGATCGAGTGAGCTATTTTCTGGGGATGGCTTACCAAATCCCTTCCCAATGCCCTTTGGATTTTTTGTGGAGACTTTAATATGGTGGAACGCCATGAAGACAAGGTCAACCATCTTCCTATGTAGTGGTGTGCGGGAGAACGAGAAGCCTAATTCTAAATGAGACACAAGCTCAAATTATTTAATACTAACATCCCTTTCAAGGATAGTTCTTTGTTTACTTGGTTCACTGGTCTAATTTTTGAAACGGGCAAGACCGTATTGTTCAATGTCTTGACTATGTCGTGATGCTGAGCCAAGACTTCTTCTATCATTCCCCCATTTTTGGTTTCCTATTGGTGTTGCTGACACTACACTTATCTATAAATCACTCCCCCATCTTCTATAATATAGATTGGCTTGCTCCTACCAAAAAACAAAATGGTAACTATCAATTTTTCCCAAAACTTCTCACCTGAAACACGCAAGGATTGTGGCACATATTAAATGCATTTGCAACCTAGTTCCTTGCCCTAGTAGTTGAGAAGGATGGATATCTTGGTGGAATGATGTCAGTACTAGGAACAACACATTTCTTCGCAAATATGGAAAACAAGTTGCTCTATTCCAATACACTATCCATAAAGCTTCATATTGTGAATTCCAATGAATCTCACATGAGCTTAATGACTCTCCTTTCAATCAAAAGTTGCATCTTCAAGTTTCCCACTATAGAAACAAACTCAAAATTGAGGAAGATTATAAAGTATGAGGTACCATGCTTTGTACTCAACTCCATTCTCTTAAAATAAGAGATAGGGCTTCAAAATAATTATTTTCTATGGTTTGCACCAAACACTCTATAACAAAAATTAAAGCCATATTTCAAGAAAATTTTCAGATCACTTTTCTACACAAAATTATTCAAGTGTTTGTTCACCATTATCACAGTGTCTTTTCCTCTAAGTTTATCACCCAATCTAGAGAAGAGGCACTACTTTACTGTTTACAAACCTTGTCATGTAAAATCTCTCACTCCCAACTTATTGCATGTGATCACCCCTTGTCTCTTGCAGATGCTTAAGCAAGATAATTTTTAAATGAATTCTAAAAAATCTCAAAGAATTTATGAATTCCCTTATGAATTATATCAAACCATTTGGGATACTCTAACAACTGAGGTCTTTACAATGTCTACCTTGATGATATCACTTCCAACTGCCTGGGTGAGCAATCAATCAAGGCACTATAAAGTTTATTCCTAATTTGAGATACCCTAAACAAATTTCTAATTAGTGGCCTATCACTCTGCTCAATGTATCTTGTAAAATCATTGATAAGGACCTTTCAAATAGAATCGTGAACCTCCTTCATGTAGTTGTCTACAGAGAGAAAACATGGTTTATCAAACTTAGATACATTCTTGACAATATCATTTCCATTTGGGAAGGGATGGAATTAGCTTGACAATCCAACCAAAAATTCTTATTTATCAAAATTGACTATTCGAAGACATATGACCATATTGAATGGTCCTTCATTTCGGAAATGCTTCAGGATCTCGAGTTCTATCTGAGATTTTTCCGAACTGTGCAAATGCTACTCAATTATAGTGGAGAATGCATCACTATTAAAGGAGCTCAATCTTACAGGTTTGGTTTGTTCAACTCCATCTCTCAAGGGTTTCCTTTAGCCCCTTAGCTCTACATGATAAAGGCTGAAGGCTTTAACTATATAATGGCCTAAATTGCTTCCCAAGGAATTTTGAATTGTATTTCTCTACAAAACACTCATCAACAGCTCATAAATGACCATTTTACTTATGATTCTTTCCTCACTCTTCTTGAATAAGAAAAAAATGTTCACATCACTTTCGAATGTCTCGATGTTATTTGTTTAACCTTTGGTTCATCAATCTAGTGGGAAAAACCTTAATGTTATAGGAAATCACAATACCTTATTCATCCATGGCTTGTAGATCTATAATTGACTTGGATCCATTTAGTTATCAGGAATTACATTCAAATTCCTTAGAATTCCATTTTCCTTCCATTCCACCTCAACATAACTTTGGAACTATGTGGTCCAACAAGTAGAGTGAAAAATATCCTATCAGATTACAAAACCATTCTATCTAGCAAGTAAATTCCAAATCTACTCCAAGGTTGCGTCTGTAACCCACATGTTTTAGTCCTCTTGTTGGGCTCCTTCTAATGCTTCCTATTAAAAAATTTGTCTACCATAACTCTGAAATCTACAATGAATTGCATTGAGTGATATGGGACACTTATTACAAAGCCAAAGAAGAATGTGGCCTTCGCCTTCTCGAAATCAATTTTCAAGGGAAATGTTTTAGTCAAATGAATGATTTGTAGCCTAGAAAGAAACTAATCATGGAATATCCTGCTCTGATGTAACGACCCAAATAATCACACACACGAACAACACAGTGAAATACAGGATAATTTTTTTTTGACTTGCTTGACACATAACATGACGCAACATGACGTCACCAAGTATACAACTAACACTGTGAACAACTTGATACAAGGATGGCCATAAAGGCAGCACGGAAACGTTCACACATATCAAGGACAATTTACTTTTCTTTTTTGACAAGACAACATAGAAGTACAATCACAGAACACACTCACAGTTAGGGCCAACCACAAGGAGATATTCTTGAGGGTTATTTATTTTAGAAGGACATCTTGCAATTCTTAGCTTACGTTTTCAAGGAGACTCAGGATATGATTCATACAATTCATCTTACCAAGTTAAAATTTATTCTTTTTACACAGAGTAATTATCTTTAAATCTTCTCTATTATGACCTTTATTTGCTTAATTCGTTTATCAAGAAAAAGGAGAATTTCAATTCCACCAGGCCATCTGCTCACCACTAATGCTACTAAGATTCGTTCTTGCCCACAAGACAACATGGTTTTAAGTTCAACACACTTAAGAGAAGAGATATAAGGTGCCTTGAAAAAGGGTTAGGGGGAGAAGGTCGAGATGAAACATTTTTAGGACCTCATTAGTTATTGCCAGTATTAAATTGAAGCTAGGGCTCTTAACCAGATTTAACAACAACTTTACTTAGGCTTCGCTAAAAGTATTATCAAGGAGTAAAAGAATTTACTTTCCAAATGGCTGAGAGATAGATTGTGTGGTTTCAAAATTGTTTTCTCTTGTTTATTAAATCTTATTATCCTCAAACAATTAACAGTTCATTTCACCTTAGGGTCATTTTACAAATTTTACCATGAAAGGCATAATGTTCACTAGAGGAGCTAGGGTTATCGTGTTATAAAGTTTACTTGCAATGATAGTCTTGCCCTTGTCTACTCAGAGAATTTCTTGCTCTCAAGTTGGTGACCCCTACGTTACTTTATTTGAATGCAACTTTTAATTTAACTTCCAGAAGTATTTAACAATCCCATGTTAGTTTACTTATGACACTTTATTACTAAGTCATGGCAAGGTTTAACTCAGAATTTATTCTCAAGGCCAAGTTGAAGCAACACTCATTTACGAGAACAAAACAAGATTACATCATTTCCTAAAATACTGATGCACCACAAGTCACTCAACCATAATAACCAAATTTTCTTATAATTTCAATGATGGTCAAACAATACAAGGTTTCCAAAGTTCAGATGACAAAGTCCACAATACTTTATACTAAGACATTAATCCTCTTTTAAACTTTCCACTGGTCGTTAACTACAGTTGAACAACATACAAAGGTTTTCGAGCAAAGAATCTTCTCAACTGAGGTTGATGACAAAAGTCTACAAATCTATCCCTCATCTACACGCAAAATCCATCTGCAGCAAATTTTCTACAAGAGTCAGTTCACGAGAACTGAGCAAGATAAGGCTACACAAAACCACCATAACTATTATCTAACAATATCACGAAAAGGAAGCACTTTATTACAAGAATTGGTTCAAACCTCTAAACACTATCAACACATCAAGTTATAATAGAGTCTTCATCATGCCAATCAAAGAAGGAGAAGACCTTGTACTTCAGTTAGGAGCAAAAGCAACGAAAGTAATAATCGTATGAGAATGGCCCTTGGCCCTATAAGGAGATATAAACAATTTAGCAAAGAACAGAATTCCCATCAAGTAAGTAAATAACAATAGTTACAAGATTGAGATTTGATATATATACACCAACCATCTAGAAAATTTATCAAAGGTACCATACGCACAGACTAACATAATATATTTCTAAAAGAACAAGAGTTGATCGGCCCAAGAAAGGGGAACCACGGGTTTCAACAATTAACACTAAAAGTCATACATAATTGAGTTTCAACCGGAAATCAAATAGAGTATACACACAGCATAAGTTTCGAAGCGAAGGCAAGGTATACTAGTTTTGACCATTAACTACAAGATTTTCCAATCATCCAAGAAGGGTCAAAGTCTTACAGGCTAGTAGCAAGCATGCGAGAGAAGAAGGGGGTTCCGTCACACAAGAGTATACAATAATGTCATCAACAAATTTTATAACACTAAGGATTTGCAAACCTCCACTACAATACTAATGTTTGGTTAATTTAAAATAAATTACCCATATCCCAAAACAACCAAATTTTACGGCAACCCTTGGTAACGCAGTCAACCATCGCACAAATAGATACAAACATAATTTCTAAGTGACTTTATCAAAACAAAACCTTCCGCTATGAATTCATAAGGTTATCACACGAAAGCTGAGTTTTTCCCGAAGGTCAATCACATTTAAGGAAATCTCCATCACAAACTATTACAGTAATTACGTGCATAAAAACTGACCAATATTAATTAATAGCGTTAACATTACAAGGGAGAAAATAATGCCAGTTAGGAAAAATAGAAGAGCGCCATCAGCAATAATTCACAGAGGGCGATTGGACCAAAACTATTCTAGTGTCAACGAGGTACTGGATTCGCACAATGAAACCTCGAGCTTAGTTGATTCGAAAAGCTAGTTATGATTCAAGTTGATAGGGATGGTCAAGGTACTTCTTGAGAATGGCCTTGCAAGCCTAGAAACATGATGAAAGGTAAGATAAGAGTCTAAACACGCGATCAGGAAAACACATCGCACACAAACGTTTTCATTCTAAAAGTTTACTACCGAAACTCAAGCTGGCTAGCCCCAAGCATTGATCACACAATCTTACAACCTTTCTTTCTCGATGCCAAAAAGGTTATCAAAGGGACTTGCGTAGGAGCTAACAAAATAACGTCAAAGGACAAACTTGGGTGCTAGGGAGGGCTTCATAATTATTGTAAACTTACTTCCATGATAACGAAAATACTAGTTTGATCAACATAATAACTTGCAACTCAATCGCAGAGAAGAATTAATACATAAATAAACAGACGAAGTTCTATCACTCGAGCAAGAGAAACATAACATCCAGAGGAGAGGGCACACGCATCCTTTCGATCAACATACTGACAACGATAAAAACTAAAACAAGGAGAAACGAGCAGAAAGGGGAAATCTCCCATCATGACATCCAACTGACAAATCAATGCAAGGAAAAAGTGGTTCGATTTCACAATAATTTTAAATAAAAGTAACAGTAGAAAGGTGTAGAAATATCTTGCCTGTTTCTCCAGCTTCAACAGGTCGTACAGACTCCACACGGGCCAGCATAAAAATTGTAGGTACTGGAATCCGGGTGCACCAGTTCTAAGCGGTCCACCAGTCGAAAGCATTCATTCTTCCACCTCACATGTAAAGTAAGCACCATGACCACTGTAGAAAATCCCATTCCAACTGCCAATCCAAAACACATCCAAAACCATGGAAACCCTTCATCTCTCTCTTCCTCATCATCCATTGTGGGTACTGGTGGAGCAGACTGTTGTAAATGAGGTAGAGAACAATTTCTCTCAAGAGGGCATCCCCACAGATGTGGATTTCCTAAATATGATGATGAATTACCAAATTTTAACATATGACCATCCCATGGTATCCTACCTGACAGATTGTTGTAAGACAGATTTAGATATCCCAGAGAATCGAGAAGACCAAGCTGTGATGGAATCTGTCCTGAAAAAATGTTGAGAGAGAGATCCAACGATTCCAACCATTTTAAATTTCCCACACTATCTGGAATAGGCCCATTCAGAGTGTTCATGGAGAGGTTGAGAATAATCAGTCCTTTTAGATTTCCAACTCCAGGAAAAAGATGACCACTCAATCTGTTATTTGACAAAACAATGCATGTGAGGCTGTAAACTACGTATTCGAAAACCAAGTTTGATCCTTTGATATTTAGATGTAAACCATCCACATAGCTGTCTCCATCCTTTTCGCTCTCACCAATCGTCCAGCTCTCTCTCCATCCAGTTCGCTGTCTCCCATGGCTCTGAAATTGAGATATGTATCCGGGATCTCACCAAACAAAAGATTTGAAGAAATGTCTAGAATTTGAAACTCTTCCATTTGGCCGATCTGCGGAGGCAGTTTACCTTCGAAATTGTTGGATCTCATTACAAGAACTCACAGACTGGAACAATTTGCAATCCAATCAGGGATGTTCCCTGTCAAATTGTTTTCCCCCACGTCGAGCACCTCTAAGTATGATAAATTTCTTAGAGTAGAAGGAAGAAGTCCCTGCAGGTTGTTCTTTCCCATGCGCAATGACCTGAGCTTTGTCAACATGCCAAGCTCCTCAGGAATCTCACCCTTGAACCGATTATCTGCAATATTAAGGATCAATATCTCTGATAAGCTCAGTATGGAGGAATGTAATCCTTGACAGAGGCCTCTGAAGTATTCAAGAAGTTCAGACTTTTGAGGATTTGAAGCTGTCCAAGACTGTTTTCCAACATTGCATAGAAGATAAGTGGGATGGCCAAGATCAAAGTTGTGCCTTTGTTACATGGAATGGAACAGAGTGTACCTCCTGATTCCTCCCATTAACAGCATCCTGAAACAACCAGAATCTCCCATAGACATTTTCTCCAACATTGCATAGATCTCCTGGTAACACTCTCACTGTCACTTAATCGATTTTGATAAAATATCTTGAAGGAGAATCTTGGATTTGAGGATGCAGTCGAAACTGAACAGATAAGCAACATAGTTGGACAACCTGCTTGGTGGAGGTGCTTACAAAGGCTTCGACTATATTGCAACACGCCTCCTGCCTGGCTAATTACTGTCATAGGTTGTTGCTGTAGATCCCCAGCAAGAACACACCTCGCAGCACCCAAGGACGCGCCCAGGAGGTAACACGCCTGCTACACTATCTTGTAGCTTCATCTACACCCACGTCAAACCAGACTCACGCAGCCACCAAGGGCAGAGAAAAACGTGCCAGGAGGGAGAAGAAAATGCCCATACGCAGAGGGGGAGAAAGCAAAAGAAAGAAGAAAGTTCGTGAAGCAGGTAACAGGAACAGAACTGTGAAAAAGGGACAAAGAGACACTCAAACGTGTTTTTCTCCCTCCATCAATGCCTGCAGGTCAAGAAAAATGTGCCTCCCAACCATACGCGTTGAATGAGGATCCAAATGAGATCCAGGTGAGGAAAAATGGGACTCCACCGACTCCCATCTCCCTCACGCAAGGACAGAACATAAATTTCCACCCACTGCCAGCTACCATAGCAAAATTTTTTTATTTTATCTTATTTTTGGAGCCCCACGCTTTGGGGACAGGCCGCCTGCCAGGAGCAACAATGAATGGGCATTACATTCTCCTCCCCTTAAGAAAGCATCATCCTCGATGCGACATTACACAGAGGAAAGGAAATGGTTCGCAACCAAGGACAGGTAGAGGAGACATTACACCCTAAGGTTTAAAATTTAGCTGATTAAAGCACGGCCACAGGGTAGCCTTAGGAACATTTGGTAGAAATTTTAACTTTAAATGTTCTGTGAAGATTGGCAGTTCTTTCTTGTTCATCATTTCATTAGTCTCTTTCCATTATCATTATTTCTAGTTTTAGTTTCTTTTAAAAAATATCATCATTGAAGAGTTTTGATTTATTCCTTATTGTGGGTGCCCAACATGAACTGCTAACACAACACCCTATCAGGTTCACAAGACCCTACAGATTCACAAGCACACAATAATATTCTTCATGACTGTATTACACCACAAAAGGGTTACACAAATATGGAATAGAATAGGCACAGTCCACATAACATAGTACTTGTCACACATCAATGACTGACATACAAAATACTCAACAAAAGAGTACTACAATCCACCAAACCTTTCCTTAATTTGCATTGATGAAAAAAATTCACATAACACCCAACCATGCTACAGGTACATAGTGTCCACAAGGGAATCAATGACATATCCACAACATCACAACACATATCCATCTGACATGAGTAACACATACATCAAAAGACCACTACCAAACATCACAATAACTCAACATATATCCTGAAACATCAACCATACACACAAATATCATAAGCCTCCCTCAAACTCTTATGCCTCCCTCAAGTCTCTTATGCCTCCCTCAAACTCTTATGCCTCCCTCAAACTCTTATGCCTCCCTCAAGTCTCTTATGCCTCCCTCAAACTCTTATGCCTCCCTCAAGTCTCTTATGCCTCCCTCAAACTCTTATGCCTCCCTCAAGTCTCTTATGCCTCCCTCAAGGAGGCCGGTTGACCTATGGTCCAAGACACATAGAGTTCGAACACTCCTAACCCAAGTGACATAATAACGCGTGGTTCAACAACCCGCTAGTTATCTGTACTCCTTGGGGCGTACCCCTATACAACGAAGCGGGTCCATAGGTCCAACCATTCCATGGTGCATCCCATGACCCTATTCCACACATCACGACAATAGAACCAGCACAACAATCCAATCCAAAGTGCCAAGTGGCAAAGTACAAGCCTTGGGCAAGGCGGTAAGAATTCCAAATTTAAAAGAAGACCCCAAATCAAGCTAAAATAAATGGCCAAATAGCCAAAGTTAGTATCAAAATCCCCATGTTAGTGCCATAAACCAAGGAAATGCCCAAAATTGTAAAGCATGGCAATCAAGAAAAGCTGCTGGTCCTTACAAAATAAAGAAAAAAAAATCAATTACGAATAAAATCAACTTATAATGATGTCACATTACGATAACTGTGTGGCCTTGTCTAGCCACCAAAGGGGTACTCAATGAGTTGCTAGCACTCGGAACATCGAGCCTCAGCTCATACAATGCATATCAATAATACAACTGTCATCACCTCCATCTGAATCATCCCGCCACCACTTCGACAAGGCTAAACATAGTCATAGATACACTAGGGTTGCATACATACAACCACATAGGGAGAGAGGAAAGGTTCACATGTTGTCTACTAAACTGAGTTTTGGCTCAAGTTATTGACCCATGGTACACCATTCCTCACTCTCAACATACACTTCTACCGATTACCCTCAGGGTCGGTTAGCGTAAGGTTCACAACATAACATGTAACTACATCACTAACACAAAGGTGGTACATATACAAGGTAGATCACAATCATACATTCACTGAGTGTAACACATCACTTTACCACATTCTGCACCCAAAGTGCAAGCACCATACGATAGGGTTCATACACTCACCGTATGACCCTAATTCACAACATGAAGCATGGCATATTACACACATCATACATACGATGAACATAGTACATCTCAACATAGCATCCATTGCTACATAACAAGGTAAAAACATGGTAAAACATCATGATACAACACATTTCTTCAAAACATGGTAAAAACATCATGATACAACTCATTTCTTTTAACATCAAACTAGTCATATAACACATTGATACACCCACATATCACAATATGTCACAATGCTCCAACACTACGTCATCCACATTATAATTCTTTTCACACATCACAAACAGTGATTCACAAGTGAACTCTTTCTAGAATCCACAAGAAGGAGAGAGAATACTCCCATCCCAAACATATCAACATAATGACAAACACGCACTAAGTGACATACACATCCCGTGCGTTCACAATATCACAATTACGACAATAATCACATCATGTTTAAAGCACATTACTCTTCCAATATCTACCACCATCATGCAACATCATCATCATCATGCAATATCATCATGTAACACCACCACCACCATGTAACATCATCATACAACACCAATCCGGCCCATAGGTTCGAGAGCATGAACCTATGCTCTGATACCAAAGTGTAACGACCCAAATAATCACACACACGAACAACACAGTGAAATACAGGATAATTTTTTTTTGACTTGCTTGACACATAACATGACGCAACATGTCGTCACCAAGTATATAGCTAACACTGTGAACAACTTGATACAAGGATGGCCATAAAGGCAGCACAGAAACGTTCACACATATCAAGGACAATTTACTTTTCTTTTTTGACAAGACAACATAGAAGTACAATCACAGAACACACTCACAGTTACGGCCAACCACAAGGAGATATTCTTGAGGGTTATTTATTTTAGAAGGACATCTTGCAATTCTTAGCTTACGTTTTCAAGGAGACTCAGGATATGATTCATACAATTCATCTTACCAAGTTAAAATTTATTCTTTTTACACAGAGTAATTATCTTTAAATCTTCTCTATTATGACCTTTATTTGCTTAATTCATTTATCAAGAAAAAGGAGAATTTCAATTCCACCAGGCCATCTGCTCACCACTAATGCTACTAAGATTCGTTCTTGCCCACAAGACAACATGGTTTTAAGTTCAACACACTTAAGAGAAGAGATATAAGGTGCCTTGAAAAAGGGTTAGGGGGAGAAGGTCGAGATGAAACATTTTTAGGACCTCATTAGTTATTGCCAGTATTAAATTGAAGCTAGGGCTCTTAACCAGATTTAACAACAACTTTACTTAGGCTTCGCTAAAAGTATTATCAAGGAGTAAAAGAATTTACTTTCCAAATGGCTGAGAGATAGATTGTGTGGTTTCAAAATTGTTTTCTCCTGTTTATTAAATCTTATTATCCTCAAACAAATAACAGTTCATTTCACCTTAGGGTCATTTTACAAATTTTACCATGAAAGGCATAATGTTCACTAGAGGAGCTAGGGTTATCGTGTTATAAAGTTTACTTGCAATGATAGTCTTGCCCTTGTCTACTCAGAGAATTTCTTGCTCTCAAGTTGGTGACCCCTACGTTACTTTATTTGAATGCAAATTTTAATTTAACTTCCAGAAGTATTTAACAATCCCATGTTAGTTTACTTATGACACTTTATTACTAAGTCATGGCAAGGTTTAACTCAGAATTTATTCTCAAGGCCAAGTTGAAGCAACACTCATTTACGAGAACAAAACAAGATTACATCATTTCCTAAAATACTGATGCACCACAAGTCACTCAACCATAATAACCAAATTTTCTTATAATTTCAATGATGGTCAAACAATACAAGGTTTCCAAAGTTCTGATGACAAAGTCCACAATACTTTATACTAAGACATTAATCCTCTTTTAAACTTTCCACTGGTCGTTAACTACAGTTGAACAACATACAAAGGTTTTCGAGCAAAGAATCTTCTCAACTGAGGTTGATGACCAAAGTCTACAAATCTATCCCTCATCTACACGCAAAATCCATCTGCAGCAAATTTTCTACAAGAGTCAGTTCACGAGAACTGAGCAAGATAAGGCTACACAAAACCACCATAACTATTATCTAACAATATCACGAAAAGGAAGCACTTTATTACAAGAATTGGTTCAAACCTCTAAACACTATCAACACATCAAGTTATAATATAGTCTTCATCATGCCAATCAAAGAAGGAGAAGACCTTGTACTTCAGTTAGGAGCAAAAGCAACGAAAGTAATAATCGTATGAGAATGGCCCTTGGCCCTATAAGGAGATATAAACAATTTAGCAAAGAACAGAATTCCCATCAAGTAAGTAAATAACAATAGTTACAAGATTGAGATTTGATATATATACACCAACCATATAGAAAATTTATCAAAGGTACCATACGCACAGACTAACATAATATATTTCTAAAAGAACAAGAGTTGATCGGCCCAAGAAAGGGGAACCACGGGTTTCAACAATTAACACTAAAAGTCATACATAATTGAGTTTCAACTGGAAATCAAATAGAGTATACACACAGCGTAAGTTTCGAAGCGAAGGCAAGGTATACTAGTTTTCACCATTAACTATAAGATTTTCCAATCATCCAAGAAGGGTCTAAGTCTTACAGGCTAGTAGCAAGCATGTGAGAGAAGAAGGGGGTTCCGTCACACAAGAGTATACAATAATGTCATCAACAAATTTTATAACACTAAGGATTTGCAAACCTCCACTACAATACTAATGTTTGGTTAATTTAAAATAAATTACCCATATCCCAAAACAACCAAATTTTACGGCAACCCTTGGTAACGCAGTCAACCGTCGCACAAATAGATACAAACATAATTTCTAAGTGACTTTATCAAAACAAAACCTTCCGCTATGAATTCATAAGGTTATCACATGAAAGCTGAGTTTTTCCCGAAGGTCAATCACATTTAAGGAAATCTCCATCACAAACTATTACAGTAATTATGTGCATAAAAACTGACCAATATTAATTAATAGCATTAACAATATAAGGGAGAAAATAATGCCAGTTAGGAAAAACAGAAGAGCGTCATCTGCAATAATTCAAAGATGGCGATTGGACCAAAACTATTCTAGTGTCAATGAGGTACTGGATTCGCACAATGAAACCTCGAGCTTAGTTGATTCGAAAAGCTAGTTATGATTCAAGTTGATAGGGATGGTCAAGGTACTTCTTGAGAATGGCCTTGCAAGCCTAGAAACGCGATGAAAGGTAAGATAAGAGTCTAAACACGTGATCAGGAAAACACATCGCACACAAACGTTTTCATTCTAAAAGTTTACTACCGAAACTCAAGCTGGCTAGCCCCAAGCATTGATCACACAATCTTACAACCTTTCTTTCTCGATGCCAAAAAGGTGATCAAAGGGACTTGCGTAGGAGCTAACAAAATAACGTCAAAGGAAAAACTTGGGTGCTAGGGAGGGCTTCATAATTATCGTAAACTTACTTCCATGATAATGAAAATGCTAGTTTGATCAACATAATAACTTGCAACTCAATCGCAGGGAAGAATTAATACATAAATAAACAGACGAAGTTATATCACTCGAGCAAGAGAAACATAACATCCAGAGGAGAGGGCACACGCATCCTTTCGATCAACATAATGACAAAGATAAAAACTAAAACAAGGAGAAACGAGCAGAAAGGGGAAATCTCCCATCATGACATCCAACTGACAAATCAATGTAAGGAAAAAGTGGTTCGATTTCACAATAATTTTAAAAAAAAGTAAAAGTAGAAAGGTGTAGAAATATCTTTCCTGTTTCTCCAGCTTCAACAGGTCGTACAGACTCCACACGGGCCAGCATAAATTTCTTAGAGTAGAAGGAAGAAGTCCCTGCAAGTTGTTCTTTCCCATGCGCAATGACCTGAGCTTTGTCAACATGCCAAGCTCCTCAGGAATCTCACCCTTGAACCGATTATCTGCAATATTAAGGATCAATATCTCTGATAAGCTCAGTATGGAGATGTAATCTGACAGAGGCCTTGAAGTATTCAAGAAGTTCGGCCTTTTGAGGATTTGAAGCTGTGGACTGTTTTACAAGAAGATAATTGGGATGGCCAAGATCAAAGCTGGCCTTTGTTACATGGCGAATAGTGTATCCTATTCCTCCAATTAACAGAATCCTGCTACCTTCATCTCCCAAGACATTTTCTCCAACATCGCATAGATCTCCTGGTAACTCTCTCACTATCACAGTCGATTTTGATAAACTATCTTGAAGGAGAATCTTGGATTTGAGGATGCAGTCGATACTGAACAGACAACAACATAGTTGGACAACCTGCTTGGTGGAGGCGCTTACAAAGGCTTTGACTATATTGCAACATGCCTGCTGCCTGGCTAATTACTGTCATAGGTTGTTGCTGTAGATCCCTAGCAAGAACACACCTCGTAGCACCCAAGGACGTGCCTAGGAGGTAACATGCCTGCTACACTATCTTGTAGCTTCATCTACACCCACGTCAAACCAGACTCATGCAGCCACCAAGGGCAGAGAAAAATGTGCCAGGAGGGAGAAGAAAATGCCCATACGAAGAGGGGGAGAAAGCAAAAGAAATAAGAAAGTTCGTGAAGTAGGTAACAGGAATAGAACTGCGAAAAAGGGACAAAGAGACACTCAAACACGTTTTTCTCCCTCCATTAATGCCTGCAGGTCAAGAAAAACGTGCCTCCCAACCATACGCGTTGAATGAGGATCCAAATGAGATCCAGGTGAGGAAAAATGGGACTCCACCGACTCTCATCTCCCTCACGCAAGGACATAACATAAATTTCCACCCACTGCAGCTACCATAGCAAAAAAATATTATTTTATCTTATTTTTGGAGCCCCATACTTTAGGGACAGGCCGCCTGCCAGGAGCAACAATGAACGGGCATTACATCCGACATTGTATGTATCATGTCTTTCATCTAGGAAGAAAAGCAAGAAAATGCCTAAACTTTAAGTTCAAAATACGAGGTACCTTTATATATCAAAGTATTTGTAAATCCGGGGAGTCTCTTAAACCACACCTTATTTAGAAAGGTGATGGCTTTAAATCTATCCTTTCTATCAACTCCTCTCTGTTGTTGTCATTAATTTTCACTATACATAGAGCCCCTATGGCTCTAGCCCCTTGGGTTAAATCGATTTGTCTATTTAGAAAAGGAATCAAAGTGGTGGGGAATTTATCTTGCAAGCATTTATGATCCTTTCTTTCTTGGGAAGCCTTAGCTATTAAATTCAATCTTCAACATCAAGGTGCCAAACCTATCACAAATATCATTTTACATACCTAATAAGTTCTTTCATAAAATTGGTGTCACTTTAGGTGTTCGACAGTGCTGAAAATAGAGATGGAATTCCACTACTCCTCTTCACCATTACAAACCTTGCTTGGGATAATCCCCTCTCACTCCGTAGATAGTGAATTTCGATTCACTTAGCCGAAATTGTGACATTGCTTCCCAAATGCATGTGTCAAAAAGTAAGTTTAAATTTTTTTAGTCAATTCTTGTTAAACCCAAAGAGGCCCACTTTCTCTCATGCATTTTTCATGAGGCACATCTCGCATGGGACTAACTTAGGTATATGGGTGTGAACTCCACCTTCCCAATTTTCCACCAACCTGAGACTATTAAAAAAAACTGATGGTTCTTTCTGCACACTCAATCATCCTGGAAAAGAATTCTTTCCATTTTTCAACCCTTTTCCCCACATTTCTTTACATGCAAGATGGTTCTTTTCCATGACTCGGCTATATTACCTCCAATTTACAACAATCTTGTACACATATTATGAGCTGATATTTTATTTCATGGATGGAAAAATAGAAATAATGTCATATTTAATAATGTTGATATCAATATTATTTTTGTCATTGCTAATAAAGTGGCTATTCTCTCTGTTTCTTTTCTTCAGAATCAAAACCAAGCCGAGAAGGTCCAGGTGGATGTTGAATACCTCCATTGATTTCTTAACGATTAGTCTTCCACCCCCTACATGGTTAGGCATGTTCTAAATGATGTTATTTTCTCACCGCCTCTCGTCGTCTCAGCCAAACCACTCTCCTCCTCCTCTCCATGAAAAAGGGTTTCATGGTGCCACTCCAAATTTTAGCAGTGATCCTCTCCATGGTGGTAGTGGCACCATTGGTCATGGCCATCTTTCCCTGCACACAATGGATTTTTCTTCCACCTTCCCAGATCTGGTTGGTTTGGTCTACAATAGGAAAAATTCCCTCAACTATCTCTTTCCATTTCTCTTTATCAACAGTTTGATAATTTAGACCAACTAAAATATTAACAACATACAAAATAAAATTTATTAGAGCTCATCCTTTACACGTCTAACCCTAGCTCTTCCTAGCTGGGAAGCCAAAAATTCCCCCTCCTCCACTTCTTGTTTCCATGTTCATTTTCGTGGCCTAGGTTTGTCGATCGACATTTTTTTATTCCTTGTTTTGTTTGCCATTTTTTTTAGTTGAGGTTTACACTTTTATAATGTTTTGATTGGCCTCATTCTCGAGGCTGGCTGACTCGATATAATAAGTATTCAGGGGTGTGATTGTGTCCACCCATTTTTTTAATGATCGATGTTATAATTACCTGCTTTTATAAATAAAAGTTTGCTCTTCAATAAAAAAGGACTAATCTATTTCATTGATGAAAAAACTATTATTATAAGCATAAATAGATAGATTACAATTAAAATGCTATTTCTAATTCATAATCTCTATATATGTCACTAACCCAAGGTTTAGAATTATTTAGTTATTTTTTAAAATATGATTTTTTTTATGATGTGATAGTGAAAATTATATCCAACATATTTTTTATTCTTACTAATAATATCTCTCGATAAACTTGGTAAAAATATGAAGTAATAACTTTTTTTTCACGAAAGTAATTCATGATAAAATAGATTTTATAAATAAATAAAAATGTATAAAATATTGAAGAGGTTAAGATATTTATTAAACACTATATAAAATATTATTTTTCATATAGAAAAATCTAAATTAAATTGTGACATGATGAATGTCATATTAAGGTGTACATAAGAACATTATATATTTTTATGGTATACATTAAATCTAAAATAAAAAAAAAATAAAAAAAAAATATCATGTATAAAAATATACAGAAAAATTGACTATATACTATAATTCTAAATATACAAGACATGAAAATTCAAAATAGTAGTATTGATATTTCATATATTTATGTTGTGCACAATTTTACCTCTATCTATACATTTCAAAAAAATCCAATTTTTTTTTTTTCAAAGTTTAACATTTGCTCCACCATCTACCTAAAAATTATAAAAATGGCTTGTCGTGGATCAAAATATACATAAATATGATAAAATATCTCATATATTGAAGTTATCCTTGCATACAATGGCTTGAAATTCTCAAATGTTATCTCTGCAATTTCGATTCATGGATGCTCAAATTTAAAACATCTATACAACTTTTTGAGTTTTCTTTCTATATCTTGGACCAACTCTAATTTGTATAGAACCATTTGAATTTGAGGAAAATTGAGCATTAGTTTTCCAATGCAGAATAATACTATTTTTTACACCATTGTAAATTTTTTCCCTTTTGAGGAGCCTTTCAGATTAATGAACAATTCCCTTCCATTTTATTATCCAATTTACATTATAGTTCACATGCCTTTAAACAGTCTTTTATTTCTATTAAGAGAATTAGCAATTGACATGACTTGTCATTTTGTTTACTAGTTTTTACAATCAAAAGTGCATTATGTAAATTTTGTACCCTGATATTTTTTATGTTATTGGTAGCTTTTGAAGAAATACTTATAAAAAACAAGGACCATCTCTCTACATCGAAAGAGTATTTCTACCAATCATAAATTTATCGTTACAAGAATATTTTTATAAAGTTGTCGATTGTCCCTTCATGAATGATAAATTTATCAGCAATTATTTTGTTAAATGACGAATAACTGAAATCTGGGCCTCCATTTTTACGCCAGTGAAAATTTATGGTAATAACAACATTTTTATTAAAATTTAGCTTAGTTTTGGTTAAATTACACAAAACTAATTTTATTAAATTTTTAAAAATGAAATGTTTTTTCACATTAAACGATTTGTGGTTGAAGCTTAATTGTGAAATTGTTCTAATATCATTTAAAATTTTGATCATATTCAGTATTAATATTTCATTCCTATTTATGTTTCTGGCTGTTTATAGTGATTTAACATGATCTGTAATAGTAAGATTGTTATAGAGGGAATTAAGCTTAGTGGTAGTGGCCTCATCATAGATTGGATTAACACTAACAAGAGACATGATGAGTCGAGAAGGAGAAGAGCTATTCTTTAACAATGAGGGTTTGTTGTGGATCCTAAAGAAAAAATGTTCTAAGGTACGGGTTCAACAAAATGATTAAATAAAATCTGAATTTTACAATTAATCTAAGAAGTACGCCAATGTAATAACTAAAATATACTAAAATGTGAATGCTAAATAATTTATTTGATATTTTAAATGAAATGAATTAAGAAGGAAAAGGTAATACCCTGAAATTAACTTACCTCACAATAATATGGGACTAGAGAAAGTGCTAAAGTGGTAGAACATAGTGTCATAAAATACACATGAAAATTACAAAAGAGGTAGATATGGTTAAACTAAGGCACCGAGAGAAGGCTGAGGGTTCCTAGGGTGCCCTATTCTACAATCTAGGGACCATATTCTATGGAATAGCTCAAAACCTAACTCTGAGATGGTCACTACGTTTTTGTAATATTTTTCCTTTTGTCATGTGGATGTCGTACTCGCTTCAATAATGACACCATAAATCTACAACGAAGATTCACCTACAAAAAACTACACAAAGCATCAAACTCCTAAAACAAAAGATGCATATGAATGGGTTGGACTATCTTGAACAACCATAATGGTGTACTTACAAATACGTGTTGCACTATATCTAATACTCAATGTATTTTTATGTTATTTTGTGTGCAATAATTTGCCTAGGATTCCCTAACGCTAATGACGTAGAGATAGCAGGAAATGGCTATATAGGATGTAAAATAGTTAATGGAATAGAATAAAATTCCCTTTCCTATGAAGTGTGTGATGTATAATAGTGCCCAAATATAGTCCCATGATCTATGTATATAACTATCCCTTAGTGGGAATAATATGACAATATAATGTTATGTATGTTGTGTTTTTATAGGGATCTTTTACTCAAATTTTGACACTATTGACATGACATGTCAACTGGCATCTAGGGAGATGAGAGGAAAAATGTAAGAGACCGAATTCAAATAAAATAAATAAATTTAACTTTGATGAGGACCAGGGCACCTAGAAATGAGGACCACGGCACCTCAGTCGCCATAATCCCTTCCAATGCGTTGTAGTTAAAGACTAGAGATAATATCCGAGTGATCAATTACAGTTAATATTTCTTAAGAGATGACCAGAACTGTGTGAGTGAGTGACGATTATGCAAGAAAAACAACAACAAAGACCAAATAGAATGATGAGTGGACTAAGGGATGGGTTATTAGTGAATACTTTTCCTACGCAAGATCCATATATAAAACAACATACATGGCGGTATAATAATTGTAGTAAGTGCATGATTTTTTTACTACACCTTTCTAGGTTCTAAACGAATACTTGCATTCATATGATTCCTAAGTGATAAAATTAGTAATTTATAACTCTCTTTGGCCTCGTTTCTATTTTCTTTATTTTCTATGTAGTCTTACAGACCCTACAACTTAGTCAAGACATTACTTGCTTATATATTACGACTTTGAACACTAGTACCTAGCCATATGTAACGACCCAAAAAAATCCACACACGAACAACACAGTGAAATAAAGGATAACTTTTTTTTTTTTTGACTTGCTTGACACATAACATGACGCAACATGTCGTCACCAATGATACAACTAACACTATGAACAACTTGATACAAGGATGGCCATAAAGGCAGCACATAAACGTTCACAACCTATCAAGGACAATTTACTTTTCTTTTGTGAAAGGACATGGTAAAAGACCAACCACATTACATAGTTATAGCTTAAGACATCCCACTGTGAAAATCTTCTTAAGATTACTGATTTACTAGAGACATCTTAAAATTCTTAGCTTACGTTCTAGAAGGTTCATGATATGTTTCATACCATTCTTCTTATAGGATTAAGTTTCTTTTCTTTTATATAACTTGAGGACTATCCTAGGATCACCTAAAATATGAAAATTCCTTGATTAATTTGTTTACAAAACAAGGAGGTAAGCAATTCCACAAGGCTATCTATCTAAACCCCCACTACTGAAACTCGTTTCATACCCACATTGCATAAGGAGGCAAGCGTAAGATCAAAAGGAGAGGAGTATCGTTAAGGTTCAGAACCCTAATCACCTTTGATCAAGATTTAAAATTTTATCATAGCTTAGACAAGGACTACAAGGGTACCATGGTAATGGTTAGAGAGAGAAGATAAATTTATTTTATTATGAACTATTTAGTTATTAACCGGTCTTTTAATGAGTCTTAAGAGTTCAATTGAATTTTGGTAAAAGCTTCATTTAGAAATCATCTTGATTAAGTTCGTCGGGGGATACAAAGGGGTTCCCAACATGGAAGCATTATACTTAATGTGTTTTAATTCAAACTCATGTACTAGATAAGATCTACCGATATCCCCAAAAGCCAACAGTGATATTACTTTTAAAATTAATTAACGTTTCCCAACAAGAGGACAATGTTTAATCCATAGCTTAAGGTTAGCAATGGTAGGTATATATATATATATATTTTACATCTTTAGATAAACACTTTCTTTCCAATTAAAGACTCTTAATTTTATCAACCAAACACAACTTCATTATTATCTTCTTTATTTATTCATCTTTGTATTCCTCTTCTTTTATCTTTGATTATCTTTAGAAAAAAAGGGGTTTCAACCCACTAAAATATGCCTAGAATAACATTGATACTAGTACCATGGAGGGTTACTAAACCAATAAGCATTATGACCTGAAAGAAGAAATTATCATTATTTAACAAGAACGTAAACCACGGTTATAAAATTTCCATTCAACATGGCACATGAACCAAAGGAGTCAAGAGATTGGATTTCACTTGGGTCAAGGACAAGAAGGTAACAAAATAAGCCAAGCCATGCTACAAAATTTCCATGACTGTAAATGATATCACCAAAAGAATACTCATAACAAGGTCAAGATTGAATATTATTTCTCACAAAGGTAATTTACTAGTTAACCTACAGAAGGACAAGACAACATCATCACGAAATTTCAGAACAACCCAAGGCAAGAGGTTTTCTAAACTCCTTTGCAAGAACTATTACAAAATTTACCTCACATTGGACATTTTTACAAGGAACTTTGTAAATTGCACTGATGAAACCTTTACAACTCTTTCCTTTAATCTACTCGCATAATCCATCTACATAAATACTAGCTGGAATCAGTTCGCAAGAACTGAGCATGTTAAGGCTACTCATTGCAACAGTAAGCTAACATTTAACAATATCAAGAAAGGAAATTTCTAATTCAAAAATGGATTAAAACACAACCCACAACTCCAAAATTATTCACATGAGAAAGAAATCTAAACCATCCAGCAAGGAGAAAGTCAAAATACCAGTAAGAAAAAAATCACATAAATCAAGGCAAGAACCTTATGGGTTAGGAACAAGAAGGTCAAGAGTGTTGATATCTCCTTCATGTAATCCTATGGACTACGTGATTGGAATCCAAAACTTACTCCATCCAACTAAAGGGGTCCAAGAGAAGACAAAACATACTAATTATGATCGTAGGCACGAAGCAAAACGACGTTATCCAAATCTCCTAGGGTGAGGCTTCATAGCAATAATTAGGGTTCGACGCCCTTAAAAGAAAAACAAATATAGTTTCAGTTTTAACCAAGGATTTTACCACTACTTCCTTATAGGATTTCTTAAACGTAATACTAGCTAACAAAACAAATCCACTCTTCCAAAAGCATACAAAAGAGACAAAAAAAAGAGTCCATTATTCTACCAACAAACCTTATCCTAATCGTCAACTTCTCCACATAATATAAGGGAAGGCTAAACCCAACAGTCGTTAATAATTTTTATATATTTCCGACAATGTCAATAAGTATTAAAATAAAAATTGATTTCCTTAACAAGGCCACAAAATGGGACCTTTTAGTAACCAAGTTTGAAGTATAAGATCTTCGAGTTCAAAAACAAAGGGATTCGATACGTAGAGGGTAAAACACCAAGGATGCCACAGACTCAAAAGACCTTACCACGAGTACAAGCACAAAATAAGAACCAACGCACATATCCATCAAGTAGGTTACGCAGTGCAGTCAGGCCTAGAAGTTCTATGAACTCCTTGCCAAAGGTATAGAAGATGGAAATTTTACCCGATCCATGTGGGCTTATTGAGGAAAAGTCTAGAAAATATCAAACAAATAAATATAATAGCCACCTATGATATTATCACTGAAATCAGCTATCATTTAACAGGAAACGAGTTCACGAGTCCAATACCATGGATTCACCTACAAATTTTGTTTCAGTCCAGCTAGTAATGGCTTGCTTGCGACCCTTAATACAAATTGTAGAGATTTCATTCAATTAAACTTACAATGTTTCCCCCTTACTTTAATCAAACAAGAGTTTGCACCAGGAAGTAGGTATAGCAATTCTCTCAACACGTAGAGGCCAAAATAGATGTCAGGTTATTCCTCCTCTAGAACTGGGTACAAAAGTCAACCATGTACAGTTCTAAAACAAGACGCTAGTGCCATTTTCCAATTAAACAAAAAGTAAGGAATGCCCACAGGTTTAAACAAGTTTTAGAACACAACGTCACTATTAATGTACCTCTTAGCAAAATAGGAGAGCCCTAAACAGGAAATACATATTTACTCAACCAAATAGAGATATGAAGGCTTAACCTTCCATATAGTAAGCCTTCTATTATAAATACCATCACAAAATTCTTGTAAAAGAGGGTCATATAAGCAAACAAAACTCAATAATGTTTCCTTCCCTATGAACTAGACTGCATCACTCATTATTGCAGTAGCCCATTAGACAAATATAAACAGAGTAAGCTATAAGAGAGGAAATAACATTCCAAGCAAAACCAGCAAAATTGGAACGAGATTTAAAGGAACAACCACACAATCAGGCAGTGATATAAACAACTACGAAAACATCTTGTCTAGGCGCCATTCAAGAGGAAAGAATATTCATTTCAAGATACTGAAAGAAGGTAGAAAACTATTACGAGGAGTAGATTTAACATGCCTGATTATAGTTCTTCCCACCAACAAGCATGTCGACCAGGGCTAAAGCAACAGCAACACAACCTGCGCAACTTCTCTTCCTCAGCCTGCTGAAGGCCTAAACTCTGTTAACGGCCATGCTTGGCATAGGAAAGGGGTGATTGAAACATGCCTTCTTGAAATCCTCGGGAGCAACTCCGAGAAGAATAGAAGCACTCTGCTATGAAGAGCATCACAACCACCATAGAAACCCACACAACCATCGTCATGACTGCCATATCCAAAGAAGATCTGTATCTGTTTCTATAACTATAGACCCCCTTTTCCTTTTGCCCACAAACCCAACTATATTCTCCACCAAATCCTCACGCAGCCAGCCAATAATTGGCGTGAGCAGGTCACCACAAGAAGAACTAGGGCATACGTTTAATAAGCAAAAGTAGCAGTGAATTTCCAGCCACAGAAAATCTCAACTGCCATATTGATAACAAATGCTGCAACCCTGTACCAATACCAAAGAGAAATGCAAAGAACCACTTGACAGACAAAAAGTATCCAACGTATAACTTTCCTCTTTGAGCCTGGTTTAAAATGCCATCTCAACATGCATCTGATTGTTCCTGATTTGGACCTCCTAACCTTGGTGCTCTCATATTAGGAGCAGCCCTGGTCTGAGACGAAGCAAAAGAAGATGGATTTAATAGCCAAAAGAAAATCTCTTAGAACAGATTCCATATCCAAAAAAAAAATAGTCCCTAGACTTAGCATCCTCGATTAAGGCTGACCAGTCACTAGATTGCTTCAATGCAGCTGCTTTGAATTACAATAATAATAGAAACCCAATTTTAGAATGGGTATTACAAATTAATAGTAACCACAAGAACCCAAAAATACAGGTTACATTTATTCATCCAAAACAGCAGAACACAAACATTTCCAACAATACATTAATCCATCGTCAAGTAGCCACACAGAGCAATAATATCTTCAAACAGATATACAATACCCAGAACTATTCCACCCAATATTGTAGATCGACCCAGGTTATAATGCAAAAGATTATTCAAGCAAATACTAGGTGAAATAAGTTGTTAGGAGATAGATATGGTTATTCATGCAGTGAATAACAGCTACAAAGCCAACCCCATGATTTGAAGCTCGGACACAAGACATAATGATTACATCACGCTCTTGGCTCTGAAAGGCATCTACCGAAATGATAAATAAACCTTTCTTTCTTCAGATTTGAGGACATCATCAAACTCTCGGTGCAAACATTACAGCTGCAGCTTGAAGGTGTGATAATTCCACAGAAACCTTTATGCCTGCTAGCTTAGAGACTCACTGAAGAAGCTCATAAAATTTGCAAAGCAAAAAGTGCTTCATGAATATTCTGATATGAAACAGATCCACACCTATGAGGTCCTCTTCCATGGGTTACATCGTAGAACAAGCAAGAAATCAATAGAGAATCTTAGTAAATAAATTTCATCAGGTCCGTTGGAAGCGCTCTCACTGTCACATAGTCGATTTGAAGAAAAATAAATTAGTACATGTTCTGGATCTAAAAAAATATCCTGCTACCTTCATCTCCCAAGACATTTTCTCCGACATTGCATAGATCTCCTGTATCGTGCAGAGACAGAGAAGCACAAGAGCTTGAATAAACACTAATGGCACCGGCCGCCCTCTCGGAGCCATCATCCTAGGCGGCGTATGCAAATAGTATACATGCAAAAGTATACACACTGTGTATATGTCTATCTGGACGATCTGTAGTCGAGAATCCCGAACCTGAAGATGCATCTGGTATTGAATAGATAACAATGTAGATGGACAACCTACTTGCTGGAAGTGCTCACAAAGGCTTCTACTACACTGCACATGCCTGCCACCTGGTTAGTCACTGTTGCGGGTCGCAGGTAAGGATCCCTGACCAGAACACACCTTGCAGCACTCAAAGAATGTGGAGGAAAACATGCCTACCTCACTCGCCACACGCAGTCCAAGAAAAATGCGCCCAACACTCCACCTCAATGCATTCAAGAAGGAAATCAACAAAAAAGATCATGGAGAAGAAAAACGACTCCACCGACTCCTCACGCAAGGATAGAAAAAACGCGGCGGTCATTACAGCCGGCAAGTTGGGTGGTTGGGAGGAGGCCAAGGTGGCAGTGGAAGCCGATGCCCACGGGGCATTACACCATAAAACTAGCTCCCAAGCCCCCTCATCCCCTATATGCACCCCTGATCTCTTTCCACCTTATCGAATCTTTTTGGGCTTCTTTTATCTTTTGGGAATATTATTTTCTCATGGGTCATCCTTCAAGTTGTCAATTCCAAAATTCAACCAAGAGAATCATATAAATAAAAATCTATGTGACTAAAATAAAAGACAAATCTCTAAGCATCTATTATCACGACTTAAGATTGCATCCAAATGAAACTAAGAGCATCAAAGGCATCCATATAGCACCGATTCAACAGACGAGGGACTACATTTTTGGTATACACAACATAGGAAGGGAAATTTAATTATTCCATCTACACATCTATCTATATTAGTTCATCTAAATATTTATTGCCATCAAGTGCACTTTCACAAGGGTATCCTAGGGCAAGATTATGAAAGAGTATTTATGAGAATCAACATGGAAATTATGCACCATGATGATTTTTCACTCCAAATTAATTAACAATTTCTTAAAAAAGAAAAATAGTGCAAATCGAACAATAGGTCCGATCATTTTCATAGATCAAAGAAAGGAGGGTACATATGGGATTTTTGTGTAAATCATATTCCCTCTTATTCAGTATTTTTCCTAGCTCGCATTAGTCCCGGATCAAATGCAAATCAGCTAAGTCCATTCTTATCTCTGCTAGACTTAGGATTTCTTACTTTAGTAGCTTGTTGTTTGTGTCAAATATGTATTCTAGAATTTTGTTATCATGTAATACTATGTAATTATGGTTTAGCATTAATCCTATTTTTGTTAAATCATAAATCCATTTCATAATTTGTTATATTTGTAAACATCTGTAGACTTGAGTTGAAACTCAACAAAAGAATTGGTTTATGCATGTGGATAATCTATAAAATTTTGTAGTCTCTAGAAATCTACAATTTAAAGCATACTAAAAATAGTTATTTCTAAAAAATAGTATGTTTTTCTTCAAATAGTAAATGTAGTCATGTTCAGATTTGAAGTTAAATTTAATCATGATTGTATTGGAATTTAAATAAAAGGGTATCTTATGTAATTCAAACTAGATAATAAGGATAATTATTGATGTTTTATTTAGAAAAAAATGTTTTCCTAATACAATTTTGTTGTTGTTTCTTCACCCTCACCACTTTTTAATTCATTAACTTATAAAACATATAGTTAGGTTGATTTTAATGATTTTATTTTATAAATAATTGTTATATAACTTTCAACAAAAATACTACATAAAATTTAGATCTCAAACTAATGATAAAGAATTTAAATTGAGGTAAGGACATTTGAGTCAAAAATATTTATGTTTCTACTAGAATAGCCAAAAGTGATTAATTTCGTATTTAATCAATTAAAAAAAGGATTTGAGTTGTACTTAATAGGGTAAAGAAAGAAGATGAAGAAATAATACGTATGATGCATGGTTCTTAACTGGACAATATATGAACTCTCTATAGAATTTCTCTTTGTATACATCTTGTATTCCCTCCCTTATATTGGGAAGATAAGAGAACAATGAAAAAAAAGTAAGGGAGAGATTCCCTAGTTAATTAGCATTTAACTATTTGGCACTTAAAGGAGGAATGATATAAATCTTGACCATCTCAATTCGTCAACAGAGTATGATGGAATGTGTAGTTTTTATTTTTCCTAATCACACATTTGTGGTCAATAATAATATTTAATTATTATGGTCTTTAGATGTTCTATGTCTAAAAGAATATCTATATATATATATGGTTGACACTTGTTTTATATATAAAACAAGTGTCAACCATATAGTATTATATTTTATATATTACATTAACAAGGATGCTACCATAATGTTCCATTGTTCTACTAGTTGTCCCTATCCATCCCACACGTTTCTGTGGGCTATTAACATAGAAATATACCACTGCGCCAGCACTGTTTTCTGTGTTAAAAAGTCAAAAAAAATATTTTTTTACTTTGACTACGAACTTGCATGACATTTAGGCTCCTTCTATTCTACCGAACGTGACCATCCACCTTCATCAACCTAGGTATTATTTCTAATTCCTTTCTTTTCTATTGGGATACTCACACATTTTTCATGTATAAATATAACTTTTTGCATTGGTAATGATCATCAAATACTTTATTCCTGTATACTTTCAAATAATCAGTATTAGAGTGATTGTCTTCCCAACAGACCTGCGGTGAGCATCATAGTAGGAAACATGGACCTGCGACCCCAAACCTCTTCTTCTTTGTTTGGCATTTGGGATATATGTTGTTATTTGTCTAAACCTGCATCGGTAGAACCCACATGATTTGCATTCATATTCTTCTTATTCATAGAACGGAAACATCCTCACCAAAACACTTGTATGAATACTAACTCTTTAATATAAGTCATGTTTTAAATCACCAAGATAGACCAATCATGTTGTGGAAATGCATATTCTACTTTGACATTTATTTCCATGCAAAAAACAACATGTTTTTAGCATGGAGTTGGTGCTTTTGAAAGTGGTGTAAAGCAGTGTATCTATATATCTGCTACCGCGTTTCTCTCAAAGCGTGAAGGCCTTCTCTGGAAGATCACACGTGGCGGAGCAACATGTTTCATTTTGGCATCTTGATCTACCTTCACATTTTGCTGATGTTTAAGAGGATCTTTTTTAACTTGTTTGTTCAATGTTTTGAATCTCCAATACAATAAATTTAACAAAGTAACTCGCTAGAAAGCAGTCGATGGCATAGGAAGAACCTTGATGGTAAAACATTTGCATTGAGAAGAGAAAAGACATGTCCGCATTGATATTGTTTCTTTTTGATGCTCAGATATTGAAAGGTCCAAACTACGTTTCTTGGACAACAAATATGCACATGATTTTCATGTTGAAAGTGTTATGGGAAATCGTTAGTGGCATGATGATGCATCAAACCGGCACGGATGAGAGAATGAAGAATGAAAAATCCGATGCAAAAGCCTTGATGTTGATCACTCTCAGCATCTCCAAAGAAGTTCAGCCACACGTACAGGGTAAGAAAACATCAAAGGCATTCTGGGATGTTGTATCCACCATCTACAAGGTAAAAAACTAAACAAAGATCCATCTGCAGAACAATATTCATAAAAGTAGTATGACAATTGGCGATAAAGTAAAGGAATTCTTACGTCACGTGAAAGAAATATGAGCATAGATTTTAGTACTCGACGAGAAGGTGAACGACAAACTTTTGATCCTAATCACTATGAGAGTTCTTCCTTTCCTGTTTCGGATACTTGTCATGACATTAAACATCGCAACATAAGTGTTGTCATTTCAATAACATGCAAATATTATTCAATAGGAAGAATCCGTCCATAACAAAAAAATTCTTAGATGGTAGATCGTTGCTGTTATATTTAAATGAAAAATACACGTGACACTTCTAGTTATTAGTATAATGCTCGGACGCAAGCAAATTATGGCAACAAGGGCACATCTAGTCATAATTATTCACAAAAGTATAAACATCATCCTCACCACATGAAGGAGAAATGCCACGTCATGACTTAACAAGATGATGACTCAGAAGACGAAGTAGAAAAATAACCGAATCGTTGTAAACAATATAATTTTTTTCTAGACTCCCAAACTTTACATCGTTCACATAATGTTTTTTTGTTTGAATCCAATGTAATGAAGAACATAAAGGGTGATAGAAACTTATCTGATTTAGTAACTGATTAACCCACTGAGATCAGGTTTATATTATAGACAATAAGGAGTAATTTTCAAAAGGAATTGGCATGGTCACCATTCCTCTTAGGATGGGAAAATATACCCACATTAAGGTGTTATATGTTATAGACTTGAAAAATATCCTGTCTCTCTCACAGATCTCGAATCAAAATATTTGTGTGGAGTTCATGGTCCACAAATCCATCAAAACATTTTTGATCTCACAAGAATGTACGATACCTATTATATATTTTTTGAAGGATCATTTGTTTGGAGTATATGCTTGTTCATCCTATGCAGTTTCTCTATCTAACTATATAGTGGATTATACTAGACTTTTACATTATCGATATGGTTATCTTTCTTTTGGATCCCTTTACTATCTCACCTCTTCTAGTATGGTATGAGGAATTCATCCACACTCGCATTCCTTACCTATCTGTTATGGATGTCAGATGGGAAAACAACATTGAAATCTATTTGAGAAGAGTACCGTCGATGCAAAGAACCATACTGAGGACATGCATACTAATATGTGAAGACCCTTTTCTGCTTCCTTTTAGGTATTTTATTACTTCAAGTTTCTTATAGATAAAAATTGGTGTGTTATTTATACAAGAATAATAAAGCATTTTCAAATTTCTAGGCCTTTATCATGAAGTTGTTTAGAAAACCAAAAATTTATTCTTTTCCTTTGGTCAGATAGAGGGGGGACTCACATGAAAGAAATTCTTGGCATTCCTAAAAGAGTGTGGCATTACACATCACTTGACTACCCCTATACACCTAGAAGTGTAAAGGAATTGTAGAATGTCATGTAGATGGCTTGTTATATGATTTGCACTACCAAGTTGGAGAATATATTTTGGGTTCAAGTATTTCAAACATCTTTATATATTTCGAATAGGGAACCTAAAAAGATCTTGTATAAAAAAACATCATAAGAGGTAAGGATTAATCACAAGCGTTCGATCTCCCATATTAATTTTTTTTTAATAGAATACATGCATGTCCAAGACAAAAATATCAATCCAAATACACTCCAATGGATATTTATCGGGTATAGCACTACCTCGAAGATATATCATCTCATGGATCCGAAGACACAAAATATATATGTGATTTGAGAGGTGGTTTGTGATGAGTAATCAATTGAATCATTCACACACAAAGAAGATTCATTAATGACCTCCTCTCACAGATTGCTATCATGATCAGATGATGAGAAAAAAGAATTGTAACGCCCGCAAAAATGACATTTTAGGAACACGCTTCAACTAACACTTAACCTGAAAATTACGACTATTTTTTGTTTCTTTAAGTTATAAGAATGTTACAAGGGTGCTTGACCCTTAGGGTTCATTAAATTAACTTACACAATGGAACATAGCTTTACAATTAAAGAACCAGGTCTAGTTAAAAAGTTAACATAATTTCAAATTTATCTCTAAGGTTCATTAATCAATTATGCATTAGGAAGGTACCAAAGATTAATTTACTTTAATTAAGTATTTTCTTCTCTTTAGATAATATTCAATCCTAGAAAGGTTCACCTTATGTTAATTTATTAAATTCATTATCTTATTAACTTAGATTCATTTTCATGACTTGCCAAGGCTTGCTAAGAACTAACAAAGGTTTAGCACTCTAACGAAATTAAAAGGCCCCATTCACCCATCTAAACATACCCTTAAGGATTTTAAATATAAACATATAAAATACATTTTTACCAAACAAAAGGAGGATTAATCCTCCACCCTTAGGTCAAATCAAACTTGGCCACTAGATCCTACGGTTCCAAACTTAGCCATAAAATCCTTATGAATTTTATTAAAGTCTTTCCTTTATTCTATTTCCCTCATTCGGTCTATTTTTTTGCTAAAATTGCAGGTTGGAAAGAAGGAAGCCATGGGAGAAAAAGAGGAGGATCCATGAAGTATTCTACAAGGGGATCCAGTTTAGATTAGTTTAGATTAAATTTTTATGGTTGTTATTACTTCCATTCAAGGATTGGGAGGGGTTTTCCTTTACCAATCTAGTTTTTTGGTTCAAACTAAGTGTATTTGGGTTTTCACTATTTGGGGAAAACACTATCCCACATAAATATAAATGAAAAGAATGTTTTTAATTCACCATTTGTATGTGTTAATTTCTCATAATCAACATGGGATTAGAGCATTATTTGATTTGCTGGTGAGTTCCTTAGCTAAATTTTTCAAGCTTAAAATTTAGTGTATATAATTAAAAATATTATAGCACATTGCATGAATCTGAGAAGTTCTTTCATAAGTGACAGAACCGCCACTCGAAAGGAGACCAGTGGTCCTGGGACCACTATCCTTCCTAGGTGGAAAATCATGGACCATCACCCTACTGGAGCGGTGGTTTTGAGACCACCACCTTAGCTTGAAGTGGCAATTACATGGGACCGTCACTCTGCATAGGGTGGCTGTCCTGTTTCTTAGAAACAAAACCTAAAATTCTAAGTTTTCCCCAAAAGTAAAAGTTGCTAAAAGGTAGTAACATGCATTATGAGCTTAGTTTTATGTACCTAAAGTCTCCAGTCTTTTTTATTTATTTCCATTTGATCATTTCCTAATTAAAATTACTCATTTCACAACATTATTGAAATACAATAGTAACAATAACAACTACAAGATCTATTCTATTTTGTTCAACTAATTTTCTTTGAATTCCAAGAGTAAAAATAAAGGATTTATATCTACTTCTACATTGTTATTTTTCTAATACAAAAAGCAAAAATTCCATATTTCAAATTTGTTGTCTCTTTCATTTTCATTACAACTCAGAATATCCAAAGTAACTACAACAACTTTATTTTACATTCAAATTTACTATGCATGCATTTTCAACTTCTTACAATTTCTATATTTCCTTATTTCACAATTACATTAAAACAACTTCACAATGAAAGTGAAACTTTTTTTTCCACTAAAAATAAGTTCATATATTTTAACACAAAGAACTAGTTTTCTCACAATACAACCAAGATTTCAACCAAAGAGAATTACTTTTTTTTTTCTTTTTTTTGCAAAACTAACTCTACAGTACAAATATTTCTTATTTACTTTTCTTATTTGTTTCTTTCCACATACAATACCACTTTGATAATAATTATTTGAATGCAACATTATCCTTCCCAAGATCAATGCAATGTCCTTCACTTGAAGCGGGAAAATCATACAATAATGTAAGCTAAAATAGAATACAATATTACAAGTTCTTCCACTCTAAGTGGGAATAACACAAAGGAAATTTTATTACAAGAAGGATCCTTTTAGGGACTCCACCAAAAGCTCCAAGATTCACAACACAAACAATATATCTCCTTCAAGATTTGTTTGCATTCACAACAAAATGGGGGGAGAGGAAACACTCTCCACCCTAACAAAGATATCCAAATGAAGAGGAGAAGCCATCCTCTCCATGGGCCCCCGATCCCTAACCACATTACAATGGGAGATGATTCTAACACATGGAAACAAAAATCTTCCAAAACACAACAATTTTTTCACAACCATTCCAACCACATTTCAATCATCTACAACACAAGAATGAAATAAAAACAACTAAACAATAGTAAACAAGGATTAAAATGAAAGCCAAAGGAGCAAGACCTATGAGGACACCACTTATGCCTCCCAATTGGAATGGGTTCCCACCCTAAAGCCTCCAATACATATCTCAAATACCCTACATATTCTCATGCCTCTCTCAAGTACCCTCAAGTACCCCTTATACCTCCCACATACTCTTATGCCTCCCTCATAAAAGAAACAAGAAAGAAATGCAAGCATTCCTTGTACAAGGTGGGGCATCAAAACAAAAAATCCCTCCAACCAAAAAGGTAAACTCTTATGCCTCCCTACATGAAATCTCTCTCATAGTCTCCTCCTACTCCAAACTTAGGCAATCTACCCATAACCAACAAGCATTCCAAAGAAAACAATACTCAGCACAAGCACATAAACACAAAAAAAAAGCATAACATAAGAAAGGTAAAGCTCCTACCTTTCCATAGTAGATCTTGTTCCAAGAGTAAATACTACAAGATCCTCAAAACCAAAAAAGCATCCACAAGATCCAACAATCCACAAGCACTCCCAACAATCCTCTCACTCTTCCAAAATGCAAGAGAAAAAATAATGAAGTAAAACCCCAAAACAAGCAAAAGAACTTCAATAAATATAAAAGGGGAGAGAGGAGGATAATGTGGCTCTAAGTAGGATGTCACCTCATTCCCTCTCCACTTCACATCACCCTAGTCAACCTCATATTCCAAAGCATAATTAATAAGTGGTTGAAGAAAAGACATTTTACTTACACACACGATCTAAGCCCACACCCTCCTAAGGACAAAATTAATTACAAGAAAGAAAGTACAATAAACATTTTACCTTTTTATCTTCCCAAATCACCTAATGTGTGTCTAATTTTGACCCCCTAACCCATAAGTAGGGTTGGCATAGCAATTTTAAGAGGTTTGAGACAAGTTTGAATTGTCCCACAAGATTCCAAAATTGGCCTCTAAGGCCAAATTCGAATTTCCATGAAGGAGGTAGAGTGTAAAACACTCAAGATCCCCAAGCACTCAACTTACAACACAAAATCCAAGAGAAATATACTCTAATAAAATGAATTACTTTGGTCCCATCTTTAATTAGTTTAGGAAAGGATTTATTGAACTTTAATTAAGACACTATAGACCCATTAATAATAAAGGGGTAAAATACATACATCAAAATCTAAGTAATTAAAACAAGTAAATTACATCACTCAAAAGAAACAAACACAACATAATAAACATGGAACTAAAATAAAAGACAACACATAACTGCTTGGTCACAATTTCCCCCTAACCAAATTTAATCACACGCACACAATTACATGTTTCCATGGTAACCCTTGTTGAATTCATCTAGAGTTCCAATGTGGTTGGTCTGCAATCCAACCGATGTTTGTTGTGAATAAATTTACCTGCAAAACACATAAATACCTCCTTCGGCCTCATTGCCGCATTAGAAATGTTGATGAAAAAAATATACAATATAAATCTACAATCATCTATATGTGAATCAAATATTATCTAGGTAATTACGATGTCATTTACAATTTCTAGCAACATTTCTATTCTACATTTCATCCATGTGAAAATGATCACAACATCAATCCAATTTTCAAGGGTATACTCAATATGCAAAAATATATCATATGTCATAAACATATATAAATAACCATGTCAATAGTATATCAACAACAATCCAGTATCTCTAACATCTACTATCATGCTAAATCAAAAATCTATAATATATCCTTAAGTAAAGTCAAAAGTATTGAAAACAATGATTAACAAAGGTGTTGAAGGGAAGTGGGCACTACATCCCCCTCCTCTTAGACTTGACTTCCTCCTAGAATTCACTAGAACATGTGTGGAAACTTAATTCGTAGCAATACAAGATCCTCCCATGTAGCCATAGTCTCATCATATCTGTCCCACTAGACCTAAACCTAGTCAATATCTCTACCTCGAAGGCCTAGGGTCCTATGCACTATAGTGCGGATACGGCATCTACCATCACCTGCCCCTATTCCTACACTTTTAATGCGGTCTAATCTAGCATGCGAGAAGGATCATAAATATATCTCCTAAGCATAGAAATGTGAAACACATCATGGAAACAAGACAAACTAGGTGGGAATGCTAGATGATAAGCCAAGGGACCAATGCGCTCCATGATCTCAAAGGGACCCAAAAACCTAGGAGAAAGCTTAGAACCTTTTCTATAACGGATAGGGCTATTATGCGGTCTGACATAAAGAATCACCTTTGTGCCCACCTCATAACTACGATCTATCCTATGTTGGTTCGTATACTTCTTCTACCTATCTTACTGCACCTCCTGTAATCTCTACCTGATCAAAGTGAAATGTTGCTCCATATCCTACAAAAATGTTAGCCCAAGAGAGACCCTTATCCTCTAACATGTCCAAACTTAGAGGTTTCCTGCACTCTCTGCCATATAATGCTCCTGAAAAGGATCCATGCCTATCGAACTCTAGAAACTATTATTATAGGAAAACTCCACCAAGTAAAGATTACTTCTCCCATCATCAACTAGTGATCCATAATGTACATCCCAAGCATGTCCTCCAAGATCTGATTCACCCGCTCAATTTTTCCATCTGTCTCAGGGTGATATGTTGTGCTTGAAATTGATCCTCATCCTGAGAGCATGTTGCAAGGTGGTCCAGAAATGGGAAGTCTGCAAATCATTGCGGTCACAAATGATCTTCTACGGAATCCTACGTAATCTGATAATCTCATCAAAATATTACCCATGCCACAGCTACTGGCTATGTATAGGTGGTCTTCACCAGAGAAAAATGAGCCACTTTCATCAATTTTTCCGTTGTGACCATGATGGCTGTCATGGTGGTATCTCGACGATCGATAGCCCCAATAATGAAGTACATGGAAATGGTGTCCCATTTCCACTCTAGTATAGCATGAGGAAATGAAAGGCCAGCTAGATGTTGATGCTTGACCTTCACCCTATGACACTTTAAAAGGCATGACACAAATAGAACCACGTCTCTTTGAGTTCCTCTCCAATGGTACAACTATCCCAAGGAGGCATTTGTCTTCTTCACCCTAGGTATGGGCTGAATAAGGTATACGATGAGCCTCATGTCAAAATGTCTTGTCTCAAGCCTCCATCTCTAGGAACATAGATATCTAACCTTTTTTTCTGAGAAGACCATCTGCCTCTAATGAAAATACATCAAATATCCCCTTAAGGGGTCTCTGGGACTCAATATCTATGCTCTGGTTATGCAAGGTAGAAACTATGATGAGGAAGATGCTGTAAAATCCTACTCCATAAATCTGTGCTCAATGAAGTAGCCATAGCCATGTGTCTATCATCTACTCAAGGTGTTCTGCAATCACATTCTCCTTTCCCCTTCGCATGCATTCTAACTCCATATCATACTCACAATAGAAACTCCATCCAACACCACTGATGAGCGTTGAGATTGGGCTATGTGAAGAGGTTGTGAAGACTCAAGCGATCAGTCCTGAGTGTAAATCTCTAGCACAAGAAGAAAGTGTCTCCACCATGCACCAAAGCGTGCATGACTACTGTACAATCTCAAGATCATGAGTTAGGATAATTGAGCTCATAATCTTTGAGTTTTTGAGACTCAACAGTAACTAATCTACCCTCCTACATCAACACACCTCCAAGTCTTGCCAAAGAAGCATCTCTATGCAAACATAGAACTCATCCTTGAGGATCTGGAACTCCTAGAATAGGCATTGTTCGTGAGACATTCCTTCATGTGTCCTAAAGGCTTGCTCACATCTTTCTGATCAAACATGAACCTCTTCCCTTTCTGTTGGAGGGAGGTGATGGGGTGCGTAATCAGAGAAAATTCATGAACAAATCTTATGTAATATCCTACCAAACCCATGAAGCTACGCACCTCAGGTCACACTAGTGGGTGCTAGTCAATCCATGATAGCTCGAATCTTGGAAGGATCGATTACTGCGATACCTTCCCCATAAATGATGTGGTCCTAATACTGCACCTCTGTCTAAAAGAACACACACTTCTCCCAAGTTCTCTGTAAAGATGTTGCTCACAAAGAAACTAAATAACCTGATGAAGGTGCTCCTCATGCTCCTCATGCACGTATGTGAGTAAATCAAAATGTCATCTGGGAAGATGAGCATGAAGTCAATCTAAAAATGTCCTTAACACCCCATTCATCAAGTCTCATGAACACTTGCGGGGGCATTCGTTAGACTGAAAGGGTACTAGTGTGAACTTGTAGTGGCAATATCTCGTACGGAAGGCGGTCTTATGAATATCTGCCTCCGTGATCCTCATCTGATGATACCCTAACTTAAGGTCTACCTTGGAGAAAACTATGGCCCCCTTCATTTGATCATATAAGTCATCAATGCATGGAATGGGGTTAACGATTCGTTGAACATTACTTTGTTTAGCTTGACAGTAATCAATACACAACCGCATAGAGATTCATCCTTCTCCTTTACATAAGATCATTGGTGCGCCCCAAGGGGATATACTAGGAATGGATTAGGCCTTTCCCTCAGAAGTCCCTCAAGCTGTAACATGATCTCACAGAGCTTAAGGATTAGTCATCCGATACGGTGCTTGTGAGATAGGCTCTGCACCCAGAACCATATATATGTGAAAATATATCTCACGTGGGGGAGGGTAACCCCAGTAGCTCCCCTAGAAAAACATCAATCAAACTCCCTCGAGATGGGATGGTCATCGAGGGATGGTCCACTAGAATCATCCTCAGATATGTAACTAACCATAACATCATACATCTGACAACTTCGTCGCACACACCGCTTAAGTTTCATAGTGGCAATGGTGTGAAAATAAACGAGTCTCATAACCCCTGCTATCACTAACTCCACTCCTCGATCATATGTACAAGCAATATTCTTATGGTAATAGTCCACTCTAGCTCTGTGTGCATATAACTAGTCCATTCCCAAGATGACACCATAAGAACCCAACGGAAGGATTCAAAGATCTGAGGTAGTGGTGAAGGGTCTTAAATCCACTACACACTACTTAACTAAGGATTCTACAAAAATTTTGGCTCCAGAAGCCATCTCAATCGTCCCAACTACAACCCTACCTAATTGCCACCAACCTCCAATGCTCTACTAAGGATGGTGCAATAAAATAATCAGATGAACTGGAATCAAATAATGTAGAGGTGAAAATACCACAAATACTACATGATCATCTCTATCACGGTACTGTAGTGCTCAACCTAGTGGTTCTCAACTACTACATAGATCCGATGGCTCCAGTGCCATATCTCCAATAGTAGGCTCTTGAGATCTACATCTTACCCTTGATCACTAGGGTTCTGTGGGCACTCTGTCTAATGATGCCCTAGCAACGCCACAACAATAACAGCTACCTGGTCCTCTCCAATGCAGATGTAGCTCTAGCTAGATACTCTCAGAGGTCTAAGCTATGGATCCCAAAAATCTTGCTATGGATTGTCGAGGTCTTTGCTAACGAGCTTGTGCTGACTTGAGCTCTTGGTGCACCCTATGTCCTGATGGGACCCCTAGGAGGAGGCCCCATACTCCACCCCCTCTATGCATCAAATCTCTAAGGAGGTTTGTAAGGTGGGTGGGTCTACTGCTGAGGTGGCTGCTGTGAGGTGGCCTGAAGGAAGATTATCCTCGAACTCTGTCCACCACGAGGAGTAGTAACTGACCCCCTTGATCTGTTATCCTACATCTACTGGATGTGGCTCCGAACATTGTCTCTAGCATGTTGCATCTCCCCCCCATGCCTCCTATGTAATATAGGCCTTCTCCAATGCCTCTACTAATGTATGTGGGAAGTGAACGTGCACACTGAACCACCCAAATCCAAGTTTGGGCCCCTAATGAACCTTGTGAATATGTACCTATTCATCCTGTATATAGTCGACGTACTAGAGTAGGTCTAGAAATCAGCTCTCATACTTGCCTATGGTCATACGATGCCTAATGGAGGTCATGAATCTCATCTATCCACTGCTGAATAAACCTCCTGGGTAAAATAACTTCTCCTGAAACATTCTCCTCAAATAGCTCCTAGGTAACTATCTCTCGAGTCAATATGGAGCTTTTGCTCATTGGTCCTCCACTAGACTCTTTTTCCATTCCTCAGAAGATGGATCACAACACGGGACTTTTATGTTTCTAGTACAAGGGCAAAGCTTGAAGCATCCATTCAAGCTCACCAACTAGGCCTCTTCCTGAAAATTACCATATGTATCTCCTGAGTAGTAAGATGGTCGTAGCTTTAGGATCTCCCTGATATGGTCTGTAGCTAACGTCTGATGACCCCCTAGGTATCTCTTGCATGCTTCCTCCCTCTGTAGAGGGCTCTAAGATCTATCCCTATGTCCTGAAATCCTTTCTCCATGCCCTCTTCTATGGTAAATCTACCCTAGCCAACTCCACAGTGGAAGTTATCTGCCCTATACTCCTCACTTTGTCGAAGGGGATTACATGGGCCTCGACTTATTGTTCCATGTCATGTCTACAAAATATATCCTCCGAAGGGACCTTCCACATATAACGGCATTGACGTCCTGAAGTGTCTTTAAAATATGATGAAGTAATGGCTGTTACAGCCTACTCTAGCAGGTGGTATATCTAATTTTATGTGAAAATACCCCTCATTCTGATCTGCACCTCAATGAATAGATCAAGGTGAGAGTTAGTTCATTATTCTAGGTCTTGTTTCAATTTTCTATGTTTTCCACAGTTATACAATTATCAGACATTGTGGTTTTCTAGATTAAAAGAAACCAATTTTTCACTAAGGTAAAATGTTCATGTTTTATGTTTTTCTAGATGTATGCCCAAGGGTCCAATCTTTGAACCCACAGGCTCTGATACCAAGTGTAATGCCCGCAAAAATGATGATCTAAAAACACGCTTCAACCCCTAACACTTATCCTTAATATTGTGACTATTTTTTTTTGTTACAAGATCAAGGTAAGAGATTAAAAAGGTTACAAGGATGCTTAATCCCCTAGGGTACATTACAACTAACTTACACCAATAAACTCCAGCTTTTTGATTAAAGAACTAGATCTAGATAAAAGGTTAACATATTAATCTCAAATTTATCTCTAAGGTCCATTAATCCATTATACATTAGGAAGGTACCATAGATTAATTTACTTTAGTTAAATGTTTTCTTCTTTTTAGTTAATATTTAATCCTAAAAAGGTTAACCTTATGTTGATTTATTTAAACTTCATTATCCTATTAACTTAGATTCCTTTCCATTGACTTCCTAAGGCTTTCCAAGAACTAAAAAAGATTTAACACTTTAAGCCAATTAAAATGGCCCCATTCACCCATCTACACATACCCTTAAGGATTTTAAATATAAACATTTAAAATACATTTCTACCAAACAAAAGTAGGGTTAATCATCCACCCTTAGATCGAAATCAAATCTTGGCCACTAGATCGTAGGGTTCCAAACTTAGCCCTAGAAATCCTTATGAATTTTTAATAAAGCCTCTCCTTCATTCTATTATCCCTCATTTGGTCTATTTGTTTTGCTAAAATTATAGGTTGGAAAGGAGGAAGCCATGGGAGCAAAAGAGAAAGAGGATCCATGGATGATTCTACAAGGAGATCTAGTTTATATTAGTTTAGATTAAATTGTTATCGTTGTTATTACTTCCATTCAAGGATTGGGAGGGATTTGCCTTTACCAATTCTGTTTTGTGGTTTAAGTTATGTGCATTTGGGTTTTCACTATTTGGGGCACACCCTACCCCCATAAATATAAGATGAAAAGAATGTTTTTAATTCACCATTTGTATGTCTTAATTGCTCATATTCCCCATGGGATTAGAGCATTGTTTGCTTGTTAGTGAGTTCCATTAGACTAAATTTTACAAGCATAAAATTTAGTAGTAAACTAGTTAAAAATTTTAGCACAAGCATGGATCTCAAGAAGTTCTTTCGTAAGTGACAGAACCGCTACCTAGAGCATACCGGAGGTCCTAGGACCTCCGACCCTACTCAGGTGTGACAAACCACAGAATGTGACACCCTATTGAGTGGTGGTTCTAATACCACCACCTTAGACTGAGCAGCAGTTTATGGGACCTCCACTCTACACATGATGGCGGTCCCATTTCTAAGAAACAAAACCTCAAATTTTTAGTTTTTCCAAAAAAAGAAGAGTTGTAAAAAGGTACTAGAATGCATTATGAGCTTAGTGTTATGTACGTAAAGTTTCCAGTTTTGTGATTTCTTTAAATTTTTTCATTTCATAATTAAAATTACCCATTTAAAACCTTTAGAAATCCAATAGTAACAATAAAAACTACAAGATCTATTCCATTTTATTCAACCAATTTTCTTTGAATTCCAGGAGTAAAATAAAAGATTTATATCTACTTCTACATTGTTATTTTATTAATACAAAATACAACAATTACCTATTTCAAATTTGTTGTCTCTTCCATTTTTACTATAACTCAAATATCCAAAATAACTTAACCAACTTTCTTTTACATTCAAATTTACTATGCATGAATTTTCAACTTCTTGCAACTTCTTTATTTACTTATTTCACATTTACAACAAAACAACTTCAGAATGAAACTGAACTTTCTCTACCATTTAAAATATTTCATATATTTTAACACAATGAACTAATTTTCTCACAATACAACCAACATTTCAAATGAAGATAATTACTTTCTTTTTATTTTGCAAAACTAACTCTACAATACAAATATTTCTTCTTTCTTTTCTTATTTGTTTCTCTCCATATACAATACAACTTTAATAACAATTATTTGAATGTAACTTTCCTTCACAAGATCACTGCAATGTCCTCCACTTGAAGTGGAAAAATCATACAATAATGCAAGCTAAAATAGAATACAATATTACAAGTTCTAAACCACTCTAAGTGGGAATAACAAAAAGGGAATTTCACAAGATATCCAACAAGATAGCTCCTCCAAGAATTTTTTGATTCACAACAAAATACAGGGAGAGGTAACGTTCTCCACCCAACAAAGATATCCAATGAAGAGGAGAATCCATGATCTCCATTGGCCCCGAGCCCCAACCACATTACAATGGGAGATGATTCCAACACATGACAACAACAAGCTTCCACAACACAAAAATATTTCACATCCATTTCAACCAAGTTCAAAACAATAACAACACAATAAAAAAGAACAAGAAAACAATAATTAACAAGGCTTAAAATGAAATCCAAAGGAGTAAGACCTATGGCGAGGCCACTTATGCTCCCAAAGGGAATGGATGCCCACCTTAAAGCCTCCAATCAATATCTCAAATCCCCTACATACTCTTATGCCTCCCTCAAGTACCCCTTATACCTCTCACATACACTTATGTCTCCCCCAATCTCTTATGCCCCCCTCATAAAAGAAACAAGAAATGAATGTAAGCATTCCTTGTACAAGGTGGGGCATCCAACCCAAAATCCCTGCAACCAAAAAAGTAAAATATTATGCCTCCCTACATGAAATATCCCCATAGTATCCTCCTACTCCAAACATAGGCAATCTACCCACACCCAACAAGCATTCCAAAGAAAACAATACTCAACATAAGCATATAAACACAAAATAAAGCATAACATAAGGAAGGTAAAGCTCCTACCTTTCCATAGTAGATCTTGTTCCAAGAGTAAAGATCCAAGCTCTTAGAAACCAAGAAAGCATCCACAAGCTCCAACAATCCACAAGAACTCCCAAAAATCCTCTCACTCTTCCAAAATTCAAGAGAAAAAATATTTAAGTAAAACCCCCAAACAAGCAAAATAATTTCAATAAATAGAAAATGGGAGAGAGGAGGAGGATGTGGCTCCAAGTAGGATGCTACCTTATTTTTTCTCCACTCCACATCACTTTATTCAACCTCATATTCCAATGCATGATTAATAAGTGATTGAAGGAATGACATTTTACTTATATACGTCATCTAAGACCACACCCCCTTAAGGACACAACTAATTCCTTGAAAGAAAGTGCAATAAACATTTCATCTTTTCATCTTTCCAAAACACCTAATGGAGTCTAATTTGGACCCCCCAACCAATAGGTAGGGTTTGCAAAACAATTTAAGAGGTGTGGGACAAGTTTGAACTGTCCCACAAGCTTCCAAAATAGGCCTCTAAGGCCAAATTCGAATTTCCATGAAGGGGTAGAGTGCACAACACTAAAGATCCCCAAGCACTCAACTTACAACACCAAATGCAAGAGAAATATACTGTAATAAATGAATTCCTTTCGTCACATCTTTAATTATTTTAGGAAAAAATTAACTTAACTTTAATTAAGACACTACAACCCATTAAAAATAAAGGGGTAAAATACATACATCAAAATCCAAGTAATTAAAACAAGTAAATTACATCACTCAAAAGAAACAAACACAACATAATAAAAAGGGATCTAAAATAAAAGACAACACATAACCCCTTGGTAAAAATTTCCCCCTAACCAAATTCAAACACACGCACACAATTACATGTTGCCATGGTGACCCTTGTTGAATTCATCTAGAATTCCAATGCGGTTGGTCTTCAATCCCCCAGATGTTTGTTGTGAATAAATTTACCTACAAAATACATAAATACCTCCTTCAGCCTCATGGCTAAATTAAGAACATCTATTAAAACAATATATAATATAAATATACAATCATCTATATGCAAATCAAATATCATCTAGGCAATTATGATGTTATTTACAATTTCTAGCAACATTTCTATTCTACATTTCATCCATGTCAAAATGATCACAACATTAATCCAATTATCATGGGTCTACTCAATATGACAAAATAAATCATATGTTAGAAACATATATAAATAACCAAGTCAACAATATATCAACAACAGTCCAGTATCTCTAACATCAACTATCATGCTAAATTAAAAATTTATTATATATCCATAAGTGTAGTCAACAATATCGAAAATAATGATAAAAAATGTGATGAAGGGAAGTGGGCACTACAAGAATCCTCAAACAAGGAAAATGAGCTCCCTGAATAATTGTTCATTAATATTTTTCCTTTAAAAACTCATTATTTACATCATCAATAATACCAGCATCCAAAATGGGTCCAAAGCAACATCAGGGACTCTAACCTCAGCTCTTTTCTAAGTACTTAAGCTAGAGTGAGAATAATAAGGGAGATGAGAAATGAGGTAAATATAACACTCATGATTTCAATAGATTACATCACCGAACCTTATATAGTTTAAGACACAATCATTCAACTAGAGTGGATAAATCTATGTATGTAGATTATGGCTCCATGATGTAGAATCAAACATGGAAACTTTTCAATTAACATGCAGGAAAAAAATCAATTACCTAAAAATATTTTGTTTAAACCAAGTGAAAGGAAGATAGATATACCAAGAAGTATAAAGCATAGATAGTTAGAAAGGGATATGATCAAGAAGAAACAAATCACTATAGGGAGACCTTTTCACCCACTAAAATGATCAAGACAAACAAATTTGTTTTTGAAATGGTCGTACAAAAAGGATGGAGAATTCAGAAAATGGATGTAAAAATATGTTTTTTTAATTATACATAATCCAGCTAGAACGTATTGACAAACATCATCCTAAAAATGTATTTCATCTAATTAAGTCTCTTTATTTACTTAAACAAGCACCAAGGGTACTATACAATAAAATAGATGTTCACCTATTTTGGCGTAGATTTACTTATTTTCAAATTTGTATATTATAAAGGTGGGAATAGAGATTGTCATTCTTATTTTATATGTGTATGATCTTGTGATCATTGCGATATCATATAATCTCATCGAATATGTAAAGAATGACTTGAATAAATCTCTTTACATGACATATTTTTAGCTATTTCATTACTATCTTGGCTTGGAAATATGGTAGATGAAGAATCACATTTTTATCTCACATATGAAATATTCCAAGAAAATCATGGAAACATATGGAATGTATGATTCTAAACCTATGTCCACTCTAATGGAGAAAGGATTTTGTAATGTCCCAACTCCAGGACCAATGGGAAATTAGGCAAACAACCAACTCTTCAATGCATCAATCAACTGAATACATCAAACTACTTGTACCGATTTATTAAATGACTCGATAAACCCGAGGATAAGGGTTTAATGGCCTTAACTCATTAACTAAAATTCCATAATCTCATGAATGTATACTACTGCAGTTAAAATATGATTATTGTATTCTCTTAAATGCAAACAAAGTACAAACCACTGCATCTAGGGAAAACAATGAAACACTTATACAATCTAATCATATATTTTTATGCCTAGATTGATGCCAGATAGGTGATAAAGAATGCATACAGATCAACAAACCAAAGTATAACATGAAATCACTGATATTAGCAGCTCACTTCACACTCCCAAACCATATCTTTTCACTCCAACTGAGATTGCTGATTTGAAGAAGAGAGTAGTTGACTATTATTTACTAAAAAATAGTCCCAACACATCGAATATTCTTAGTAACTTGTACTAAAGGATATATTTGTAAAAAAGGTATATAATCATGGATAAAATGATCAATCCACCTTAGACACACCACAAACTAGTTACCAAGACAATAAGGCAATTGCTGGAAATTTTAGGCTCCCCAAAATGCATTCTATAATATCCATAACAAGTCGTTAATACCTAGGAAATGACAACAAGTTTAATTAGATGAAAATTTGATCTTATTTATGTGAAATCATTACCCAACTTGCTCTATTCAAGTTTCTATTACAAGGGACTGCCAAACATCATACAACCAAGAAAAAAATGTGTCAATCCACCTTGAAAATACTTCAAACATGTATCAAATTAAAAGACATATTTCCACTGGCATTCGACATACCAAGCTTATAATAAATATTCAAAGGCTTATCCCAAAGAGGTTGTTCCACATTAGAGCAATTAAATCATGAATCTAAACACCCAAATGGTTACACAATGAAATCGCTGGCCAATGGTAACTAAAAATATTAACTTATATTAAAATCATATCCTTATCACACCAATATTTAGCATCAATATGCCCTAGATGAATTGTTGTAACCAAGAACTCAAGATCATGACACTAGCTTAGTCAACCTACACAAACAATACACTAAATCTAATCACAACATCATAAAAGCAATCCGCTGCAATATTATGATATGAAAGCATGCAAAAGGATGATCTCAACACCCTTACAAATGCATACAAACATATCATAGATATTATGACAGGAATCATTGAAATTCAAATCCAATACATCAAAGTTGATTTTCAAAAATTAGTCCCAAAAAATCTTATTTTTCATCACAAACTAGCTAGTGCAGTAGTTTCTACAGTAATGTATGTGAAGAGACATATTCATTCATGCACAATAATATAACTTGCTTTGCAAAATATATCTTCAATGAATTCAACTGCAAGAGAGAGATACTTCAACAACAAAAGAGAGAGAGAGAGAGAGAGAGAGATAGAGAGAGTGAGATAAAACATCAATGGGCATGCATCCCAACTCCAAGCATAGAGTATTAAAATACCTTCATCATAGCATAAGTCTAACTATAATCATAGCACTCATTTTATAAGAAAGGAGGCATAAAATTTGAAATCCCTAGGAGAGGGAAATTATTAAATAAAAACAATTTATTTTCCCTAGCTATGGCGTCCCTTTTTCAAAAGGTGATTTTAATATTTAAAAGCCACCTAAATAGTATTTAATTAATTCCCCTTTTTAATCAACAATGGAAGAGAGAGAGAGAGAGAGAGAGAGAGAACATCAATGGGCATGCATCCCAACTCCAAACATGGAGTATCAAAATACCTTCATCATAGCATAAGTCTAACAATAATCCAAGCACTCATTTTATAAGAAAGGAGACACAAAATTTGAAATCCCTAGGAGAGAGAAATTATTAAATATAAACAATTAATTTTCCCTAGGTGTGGTGTCCCTTTTTCAAAGCGTGATTTTAATATTTAAAATCTACCTAAATATTATTTAATTAATTCCCCTTTTTAATTTACATTTTGTGAATGTAATTAAATAATTAAATACATTACTTGCTCCATAAATATTAAATAATTAAATAAATATTGTTTTATAATGTCAAATTATTAAAATCACTCTCCAAGAAATATTATCTAATTATTTAATATAATTTTCCCCTTGCAACATCCCTAAAGCCCACGGGGAATGATAGGCTAACGGTACTCGAAAAAATGGGACATTATAGTCCTCCCTTTCCAAGATTGTTTTCCCTCTAGCAATAACAAGTTCATGTGTTTGTGTCCAAAAGTGTGGTACTCCGAAAATTGTGCTCCCATGTCACTCAAGTCAAGTAGCATTTGCAATATCTTGGACTGCTTTATTCTCCTAAAAGTTAGGAGTGTAGTCTTCTATAATTTCTTCCTCAAACCTGCACATGAAGGAAACAAATTAGAAAAACAAGTGTTGATGAACACTTTTTCAATGAATCTTCATGGCATGTAAGATTCCTCCATGTATGGGATGCCCCCAATTTCTGTTCAGTGGCACCAAGTGCTGTTGTAGTCTCCAAAAATAAGAATTGGAGTCACTGGTTTCCTACCCCAAATAGTCACCCATGAGTTAAAATCAAGTACCAACACCCATATCATCAAATGTATGTGAAGAATCTGAATGATGGAAGTGATAGTAGAGCTGGTCATAAAGATATCTGCCATAAAAAATGAGAGGAAAACAACTATCATATTTCAGAATTATTTTCCTCTCTTGAATGAGGAACAATCTAGAGAATGAGATAGGCCCCCATGCAACTGAAATTCCATTCCCAACAATAACATACTGAATATTATCCATATGTTTGGCTGGAAATGAAACTCTTACCATGAAAAATGTCATCCATGTGATCCATTCTTCATCTTCACAAACCCCAATACATTTTTCCCAAGAAAAAAAATTCTGAAACTCAATAATATCCATGATATAGAGCTGATCCAAAGTGAATCTAATGACAAATGTTGCATCTCTCACTATCATGGTTGAATATACAACATGCCTACCCTTTTTTCAAAGAATATAACATGACAATTCAACACCATACCTTCCTCTTTCTTGTTCCCAATGTAAAAGAGGTGCTAAATGGTCAAAAGAAGAACCTGTAACATGTACCAATGATGCTCCAAACTGAAAATCAGCGTACCATGTGACTAAATCCTTTTGTAAGCATGATAACATGTCCTCAAACAAACCAAAAATGTACATTACAGCAGTGTGAATGTTAAGTATGCACATATTCTAGTTGGATGCAAACTCAAACATGAATATATTATGATCATACCTTCCTCTCATGACCTCAACAATCAAAACCTGATTTTATCGAGGTATGATAACAATAAAATGTTCATCTTAATCATCTCATGAGGACTAGTAAAAAAAAAAATGTTAATTACTTCTCCATACCATCTAGAGGGATGACATCTCACAATTTTTGTTGCAACATGCATATAAGAAAAAGAGAAACTGTAATTCATGCATATATAAGCCATATCACCGTAAACTCAAGGAACTTCAAACCTTTGATTTCGTCCATGTACCTTCTTTATGGATAAAGAAAATAAATCTAAAGCATCATCCTTGGGGCTGCTCATTACATTTTCCTACCATAAAACACAAATTCTCACCTTGTAATTATTTACCTTTATTTTACATGTGCATGGAGTTGCCTTGGAACTTTATTGTAGAGGAAAAAGAACATTTATTTGCTCCCTAATAGTTGATGTTATGCACAGGCCAGAAAGCTTACCTTCATGTTTCTCATTTGTAGAAGGAGTCTTAGGCATTCCTTTCCTTTTTTCATGTTGACAATTATGCACACATGTGTTAGGAGAAACAACATCAACAATAGTATGACCAAAATAACTATTATCCATCCATCTAACATGCTCATACCCATATTCATCAAATCTCAACATATAAGGAGGAAATGAACATAAAAAATCTTACCCTGGGCTGTCCCCAACATGTAAAAAACTTAGAATTTTTTAGTTTAGGAAAATGCTCTTTCCCTCATCATTTTTTTCACCCAAACCCCTTTTAATCCTTTTCCAATACTCATGCTATGTGGGAAGTGACTTGGAGAAAATATGGGACTCATGCTCCCTTCTCGTCCTTCACATGGCTCACGATGAAGGTGAATGATATCCATCAGATCTGATTTTCCTCCCATAATTTCTTTAGCCATCATTTCTTCTCCATCATGCACATGCTTGACACTAATGCCCTATTCATGCTCATCATCCCAATTTGATTTCTTCTTGCACACATTCAAACCCATGCAATCATTAGATTCTAAACATGTACCATAAAAAACAAAAGAGCTCATACCTTGGAAAATCATAGTCTTTATTTTGTTTGAGAATTGCTCTAGAACTCATTTGGCAAGTGTATGAGAAACACGTGATGACTCTTGACTCAATCCTTCCTCAATAAGTTATAGAAACTGTGGTATGGGATTCTCATATACTAATTTAAAACCACATAAATAGTGTTTTTCATGGGAACCAATACCTCTTTAGTGTGATCATCATGCACAATATCAACCAACACTTCAAACATGTCAGAAACAAGATCACTACATTCTAGGTCCATCATTATCACACAAGATCTTACCTTTTCCATAGTGCTTAAAATACTAACCCTCTTACCAAAGAAAGGGCTTTGAAGGTACCAAAGGCCTTGGAAACTTCCCACCATAACCTAAACTACGTCGTCTATTGTGGAATCACTATACAGAAATGTAGGGGTTGCAATCCTCATGACCTCACTAATGCAGAAGATGGCCATAATTCTAACTTACCCATATTTTTGATACAACAACTCATGTTTAGCCAATTGCATCACCAAGGAATCCCTTGCAAAAATCATGGATCCATAATCATTCTACTCTAGTGTTGCCAAGAAACATGTTGCTTCTTCCAGAATTTAGAGCAACTCATCCTTTGATGGAGGTAGGTGCTTGAGTGCTCTACCAAGTTTCCATAATCTTGCCTTAATGTTACCTGCAATAGATAAATCCATAATTAATAGATAACTTCAAACCACACAGGTGCAGAAGAACATGCTTTGGTACCACTGTAATGTCCCAACTCCAGGACCAATGGGAAATTAGGAAAACAGCCAACTCTTCACTGGATCAATCAACTAAATACAACAAACTACTTGTACCTATTAATAAAATGACTCAATAAACTTAAGGATAAGGGTTTAATGGTCTTAACGCCAACCGAAATTCCAGAATATCATGAATGTATACTGCTGCAATAAAAATCTGATCATTGTATTCTCCTTAATGCAAAAACAAGACAAACCATTACATCTAGGGAAGCTACTGAAACACTTATATAATCTGATCATATAATTTTTTCTTGGACTTACGCTAAATAGGTGATAAACAATGCATACATATCAATAGAGAAAATTCTAAAATGAAATCGATGATTTTAGCATCTCACTTCACACTCCCAAACCATACCGTTTCACTCCAATTGAGATCTCTGATTTGAAGGAGAGAGAAGCATACTATTATTTACTAAATACCAGTCCCAACACATCCAATATTGTTACTAACTTTTAATTAAGGAGATCGCTGCAACAGAGGTATATAATCATGGATAAAATGATCAATCCATCTTATATAGACCACAAACTAGTTACCAAGACACTTAGGCAATTGCTGGACATTTTAGGCACCCCAAAATGCATTTGACAATATCCAGAACAAGTCGCTAATACCCAGGAAATGACAGTAGGTTTACTTGGATGAAAATCAGATCATATTTATGTTAAATCAATAGCCATCTTGCTCTATTCAGATCTTTGTTACAAGACACTACCAAACATCATACAACCAAGAAATAATAATTTGATCCATCTTGAAAATATTTCAAACATGTATCAAATTAATAGGAAGATTTCCACTGGGCATTCAACATACAAAGCATATAATAAATATTCACAGGCTTATCCCAAAGAGGTCACTACACATTAAAGCAATTAAATCATGCATTTAAGCACTCAAATGTTTACAAAATGAAATTGATGGCGAATGATAAATAGAAATCTTAATTTATATTAAAATCAGATACTTATCTCACCAATAGTTAGCATCAATATCCCCTAGATGAATCAATGTAACCAAGATCTCAAGATCACGACACTAGCTCAGTCAATCCACACAAGCAATGCACCAATTTTGAACACAACATCATAAAAGTAAGTCGATGTAATATTAGGATATGAAAGCATGCAAAAGGACGATCACACCACCCTGAAAAATTCATATAAACAACTCACAAATATTATGAAAGGAATCACTAAAATTAAAAGCCAATACACCAAAGTCAATTTGCCAAAAGTACTCCCAAAAACTCTTTTTTTTTAATCACAGACTAGCTTCTACAGTAGTCACTATAGTATTATCTATAGTAATGGATTCCAACAGAAATATTCATTCATACACAATGAAATAATTTACTTTGCAAAAGATATATTCAATTAATTCTTCAACAATAAGAGAGAGATACTTCAACAATGAATGAGAGAGAGAGACAGAGAGAGAAAACATCAATGGGAATGCATCCTAACTCCAAGCATGGAGTATCGAAATACTTCATCAAAGCATAAGTCTAACAATGATCCTAACACTCCTTTTATAATCAAGGAGGAAAAAAAATTGAAATCCCTAGGAGAGGGAGATTATTAAATAAAAGAAATTTATTTTCCCTAGGTGTGGCATCCACTTTTCAAAGGATGATTTTAATATTTAAAAGCTAGGTAAATATTATTTAATTATTTCCTCTTTTTAATTTGCATTTTGGGATTTTAATTAAATAATTAAATACATTACTTGCTCCATAAATATTAAATAATTAAATAAATATTGCTTTATAATGTCAAATTATTAAAATCACTCTCCATTCAAAAGTATCTACATATTTAATATAATTTTCCCCTTGCAACATCCCTAAATCCCATGGGGAATGATAGGCTAAGGGTATATAAAAAATGGGGACATTACAGTTTGCAACTTTATAGATTATGGGATTCACCTCAAGTAGATGTTACTCACTATAGCATGATTCATGGGAGTCTCACGTTAACGAATTATACCAGACAATAACTCTATGTTACTATCATTTATCTTTCCATATTCATGTACAAGACAAACAAATTTGTAAGCATGTTTTTTGATATATTTGTTGCACACTCTTTTATGGTTGAAAATATCATAAGAAATTTTGGTTCTTCTTAAAGGGATATATCGATCCGGACTATGATAGAACTATTCATGATAGGAAACAAACTTCAATATATTTTTTTCATCTAAGCTCTAGACCTAGATTGTGGATTAGGAAAAATAAAACGATTGGTTGTGTCTCTTCCACTAAGGAAAAATATTGTGTCACATGAGGAGATGTGTGTGAAGTGATTGGGTCACATCGTATATGGGATGACATGGACATTATTGAAGAAAAGCCACATATCCTTTACTAATAAAACTAGGGTTATTTGAAGCTTATGAAGAATATATTTTTCCATGAACAAACAAAGAACATTGAGATCAAATGTAAATACATTCAAGAACAATTCTTGCACCACTACATCTATATCTAATACTAAAAATTCTTAGCTAACTGATATACTCACAAGGAGTTTTTTGGGGGTTATAGTTGTAAAAATAATATAATAAGGAATAAATGTTACCGTAATATTCCATTTTTCTACCTAACATGACCATTTACCTTCATATTTTCTATTCATTTCACATTCCTTTCTTGTTTATTGGGATCCTCATTAATGATTATTGAATATTTCAATCTTTTTTTCTTTCAGATCAGATGCAAAATGTTATAAAAATAAAAATAAAAATTCCCTAAAGTTTAGTTGTGGTAGTTAAATCCTCTAACCTTGTGATATGCAAGGAAATGATTGATACAAATATCCTGTCTACTACAAGGGATGTGTAAATTCTCCATATAGTGATGATTGTACATATACAAAGGATATTTAGGTTAGATATGTAAGAAAATAATCCATATAAATATTTGAAGTACTAAAAGGGAAGTGTTTATTTTCCATATAAGTGATGATTTTAGGAATAAAAAGGCTATATATGTTTGAAAAGATGTTATAAATCATTGATACCATTGGCTTGGAAAATAGAAGTCTAGATTTTATAGTTATTATTAAAAGCTTTTATATTGTATTTTGTATTTATTAATTTTATTAAAGGTAAATGGTTTTGAAGGGACCTTACCCTGAAGTACAAACAAAAAGGGTCAGTAACAAAGATGAACATGAAAGTAAAACATGGATTTAAAGATATATGGGGACCACACCCCAACTAAAATCTGAAAAGCCAAATAGAAAGATAATAGAATGAAGGTAGGGGCCAACTACTTGCAATAATACCTACCACAGTCTAACAACATCAAATCAGCAACTTGGAAACAACATAACAATAGTTGCACTAAGAACACAAGATACAAAAGCCACTAAATCACATATTTTCCATACACCTTGAGAGCTACACTAAGTGTCTTACAAAGATTCATATCAGCCCCATTATTAAGGTCAAGACGAGTGTCCTTTAAGAACTTCTTAGTAATCTTCCCATTCTTCCATGTTTTAGAAGGAATTCCACTTACATCACATATTTGGTATATATACACCTGTAGGAGGTCAAGAACATCTTTTTGGATTGCAAGTTGATTTTTTTATTTCTCTTAGAGATATTGCATTTGATTAGTGAGTGAGTTAACTTCCTCTTATAGGGTGGTGATGAAGGAAGGGTCTGTGGTCATTTTAGCAACTTTTAGGAGAAAATCAATATTATCTTCAACAATTTTCAGTGTGTCATCCTATTGTTTAAGCTTTGTAAGAATGGAATGTGTGGGCTGAGCACTATGATTATCAAGGCTAACTTAGGATAAATCTCATCTCCAAATTTCCTTTTATCTTTCATAGAGCTTCTGAGAATCCATTTAGCAGGAGGAGGTTCAGAATCACAAAAGTTGGTATTTTCTTATCTGATACAGGGCTGCTAGGGAGGAGGAGGACCAAGAGAAGGACCGGGATCATTTTTGATTACATCCAAAATGAATTGATTAATAGAGAAGATTATTCCATGATGGAGAGGAAGTACCTGTCTATGTCCTTGAACCTCTAAAATGGATTTTTCTGGTGAATGCAAAATATAATACAAAAAATGCACCTTTGCATCTCTTCGGAAGTGATTGATTAGGACCAAATCGTTTGAGGGAAGGTTGGATAATCTTCCTTCAATTGTTATGTAGGTAACTACCATGCAGACCACCTCATCAAAAGGTTGTGGACATGAAGAACATAAGATGCCAGCATGTTTTATTTGAGTTTTTTCACCATAATCCAAGAAAATCCTTTCATTTGCATCCTTATAAAATTTATTATGGAAGAAATTTTTTCCCTTCATGCTTAGACCTGTGATGAAGCAGATGAATTGATTTGAAATGTTCAAATCTCTACTCTTGAATTTGATGTCTGTATCTTTCCAATTAGCTACAAATTACAGAGAGATATGTTGATCATGGCCCCTAGTCCTTTCGGTGAAGTCCGTAAATCCTTCAACATTTAGGGGTTCAAAAGGTGCAACACTATTCTACCATTGGGGGTCGAACACTAGTTCCACTTTGCGTATCGGTCCTCCCATCATGAATGAAAATGGTAGTAGACTGATAAAAGATTGATGGAAGCAACAAACCAGCCTTTTGTTGTCAAAATGGTATCCATGAACTCTGACCTAGAAACTGTCCTTCTCCTTACTCCAGCTATGATTTTTAATGCAAATGTTCTTAGCATTCGAAACGAGGATTAAAATAAAATCAATTTATTTTAAGTACAAAGAAAGAAATTTCCACACATGTGTAGGTTGCCACTTAATTTTTAATTGTGGTTTAGGCCACGGTTACATTAATGATTATTGATTGAGCTACGTTGGGGAGGTCCATGTAACTATACCATTGAATATAATTATTCATATGGAATTCTACATTAGCAAGTGCATCTGTGGCATTATTGCCCTCCTTATACACATATTGAATCATAATATTAAGACCATCGCAAATTTTATTAGATTCATTAATGAAATCATTAAGTTTTTATTTATTTAATCGTGTAGTTTTTAGTCTAATTTTATCACATGTTTAAATTAGTTTTAAAATATTTTTTTTATAATGTAAAATGAAACGACTTTATTAATACCATTGTGATGGATACATAGTTCTATGTTCTTTTAATTGCATAAATTATCATATTTGATCTATTTATTCTAAATTTATTAAAGTGTTATGATTTTAAAAACATCCATATGCTTGATACAAAAAATATTATTTCTCTTAAAATCCATAATTTCATAATTTGAAATATAATTGAACTACTATATATATACACACACACATATATGCGTGTGTATGTAAAGTCTATCTATTATATATTGTTGATTTTATATTACAAATAACTTGACTATATATACATGTATAAATACATACACATATACATAATTATATGTATAAATATGTATACACACAATATAAGTATTTATGTATAAGTGTGTATGTACATATATACATATATGCATACATACATATATGTCGATATAAATTTCTGTGTGTCAAACAAATAAATAAATAAGGTCCTATCAATATTGAAACCCGCATATTATAATTAGTCCTTTTAACCATACCAGTCAATCTTAAAGTTTCAAACATTGATAAAAGTAAGATTTCTCCTACCCCATATAAAAAAAACCCTTAAGTATTTTAACATCAAACACTACTATAAAAATCTATGTCCATGCACAAAAAAATGCAACAATTTATCTTTCAAATAATCTAGTATGCATTTTTCAAAACATTGAATAACAAATAAATAAATGTGGAGAAGTAAAATCAATGTTTCAATTAAATTTCCTAGTATTATATTAGTGTGGGGTAGACGAAAAAAGAGATATAACGTAAGGGGAACAATAAAAGGGAGTTCATGATTTTATTTTTTGCAAGGATTCAGAGGAATCCATAAAACCCAAATATTTCATGTTAAAATTGGACCAAGTTAATCTAGTGATATTCATTTATGTTCGACATTTGTGGCATTTCAATGCCCATACAAGTATAAATGATCTAGGGTGCATGCCCACACTAAGACTGGATTTGGGTCTTTAGTGTTTGGGGCTAACATGCACATACAAAATGGGCCTATTGGTGATTTAGTCTTGTGTTATTCATCTATGTCCCACATTAGTGGCGTTTCAACGCCCATAAATATTTAAATAGATATAGGTTGTGTGCCATCAGTAAGACCGGCTTCAGGTATTTTTTGTTGGGAGCTACATGCACTTTAAAACTGTGCCAAGTTAACCTTTTCCTATTCATACATGCCCCACATTGGTGGAATTTCAATGCCTATACCCATTTAAATAAAACTAGGGTGTGTGCCATCACTAAGACCAGCTTCAAGTCTTTCCTATTTAGAGCTACATGCACATAAAAACTGGGTCGAGTGAATCTCGTGCTATTCATATATGTCTCACAATGGTGTCATTTCAATGCCCATACATGTATAAATAGATCTACGGTGTGTGCCATCACTAAGAATGGCTTCGGGTCTCTGGTGTTTAAAGCTACATGCACATAAAAACATACCCATGTTAATCTCATGCTATTCATCTATGTCCCACATTGGAGGAATTTCAACTCCCATACATGTTTAAATAGATCTAGGGTACATGCCATCACTAATATCGGCTTTTGGGTCTTTGATGTTTAGAGCTACATGCACATAAAAACTTGTCTGACTTAATCTTGTGTTCTTAATCTATGTCCCACATTGGTGGCATTTCAACTCCCATACATGTTTAAATAGATCTAAGGTGCATACCATCACTAAGAATGGCTTAGGGTCTTTTCTTTTTGGAGATACATGCACATAAAAACTAGGACGATTTAATCTTGTGCTATTCATTTATGTCCCACATTGGTTGCATTTCCATGCCCATACATTTTTAAATAGATCTACGGTGTGTTCCATCACTAAGACATCCTTTGAGTCTTTGGTGCTCAGACAAACATGCGCATAAAAATTGGTCTGACTTTATCTTGTGCTATTCATCTATGTACCACATTGGTGGAATTTCAATGTCATACATGTTTAAATAGATCTAGGGTGTGTTTCATCACTAAGACTAGCTTTGGTTCTTTAGTGTTTGGATCTACATGTACATAAGAACAGGGCCAATTTAATGTCATGTTATTCATCTATGTCCCACATAGGTGGAATTTTAACAGCCATTCATGTTTAAATAGATCTAAGGTGTGTGCCATCACTAATACCGGCTTTGGGTCTTTGGTGTTTTGAGCTACATGCACATAAAAACTGGGTCAAGTTAATCTCTTGCTATTCATCTATGTCCCACATTGCTAGCACTTCAATGGACATACATGTTTAAATAGATCTAGGGTAGATGTCATAACTAAGACCGTATTTGGTTCGTTGGTGTTTGGAGATTCATGCACATAAAAACATGGGTGGAGTTAATCTTGTGTTATTCATATATGTCCCAAATTTTTACCATTTGAATGCCCATACATGTTTAAATAGATCTAGATTGTGTTCCATCACTAGGACCGGATTCAGGTCTTCAATGTTTGGAGCTACATGTACATAAACACCGAGTCGAATTAATGTCGTGATATTCATCTATGTCCCATGTTGGTGACATTTAAACACCCATACATGTTTAAATATATATAGACTCTCATCACTAAGACCAGCTTCAGGTATTTGATGTTTGGAGATAAAAATTCATAAGAAATGGGCCGATTTAATCTCGTGTTATTCACCTATGTCCAAAATTGGTGGCATTTCAACACCCAAACATGTTTAACTCATCCTAGGGTGCATGCCATCACTAAGACCAACTTTGGGTCTTCAGTTGTTGAATCTACATGCACATAAAAAATAGTCCAAGTTAATCTCCTTCTATTCATCTATACCCCAACTTGGTGGCATTTCAATGCATATACATGTTTAAATAGATCTAGGGTGCATGCCATCACTAAGACCAGATTAAGGTATTTGGAATTAGGAGCTATATGAAGATAAAAACTAGGTCGTGTTAATCTCGTGTTATTCATCTATGTTCCACATTGGTGGCGTTTCAGCACCCACACATGTTTAAATATATCTAGGGTGTGTTCCATCACAAAGACCAACTTCAAGTATTTTTTTTGGATCTACATGCACATAAGAGCTGGGCAAAGTTAATCTTGTGTTATTCATTTATGTCCCACATTGGTTGCATTTCCATTCCCATACATGTTTAAATAGATCTATGGTGTGTTCCATCAGTAAGACATCCTTTGAGTCGTTGGTTTTCAGACAAATATGTGCATAAAAATTGGGCTGAATTTATCTTGTGCTATTCATCTATCTCCCACATTAGTGGTATTTCAACGCCCATACATGTTTAAATACATCTAGGGTGTGTTTCATCACTAAGTCTAGCTTTGGTTCTTTTGTGTTTGGATCTACATGTACATAAGAACTGGGCCAATTTAATATCATGTTATTCATCTATGTCCCACATTGGTGGAATTTTAACACCCATTCATGTTTAAATAGATCTAATGTGTGTGCCATCACTAATACCGGCTTTGGGTCTTTGGTGTTTTGAGCTACATGCACATAAAAACTGGGTCAAGTTAATCTCTTGCTATTCATCTATGTCCCACATTGGTAGCACTTCAATGGACATACATGTTTAAATAGATCTAGGGTACATGTCATCACTAAGACCGGCTTCGGTTCGTTGGTGTTTGGAGATTCATGCACATAAAAACCTGAGTGGAGTTAATCTTGTGTTATTCATATATGTCCCAATTTTTTACCATTTGAATGCCCATACATGTTTAAATAGATCTAGATTGTGTTCCATCACTAGGACCGGATTCAGGTCTTCAGTGTTTGGAGCTACATGTACATAAACACCGAGTCGAATTAATGTCGTGATATTCATCTATGTCCCACGTTGGTGGAATTTAAACACCCATACATGTTTAAATATATATAAACTCTCATCACTAAGACCAGATTTGGGTATTTGATGTTTAGAGATAAAAATACATAAGAAATGGTCCGATTTAATCTCATGTTATTCACCTATGTCCAAAATTGGTGGCGTTTCAACACCCATACATGTTTAAATCATCCTAGGGTGCATGCCATCACTAAGACCAGCTTTGGGTCTTTAGTTGTTGGATCTACATGCACATAAAAAATGGTCCAAGTTAATCTCCTTCTATTCATCTATACCCCAACTTGGTGGCATTTCAATGCATATACATGTTTAAATAGATCTAGGGTGCATGCCATCACTAAGACCAGATTAAGGTATTTGGTGTTAGGAGCTACATGAAGATACAAACTAGGTCGTGTTAATCTCGTGTTATTCATCTATGTTCCACATTGGTGGTGTTTTAACACCCATACATGTTTAAATATATCTAGGGTGTGTGTCATCACAAAGACCGACTTCAGTTTTTTTTTTTGGATCTACGTGCACATAAGAGCTGGGCCAAGTTAATCTCGTGTTATTCATCTATGTCCCACATTGGTGGAGTTTCAACGCCCATACATGTTTAAATAGATCTAGGGTGTGTGTTATCACCAAAATTGGCTTTAGGTATTTGGTATTTGGAGATACATGCACATAAAATTTTGTTCACATTAATCTCATGGTATTCATCTATGTCCCATATTGGTGGCATTTCAATGCCCATACATGTTTAAATAGATCTAGGGTGTGTGCCATCACTAAGAACAACTTTAGGCATTTGGTGTTTAGAGCTACATGAACCTAAAAACTGGGACGAGTTAATCATGTGCTATTCATCTATGTCCCATATTGGTGGTGTTTTGATGCCCATACATGTTTAAATAGATCTAGGGTGATTTCTATCATTAAGAATAACTTCGAATCTTTGGTGTTTGGAGCTACATGCACTTAAAACCTGGGCTGAGTTAAACCTGTGCTATTCATTTATTTCCCACATTGCTGGCATTTCAACTCCCATACATGTTTAAATAGATCTATGATGCATGCCATCACTAAGACTGGCTTTGGGTCTTTGGTGCTTGGAGATACATGCACACAAACATTGGGTCAAGTTAGTCTCGTGGTATTTATCTATGTCCCACATTGGTGGCATTTCAACACCCATACATGTTTGAATAGATCTAGGGTGTGTGCCATCACTAAGACCAGATTTGGGTGTTTTGTGTTTGGTATTTTGAGATACTTGCACATAAAAACTCGACCATGTTAATCTCGTGATATTTATCTATGTCCCAGATTGGTGGCGTTTTAACACCCTTACATGTTTAAATAGATCTAGGGTTCCTTCCACCGCTAATACTTACATTGGGTGTTTGGTGTTTGGAGTGACATGCACATAAAAAATGGGTCAATTTAATCTCATGTTGTGCATTTATTTCCCACATTGGTGGTGTTTCAATGCCCATACATGTTTAAATAGATCTAGGGTGCACGCCATCAGTAAGGCCAGCTTTAGTTCTTTATTATTTGGAGCTAAATGCACATAAGAATTGAGCAGAGTTAATCTCGTGCTATTCAACTATTTCCCACATTGGTGGTGTTTTAACACCCATAATTGTTTGAATAGATCTAGGTTACATGCCATCGCTAATACGGGCTTCCGGTCTTTTGTGTTTGGAGCTACATGCACATAAAAAATGGGTCGAGTCAATCTCATTCTATTCATCTATATACCACATTGCTTCCGTTTCAACGCCCATACATGTTTAAATAGATCTAGGGTGCATGTCATCACTAAGAATGACTTCAGATCTTTGGTGTTTGGAGCTACATGCACTTCAAAACTAGGTTGATTTAATCATGTGCTATTCATTTATGTCCCACATTGGTGGCATTTCAATACCCATACATGTTTAAATAGATCTAGGGTACGTACCATCACTCAGACTGACTTTGGGTATTTGGTGTTTGGAATTACATGAACATAAAAAATGGGCCGAGTTAATCTCGTGCTATTCATATATGTCTCACATTGGTGGTGTTTCAATGCCCATACATGTTTAAATAGATCTAGGGTGTGTGCCATCATTAGCATCGGCTTCGGGTCTTTGGTGGTTGGAGATACATGCACATAAAACCTGGGTTGATTTAATCTCAGGCTATTCATCTGTGTCCCACATTGGTGGTGTTTCTATGCCCATACATGTTATAAAATATCTAATGTGTGTTTCATCACTCAGACCAACTTCGGGTCTTTGGTGTTTGGAGCTACATGCACTTAAAAACTAGGTTGAGTTAAGCTTGTGTTATTCATCTATGTTAGTAAACCCATAAAGTTGAGCAAAAAATAGGCTACAAAGATTCGAAGGAATAAATAAAACCTAAATATGTAATGCTACTAATCCCCCAAAATTGAGTAAAACATAGGATATGAATATCACTACAGTTTCTTTGCTCATTGCCTCTTTGGCTCTGAAATGAAAAAACATTAATGGGAGAACATGCAATGAGATAAAATAGAAACTTTGAGTTCTTTGGAGGTTTGGTAATATGAAAACAAGAAATACCCCCTTTTTGGGTAGTTTTAAATCAATTTATAGTTATATTCTTGATATAGATTGTTACTTTATCCATGAAAAAGTACAATCGTGACTTTCAAAAAAAAATTCAATCAATAGAAAAATGATAAAAATAAAATTTATATATTTTTTAGATTAAAGAATATATTTTTAAAAATAATTTGTAAACCACTTAAACAACTCTATATCTCCAAAATCCCAAATTTGCGATACTTCATCTAATGAAAATGGAACACTTGTTTGAAAAACTATTTTTTATTTACATATCATTATCATATTCAAAATATATTAACAATTATAGATTTGAAATGGGGGAATAAATAAGAACTAAGAACTTTATCCACAAAGTTTTTTGCCTCATACTTAAAATCATTGGGGTGCATAAATGAGACATTAAACAATAAAAAACAAAACAATTCCTTTGTCTTATTTCCAAAATATAACAAAATAGATGAAATTGAGCTCTCCTATTTAAATTTGGGCAACCTTATTCTCTAAGTTAGAGATGTGGATGATACACTTGTGTTGGCGTGCGAAAAATTAATATTTAAATAATAAACCAAACTTTCAAGTGTTTTTTATTGATTTTTGTAAAAACTAAGGCACTATATATATTTAAATAAAAAATCTTAACAAATAAGATATTTACTTATAAACTGATTATTATTTCTAATTTTTTAAATGATTAAAAGTTGTTGAGAATTATAATATTATTAATTAAGGACATGGGTGGGAGGGAGACCTAGTTTGTAGATTTAGTGGAGTTTGTTGGTTTTGAGGATAAGTCTTAAGCTCTTTTTTCTGAAGGCCAACAGGCTATTGAAAAGAAAATGAAGGTTGTTGAGAAAAGAAGGGAGCATATATGTATTTGTGACATCAAAATTGTGTTTGACTTGGTCAAAGAATAAGACAACCAAGATAAAGATATAGACCCTCCGAGCTTCGAGAGAATCAAAACCTTAAGGTGTTTAGCTTATGGGAGGGCTCAATGAATCAAGAATTTATTAGAACAATGTATGCTCAAAAAATAGAGGTGGTTAGAAAGGATGTTGGTGTTGTAGAGGAGGATGGTTGGAACATGGTTCATAATCATAAAATGAAACTCAAAAGATTGTTTCCTCAAGAGTTATAGAGTAGTATCTTTTTAGTTTGCTTGATGTTGGGTTTTTAGTTTCTATGTTCTTTGTTTGTTTATTCTTTGTGAGATTGTATTATCCTCGGAGCGTTATCCATAATATAACAATAATTATATATATATTATTATTGGAAAAAGTAACTAATCATAGAGAAAATTTAAGTGGCAACTATTTGTTAATTCATGAACATTTTTTATTTCAAATTTTGGTTTTGGAAAATTTTTATCGTTTGGTAGTTTTGTTATTACACCTAAATTTTCTAGGTATATGTTAATTTTAGCAATCAATTCGCATAACATTTCCATCAACATATGAATTTTTTAATTCAATTCAACACTAGCACGAAATTTAAATTTGTGAAATTTTCCATTATACTATTGACCGATTGTATTTTTTATGCTATCGTCTAGTAGCATGAATTATGTTGTCAACCAGTAGCATAAAACATGATGTCCGCCAGTAGCATAAAAAATGCTACCAAACAATAGCATATTTTATGATACTGGTCGTTAGCATAAAACATACTACTGACCAGTAGCATAAAAGAATGCTACCATGTTTTATGCTACTGGTACCAACATATATTATGCTACTGATCGGTAGCATCAAAAAATTCCACTGTTCGGTAGTAAGGGAAAATGCTAACAATTACTAACATTGAAAAATGTTATAGTGATGTCGTTAGAAAGAAAAAAGTAATTATTATTATTTTTCCTTACATCATATTTTGGGAGGACAGATTTCTTAATGAGTCAATCATTTTAACTACTAGTTCATAAAAAAAATATTAGAAAAATCCAAATTTTTTAAAAAATAAATCTTGTTTGAATTGATTTCTTTACACCATTTTTTGTGACATATTTGTCGTTGAGTCGTTCATTTTCACTACTAGTGTTGAGAAAATTATTTTCAAAATATTACATATGATTCTCAATGACATCATATACTATTAGTCAACAACATATACTTTCCATAAAAAATTTCTACCGTGTGACACTATCATTAAATAATTTTACAAACCATTCGATCCCCATTTCCTATAGATTTTGCATCATTTCGAAAGTCATTTTCATAGATTCACTTAAGAGGGTTTTAAAATTTACCCTTATTTATTATTCACAAAAACTATTTTTCTTTCTTCTAAAATAATAGTGAAATAAAATTGCAAACTAAATTTTATGATTAATTATAATGTTTAGGGTGACATAAGATTTTCAATTGTTTTTTATACTCCTCCATCAACATTCAAATAAACTTATTATCGTTATTTCAGAATTTTCATATAAACCTACATTCTAACTTATCCACAAACAAGAAAAACCTAAAAAAAAAGTTATTAAAAAACTAATTTTTTTTGCATATAATACATATGTCCCCCAAAAAGTAAATTAAAAGAAATATCTCGTTGGAAACATATTGGAACACCCGAAAAGTGTAGAAAGGCATGATATCACTAACTATAGCTAATACTAGCAATAGCATGAAAGATTGTGCGATTTGGACGTCAAAAAGGATCTGAGGGGATGCACAATTTTTTAAAAGTGTGATGCATGAGCGGAGAGATAAAAAATGAAATAGTAACAGAGTACCGTTGAAAGTAAGTGTAGATATTTATGAAGTATTAAAAAACTATAACTACAAGAGGAAGGGAATGGGGAATCACATCATGAATGTATATGTTGTAAGGAGTGGGGTGAATATGGAATGGATAACTTTATATTACTAAGAGGAGAACCAAATACTTCTCAAATGGGATGCCTCTTCCTTTCTTTTGACGAGGTGACAAGAGAGGGACATTCTGAAGTAACGTTCAAAAGAGAAGGGAGATGAAAAAAATAAGTCTTATAGCAAGGGGACTCTAGACAGTGCGGTGAATGTACAGCCAAAATGTCTAGAAGAACCTATATCTACAGTTGTTTTAGTTAAAGTGAGGCCTTGAGTCTTGTGCATTGTAAGGGCCGAACCAATTTTTAAAAGACATTGTCTATGGTTTCCTCTAGAGATTGGTGTTACGATAATATGAGTGCAGATATTTGGAATCAGAGTAGGGCCATTATATTTTTCAAATTTCATGACAGCAAAAAGGGGATGAGATGAGATTCTTAGGGATTGTGAAATATTATGTTGTCTTAGAAATCATATTTAGTTAAAAGTAGATGTTTAATATTTTTTGGATTACGACATTGTCAATTTTAATTTGAAAAAATTAAACAAATATTTGGAGCCCACGCGTGTCATGAGGATCTAGACGAAGTGAAGGTGGTATGTGTGAACATATTTGTTGTTGACATTGTAATAAATGTATAGAGTCGTATGCGTAACATATTTTGAGAAAAATAATATAGTGATTATTTAGAGTTTTGTCTCAGAAATGTTTTAATTGTTGTCATTAAGAGGTCGTGCATTAAATTGTGCAGACCTTGATACTTAGTTTTTTATATGAATTTTAGCCGCAGTAGATGGTAATTTGGTAATATTGTAACAATTTTCAATCATTTAATAGTTTTCTGAAATAGGAAGTGTAGTATTAATTTAAATTTAGAAAAAGTAATGTTATTATTTTATGTGGAAAAATGATCACAAATAGAAACATCTTCTCTTTCCCAAGTGTGATTATTATAATATGGGATTAATATATAATAAATGTACAAATCCATAATTGTTACTTACGTGGTTTTTATGTCTATATAGGATGTAAAATGGATAATCCAATAGAATAATATTCCCTTTCCTATGAACTATGTGATGTAGAATAGTGCCCAAATATAGTCCCTTGATCTATGTATATAGTTGTCCCTTCGTATAAATATTATGACAATATAATGGTATGTATGTTGTGTTTATATAGGGATAATTTGTTCAAATTTTGACACTTGCTGACCAATACCTAGGGAGATGACAAGAAAATTTTAAGAGACCGAACTCAAATGAAAATAATAAATTTAACTTTGATGAGGAACAAGGAACCTATAACTGAGGACCACGGTACCTCGGTCACCTTAATCCCTTCCTATGCATCGTAGTTAAAGACTAGAGACAATATCTAAGTGATCAATTACAACTAAGACTCCCTGAGAGATGAGCGAACTATGCAAGTGAGTGATGATTGTGTAAGACAAACAAAAATAGAGACCAACTAGAATGACAAGTGGACTAAGGGATGGGTCATTGCTGAATATTTTTCTTATGCAAAATCCATATATAAAACAACATACTTGGCAGTATAATAATAGTAGGAAGTTTGTGATTTTTTACTACACCTTTCTAGGTCCTAAAAGAATACTTGCATTCACATGATTCCTAAGTGAGAAAAATAGTAATTGACAACTATCTTTGGCCTTGTTTCTATCTTCATTATTTTCTACGTGGTCTTACAAACCCTACAACCTATTCGGTACATTATTTGCTTATATATTATGACTTCGAACACTAATTCCTTGCTAAAACACCAGCGCCTAGGCCCCCTCATACCCTCTATGCACCCCTGACATCTTTCCACCATAAAGTCTTTTTTTGGGCTTCTTTTATCTTTTGGGAATCTTATTTTCTCATGGTTCAACCTTCAAGTTGTCAATTACAAAATTCAACAAAGATAATCATATAAATACAAAGCTATGTGACTAAAATAAAAGACAAATCTCTAAGCATATATTATCATGACTTAATCTTGCATCCAGAGGAATCTAAGAGCAGCAAAGGCATCCATATATCACAGATATAACGGATGAGGGAATACATTTTTAGCACACAGAACATAGGAAGGAAACATTAATTATTCCATCTCCACATCTATCAACATTAGTTCATCTAACTATTTCTCTCCATGAAGTGCACTTTCACAAGGGTATCCTAGGGCACAATTATGAAAGATTATTTATGAGAATCGACATGGAAACTATGCACCATGATGATTTTTCACTTCAACGTAATTAACAAGTTCTGAAAAAAGAAACATAAGGAAAATAGAAAAAGAGGTCTAATTATTCTCATAGATCAAAGAAAGGAGGGTACATATGGGAGTGTCTTGTAAATCATGTTCTTCGACAAAATTTTCTTACTATTCCAAATAGGGAATGTAAATCCTATGACATCACTAATGCATATGACAATGAAATAATGTATGATGGAATATATCACACGTGCACAAGAACTATATGGAGTATGATATGTAGTGCAACACATGATTGTAAGTTTACTCAGTTGGGTGACTAGTGGGGTAAGTCTTACTCCCTATATATTACGTCTTTAATTTTTTGTATTTGATGTGGTATTGCTGGTTTTACAATTGATTGTTTGTCTTGTAGATTACAGGAACACCAACGATCATATTGTGACATCCAGGAATCCTAGACAAAATATTTACGGCACATGTGCGACGTAGTGAAGATGACGTTTTGGCCATTTTTCGTACCCCTATCTTGCCTCAGGAATTCATGTCCTGGCTCATCCCAATAGTTTAAAGTTTATCTAGAGCATTTATGATAGTCTTCACTTGTTGCTCAACAGTTTTCCTAGCTCACATCAGTCACAGATCAAATGCAAATAAGCTTAGTCCATTATTATCTCTTTTGGACTTAGGATTTCTTACTTTCTTAGCTTGTTGCTTGTGTCAAATATGTATTCTAGAATTTTGTTATCATGCATTACTTTGCAATTATGGTTTAGCATTAATCCTATTTTTGTTAAATTGTAAATAAATTTCGTAATTCTGTATATTTGCAAATGTCAGCAGACTTGAGTTGAAACTCAAGAAAAGAATTAGTTTATAAATGTGGATAGTCTACAAACTTTTGTAGTATCTAGAAATCTAAAATTTAAAACATACTAAAAATAGTTATTTCTAAAAATAATATGTTTTGCTTAAAATAGTAAGTGTAGTCATGTTCAGATTAGAAGTCAAATTTAATCATGATTGTATTGGAATTTAAATAAAAGGGTATCTTATTGTAATTTGAACTAGATAATAAGGATAATTATTGATGTTTTCTTTAGAAAAGTTTGTTTCCCTAGTACATATTTGTCATTGTTTCTTCATCCTCACCATTTTTTAATTCATTAACCTATAAAAAAAATCGCTAGGCTGATTTTTATGATTTTATTTAATAAATGATTGTTATATAACTATCAACAAAAAAATTACATAAAATGTAGATCTCAAACTAATGATAAAGAATTTAAATTGAGGTAGGTACATTTGAGTCAAAACTATTTATGTTTCTACTAGAATATCCAATAGTGATTAATTTCGTATTTAATCAATTAAAAGAAAGGATTTGAGTTGTACTTAAAAGGGTAAAGAAAGAAGATAAAGAAATAATAAGTGTGATGTATAGTTCTTATAAGGATAATATATGAACTCTCCAAAGAATGTATCGTATAAATCTTGCATTCCCTCCCTTATATTGGGATGATAAGAGAAGAATGAAAAAAAAAAGTGAGGGAGAGATTCCCTAATCAATTTGAAATTAACTATTTGACACTTAAAAAAGAGGAATGATATAAATCTTGACCATCTCAATTCGTCAAGGGTGTGATGGAATGTCTTGTTTTTATTCATTATAATCACACATTTTTTATCAGTAATATGATTTAATTATTAGGATCTATAGATGTTCTATGTCTAAAACAAGTTATATATATATATATAAACAAGTGTGAACCATATAGTACTATATTTTATATATTACATTAACAAGGGTATATAGTGTTGTAATGTATGATGCTACCGTAATATTCCATTGTTCTACCGGCTGTCCCTATCAATCGCGTACGTTCCTGTCGGGTATTAACATAGAGACATACCACTTTGCCAACACTGTTTTCTGTGTTTAAAAGTCCAAAAAATATTTTTAATTTTGACTGCGAACTTGCGTAACATTTAGGCTTCTGCTGTTCTACCGAACGTGACCATCCACCTTGATCCTAATTCCTACTTATTTCTAATTCCTTTCTTGTCTATTGGGATACTCACACATTGTTTACGTATAAATATATCTTTTTACATTGGTAATGACCATCAAATAGTTTAGTCTTCTATACTTTCAAATAATCAGTACTAGAGTGATTATCTTCCCAGCAGACCTGCGGTATCATAACCTGCAACAATCTTGTGTTCTTTGTTTTGCATTTGGGATATATGCTCTTATTTGTCTGACCCCGCATCAGTAGAAGTAACAGGATTTGCAGTCATATTATTCTTTCTCATAGCACAACAACATCCTCACGTAAACACTTGTATGAAGACCAACTCTTTAATATAAGTCATATTTTAAATCACCAACACAGACCAGTCATGTTGCGGAAATGAATATTTGTCTACTTTGGCATTTATTTTTGTTTAAAAAGCAACATGTTTTTAGCATGGAGTTGACATGCTTTTGAATGTGGTGTAAAACACTGTATCTATTAATCTACTACTGCATTTCTCTCAAAGTGCAAAGGCCTTCTGTGGAAGATCACACGTGGAGGAGTAGCACGTTTTATTTTGGAATCTTGATCTACCTTCACATTTTGTTGATGTTTAAGAGGAACTTTTTTAACGTTTTTATTCAATGTGTTGAATCTCCAATACAATAAATTTATCAAAGTAACTCGCTAGAAAGCAGTCAATGGCATAGGAAGAACCTTGATGGTGAAACATTTGCATTGAGAAGAGAAAAGACATGTCTGCATTGATATTGTTTCTTTTTGATACTCAGTTATTGAAAGGGTCAAACTATGTTTTGTGGACAACAAATAAGTACATGATTGTCATGTTGAAAATGTTATGGGAAATCGATAGTGGCATGATGATGCATCAAACCGGCATGGATGAGAGAATGAAGTATAAAAAAGCTGATGCAAAAGCCTTGATGTTGATCACTCTTAGCATCTCGAACGAAGTTCAGCCACACGTATGGGGTAAGAAAACATCAAAGGCGTTCTGGGATGTTGTATCCACCATCTACAAGGTAAAAAACTAAACATAGATCCAAAAAAAATTATTCATAAAAGTAGTATGACAATTGGCGATAAAGTAAAGGAATTCTTACGTCATGTGGAATAAATATGAGTATAGATTTTAGTACTCGACGAGAAGGTAAAGGACAAACTATTGATCCTAAGCACTTTGAGAGATCTTCCTTCCCAGTTTTAGATGCTTGTCATGACATTAAACATCACAACATAAATTTGGTCATTTGAGGAACTGTAGAGCTCAGCATTGTTTTAAATAAATAAAAAATGATTTAGAATAATAAAATGGGGGGAAGTTGAGTGGGAGTGGTTGGAGAATTTATGGTGAGCAGGTGGAGGCTTATGTGGGAGGGAAGTTGGCGTGTAGCAAGATGGAGTAGTTTCCCCCCCACCCACCATGTGAAGGCACATGGGTTTGATCAATGGAGTAACACCTGTTCTGTTGTAACCCCAACTAACATTGTAAATTTAGAATAAATTGGGTGATTGTAGTTAAGGAGGCCCTGAGGTGATTGTTCTAAATGGAGCTCCTGTTGATAGCTGTCCTAAGATACTTCCATTGTGGGATGTATCAGCCTATACAAAGAAAAAAACCTATCACCGAAATACCCCCTCATATTTATTTTCCTCTGAAATGGAAGGAAAATTCTACCTATCGCTTTGTGGGTTGTTGGTTTCATACAAAGAATAAGGTTGAGGTTAGGGGGGTCTAATTCAAGCCTAATGCCTAGTTGTATTAAGTTTTCTTTGCCGGCTTCTAAACACCCATGCTACGTACTATGCAACCTGTACAAAATATTTTCCATTTGTTTGCATTTTTTTAGATTAGTTATTGTATTATTTAAGGGAGAGAAAGTTCCCTTTTCTGCTGGCCCACACATGTCTATGAAAGATCTTCACTCTCTCACTATTCCTCTATGTGAAGCCCTCTGTTGTACATTCTTAGTATCCTCCCACCCTGTGTCCAATGGGATGTTATGAGCAAGGTATGTATATCAAAAAAAGTATAAAGAATAGAGGAATAGTGTCAAATGTTGTAGTTGCAAATGCTATGGCAAACATGTATGAAAAAAGAGGAACCTTACACAAGGAAGGCGAACTGTTTAACAGAGTGTCATTAAGAAAAATTGATCTGTATCTACATTTGAAATCTCTATCATCCTTGAGAGGAAACTAGACTGCTACCTATCATTGTTTTGGTTTTGTATCCAAAGTATGAAGAATAAATCAGATTCAAAACCCGTCATTGGTCTAGCTGTAGCAGATAAAGATGAAAACATGTATACTGTAGATTTTCCTCCACAAGAACAATCAAGTCTTTCAGGCATCCTTGGATTTTTTTATGTTTTGATGGTCAGATGGGAGTCATTTTACCGTCAAATTCATCCTCAGAAGGTATTGGCAATGTGGTAGGTTTGCATTGGATGAGTTGTGGCGGGGAAGTGTTGTCACTTTTCACTTTTCACCTTTTTGACAAATGGGGCATTTTACGGCCCCAAGGACACGTTTTTTCTAAATTTTCCTACCTGGCATATTCTGATTAGCAGGCTATATGGTGGGTGGTCAGATTCCCTTAAGGTTTTTAGACCTTATTTTGTAAAAATTTAAAAGTGAAAAATTGGTTCGAAGCCCTGCAATCAATCAGGAGTGGACACGTGTCCTAAAAGGCCAAAAAGGGAGAAGCTGGCCAAGGGGGGACTTAGAGTTTTTTATCTCTAATTCTATAAAGTTTCAAAATAAGTTTTAGCCTCGCTTCAATCAGAGGAGGACATGTGGCAGCACGGCAGGATCAGAGCGGGTTAGCGGGCCAGAAGAGGTAAAAGGGATTTTTTTCCCTTTTTTGCAAAAGAGTTTAGAATGAAATTTTTTAGCGTGCCCCCGTGACGAATCACAAGTGGACACGTGTCCATGAAGGGTTAGAGGGAAGTTTGGGCTACGGAGGGAAATGGGGATTTTCCCCTTTTTCGCAAGAGTTAAAATAAAAATTTTAAGCCACGGGCCCGCAAGCAAATCAATGAGTGACACATGGTGGACAAGGTGGGTCGGTGGAGGCAGGAGAGAATTTTTTCCCTTTTGCAAAGAAATCTTAAAATAAAAAATTTTAGCGCTGGCCCGCTAGCAAATCATCGAGCGACTTATGGCAGGGGAGAAATCAGAGGCATGGTCCCATGGAGACAAAGTTGAAAATTTTCACTTAGCAAAAAATGGGAGTTAAAATGAAAATTGGATCCGCAGATTTTAGCGATAGAGGAAGCGCTACGTGGCAAGCAAGAAATCGGGTGTGCAGGCCTGCGGGGCAAAAGGTGAAAATTTTCCCAATTTCTAGAAAAGGTCAAAATGCATAGAATTGAAGTGCGATTTCAATGGGACCCACCATATGCGATGTGTCAACTCTAAATTTCAAGGGCGGAGGGGCAGAGAAAAAAGTCAAAATTTTCCATTTTTCCAAAAAATGTGGAAAATTAAAAAATAATCCCAATTTCGGTCCCAATTGTTTTTTGAAAAGTGGATGGCCTAGTTTAAAGGATAAATATGGATAAGATCGATGGTTTCTGTGCATCCCTTTGTTTTGACCACCATGGGAGCTTCAGGAAGCTTGGAATCACAATTTTTGCACCAAAATTCATCAAATTTATAGTGATTGTGTCATCTTGGCCTTCTAGGATCATTGGCATCACTTTCATGGCTTAATCTTTGATCTGAGGTGATTTTGAAATAAATTTTTCCCTAATCCGTCCAAAAATGTGAACTGTCAAAATCAAAAGTTACAGAGGTAATTTGAAAAGCTAAAAATGTGAAAATGATGAGTAAAAGGTATTTACATGGCTCAATGATGAAAAACATGCCTCCATGATGGATAATGATCTAGATATTTGTAATGATTTAATCTTTTTGGGCACACCTGGCAACCTGTGAGTGTTTTTCTGTTTGATGTCATTTTCATTGAATCATGAAGAATTGTTGTAACATACTTGATCCCATAGAATATTATTTGCTTGGGAAAGAAGGCTCCAATGTGCATAAGGTATATAATTCATTTTGGAGAAATTGTGAAGGGTCGGGGGAAGTTGAAAAATCATGAGAAAATTCTAAGAGAAAGCTCATTTTTCTGAGAAACCCACCAAAGAACCAGAATAATTTCTTCTGTGTTGGATCTTCATGTATGTGAGTTGGTTACAAGTGTATAGCCATCACACAACTCTGAGATTGTTCATAAAACTCTCCCTTGCTGATGAATCTAACAAGATTTTGAGTTAATTTGTGTTTTTCTGGGCAATATGATGTTTGTTATCATTTTTAGATGTCTGTAAATAGTTTTCATTGTTCTTGTTGCAATCTTGCATTGAAAGTATTTAGAAATCACACAGAATCTCCATTTTCTTGTTGATAGTTTAGTGTCATTTGCAATCTCATGTTTCAGAAGAGCCTTCATATGATAAAGAGATAAACAAATTTAAAATCACTTTACCTTCCTTGACTGCAAAGATTGCTTGTAATCCTTTGGGGGTACCTTAGGCATGGTTTGATCAAGGATTTTTGTGTTTAATTGAGCTCTTTAATTCAAGATTTTATGGTGAATTCTCAAGGAGTGTGTGAAGAGTGCAACCTGGGATTCCATTTACGCCTCTTCTGGTTGAAAGAATGTCCTAATTATTTGAAGCATTTTACTTAATAGTTGTTCAAGTATTGTAGAGTTTGTCAAAGATTTGATACATCCCAGTTTTTCTTGTCAACTACCCACCAAAAAATTCATTTAAACAAACTAATCCTACCCATACTACCCCTGCACTACATTGTGTGTCAACAAAAGAATAATATCCATTTACAAAATGTACAAGGAAAATCAGAATCATATAATGTCTTTAGTAACCCTTGCCTTGCATTGAAAATATCTCCATGATCTGGGAGTGACAACTTGTGAAAGACAGATTTGGAGTGTTGATCATATTTTCCCAAGGCCTTTTCATACTATTTGCATAAATTGAGGGATATCTTCATCTCCTTCACCATTTGGGGGTTACAATATAGGTTCTCTTACCTTTGTTGGAACTTAGGCACAACTGAAAAATAGTGAGGGTCAGATAATATTCTTTCAAAGTGCTATCCATATCTCCACAAATCTGAGTGCCAGTTAGATCACATCCCCAGCTACAAAACAACACACATCATGACCTATCTAACTTCAAGCTTCATGCCATATCTCTAATGCTTCTCAAACTGAAAAGGAGAAAAAATTTAGGTACCAACACCTTTCTAGCACCGTTGTTGGGTACTTCTTGGAATTTCTTGATGTTTGTGGAATGTTTGAAGAGTTTGAGCATTTGTGTATTCAATAATTTGAGATCCTACATTGTTAAAATATCATTCTATGCTTCAGATCTGCAAGTTTTAAACAAGGGTTTCAAGTTTTGTCTTCCCTTTTTCCATTTCATAGTAGTTCAGACACTTTGGGTGCATTGTGATTGATTGATCTAAGAAGAAGAAGGTCTGATTTATAAGGCTTTGTAAAGTTTTCAGTACTAGCAAACATTTGACATATTATTTTAGTGCATTTGTACAACTAGGGTGAAAGTCCTTAGTGGTGACTCCATGCTGATTTGATATTAATAGATACCAATTTTCTTACTTCTCTGTCATTTATAATTTGTTTCTCAAATCTATAAAACTGGATGGAAGAAGATCCCTCTTCATCAAGAATTCTGCTAAGAAGTTGTTTACAGATTCAAGAAACTCAGAGCTAGTGGGGAGAAAGGTGTGGAAGGTTGTTGGAGAATTGACTGCAAGAGAGGAGATCCCTATTGTTGCGTTTGAAAGTGAGCAGCCTGTTATTGAGGAGTGTAATTCTTCTCCAAATGGATCTGATTCAGACAATCCTATTGCTAATTTGAATTCCCCATCAGGTGAGAGACCTTCTTGTGCATTCGAAAGGCTTGCTCCTAAATCTACTCTTGTATTTTCTAAATTTCCTAGAGATCATCAAGAAGGAGAGCCCTTAAGAGAGATATATTTTGAAGTTTTATTTCCCATTCCCCAAATACCTCTCACTCATCGTCAACTTGTTTCACCTCCAAGATCACCCCCACTAAACAATATGGCTCAGCCTAGACCTCCATTTGTTGTTAACATATTTGGTCTGATAAATTTTAGAGGAATGGATGGTTACCCAAATGTTGTTCCACAAGATGTCAAAAATAGGTTGCCAAAATTCTAGGGTAACAATGCTATTACTAGTGATCAGCATCTCAAACTTTTTGATAATATGATGGAAGATTTTGAGATAGAGTTTGAGGATGTGTATGTTAAATTGTTTATTCAAACACTAGAAGAGGATGCTAAGGATTGGTACAAGGCTCTACCTGATAATTATATTGACTCTTGGACTGAAATGAAGAATACATTTAGGTTGCAATATGGTGATAGGAATAATCCTAGCTTTCTCTTGTCTGAATTTGAGAGTATCAAGAAGAACCCCAATGAGTTAGTTCATGACTTCAACATAAATTTTAACAAAACTTTGAGAAGTCTTCCTATTAATTTGAGGCCTTGTGACGAATCTTGTCTAATCAAATATGCAGATGTAGTTGATAAGAAGGCAGCATATTACCTAAGAGACAAGAACCCAATCAAAATAAGACAAGCTTTCACCATGGAACTTCAAATTGAGGACAATATCAAAGCAATTGGGAAACCTCTCAAGAGAGATGGTGTAAAATTGATAAACCCTGAAAAAACTCAAGCTAGCAAAGGTGTTCATTTAGAAGAGGGTCAACACATGGTGTTGTTTCCCACTTGATGTCCCAAAAATGGGAGTGGGGAAGGGAGCAGGTCGGTTGGCAAGGGGGATTCGCGTGAACCCCCCGTTTGTGTGAACTTGGTTCAGGCGAAGCGACACGTAGGCCCTTATCCTACCACATGGAACATTAAATGTGGTTCACGCAAATGGGGGGTTTGTGTGAACCACATTCTTGTGAATGTGGTTCACGCGAACCACCCCTTTTTATATATTGGATGCAGTGCGGAGGAATTCATTTTCCTTGGCCTACCTCCATTCACGCAAAGATTTAGGGAGCCCACCAAGTATGCCAAAGTAGACCAGACCAAACCATCAAGGGAGCCCACGAGCAAGGGAAAACCGAACTAGACCAACTACGAGCCCACCAGCCCATGAGAAAATGAGACCACTAGGCCACGAGCAAATGAGCCCACCAAGAAATGACGAGCGATGAGGTATGTTACCCATTGCCATTTTGTAGCAATTTGTATTGGTGATGTATTTGGGTGAAAAAAAAAATGAAACCCATTTTTTTAGCCATTTCAATACCATTTTTGCAAAACCCTAGCTCGTTTTTTGGTAAAACCCCATTTAAAATCTCTTGTATCATGACCAGGCTTTACAAATTTGGGTGTTCAGTTTCCTACATGACCAGGCTTTACAAATCTCTTGTAGAAGAATAATGGTGCTGTGAAAATTGTAATTTCTAGTGTAATGATATATCTAAATTTTGTACCCCTTGTTATAGGTACCTTCAGTGATCAAAGCTAGAGAATTCCAGTGACAGATACAGAATCAATAGCGAACAAACCCTTGTGACACATATATTGATTGGGATCCATTTCATTGAACATTTACCAGGGCCACTATTCGTTGACATGCGACAATACACCTCTACCCTCATGTGAGGAGTAGGACATTAAAAGAAACGCCGTTATTGAGGAATCTGAGGAATTTACAGTGAGCATTAACGTATGTTAGTTTCCATGGACTATTCAATACTTTTACCTACCCGGATCACCTCTAGTCTGGACTTCAAAATTAGCTTTAAGCCCTCCTAAATCTCTTCTTCTTGATTAGGGTTTCACATTTATATGCTTGTTTTCTTGTAAGATCATTATTGTATTTCTAGCATTTATACATTATAAAATATATCAATATTTATGCTGTCACTAACATAGTCATTATACTCATTATCATAATCATTGTACTCATTAAATTAGAGTTAAAAATAATTAACGTCCGAAATTATACAATTTCCTAGGTATGTTCTATAGGTCTTCAATGATTAGAAGAGTTTATGCCTATCCTTAAAAAAATCAGGTCTTTTATGTTCAAATAATTGTCTTAAGGGTATTTTCTATTGGTCTTCATTAGTTGAAATATTTTTGAAAGGATCCATGTAAAAGACATTTGTATGCCCATCGTGGCGAGTTACGTGGGCCAGTTGTGTGCCCTTACGATTTAGTTGAGACATTAGGTTAAGCAAGTTGAGTCACCCTCCCTATCATAAGCCACACCTGTTGTTGCATCATCCACTGCATCGAAGTTACCATTTGAATCAGATCGTTTGTCAACCCCCATTGTCAAATAACTCATGTCACCCACATGCCCCACGTCACCGAATTGTTTGATAAACTAATACAATTACTACATGACCTTGTAATGTAACTATTGAATACTCTAATGCAATCCCACCTAAGCTGGTGCTCATTACTCCCGAGATAAGTGCCCTAAAGAATGTGTCTGGTTGAGTCAAAGTGTGCCCTTATGGGATATTTATCAACACATGTGGGAGTGGTAACAAAAAAACTAAGCCAAAAACAAATACAACGTAGTTTTTTTGAAGGCTAATGCACTTGTGGATATAAAACATACGTTGATCCCACCTTTTATTTCATCATCATTAGACTTCAATGTGGTGGTTTGTGTGACTCACTATCGAGTAAAGGTTTATCATTCAGCTGGAATTGCCAACTAACTTTCCCAATTGAATCAATCTTCTAAAATCTCGGTCAGCTTGCCATGTGATCAATGCTCCTAACTCTTTTAAGTAGCTATGCCAAGGTATCCTCGATTAGGACATCACCCTTATATCAGTTCTTAGCTTGATCATTGGCACGATGAGCTACTCGGAGTACTACAGTGGTTGGGTCCCCTTTCAAAACAAAATTTAAACCTGTTGTTGTAAACCTTTTTAGTACACTATATTGATAAACCTATATGTGGTTTACAAACACTAATCCCTTTGCAAAGCGATGTAACGCTACAATAGAACATGTTCGCTTATTTACACCCATGTCGAGTCACTGTGTCACCTGTGTTCTGGCCTCTTCTTACGAATACCCTTATGGGTTACATGGACTACATTCGATAGAGCGTATGGTAATTTGTTTTTGCACGTTTTAATAGGCGCTCGGATAAGATTATCAAATCCTAGATAGTATCATTGACTGTTAGGGACTCCTAGGATATTTAAGTTCAAAACTCTATCTTCTAGGGGTTATCTCCATCGTCAAGCACCTCTCCCACTAAGTTTGAAGATTTGGGTGTAGGCCCCAAAAATCTTCTTTTCCTTAGCTTCTGGATTTTGTATTTGTGCATGTGCATTATGATAAGATGATATATAGTTGGGATATTATTTATCCAAACGCTTACAATTCTTCAAACATCAAAGCCTAGTAAAATGTCTTAGGAGTTACTGGGTTGGACTAACCTCAACATTTTCAAACGCATGTGATATAATGTTATAGTACATAATATTAAGCAATCTTAGGTGTAATATGTAGGAGAGATTTTTTCAAGTGTATTGGGAGATGAATAATTATCATAAAAATGTGAAGAGTCTTCTTGGAAGATGAAATCAATAGTCATCCTTTGGCTATATATATATGTGTGTGTGTGTGTGTGTGTGTGTGTGTGTGTGTGTGTGTGTGTGTGTGTGTGTGTGTGTGTAATATTTCTTCATTTGAATCAATGTGAATATAATTATGCTTTGTATTAGATTATTGTTCATTTTCATTCCAATATTCTTATCTTGAAATTGATATCAAAGAGCATGTTTATTCTTCTTAATTCTCTATGTATTTCGAATCTAAGATCACAACTCCCATTTTCAATTGTGTTCATCATCGTGCTAATGTTTAAGGCTAATATCTAGATTTCTGTCTGATCATTCACTCATATACCTCTTACTACTTATCAATGGTGTGTTAGTGGCAAAAAAAATTCTAATAGAATTTCAAAGCTATATGTAGGGGAAGTTGTTATCAAGATTCGGGTAGCCACACAAATTTAAATTAAAGATAACAATCTCTTAATAACTTTAGTGCTAAACTTGCCTTAGATGTCATTAAGGTATCGATAATCATTATTGATGGGTATTATTTGAAAGAATATGGGTCCTCACTACCATCCGCCTCATTGTTTTTAATAAAGACCACCAATTTGGTGGCAATTTCTAAATATAATAAGTGTTTTATTATTTTTCCAAACATTGGAAATACCTTCTTGGATTTTAATAATAGCATTTGACTTCCCACGTGCCTCATGAGATAAGGTTGTTTTTAGGATTTGAACATAAGGTGCTTAGTGGTTGATTGGGGCGTATTAGATAGTGGTATAATTTTTTTATGGTCTTAGTCATGGTATAAAACTTGAATGGACTATAATTTGTAGGAAATATATACACCATGTCACTAAGAAAGTATTTTAAACATATACCTGCATAATAGAAGGCACACTGTTCATATCATGAGATTATAATTTGAGTTGTAGACATGGCCTATAATTTTTTGCAAAACATTTTTGGCCCCAATATTATGTCTAACATAAATTGACTTAAAATTTTTATTGAAAATATCGATTTCTATAATTTGTGTGTTAGAATAAGTAGGATCCTTAATATCAATTTCATTTACTAAGAGAAACATGGTATTACATATTAACAATTATACTATTTTGTTGAATATTTGTTCTTTAATGGAAGTTGTATTGATAAAATGAAATGGTATTTTCAAATCCACTAAATGTGTTGACAATATATTAGAAATCTATCATCTTGTCATCACTTTGTAAAGTAGTTTCATTCAAAGTTTATAGAGAATTTTCTTGTATAAAATTTAGCTCATTGAATCTAATCCTACACGAAAAGTTTGTTCTAGGTATTCCTAAGTTGATATATGATATCATAGCCTTTAGGTTATTATGTAGTTTTCTAACTACGTGCACCGAAATTTATTGTGTGATGTTGTGTAGGAACTCAACGATATGTGCAATATGTTTCTTGCATTTGATTAGATAGGAAATTTTGTAATTTATGTGATTTTGTAATTTTGTAATTTTGTAATTTATTTGATTTTGTAATTTATTTTCTAAATTAGTTGCATTGAAGCTTGAAAATTTCATATTTTTGTTTTCATTAATATAGGAGAATATCTTAGGAATTTTTTAATTAAAATTACTATTAATTGAATTTTACTTTCATTTTTTTTATAGTCATGGCTTCTTTCACTCCTAATTTGTTTGAGAGGACTGATTTAGAGATTGCAAAATTGCAATCTATTTTCCAAAATCCAACTACATTTGGGCAGTATAAAGCCCATTGTGAAAAAATATTGGTTGATCTTCGTAGAATAGAGAAAAGTTTGAAAACATATAATCCATTTGATTCTAAATCAATAAAAAAATTTATGGATTCACTAAAATCAAGTGTCTCAGGAGATGTAGGTTATAATGAGATTACATCACGACTTTCCGATAAGGAAGTCGTTAAGAGGTCTTGTTGGAGTTTTTATGCAGAAAAATGGAAAATAAGGGCATATCATGTAAACAAATGTTCATGACCAATTACCATTATACTTCATAACGATGCTACATGCTGAGGTTTACTTAAACCTAACGGTTAACTATTTAGACATCCCTAGTTATTTGGGGTAGGGGCATGGCCGTATTAGCCACAGACAGGCATATAGAAAGGAGGGAGCTCCTGCAATTGTTGACGCATAATAGCTTATACCAAGGCCACAACCATTCTTATCAGGCTTTCAGGATGTCGCAACACCTATCGTTATGACTGCACATGAGGCTGCTATTAAGGGTCTTGCTGGCATTGCTCGCGAGACCCAATTGATCTCTTCTGACCATGTGGGTCAGTACCTTCAGAGACGCGATACTAGTAGTGGAGGTGTTAGTAGCAGTAGTTATGCATGCAGCGAGGTATACGTTCATGCATCTTTCATTTCCCCAGATGACTTTGAGCTAGTTACAGATCCCACTCAGGCACGTCGGCTAGGACACATCATGGCTGCTGACTTATTACATGCATATGAGGTGATTGCTCGGCATTGCAACATTCCACTATTAGGGGTTTTAGATTTTATAGAGTAGAGTGGGAGTGTATCTTCTAGTTAGGGTACTACTACCACTCCTACAGATAGACTTCCTATTACTGGGATTGTCACACGTAATGTTCAACAAATTTTTGTTCCAGTGTGTGAAAATTAAACCTTTAATATAATTATAATTTATTTTAATTGATCATTACTTTACAATTTATTAATATTAAAATTAAACATGTACTTCTATGTTTAGGCTTCTGCTCCAGTGTGTGGAGCTTCACAACCCACACCATCTACCCGTGTCACATACACATAGCTCTTGACTGAGAACAACATGGATCTCGATGTTCTGGGTCTGAGTCAACTTGGCTCAGTTGGTGAAATATTTGCTGGTGTTGAGGTCATGGATGAAAATCCCATACATTTGGAGACACATTCCACAGAGGTATAAATACATGTGTTTTAATAGAATTAATATTTAATCCAAATTGAAATGTTAGAAATTAATGAACTTTATTCAAAAAACTTATTTATGAACTAGTTACATTTTATTTATTTTGTTTCACAGGCATCTATGGGACAGAGATCTACACATAACATAGATACTCCCAACATCCGCCTAGGGATAGATACTGAGGTAATCAATTGTACATATCTGTTATATGATGTATTGAATTAATCAAGAAATTTTCGTAAAATTTTGCTTATATATTTTAATATATGGTACATGATATATATAGTATATGACGTGTATATTCCTTTCTTTTAACATGCAAGGTGCAATAAAGCGTTGTGAGTGGTCTGGCACTCACCCTAGTGCACAGAGGAGACTTCAGTGATATTTTATAGATTTCAAACATTTTAGACATACTTTTAGAGATTTTAGACATGATTATTATATTTTGATATATGTCTTAGACACATGTATTTACAATTATGGATGTGAATATAAGACACCCCCTTATCTTTTATTTTTGTCTCTTGATGATAACATAATAGGTATATAATGATAGATAAGATATTAAATACCCTTCATTTTGTGATATAACATTGTAAACTTCTTTAAAATTCTATATTGAATCATTTTCAATGCTTAGGTAATTTAGTAATACTTTATGTTAAATTAAACATTCCATGGTATAATGGCTTATGTTACTATTTGAATCATATATGATGAAAGTTTAAGTTCAATAGATCATTCAATTAACAACTTGAAATAAGACTCCTAATGACCATAGATTGTAATAGATCATTTTTGGGGGTTATTTTGGGCAATAGATCATTTTTTACACATCCTTTCTATTTTAAAGTCATCTCACCCCCATTTTGGACACATGCAATTATGAATAAATCTACATATATTTTTGTTTATGTAGGAATAAAATGTCATATAGGTCATGTGAACCACTTACAGTCTTGTAAACAAATAATACAACAAATCACGAATTGCATTTTACATTAAAATATATTGCAAATCATATAATACCTTTGCAATTGGAAGGATTTTGTTTCTTAGAGACTTAGAAAAGAGAAATTCATCCATTTTCTCCTTAGAGAACCATTTAAATTTTCTTGGTAATTGATCCCTATATCAAAACCTTCCATATTAATTACATTCTCTCTTTCTACTCCTCTCTTTCTAAGGTAGCTAACTCTATGTCTTCTTGCAACTCTTCTTACACATAAAAGGTGTCGTGCCTCAAATTTTATACCTAAGATGATATATATTTCTGAACTTCAACCAACAAAGTAGGCATTGCTAATAATATACATTCTTATAAAATAAGATGGGTAAATTTTGAAATCATTCTCAAATAATCTTCACACTTTTTGCAATCATGTGCATACTAATCCATAGTTCTCACATATTTTTTAACACCATTAATCTTTTCTCATTACATCTATAACCTATACTATACATTCATCCACTTTCTTTATAACACTCACACATCCTTAGTCCATACAAGCATTTCTCTTGGTCAAAATATGCCTTCTTGCAATCTCATGCAAGACTTACCCTTGAAAATTTTATGGACCTTCTTTTGCTTTATCATAAAACTAGAAAAATCATTTGTTCTACCCATAGCCTTTAAAGCCTCACACCATTATTGACATAATGCACCCTTATGAAAAAAATTCCTTGTTCACCATTGATATTCTTTAGTGCCAAGATGCACCATTGTAAAAATGTGAAGCACTTAACTCCTCCAAAATATCTCATGCTAAGCACACGTAATCATACCACTCTTGTGTGCTTTTGAAACACCTTGAAACATGCCACACATTTTATAAAGTTCTATAAATATTGTAAGGCATTTGAGAGAAAATAATGGAGTTAAGAGATTTTATTTCCCCTTGCTTAATCAACTATACCCATAAAGACTAATACTATCATGTTTCACATTTCTTGTATTACTTAACCATGTCTCCCACATGTTAGCATGCTCTACATATATACCATAAAAATGTTAACTTCCTTGTTTAGGATTTTTTTTAGGATACATTCCCCCCTCCTGATTGTAGGAGAGTTCTCTCATTGTATTTCTAGTTACTCACAATCTATGTTCCATTACATATTCTACAATCTATTTCCCTCCTATCTCATTCTCTATGACATAATGAATCCTTAATGAATCAACACAATTCCAAGCATATTGAAATATGATAAACTTGTATAGTGATAAGGGTACTCCATATACAACCTTTTGGTTCACAACTAAACAAATAACATATATAAAAAACTATGTACATCTGAATTGTAAACTAACATTTCCACATTAAAAATAATAATGCATAAGAAAAACCTTATTTTTTATTCACTAAGTTCATTCTAGATGAAATAACCTTATTTCCCTCCTATCTCATTCTCTATGACATAATGAATCCTTAATGAATCAACAAAATTCCAAGCATATTGAAATATGATAAACTTGTACAGTGATAAGGGTACTCCATATACAACCTTTTGGTTCACAACTAAACAAATAACATATATCAAAAGCTATGTACATCTGAATTCCCAACTAACATTTACACATTAAAAATAATAATGCAACATACATCCACATCATAAATCATGTTTATACCATACATACTTCCATGTAACAACCATATCACAATACTTGAAGTAAACCATAAACCATCTCAAAACAAGTAAGAATCACAAGTATTAAACAACTTTATTGTATAGTGGTCTCCATCGTCCCTTCAAGTAGAAAATACAATGCTATAGCTTAATAGTTTATTACCAGCTATGTTTAGTAATTTATTACATGTCCTTCTATATAATACCAAGTGGCTCTACTCATTGTTCAATGACCTGTAAAAGTTTTTCATGGTCTTCTACATCTAGTCTCCATTTTTTTGCATTTACTATTTGTAGTCTTCACCTACTGCAATTGTAACTCTGTAACAATTATGTGATGGGTGTAATGATACACCTTTTTGTCTGATTTGTAATCAACAAAGTGAATCCCACTTTGGAGGTCTTTCACTTGTTGTAAGTATGTTCCCTGCACAACAACCGAGCCAATATAAAATGTTGTCACTTCACTTGTTATTTCACATGTTAGCTTTATTCTCTCTTTTGTGCAACGCAAAAATTAGTACTCCACTTTCTCAATATTGGCTTCTTCAGCAATGACTACAAATACATCTCCTCCAACAAAATGCAAAGAAACATTCAATGATCCATGTATAGTATAAATTATACATATATATTTAATTATCATATTATACTTGATCCTTTCAAATAAAACTTACCTTTTTAAACCAGTCTAGATATGTGGTCATAATCAGTTGAAATTAATGGCACATCTTCAAAAATATCATCATGATTTGATCCATATGTGTCATCCACAACTAAACAAACTTTCTTCCACTCACGTACATACCCCATTTTCTGACTATTGCACTCTGAATATGATTTCTTCATGCATTCATAACAAAAACAAGAATAATATCTTGTACAGATTGTTGAGTTATTACTATCCATAGTCATCAAAGAGTGCAAAGACCTAGAATTGGGAATCCTTTCACATCCATACTTTGTGCTTCGATTAATACCTTCATTTAATCATGCTCAAAAGATCAATTAAGTTTAAAACAAACAACAAAAATAATAATTAAAAAATTTAAAGTTAGTAACTTGTAGTTCACTTAATAAATCACATCAAGATCTACATATCTATGTTTTAAATGTGCATGTACCTGTTATCTCCCAAAACACTCTGTGTGGGGTTGAAGCTTGTGGGGTTGAAGCATGTGATGTTGAAGCCTGTGAGGTTGAAACCTGAACTATAAAATGTTTGTTATACCATTCAACAATGGTGTGGGAATCAATCAATCGATCTCCCTCATAATCAAAGCTTTGTTTCTTTAGAGCACGTTTGATGCATGCCTCCGCACCATCATGTTCTCCCTTGCCATGATCACTCTAAAAAAAACTCCATAAATGAGGAATTTTTTGATGATGATGAGAATGACTAAGTGCAAAGAAAGGGCGAGTGGATTTTAATTGTGATGCGTAACCATTTGACCAAACAAAATGTTGATCTATTTGTATTCCTCGCTGATGAAGATATTGAAAGAACAAACCAAAACAATGTTGCAAAAAGTGGGTGTCATGTTCCTTGTCATCACTTATATAGACGTGATACTCCTTCTTGATCATTTGCTTCACATATGTACTTTCAACCCCATCCAAATCCAATTGTGCATGCCTATAAAATACTTGAACCATTATAGTAACCTTGTCAGTATGATAATGCTGTGTTTGAATTTATTTTTGATGAGAAAATGAGTAATTCTCAGCAAAATCAACCATAGAAAATATGGAACCAATAGGGAATGTGTCCTTATTAGTCTTGAATTGTGTAGCCTGCCACTTTGAATAGTGAGAATGTTTGATGTAAGGACTAATTAAACTTTGGAAACTTTGCATGAATGTAGCAATGAGGATTTCCTCTTCTACCAAATCCAACCTGGTTGCATATTTTTATGTATTTGAACCTACAAAATCAATTCATAACATGGAAAAATTTTCATGTATTCATTTGCAGTATACATAAAAATAAAAATAAAATCTAACATCCAAATTTAAAAATATAAATTTATATATATCACCTCTTGCAAGCAACCATTTTAACTGTGTCAAAATCATCATTTGTTTTTGGCAGTAGTTTCAAGTCCCCACACTTGTCACAGACACCTTTGATGCAAGTCATGTGATCATCAACATTATCATCGGATATCATGCAAAGAATTGAAGTTATGAATTCACTAACACATGTAGGTCGGGTAATTTATTCCCATGACTTTCTATACACCTGAAAAAAATATAGATTTTGAAATACATTAAATTTAAATCACATCTCAAAAAATGATATTTAAAAAAATTTCAAATATATAGATATAAATGAAACCACGCCTCAAAATATATATACATTCAATCTATAATTTTTTTTGTACCTGATAGTGATAATCAAAGTCAACATGATAGCGACAACAACATGTGTCAAGGACTTTATCATCTCGCACATACCAAGGCTTCAAATTTTCAAACATTCATTGTCCAATCTTAACATCTAGATTTTCTTCTGTAAAATTTATGTACATATCATGTTGAGTTATTTTAAGCCAATGTTTTATATGTTCATCATAGTTATTGCCAGTTATCCTATGTTTTAAAACATCCCTCACATTCGGAGAAGGACGAGTCCTCTCAGTCTAAAAATCAGAAACTATCTTCACAATATTATCCTCTATTTTATCAGAACGTGGATTTCTACACATTAGTGCCCAATTTCCTTCCATAGTAGAGTCATCCAATGTCATCCTCCTCTTTTCATACCTACTGTCCGTCTTTCTAGATAAACCCAATGCCTTGGCAATGGTGGTAACATGATGATTCTTTTTTATATCTTCACTTACAACTGAAGTTAATATTTCTCTCCGAGAAATACTCTTATCAACAGACCTAGTTTTTGTACCAAAAGAACTTATTCCTTTAAAAACATTCCCAACAAATTATTCTTCTACACATTTTGAATTTTTTCATCCAAAATCAACACCTAACAATTCTAATGTTTCCCTCATATCAACACGATTCAATAATGTAACCAACAAATGTGCTCTAGCAACTATAGTCAAATTAACAAATTCGCCGTATATTATCTCTACACTTTTTGTTGTTTTCTTTCGTGATAGTGGTTCTTGTTGGGAAAATTCTTTTAATTTTTGTAAATCCATCTTCACCAAGTGTTTCACATTTTTCTTGGGAAGTAATTCCATAACTTTTGTTATCACTTCAGCATAATGTTGCGCATCATGATCTGTGTCCATAAACATACACATGGGATCCTATCAAAACCCTTGCCTTTACCCAATCTAAAAAATATATTATCATATTTAAACCTTAGAACTAAAAAAATTTACGATCTATCAAGGATTTCTATACATATGTACCAATTTTTGCAGCATTGTCTTTCACTTGTTGTGTCTTCTCTCTCTCTCTCTCTCTCTCTTTGTGCCCTCCTATGAACAGATCTTCTTGCATTCTTCTCTGCATTATCTTCCTCGGTATATTTTTGTTTCTCGTTCTTTGCATTTCCCATGATTCATCCACTTCAATAATTTTCACCTACACACATAAATTGTGATAGATCTTAATGTCTAAGAGTAAACTTGATACAAAACTATATGTGCATGAAACTCTATTTATTTACAAATCTCTGTAGAAATTAGGTTATTTTTAATTTTAGTTTTTTATAACTTAAATAAAAAATTTCTACTTTTAATAGAATTTATATTTAATACGTAAAACAAATTTTCTAATTTAATATTACATATTTTTGGTTAAAAACAATTTTGAAAAAACAAACTTAGTTTAAAATAAAAAAATATGTAAAAAACTAAATTTAAAACATAAAAAGCGAACAATATTAAATAATTAACTTGTAAAAAAAAAATTAGAAGGGGAGACACAATTACGAAACATCAAATTTATAAGGAGACATTTTGGCGGCACTTTGGTGGTGCAGAGGGGGTTCGCGAGAATGGGGGTTCGTGTGAACTTTGTTCATGTGAACCCCCATTCTCGCGAACACCCTCTGAGTGGCACTGACGTGGCACCTGAGTGGCACATTTTGGCTCTAAATCCTTTTGGGGGACAATTGTGAGCCAAAATCTGCCACTCGGGTGCCACGTAATTAGCGTAAACGAACTAGTTAAATTACAAAATTTTGACACAAAATTTAGATTTTTATTAGGATTCTAAAAATAGAATTTTCATTTTAAAAAAATCTATTTTGCTATTTATTTTTTAATTTTTACTAACATACAGTATTTTAGGACAATCAATAGTACACAATCAACCAAATTTGAAAAATAGTAGAATATATCCAAAAAATTTGAAAAAAATGTACTTAGTATTTGTTGAATTCTTCTTCTTACCTGTGAAAAAAATAATTAATTTTGATATAAATATTAAAAGTTATTTGCATAGAAATATGAATGCCATTTATTTTAAGATATTGTTACTAAATAATTAATTAAAAAAAATATATAAGTCAAAAATATGAAAATTTGACAACACATCAAAATTATATATTGAACATACATCTAAAATTTCATGGTGAAAAGATAAGTTTTCATTTAAAAAAAACCACCAGGGGACAGTCATTCCTCTTTAATAACATAAGAAACAACATATGAATAAAATTAAGAAAAATACCATATTTTTTGCCAATGTTTTTTTAAAAAATATACATGTATTCTACACTCTAAACACAAAATTTTGTTTGTTTGTGGAATTTCATGAATATGTACGGTTTTGTGGCTATTACCTTTAGAAAATAAATTAAACTAAAAATTCATGTTTACTAAGGTACAAACCATACCAAAAAGTGGGTGGAGAACTAGCTCCACACCAGAGTGGAATGAGAAAAGAAAGGGAAGTTCGAACCACATTAGTTGGGACCCTATGTTATAGTCACCAAGTACGGCACAGGGGCATACAAACTTGCTCACCCCAATGGTGATGATCTCTGTGAGCCCATGAATGCCATGCATCTTAAGCGGTTCTATGCTTAAACATGGCACAGGAAAGTCAAAAACAGCCAAACAATCAAAAACATTGTAAAATGATCAAAAATACAAAAAAAATCAAAAAGAGAAAAAGAAAAAGAGAAAACAGGTTGTCCACAAGTGAAAACCATGCAATTGTGGCACTTTGGATAAGTCCTTGGGTGAAAAATGGTTTCTAGCACCTTGGGAGGATTCGTTGTTCACAGGCATCTTGCATCTGGAGTGTAGTTTTTTTGGCCTAGCCCTAGTCCTGCCTTCATGATTCCCTGTGAGCCCCATTTTGTCTAGCCTTGATTCGTCTTTGTCTTCTTTTATTCATCTGTGAGGGGTATGGTCTTTCACTATTTCCCATCTTACGTTGGGGCAATTCAGCAGCTTCACCTTCTTGTTCATAGGTGCGTCACTTCTACCCTTGTATATTCCCCATCAAACACTGGGAGCATCCATGCTTTCTTGGTTACCTGTGCACAAATATGGAAAACCGTTAGAAAACAACACAAAAACAATAGAATTTTTTTTCACAAAAACCTAAACAATAGAAAATTGTTTCTAAAAAAAAATATACTGCAAAAACATTCAAAATTGTTTCAAAACACCAAAAACAATAGAAAATTGTTGCATGAAAACAAACCTTACAAAAACATTTACTTACATTTACTTGCATTGTCTTGTTTCTTGCTTTGCTTGTTGTTTGTATCGTTGTTTTTTGTTTTTTCTTTTTGGGTTGTCTGTTGCTTGGGCATACTTTGTTAGGATTCATCTTTTCTTGCTTAGTTTATATTTATTCTTGCTTGCACATATTGAGGTGTGTTTTTGCATGCTAGTGAATCATGATGTATTATGTTAATTCATTGTGTTCTTTCTTATCATTTCATGGTGTTTATTGCATGTGCATTGTTTTGTTATCATACATCACATTACCATCATTATCATCACATCTAACATCATCTATACATCTTATATCAAGAATCAGCTAAGTATACATCATACATGAATGCTAAGCTAATCATCATGTACCGTATCATCAAATGGGGGAAAGAGGGATCGCAAATATAAAAATATATCCCCCCCCGTACCCTTATCATCATATCATCCCATCCATATACATCTACAGTAACACATGAGAAATGCATTTGATATAATTTAAGGATCTATCATGTAACATCCACAACACATGTATGCATCAAACATCAAGATAACATACATGCAAGTACAAAATATGACAACATCATAACACATCCATAAGTGTTGAATCACAAAAAACAACATGCAATAAGATTCAACATAGAGTAATTTCTAATAAAGGGTATTTTACGTCATAGAATTATGCCCACTCATGTCACATGCATCAGGAAACAAAACAATAAAGTACATCATCTCAAAAACACATGTATCTGAGCCCAAAAATTAATCCTCTATATACATGTGTGTCATATACATCTATATCAACAAAAATGGATATACATTGGTACTCTATATCAAAAATGCCTTGAGCTGAGGCATACAAAGATGATACATTAAAAATATCCACATATCTATACAAGTATAAACTATCTATATCGGTACTCAAAATGATACATCATAGATACAATGTGCCATAAAAAAGGGGCATGCATCAGAAAGAATCAAGCCTTCATCACGAGGCATCATAAAAATACAAGTATACAAAGCTATACATCAAAATCAGCCTTCATAAGAGGTATGTATACAAATAATCTGTACACCAAAAATATGGATCTGAACCACAACTCTCACCCTCACTGGGGCTCATAAATTTGTCACCTGGGTGATGGAACAGTGGTGGCTGAGATGATTGTATGATGGAAAAGTGACATGCGAGCGTGGGAATCTACAAGTAACTCTTCCTCGCACCCGACCTCCCAAGGTCATGCCGAGACAACTGATGGGGATGGATTATACATGGGGTATGGACAAATTAATTGGGAAATATTATGTCTCTGACACACACTAATTGAATCTATGAATCTAAGGTGAAGAATGCCCTCCTAACTAGAACTGGCATGATAGATTGGTTGGCGAGGATGATTGATCGAAGGCTCCAATAAATATCGAGCTCTGGCATGATTCGATCTATCGGTTGTGGGATACGTGGAAAATGACCTGGGATTGTTTCGTGTATGTCTCCCAATAGGGTCATGAAAATGGATGATGGATATATAGTGGATTCTATGGGCAATTCTCTGGTCTAGTCAAAAAATATTTAGATTTTTTAGCTGTTATATCTAACAAGGATAACTGTGTGATAATATCTGGTGGAAGTGGAGAGGACCTGAATATCAAGGTACGTAAACCAACATCAACATCTAATTGAATTGTGAGTCTATTGGGTTGTGGGACATGTGGATCACAATAGTAGATTCATGGTTGTTGTGGACCTCCTATGGTCATGTGAAGAATCAATCTCTAATCCCTAGTATGCATTAGTCATATGCATTTTCGGCCTCTATGTTTAGAGCTAAAAGTTGTGCAATCTTCTCATGGGCTCCCTAGGTCCCGTGATTGTCATGCAAGAGAAACAATAAAAACCAACTAAAAAAAAGTAAACTAATTATGTAAAGTATATCTATAACATATATCTAAATTCCCTTTTTTTGTGTTTTTCATGAACTATTTGAATGAAATTTAAAGAGAAATTATTTAATATCTAGCAAATGACAACTAAGCTAATAACAGAATTTAAAACAAACAAAGTAGCCGAGTATAGCTACCTACCTATGCAATTGTGAATCTATTCTAAATAACCAAATAACTCATCTAATCTATTTGAAAGACCCCCGATCTTACCTCAGAAGTGAGGAATGAATCATAGTTTCTCAGAAACTATCAATCCCCACAGCTTCCCTGGAAATATCGAAAGTGAGATTTAACTAAAATGTAATGATTCACTATTCTATTTGGTATGTTTTAACTAGAAATTTGAAAGCTTGAACCTGGATTTTGCAGAATAGTGGCGAATCCGATTTTTTCTGCCTTTGTCCTCTCAGTGTGATCTCCTCGTTCCTTCGTGCTCACGTGAAACCAGAAAATCATGTAATGTTAGCATCAACAGAAGTAGGTATTAGAACAATGGCAGCTTTGGATGTATACTGAATACAATGCGAGTAGGAGAGGGATAGCGTAAGAGAACATAGCTTGGCTTACGCAATTCCTAACAGGATTTATTATGAATCATATAACACAAAACATCCAGAACCTGAAATTATCCTTTTGATGAACAAAACCTGCAACTCTAATGGTTTTAGACTGAAAATAAAATTATTTTACCTCAATTGATTGTATAAAACAGTAATAGCACTAGCACAAGAAGATTGTGTGGCTTCTAAACAGCAAAACAACGCTAACTATGCATGCAACAAATGAAAACTATGAATTCCTAAGAACTGAAAGACTAAAAATATGAAATGAGAAGATGAGAGGCAATTTTTTAGGGGCCATTTGCTTGAAAACCAACCAAATTTTTATAGAATTCCCATTTACCCAAAGGTGAAATCCAAATTGAACTCCTTTACAATAAACAATGGAAAAACACTCTTCCAGGGAACCAAAATCATAAATATGAGAAAAGGTGGTGAAAAAAGATGGTAAACGTAGAAATTTTATGTGATTCGCGATAAAAGGAATGTTTTGGAAAAACACGTGAAGGACCGCTGCCCTGAGCAAGGCGGCGGTTACAGGACCGCCGCCCAGGCAGGGCGGTGGTTTCGTAACTGAAGACAAAAATGTAAAGTAAAAGAGGGGAAAATAGCAAAAGAAATCATGTAGAGGCTAAGCAGGACATGTGGGATGATAAAACAGACTTGGAGAGATTTTCCAGATCCTGAACACCTTACGAGGAGACCTATATCATCATTGCGGCACATGTAACGTTGTTCCGACAATGTAGTACCATTACAATTTTGGGTACGTACATATTTCCCCCTCGGAGAAGCACTTTAGCCATGAAGAGGTGTAAAATGGTGGGTCTGAGTATGGCGGTCCCGAAATGGGAGGTTTAGAAATTATACCTGACACATCCGTGTGTCGAAATGACGCCATCCAAAATTCACACTACCTGTAAAATGAAAAGAGGACTCAAGTGCAGATAGATAAAATAGATCGAAAAATAAATACTAAAATAATATGAAGTGAGGACTTACCATTCGTATGGGGATAAGAACTTACCTTTGTCGGTGCTCCAAACCTGTGAAAAGGGCATTCAAAACAAGTCAAGATGTTATATATGTAAAAATGGGTCCATTTTCCTATTCATTTACGTGTGTTGATTTGATTGATTTTGAGCTCTGGGACCCATGGTGACGGTTTTTGATGAGAGTATAGTCAAAACATTCGTGACGAGATAGTGCTCATGCCTCCGCGAGTGGAACATCGACCCGTGAGATCACAGGTTAGTTCTTCTTGATTTAACATTTTTACCACCAAAATGTTAAAATCATGAAATCTTTGTCATGGCGGGATTATTTTTGAAAATGTCAGTGTTAATAGGGTCACTTAGGGGGGGCACCTAATGGGTAGGCTTTGCTTTAGTCAAAATAGTCATTTTTTCATGTTTTTATGTATTTTTAGGGCACGTGACCCATTTGAAAATTTGGGACATGACCGTTGCCCTGAGCAGGGTGGCGGTTACGGAAACGCCGCCCTGCTCATGGTGGCAGTCTACTGTTTTATACCAAATTTTGCATTTTTAGTATTCTTATATGTTTTAATGATTTTTCCAATGTAATTTAAGTACTAACTTACTCTATTTGGCATGTTTTTGGGTGTATGCAGGTGAAGGAAGAATATATCAAATGGAGCCAAGAGAGAGATTGTGATTGGCTTCTAGCAATGTTGGATGCACTTTCTCAAGATGAGTAAGATACTCTTCAGAGGGCCGGCATATTACGTATATCACGGGTCCCGCATGTGGCACCTTTTAGTCACATGCTTTGTGACCTGTTTTCATATTGGGATGTTGATCGGAACACTTTCTGATTTCTAGGAGTCAGGGGTGAGTGGAATATCATCCTGGAGAATGTCTACCACATCTTGGGAGTCTCGATCATTGGGAGGTGACTCACACTTAAGACAGCAGGGTCGTGGGCTCAGATAGCATAGTGGGCTACATACATGGGAGATGTAGTTATCTCCACTGGTTCGAAGAATGGGGTGAGGGTCTGGTCGATTCCTAGCTTGCCTATCCCCTTGATTCATCAGGCCATTATGGGGATCCTTACCTTGAGATTGATTGGGGATAAGGGAGGTGACACTTTACTCTATTGCTAGTCCCCTATTATTACACAGATTGAGGCACATGGCCAGATTTATGCCTGGGGAGCTGATATACTTGGGACCACTTATCATGATTTGCACCTGGTGGTTCACTTATAGGGACAGTCTTTGAGTCATTTGTCCTTGATTATGAGCTGGGTCTATGAGCATATCATCCCTTATGGGAGAGGTGTAGAGGTGGTGGATCCTGGAGCTGTGAGGGTAGCTAGATGGATAGATATGTCAGTGCTTAGAGCACCCCACTAGCCAATTGCTTCCCTAACTACTGATGATATGGAGGCCACAACTTATTAGGCCATGGAAAGGTTGTGGGGCGAGGAGACATTCACTTTGATCTCTTGCTCTACCACAGGGCAACTTGTGGACAGGATGGGGAAGGTGGAGACACACCCCTTTGATCGAGTGCCTCAACAGATTGGCCTTCCTTACATCAATATGCTCCCCTAGTGGTGCCAGTGTTTAGATTCGTTTGAGAGGCTAGGGGAGGTCCTAGAGGCGGGGGTTGGACCATTGTTACTCATGATGTCCCTATTGTAGCTAGGTGGGTAGTAAGCACTCGAGGGAGAGCCGGTGCTCCTCAGGCACCCTTACTTCAGATTGCCACCAGTCCTGCCCATAGCAGCGACGACCCCATTGATATAGAATCCAAGTCTGAGGAGTTCACAGGGGGGAGAGACAGAGGAGGAGACCGAGGATATGGAGGTCAGCGAGTTGGGTGGAGAGGAGGACAGCGATCCCGAGTGGCATGAAACTCAAGAGATCTTACAGGCTGAGAGGGCAGAGTAGAGTGTGGAGATGGTGACTCTAGTCTCAGAGGAGCCGCCCTCTCAGGACTTAGGCAAGGAGGATGAGTCCATAGAAGGATGCTATGTTGCCCCAGACATAGGAGGAGGAATTCAGTCGGTGGTGACATCTGTGGTAGGTGCTGATGCTTGGGATCCATCTTGGAGGCCGAAATATCTAAGTGAGTTATCACCCTTCTCTTAATATTTTCTTTTAGCTAGGATTGCCTTAGTTGTTATCTCTCATGTTATTTATTCTAGGTCTTACCCTTTTGATCATTTCCTAATTTGTTTTTATCCTTTTTTTATAGAGACTGCTCATGACTGGCGAGACTTGATTTTCCAGGTATGTACTGATACCCTATTGATCCCCATGGAGAAGACCCACGCCGAGCTATCGGTGGATGCAGGGGAGCCTTCGGCAGCTGATAGGCACAGCGATGTCTTTTCCTATGTCTCACATGTGGCCAAGATGGTGACTATCATCCGTACTAAGCTGGCTGTGTATAGGACAGCAGAGTGCCTGATGAGGAGCCACTCTCATAGCAAGGCCACAACTTCTCCTCGGGATCATTAGCTCTTAGTGCATTCAGAGCGCTAGCGTAGCCGGAGTCCTAGATGTGGTCGTGCACCTTCAGAGCGATCTCATAGGGGTTGAGAGGCCACTTGGTTCTTTTTGTAGTGACTTTTAGATTGTTTATATGATTATTTTTTACCTTCCAGGCTATTTGAGTGTTTTGACCATGCCCAGTGCATGATGGCATTGTACAAAACTTGATTATATATATATACTTCTTTTTGGATCAAACTCTTGGTATCTAGGATTTTGTGATTTGTTTCCACATGTAAATTATAATGTTGTTTTTATATGCTTTTTAGAATGTATGGAATGGAGAACAAATGACATAAATGCTTTCTTCCTTTTTGTATTTCATGATGCTGATATATGATAATGTAAACACAATGTGATCTTGAACTTGGATTTTTATAAGCAATGTTCCCGTACTTCATATTTGTTTTGACAAAATGAGATGATAAACTGATATGATGAGCAGATGAACTTGCCCCAATCCTATCTCCACGCAACTAGTAATATGTGAGGGCTCACCACCAAGAGGTAGAAAGGGCACAAGCTATGAAATTTGTTGAATGGTAGAAATAAGAGATAGACAAAGCTTTGATGGAACAAAATTATGATGCTACAAACCTATTCTACTCAAGTGACTCCATAGTTTTAGAATGCAACTTGCTTTGCAGTTTATCCAAACTTAGATCCGTAGATGACCATATGGTTGACAAAATCTGGTTTTCAGGATTTTGGACTCTCTTGGAATTTTGGCCATCTGATTCATTTTTTTTTGAATTAAGACTTCAAAGGTTTATTTGAACTATTGTCTTGTGACCTTCAACGTTACTGTCAAGAGAACCCCCTACACCTTGCCCCATGCTACTAGTAAGAAGTATGGCCTTATCACCATGGACAAGGTACAGGCGAGTAAGGGCATTCCCATCCTTTCCTAACCCTACGTCACTAGTAAGAGATGCAAGCTCATCACCTAAGGTTGGTAGGGCAAGGAAATGTGTAAAAATAATTTTTTTTGTTTGATCTACATGTGACTTATTTATTTGAGCAAAATCTCAGTATGTTCTTATTTCCAAAGAGATCTATATATGGGATAGATGTAACACCATGAAGCTTCTAGAATAGACCATAGGCAAGACACCTATCCTAGGAAGAGACAAAAGTGAGAACAAGCGTGCAAGCCTTGGTTTGGCTACCGTTAAGTCTTTGCCATATCTAGCTTTATTTGATGAAATGATTTTGAAATGGTTGATGATGTTATGAAAATGAAGAAGCATGATTCAAATGTTTATGCAAAAACTATCATAAGTTTGTAATGAATTGCTTAAGAATAAGTCCCTTGATCATCGATTTGTATGAAACAAGGAAACAAAATGAACCTATCTAAATGAAGATGCAATGTAGATATAATTATACAAATAGTGATGACGCTTCATGCGTAAAACTATTTAAGGTGTAGGGAATTGACAGTTTTTCCAAATTCCTCACCTTCTAGTGTGCACAAGAGATACGCACCATTTCCATAGTCTTTCACGAATCGGTATGGGCCTAACCATTTGGGTTGGAATTTCCTTCCTTCACAAGTATTCTTATCGATTTGACTGTCTAGTCTTAAAAATAGATCTCCTTCATATATTTCTCATTCATAGACATTTTTATTATACTACCGGCACATCCAGTTAGCATAGAATCTATGCCACTATTCAACATCTAATCTGGCCTCATCTAGGCTTTCTAGTTGGGAGAGACATGCTTCTCTATAAGCTTCTTCATCCAGAATCCCTTGTAGTGAGATGTGGAGACTGGGTATTTCAACCTCAAGTGGGAGAATTGCTTCTGCTCCAAATACCAATGAGAAAGGAGTTGCTCTTGTTGGTGTTCTTATTGAGGTTCAGTGGGCCCACAAGGCAAGATATAAATTTAAATGCCAATCTTGTTTGTTTTCTTTTACCATTTTAAGGAGAATAGCCTTCAACGTTTTGTTTGTTGCTTCAGCCTGCCCATTAGCTTGAGGGTAATACAAGGAGGCTGTATGATGGTTTATTTTAAATTTACTGCATAGCTCATAGACCTCGTCATTCTTAAAGGAAGTGCCATTATTTGAGATAATTATTTGTGGGACACCGTACTTGCAAATGATCTGGTTCAAAATGAACTTGGTGATCATGGCGCCTAGCACAGCAGTAAGAGGCATAGCCTCTACCCATTTCGTAAAATAATCGGTGATCATGATTATGAAATTATGGCCATCTATAGATGAGGGAGAGAATTTCCTTATCAAATCTAGGCCCCACGTAGAAAAGGGCCATGGAGTCGTGATTGGTTGTAGATCTTGTGTCAGCATGTGAATCTCATGGGAAAATTGTTGGCATTTATTGCTTCTGCGTACAAACTCTACTGCGTTGTGTTTTAGAGTGGGCCAGAAATAGCCCATCTGATGTATTTTGTGAGCCGTGGCATCACCACCAAAATGGCCTCCACACATTCCACTGTTGGATTCGTAGAGAATATTCTTGGATTCTTCTATGTCAAAACACCTTAGAAGCATTCCATCGAAAGCCTTATGATAGAGCACTTGTTCTATAATAACATATTTAGCTACGATAATGCATAACCGCCTTCTTTTTTTTTGTGTAGCACCTTCTACATACGTATGGTCCATAATGTAATTAATAATATTAGTATACCAAGGACATTAAGAGATAGGAGGTCTGGTTTCGATGTAGTATATGCATTCATCAGGAAAATCTAGATCTACTAGATCACCTCCATCTAACGGGTTGTCAGCTAACCAATCTACAATGATTTGTCCCTTAAAAGACTTTTGGTTTACAAAAGTTAATTCAAATTCACCCATTAAGGTTATAAAGCATCCAACCTTTTTAGACAAGAACCCTTGCATGAGGAAAGTTCACAAATGGTCCATTTTCACAATGACCCTTGTTTCTTAGTCTAGCATGTAATGTCTTAGGCATTTCGTTACAAAGACTATGGCAAGGCACTCTCGTTATGCCTACATATAACACATTTCATAATCAAGAAATGTTCAACTAATAAAATAGATCACACATTCCCGTTTATCGTCATCTTCTTGAGCCAACATGCAGGCTAGCGAGACATCTATATCTCGTGAATATAAGATCAAAGGATGATCTGGTCTAGGTGGCATTAACATTGGAGGAGATAGTAAGAAGCGTTTAAATGATTTGAAGGCCTCATGGCATTCCTTTTTCCAAATAATGCAGAAATCCTTTTTCAACAAACTATTGATCGGATGTACAACAAAACTTAAGTTCGGAATGAATCTCCGAATTACACCAAGCTTTCCAAGAAACAATCTAATGCCAGAGTTGTCTGATGGTGGGATCATCTCAAGAACAACCCAGATTTTGGCTGGGTCTACATCGATCCCTCATGATGATATAATGTAACCTAGGAGTTTCCCTCCTATTACACCAAATACGCATTTTTCTTGATTTAGTGTGACTCTGTATTTGATCAAACATGAAAGAATGACATGGAGCACTCCTGGGTGATCGCAGCACTTTCTGGCCTCAGCCAACAAATCGTCTACATAGGATTCCATGATTTTATGAATAAGATCATGAAATATGTATGTCATTGCTCGTTGGTATGTAGTACCAGCGTTCTTCAGACCGAATGACATGACAGCATAGCAATAAGTTCCCCAAGGAGTTATAAACATAGTTTTGGCTTGGTCTTATTCAGAAACTCTGATTTGATTATATCCCGAGAATCCATCCATGAGAGACAAAAGCTCAAATCCAGATGTTGCATCAACGATGACGTTAATGGATGGCAACGGGAAGTCATCCTTGGGACATGCCTTGTTAATGTCTTGGAAGTCTATGTAGATGGGTATCTTCCCATTATTTTTGAGAATGGGGACGATATTAGATACCCACTGAGAGTAATCAACCGGTTTGATGAACCCTACTTGGAGAAGTTTCGCTACTTCTTCCTTCACCATGAGAGCTACCATGGGTTTCATTGGTCTCGATTTTTGTTTAATTAGCTTTGCATCTAGTTTGGTGATGAGGTTATGTACCGTGATGTGTGGGGAAATTCCCATCATTTCTTTATAATTAAATGCAAAATCCTTTTGATGTTCTCTGAGGATCCGAGTGTGTATCTCTATCTCCTCTAGAGTTAGTGAAGACCCTAATTTTAAGATCTTTGATTCTCCCTCCGTTCTGATGTTAATATCAATTATTTCTTCAATTAAAGAAGTGTTACATTCTTCAAACTTAGGCAGGGCTGGAGGTAGTTCCAGATCTTCTCCATTATCTACCGCGTATATGTCGAGATCCTTTTGTGGGGGGGGCTCTACCATGGGGTTTCTAAAGTAAGAAGACGAATGTGGGTTTAAGGAAAAATCTACCATGTGATGGATGAGATGTAACTCTGCATAGGAATTTAGGTAATAGAGAGTGGCTTTATCACTGTCAACACGCTCTAAGATAGTAGATGTATTCTCAACTATGTTTGTTAAAAGAGGGTTTGACATTTTCTTTACTAATGGTCTAGTACGAAGGGATACCATGAAATGGGTGTGTTCCAACTCACTGTTTGGAGTGAAATGTGAAGCTGAGGTTGCTATCAAATCTGCAAGAAGATTTTATTCTTATGGGATTTCCTCAATTGATATGAAGTTAAATCCTTTACTCAAATCTAATAACATTGTTTTGTAGCGTTGGAAATGTTCAGCTCTAGTCTCATACACCTCAGAGACTTGGTTTGATACTAATTGAGAGTCTCCTAACACTCTGATTTCATTAACACCGAGCCTTTTAGCTATGATGAGACCAAGGAGGAGGGCTTCGTACTCAGCGCCATTGTTTGTACGATCAACATCTAGCCCCAGCCCCATAACGACATCTAGCTCCATTGAAATGGAGAGTCTAATATTTACTTGGGAAGATGGATGTTGGAACATTTGCTACGCCCACTTCTTTCGCTTTGGTTACTTAGACCATGTAGAGTTCCTCTTCTGGAAGAGAACTAACTCCTAGGGTACATCCCATACCTACATAATCAAATGGCAGGAAAATTGGTAGATCCTATTCTAGCAATTTGACCATTTTTGTAGTAGTTCCTAATGATACTATTTTTACAATGTTAGCCTCATCCTTGAGGGCTGGGATATTGTTGACTAGGCTCGTAACTTCTAACCCTATTGTAGGTTTCAAATTTTTGTCCAGTTTCGAGTTGGTTGGCTTGTTAAGTTGGTTTTTTGGGAGTTCAAACTCAGAGTGAATGCCTAGCCTTTTCTTTAGACCTGCTAGGTGTATATCAAATGGTTTTGGATCACCTTTCGCTATGAATATCTTTCCTAAGTGCAAGAATATTACTTCCTGAAATAACATAGAAGGGATTGATTTCATACGGTGTATCCACGGTCGACTGAGAATCATATTATAGTTGGTTTCCCGATCTATAATATAAAACTCAGTTAGGATTGTTTTGGGTCCCAAGGTGACTGGTAGTATTATATTTGCAATCGAAGTGGCTTTAAGGCTATCATAGCCTCTTAGTGTATTCTGAGTCATGGAACAATTTGTTTCTCCATACCCTAGCTTTTGAAGGAAAGAGAAGGGGACTATGTTAACTGCTACCCCATCGTTAACCATTGCACATTTAACATAGTCGTTATAAACCCACACTCGTAAATATAAGGTTGGATCACCTCTATGTGCAATCTCAACATTTATTGGCATTTTACTTATATCGAATATAAACTCAGTATCCCTATTTGGTTGCCCTGGAGGGTGAATATCGAAGTCTATATGGTTTACTTGTGTTTTGGGAGGTGGACTGATGTTAATTAAATGACCTAAGCCTAATGCTTCTAAAAGAGCGGTCCTATGGGTAGGAGAGTTCTTTAGCAAGTCCAAAAAGGAGATGTGAGAGAAGGTCTTTGTTAGGTCATTAATTAAATCATAGGAACCTACGGGTTTTACTAATTTTTGTTGAATGTTATCTAGACCTAGTGGGTAACTTGGATCTAGTTGAGAGGAATACCCTCATGTCCTCGTTATGGCTTCCACATGTAGCTCAGTGCCTAACTCCACTAAACTGACTATCTTGGTTCATGGCTGATTTCCTAATTGCGGTGTGACAGGTGGATTTAGTGAAGTCGAGGCTTCATGATCATTGTTTCCTATCATCACACCCTTTTTCGTCCCATTTGGATTTAATTTGTTGTTATTTTGATTTGGGAGTGGATCATTGAAGATATTGAGGGGTGGAATTTGAGAGGAGACTACTCCCGTGAAAGTATTTGGCACAGGTGATGTAGGATCTGCTAAGAATATATCTATGAAAAGTTGTCTTTGTTCTTTTGTCAAATGTTGCATGAATTTATTGTAATCATGGAAAGTTCTAGTGTCATGACCTTGGACTTTCTGGAAACCACAATACGAGTTGGGAATTTAATTCTTAGGTTGTTGGCTTGGCACATATTGTGGTCCAAAACTCTGATTAAACCATTGAATACTAAATTTTTGCATTTGTTGTCTTTGGTTTTTGTTTTGGTTTTGATATCTAGTTGAATTTTGACTTGGACCCTATGTCTGGGTCTTCCTTTGTTGTTTTTGTTGTGGATGATTAAAATCCATCGAGTTGATTGTCGGGGTAAAGTAGTTGTTTCGTTGATTGTTAATCGGCGGTGGAGTATTTATAATATTTGTTTTTTTTTCTTGGTCATTTACTCCATCTGTTGTTACGCCATGATTTTTGTTAAGGATTTTAGGTCCTTGATTGACGTTGGTGGTAGTAGGATAAGTTGTAATATTTTGGTTGGGCGTGATTAACCTCCCATTTATTCCATACGTCTTGCGACCACTATAGATTACAGCTTGATCTATTCGGAGGGCACTCTCGAGCACCTCATCATAAGTTCTTAGTGGGAACTTCTGGACCCCTTCCTTTACCTCTCTACTGAGAGAATGAAGGAATAAATCACATAGTTCCATTTGGTCCATGTTTGGAGTGCTTGCTAAAGAATAGAGGATTGTACGCCCTCTTTGGATAAAATGAGCAATAGATTCATTGTGTTCTTATTTGTTATGCAAGAATTCCCTGATTCATGTCCTTAATAATTTGTTCATGTCAAATGCCTTAATGAACTCTGAAACAAGTTGTTTAAATGAATGTGTTGAGGCTTCAGGTATTCTATAATACCAATCAAGGGCGATACCTTCTAAGGTTTTGGGAAATATTTTAGTAACAACTCCATCCTAGGGGAGTAGTTCTCGAATGGTTGTGGCATAGGACTTAATGTGTGCATTCAGGTCTCCCTCCCCTTTGTATTTAGGTAGATCAGGGAGTAGTATTGGAAGCATGATGTTTCATATGGTGAAGTCTAAGGGTTATTTCAAATATTTGGAATAAGTTCCTATCGCATAGGTTTCAACCGTCGATGGTGCCTGCTGAGGGGGTGGAGGTGGAATGGGTTGTTGATATGGCGTGGCATATGAATTTGCAGGGATATAAGGAAATCCCTGTAGTTGAGTGAATATGCCAGGAGAAGAGAACATATCTCCCTGAGGTGATTTGGAATACATGTTTAAGTACGGAGGAGTATTGCCTAGGAATGGATTATTTTGTACTAGACCGGGAGGTATCATATTTTCCACTAGAGTGGCATTAGAAAACGTGGTTCTAGTTGGCACTTGTTGTGAATACTGAGTAGGCATGCCCAACATGCCTATTCCCGTGAGGAGGTCTACTTGGATAGGATGATGTGGACGATTGGAATTTCCTGCCTGCATGAATTGAGAATTTTGACTTACTTGAGAAAGTTCTAACCCTCTAACTTTTTCTACTAGAGTTGAGATGAATTCATTTTGTGAATTTAAAGTATTTTGCCTTAGTGGTGTGTGTTGTATTCTTTGAGGTTGTATAGGCATATGGTATCCAGCTATGAATTGATCGGTACCCTGCCAAGTTTCACCGAGGGCATTTCTTATAGGTAGTGGCATGGAGGTGTTTTCTTGAAAACAGACCTCGGGTTGTGTTTGTAAACCTCCTATAGGTGGGTAGATACTCTGAGAGTGTTTTTCACTCCTAGCATAACACACTGAATGTTCATCATCTAAAAACAGATATGGATCTGATTTTCTACTAATTTTTGGTCTAAGCAACACTTGAGGAGATGAACTAGATTCTCCTGTAAACATCATGTTGTTCAAGCTTGAAGGCCCTGGTTGTTGCATTTGAGTGAGCTGATCCAACTCCTTTGTTTGGAAAGAAGAACTATATCTATTCCTTAGAGGTAGAGTTTGTGTGGATAATCAGTTAGTTGAATAGTTTTCACCCCATGCTGACAGCGAGGGTGATTGCTGTCTATTCAGTTGATTGTAGTATGCTTCAAGACCTAGGAGAGGTCTGCCATATGCATCGAATCTCAACATATTCAGGGGGTATATGAATAACCACAGAAAAATGAGAAAGAGCGAAGGTGGATGGAAGAAATGAAAACTAAAAGAGGAAGAATTGTTTCTTTCACATTAGGTTCACCAATTTTGTTCATGAAGTTGATGTTAAGGCTAATGTGGTAGAGAAGATGAAATAAGTGTTCAATTTCATGTCAGGTTCACCAATTTTGTACGATGGAAAAGTGAAAAATGAGTTTTGGAATCTACAAGTAACTCTTCCTCGCACCTGACCTCCCGAGATCATGCTGAGACAGCTGGAGAGGATGGATTATACGTGGGGTATGGACAAATTAACTGGGAAATCTTATGTCTCTGACATTCACGAATGGAATCTATGAATCTAAGGCAAATAAGGACCTCCTCCGAGAGTGTTTTTCACTCCTAGCATAACACACTGAATGTTCATCATCTAAAAATAGATATGGATCTGATTGTCTACTAATTTTTGGTCTAAGAAACACTTGAGGAGATGAACTAGATTCTCCCGTAAACATCATGTTGTTCGAGCCTGAAGGCCCTGTTTGTTGCATTTGAGCGAGATGATCCAACTCCTCTGTTTGGAAAGAAGAACTATATCTAGTCCTTGGAGGTAGAGTTTGCGTTGACAATCGGTTAGTTGAATATTTTTCACCCCATGCTGAGAGCGAGGGTGATGGCTATCTATTCAGTTGATTATAGTATGCTTCAAGACCTAGGAGAGGTCTTCCATATGCATCAAATGTCAACATATTCGGGGGGTATATGAATACCCACAGAATAATGGGAAAGAGCGAAGGTGGATGGAAGAAATGAAAACTAAAAGAGGAAGAATTGTTTCTTTCATGTCAGGATCACCAATTTTGTTGGTGAAGCTGATGTTAAGGCTAATGTGGTAGGGAAGATGAAATAAGTGTTTGATTTCATGTCGGGTTCACCAGTTTTGTACGATGGAAAAGTGAAAAGTGAGTGTGGGGATCTACAAGTAACTCTTCCTCACACCTGACCTCCCGATATCATGCCGAGACAGCTGGAGAGGATGGATTATATGTGGGGTATGGACAAATTAACTGGGAAATCTTATGTCTCTGACATGCACTAATGGAATCTGTGAATCTAAGGTAAAAAAGGCCCTCCTAACCTGAACTAGTGTGATAGATTAGTCGGCGAGAATGACTTCTTGAATACTCCATTCAATATCAAGCTTTGGCATGATTTGATCTATGGGTTGTGGGATATGTGGAAAATGACCTGGGATTGTTTCGTGTATGTCTCCCGATAGGGTCATCAAAATGGATGATGGATATATAGTTGATTCTATGGGTGATTCTCTGGTCTAGTCCAAAAATCTTTACCTTCGTTATCTGCCATATCTAACAAGGATAATTGTGTGATAATATCTTGTGGAAGTGGAGAGGACCTGAATATCAAGGTGCGTAAACCAGCGTCAATGTCTAATTGACCTGTGAGCCTATTGGGTTGTGGGACCTGTGGATCATAACTGTAGATTTGTGGTTGTTGTGGACCTCCTCTGTTCATGTAAAGAATTAATCTCTAATCCCTAGTATTCAGTAGTCGTATGCCTTTTTGGCCTCTATCTTTAGAGCTAAAAGTTGCGCAATCTTCTCAGAGTAACTTACAGGTGTTCTGGCAACTTGAATTCTTAAGCTAGTGCATATGTCGGTTAGAATGTCTCCTGCATCTGGCTGTGGGACCAAAGGATCATAACCAAATGTTTTCTCTCTTTCAAGCCCTTCTACAGTTATCTGGATATTTATCTAGGGTAATCTATAGTTTGGCTGTTTTGACCAAAACGTATGTGCTTTTTCGTCTTCTATGTTTAATCCTCTTAACTGTGAGCTAATTTCTTGTAGGTCTATTGTCATTCGGAAGAATTGAATTCTAAGATTTTGATCTATGTCAGTTATTTCTGCCACAAGATTGGGTTGAGGCACGATTGGCTCGAATATGTATTCTCTGGGCTCCCTAGGTCCCTTGATTGTCATGCAAGAGAAACAATAAAAACCAACTAAAACAAAGTGAACTAATTATGTCAAGTATATCTACATCATATATCTAAATTGCCTGTTTTTGTGTTTTTGATGAACTATTTGAACTTAATTGAAAGAGTAATTATTTAATATCTAGCAAATGACAACTAACCTAATAACAGAATTTGAAACAAAAAAGTAGCCGAGTATAGCTACCTACCTATGCAGTTGTGAATCTATTCTAAATAACCAAATAACTCATCGAATCTGTTTGAAAGACCCCCGATCTTACCTCAGAAGTGAGGAATGAATCATAGTTTCTCATAACTATCAATCCCCACAGCTTCCCTGGTAATATCAAAAGTGAGATTTAACTGAAATGAAATGATTCACTATTCTATTTGGTATGTTTTAACTAGAAATTTGAAAGCTTGAACCTGGATTTTGCAGAATAGTGGCGAATTCGATTGTGTATGCCTTTGTCCTCTCAGTGTGATCTCCTCGTTCCTTCGTGCTCACGTGAATTCAGAAAATCATGTAATGTTAGCATCAACAGAAGTAGGTATTAGAACAATGGCAGCTTTGGATGTATACTGAATACAATGCGAGTAGGAGAGGGATAGCGCAAGAGAACAAAGCTTGGCTTACACAATTCCTAGCAGGATTTATTGTGAATCATTTAACACAAAACATCCAGAACCTGAAATTATCCTTTTGATGAACAAAACCTGCAACTCTAATGGATTTAGACTGAAAATAAAATTATTTTACCTCAATTTATTGTATAAAACAGTAATAGCACTAGCACAAGAAGATTGTGTGGCTTCTAAACAACAAAACAACACTAACTATGCATGCAACAAATGAAAACTATGAATTCCTAAGAACTGAAAGACTAAAATTATGAAATGAGAAGATGAGAGGAAATTTTTTAGGGGCCATTTGCTTGAAAACCAACCAACTATTTATAGAATTCCCATTTACCCAAAGGTGAAATCCAAATTGAACTCCTTTACAATAAACAATGGAAAAACACTATTCCAGGGAACCAAAATCATAACTATGAGCAAAGGAGGTGAAAAAAGCCAGGATAAACATTGAAATTTTATGTGAGTCGCGATAAAAGGAACAATCTGAAAAAATGCGTTAAGGACCACCGCCCTGAGCAGGGCGGCAGTTACAGGACCGCTGCCCTGCCTGGGCGGTGGTTTCGTAACTGAATACAAAAACGTAAAGGAAAAGAGGGGAAAAGAGTAAAATAAAGCATGTGGAGGCTAAGTGGGACATCCGGGATGTTAACACATACTTGAAGAGATTTTTTGGATCCCAAACACCTTGTGAGGAGACCAATATCATCATTGGGGCACGTGTGATGTTGTTCCGACAGCATAGTACCCTTAAAATTTTGGGTACATACAATGACCTCAGTCTAGCAAGCTACTCTGGTATAGGATACCTCACTAAATGCATCAAGTGGCCTAATCTCAATGACGAAGAGCCTGTCGTGTTCGACCCTGACTATCAAGATAGTACCACTCACTGCTTTGGAGGAACTACCCTGTAATAGGCAGTCCTGTAAAATAAAGCCTCACAACCAAGCCTCGTGGCATCATGTATCAAGTCAACATCTCGGGAGGTGAGGGATGCTTGAAGGGAAACATCACGCTCCCCTATCACTTTTCCTAAATCGGCCTCAGCTTGTGTTGCAGAGGTAACCTATCGATCTCTCTTGGTAGTCATAGTCTCCAACTCATCTCGTGCCTAATCCCTCTATGCAAGAAGGCCCTGTGATCATGTATATATATGATCTCTCTATGTAATGACCATCCGCACCTATGACTTGGACTAGTTTGGAGACTTAGTATCTGGGCCCCCTATGCTCCTGTCTCTCGAATCTAACTCTGCCATGCCACTCTGTCATCTCCTAGGTCAGCTTAGGCCCGAGCTTGGTCTTGCTCTAAAAGTAATGTGATAATGTGAGTTTGGGCCTCATCATGCTCCACTATTGAGATCACACACAAACCTCAGGCCTCATCTCTCTCGACTCTTGATGTATCTCTGTTAGCTAAGACCTGTTGTAACTGCTACTGGATTGTGGCTATCTGTGCCACTAGATGTGAGGTTGTCTTTGCCGTCAGGACTATTCCTTGGGATGCTCTAGATGACTGGCCCTACTCTCGGACCCTCGTTCTAGATGGCTAAATTGGTGCCTGTACTATGCCCTGTGGCCTCGGTCGCTATTCCTATGTAACACCCTTCCCATCATGAGGAATTCCATTAAAAGGATCCTCTGGATCCGGCCCCACTATTCTTGTTATGCGCTCAAAACCATGCCATATCTCTATAGGTCGATGAGCACCTGCTGTCGAAGCCTCCTTCGGAATGGTGAGACACCGGGGTAAAATAGTGGCATACCAGGCTGCATAATCTAATGTGGTCCCTGGATCCCGCACCTATCATGTTGGGTCCCATGTCAGTGGGACACCCTATGTAATACTCACCCTAGCTCAGGCCACATGTATGCGAGACCCCATGGTCTGTCTCTCTGAATCTCTGCATGCATGCCAAATGTTTGGTTGTGGGACCCCCTATACTCTGCCAAGTTTCCGCTGGCACCTATCTACTCAATACAACCCAATAATGTAGTTGCGGCTACCGATGATAAAATGCTCTACTAAGCACACACTATGCTTTGTGGCATCCTCTAGCCACTAGAATTGTCTGTAAGGCCACTAGATAACATCTATCACTGACAGCTCATCGAACTCTTACATATATCTGAATAGGCTATTGAGGTGGCCGCGTACATCACACACCATGTAAGACATCTCCTCTAGGTCTCAAACGCGCAAAGTGCCCACAGGGTGTCTGATGGCAATATGGTCCCATGACTAGATCTGAAGTAAGAAGTTGGACCCAATGTCTTCTGACTATGGTATGTAATCAAATGTAGGTTTAATACAAGTGGGCCAAAATACATTGTCCCCAGCAGTATCTCTCACCGCTGAAGATGCCATGAACCAAAGGTAACGGTCCTCTCAGGAATGATGTCCATGTCTTATCAGTGAGTAAGAACCCACTGATAAGAGAAATAATATAGAGAGGCCGCCAATGCAATGTGGGGTCAGAGATGCACTCGTGTAGAGCTATGGTCATCCCATCATGCGTAATATCATCTACATCAAGAAGGTCACTGTAGGATGCTCTAATCAGGCCTACATATGAGTTGTACTCAATCAAGGTGCCTATGATCGGCATGCGAAGGATCCGCCATACATCCTCAAGGGTCACCGTTATCTCCCCTATGGGTAATCTGAAACACCAAATCTCACTATGCCATTGCTCAGCTAGCGCAGTCAGTAGGCCATGATCCAATGTAATGGAAGGCATTCGAGACATAGGGCCTAGCCCAACCGCCTCAAGAAGTATCATCATGGCTTTTTGGTCTCACCAGCGCATGCTCCCCTCTAGCTCTATTATCTGGAAGTGGCACTCCCGCATCTGGAAAACTGGTAATTATCTCTGTAAAATATCAAATCACTCGTCAGTTACTAACATTTGTTCTAAAAATCTATCTACAATTTTAGGGTTAACCCAAAAATCATAAAAATTCTTCTAAGTGTCATCTTTTTGACATTTACTTATCTTTTCTCCACTAGTCTGGGATTCCTGTGTGCCCTTTTGGGCATGTACACCCCCTTTTGGACACCTACAAGCTCTTTTGGGCATGTGTGCATGCGTACATTTGCCTTTTAGCGCTTGTGCCCTCATTCAGGTGTTTGCGTACCTTTTTTGGCATGTGCACCACACATTTAGTGCTTGCGCTTGTGCACGTGTACCCCTAGGTGTGTTCACCCCCCTTTTATTATGTGCTCCACGTTTTTCACGTGTGCACCCCCTTTCTTGAATGTGTGCGTGCGTTCACCTATGTTGTGTGTGTGTGTGCACGTGGGTGTGTGTACTTAGTGCCTGCACGTGTGCGCTTGTGTATTGTGGCACGTGCACCCCCGAACAGATGCTTGCGCCCTTGACCTGACACCTACGCCTGTGCGCATGCATGCTGATGTGACTTCTTAGAGCTAAAAGCAAAATTTAATTCATTAATGACTAAAATTAATGAGCAATGTTTCTATACTCACTAAGGGGCCATCGTATGTGTACTGCTGGTACCCTCGGACTACATCTACCTGTCTCACTCGGTCTCATGCGATCACCATGGTCCTCATCAATATCAGATCCTCATAGTAAAAATTCTAAACGGCTCGGTTAAAATGAATTGGTTGCAATGTTCTTACCCCCCCAGGTGGGGTATATTAACCCATTTTTCACTGCTAGGAGAGCCTAGAGGCCCGTTTTGATCACTGTTTTCTTCTCTGTTTACAGTGGAATAATTATTTTTATTAAATAATTATTATTTTTCTCTTATTTTTCACCGTATATGGCCATTTTTTTCTATCTAATACCCCTTTCTTCTCCCTCAGACAATTTTATTGCTCCGATTCGATTTTTCTTCTTATCCACTCTCGTAAATAATTATTTTTTAAAAAATAATAATTATTTTTTATTAATTTTTCCACTAAATAAGGACATTTTTGTCACTTGTTTCTTTTTTATTCCACCTAGGGTACTTTTTGTTGTGCCTAGGCCCTTCATTCTCTTTCTTCTATTTTATTTTATTGTTCACCACAATTTGGACAACGTGAAAAAATAAAAACAATATATATGTCAAAAAATCTAAAAACAGGGCAAATTTTTTCAAAAAATCCTAAAAAGTAAAAAAGCTACAAAAATGGTAACTTGTTTATTACGGCTAAAACTTGTGTCTTGCGTATGGTATTTTCTCCATATCCTGCTAGTTTGTCCCACATCTTCCCTGATTAATACGACTCGTGGATTGCCAAATTCACAACCATTCAAAAAGCTAGTTTCTTGCTTCGTCTGTACTCTAGGGAAAATTTGTTGCTTGGTGTTGTTTCATTGCACACAACGCTTTTTACTTGGACCTCGTGTCCATTATCATTTCCCCTTGCATGTATCCTTTCTCAGGTCATCATTTTTAACCCTTGTCGTTAATCATGAACATGTCAATCTCTTTAGCTACTGACAAAAAACACATTTGTATAACTGTCTTGACCGTTGTTGGGTTGGATATGTGCGTTCATACTTGTTTTCCCAATTAAATGAGCTTGTTTCCTTCTCATATTGCATTACATTGTTATGTATGTTTACATGGGGTTGGTATTTTCAACAATGGACATTTTTTTTTTAGAATGGCTTTTCATTTCGTTCTACCTTTGTCGTGTGCTTATATTTTTCATAAGGACCGATGATGTAGCTCCTATGTGCTAATATGATGACATCAAAATTGTTCCAATCACACAACAACTAGAGTCTCAAGCTCTTCTCTCCACTCCTCCATATTTCTTCTACATCACTTTCCTCTCACCCCTAGTATTCTATCTTCACCAGGGCATCCTGCCCCTTACCATTCTTCTATCTATCTCTCAACCTTTTTCGATCATCGATCATCTTCCTTCATCACCCCATCGACACTCGAGGGGGCATCTCTCCCTCCTACTAATTTTTCTTCTATCCCTTCAAAATTTTCCATCCGTCTACTATCTTTGAAGTAGTGTCACTAAGGCCACCCCAAAGAGGGGAAAATATAGACACCCATAATTACACCCGAGCAATTTAAATACTTAAATTTTGCACTAATTATCCCCTCTTATTGCAAATTGACAACATATCGTCAATAAGCGCTCATCTTCTCTCTTATTGCTCATTAATTAATGACACCATACGCCAATTAGTTAAGTCACCTATATAACTAACATGCCTTGATTAACGACCTTCTCGTTAATAAATCACCCCTTCTACCTAGACTAATTAATTATCTGGATTAATTAATTAGATTTCCCCTTCTATTTAACCAATAAAACAATATTTAATTGATTTAATAACCATTCTAATAGCCTAAATCATACTAATATTCCTCTAATTAGCTTCTATAAGCTTACATCTACCTATTAGTTAATCACCTTTGATTAATTAAAACACCCCCCAACTCACATGACTTGCTAAGCATAAATTAAACCCTTCTAAAGTAAGGTTACATTTTATAAAGCAACCTTATCCATTCCTAATCATCATTTTACCTTTATCACATATGCAAAGGGGATGAAGTGTTTCCTTTATCCATTGGGCTATATAAGGAGCCCTCCTTTTACCTTTATACGTTCACCTAAACTTCTTGAGAGAGACAAATGCAAAGCATATAACAAAGATAGACTAAAAGCTTTACATTTTGTTCTCCTTGAGAGTTCACCATTTTTGGAAGAGCTAAGCCTCTTATTCTTGCATTCTTTAAGGATCAAACAAGTAGTTTTTGATTGCCATTGGAGCTACATAGGTCCATTCATTTTTTTTGGTAATCTAGGAGAGTAGAGATTTTGAATGGGATGCTAGTTTTGATCTTATGTATTTCAAAGTTATGATGTTTAGTATAGGTCTTGTTTAGCTCTTTATCTTGATGGTGCTTAGGCTTCGTCTTAGCTAGGTTATAGAACTATTTTAGGTGGTAGTTCTAATGCTTCATTTAATTTAGCGTTAAGAAAAGTATACATGCACACATTTATCACACATGAATTAATTGTATTTTTAATATATCGATCTGATTTTGTATGGATGTGTATTTATCCCCTGTACTTCCACAATACAATAAATTATCCATAAGTATTTACATATTCTAAATTGAAATTATGGTCCTTGAATGGTATAAAAAAGTGTCCCAGATGTCAAATCAAGCTACATAAGATACCTTTATATGTTTCCCCATAATTTATTCTCTTGACCACTTATTTGGATGTAGTACCACATTTTCAAAACTAAAGTAAGATCTTGAAGATTTATTAAGTTCATTGAAATAAGGGTTCCTTACATGTGTATAGATCCTCAACAAATCTTATTGCTATGGTTACATGTTAATCAATTCTCTTGAGGGATACAATTTTTTGTTTTGTCTTCTGACTCAGATTATAGTAGGAGGTGAAAAGTCCCATTTCTAAGGTCCCAAAATCTTAGCCTATTTCATTAATGTCATCATTAGGTCATGATTAAATTCTTAAAGAATATTTCTAAATGTAGTTCGCCCAACCACATAAATACGTATAAGTTAGAGTGTGACATTGGACTCTATCCATATATCATTGTTAGACTGACATTGAGTTGATTAATTTATGTAGCATATCCATTGGTTACATTGATCTTCAGGATATTAAGCTGGGGTGTTTTCGGCTATTGTGAATTTGGATAGTGACATGGAATTGTGGTCTAACGTAGTTCATAGACTATTTCCCATCATCTCGCTGAGTTGGTTGGCAACTATATGTGAAATCATTGAGATCATTTTTTCCTATATGCTAACATTTATTTTTCTAGCCTTCAGTATGGGTACTATCCATGCAAAACAACATACATAATAATGTGAATAATGATAGAATTATCCCCCTCCTGAAAAAGTAGTGAACCCCACATAACTGATAGGCCCAACATTGTAACCATTACAAAACTAGAGTTTTGATAACATGATTTTTTATTTGGAACTTGACTCTACCACTTATTCACAACTACATTTGTCTACCTTCTTATGTTATCCACATAGCTTGACATTCCAACACTATACAACACTCACGATTTAAAATTTTTAAACATGAGAGATTAATTATCAGTGTATTTGTATCTTGGAAGGAACTTACAATTTCGAAAATCCATGTTGTTACTGTAAATAATATTCATGGAAAAGTACATTAATGCAACTAGTTTTGTCCATAATATACAGAATTCCAAACTTATGTTGCATCGATGAATCATAGCTCTCCAGATCAATTCAGTGAGCCCCACTGGAATCATACTTAGAAGAAAATCTAGAATAAACAACTAAGAACTACATGGTATCTTTAATAGGGAGTTGATTAACTTCTCATATGGATGGATAATTTTTCTCTACTCACACAAAAATCATCATAGCAGGAAGGATTGCTGATTGGCTAAGTATATTTTAAAAAAAATTTCCTTGATAGTGGTAACTTCCTTGAGAAGACCATCGATCCAACGATATTTTTTTCCAGGCCAATATCCTAAATATTGGAATATGATCCAAATGGAGTACTATTTCAGACAATCTAGATTTGAGAAAAATAAATTTTCTTAAAACTATTCCTTCTTGCTCATTATAGAGGGTTTCATCTAGAAAACTTGAACTCATCCTCACATTAGCTAAGTACACCCGTGTTAACATAAAGTTCATTCATGTTTATTATCTTTACACAACTCATTGTTGTCATTTTTTGAAGTTAAAATGCACAAAAAAATCTATAAACATCCATGATTTGGCCCAGAGAAGTAATAAGACATCCTTCTGAGATCTCTCTTATTAAATGTAACTCATGTCTTTCTTTGGAATTGGACTTAATGTTTCATAGCGACCTTATCCTGTATAGTTTTGGATGAATATGATAAAAATTGAACTATAATATTTCAAATTTCGAATCACATAAAATATGGAGAATATAAATGTCATCTGGGATCATGAATGACAATGATATAGGTTAAATTTTGGGAATGTTTCATCTCCTACAATATGAGTGGATTCAAACGTCATCTTCAATCCCTCATATCACTCTACATGGAATCTCTCAGAACTTATCTCCTAATTAATCTCTCAAGACATCCCTAGGATCACATCACACTGACAAAATAGCCATCATGAATATATCTTAATGAACAACTCATCTACAGGTTTGAATTAAAATATCTACAACTATATTATTAATATGAGTTCTATAAACTCATTATTAATAATATTAAAATTGGCCCTTCCCAATATATGTACACAATATTTGGTAACAAATTCCAGTAGAAGCAATATAGGGTCATTGGGTATAGCCATAGTCAAAATGCATGCTATGGTAGATATCACATATTAAGACCTAATGATATGTAATCTTTAATCACCTTATTCTCCTCAACCTAGAAGTGATCCAACATACTGCATAGGAGGATATCCCAAATTTGGACACTATATTTGTTTTGTAACAAACAAGTTTCCTTACATTTCAAGAGCTCTAGGGAATTGATAATAGTGTATGAAGTTATCTCCCTCTGAGATAAGTGAAGTAGAATGACACATTAGAAAAACATATTTTCATATTTTTCCCATGTGAGAGTGGTAATATCATATCGCTTAAGGGTATCAAAAATCCTCCCATATTCTAAATAGGTCAACACATCCTTTCAACTAGAAGATTTTGATAGTCCATACAAACACTTTTTACCGAGTTGTACGATTATGACCAAGATCATTTTCAGGTCACAATTTCATCAATGAAGCACTTTCAATCCCAAATATATCTTTTTTTTGCAATTAAACCATCCAAAATCTCCCAGATCTAATAAAAATGAGCTAAGTGTAATATTTCCCTCTTTTTTGGAACTTGTTATATCGATAGTTAATTTTAAAATTGTTATTTTTATATGTGTACTTAAATTTAGAAGTCAATTAAATCAAAATATACACGTCTAATAATATTTCATAGTTTTGATGTATGTTTAATTCAAAACATCGAAAAATTAGAAAATGAATGAAATATTCACTTCTAAAAAACTTAATTCATTTAATAAACTTAACATTTTATAATCAAACATCATATCTAAAAAACCTAGTGTCCCTAGGCATTACCATTATAAGCATAGGTTGTTTTTTCTTTTATTTTTATCATCACTTTTCAATTTTTATATATTATTTCCTTGTATGCCATATCAGTTTAGTGCTCATTTTTCCAATAAATTTATTCAAAATTTTGATATTTCACCTCCTACTTGCAAGTTTTGTAGTCTTATGCATTCTTCTATTCCCACTTATAGTTTTCTTCTTCATCCGCCTACACATGAGGTTTCCTTACATGACATTGAGACTCATAGTGAACAATCTTATGATTATGAAAATAATGAGGATAAAAATGTTGATCAAAACAAAGTAGGCCTATTATCTCATTTTTCTTCTCAACTCTATGCTAATGATCATCATATTGATCCTATTATCAAAATTCTATTTTCTGCCAAGATTTCTCTTGATCAACAATCGAATGAAACATATTTTATAGGCAGATCACAACCCTCATCAATTTTACTCAAATCTATTGTGTCTACCTCCTTGTGAGCACCTAACCCAACATTCCTATGAAAAATAAATTTGTCTATTCATTCTTCCACTATTGGTACTACATCTCTTATATATCATTATAATGGCTTGCATGAAAATTCATCTATCACACATGATCTTGAGTCCATTATCTATTATTTGTAGGTATAAATATTACAATTACAAATACGTGTCTCTCATAATTTTAATCCGACAGAATCTTATAAATTATTATGTAATCCACTTGCACCTGAAACTGTCTCATATTCTTTACCTATCAATTTTTACACCTAATATTCCTATTTATGATCGCAACACCAATCCTCAAGGTCATATTAGATAATTATTTATATTTATTTCTTTGAATATGAATCTAATGATATATTTCTTACTAATATATTCCATATGAGTCTTATGGAATTTGATTTTAAATGGTTTTATGATGTGAATCCAGCTGCAAGAGGTTGAAATAGCTGCAAAATACACAAACAAATTTAAAAATAAAAACCAGGAGTTTCAAAAGAGATTTCTTCTCATAGTAGAATCCACACTAATCTTTTACATCATTGAAATCCACCTTTTATTTCACGTGTACTCTAAAAACCCTAAAATGCCAAAAAACCCTAAAATGACAAGAATTACCTACTAGAAAAACAACTCAGACGGGACCCAAAATTTGCCTGCCAAATATACCTTTTATAAATAAAGGATCACGCTAAATTTTGACTTATTCTAACAAGAAAAACAAAATTTAATAAAGTTCTAAGACCTAGTCAAAAGTGAAAATAACATTCGGAGCCAATTTTAGGCCACTAGATGAAGGATTCTAAATTGGAAAATGTGCCGAAGTTGCCACAACCTTATAATTTTAGTTAAACCTATCATACTACTAGTGTATTTATATGACCCTAAAAAATTTCAAGACAATCCAATGATCAAATCAAAAGTTATAGTCTCCGACAGTTATGCTCCTGCATCATTCTCCCCTAGTTGAAAAGAATTCAGTTCCTACAACTTCAATTGATGAAATTCATCTAATTTTTCAATGTCAATATTATTCAACTCCCACTCAGGAATCCAAGCATTTTATTCTTGCTGTAAACCTTCCTACTGTACTAAATATCTGTTGTAGCTCCCATATCTAGTAGTGACTGTCTTTTGGTCCAAGACACACATTACCCTTTCTTTTTTCTTCTTCAACATCTGTCACTCCCAATTTATTTCTTCGTTCTCCACAACATTTTAATCATGAAGTGGAAAATTATATAATTCAAAAACATTAAAAATTGGTGAGATAACAAAGTTGTCAGGTAGCTCCACCTTGTTGGCATTATCACTCATTTTCTTCAGAATCCTACACGACCCAATATTCTTATACTTGAGTTTATTATATGTCCCTTTTGGAAACATCTCCTTTCTAAGATGAAACATCACCATATATCCTTCTTTGAATACACTTAATCTCCTTCTGGCATCTATAACTGCTTTATATTACGCATTACTCTCTTTTAGCTTTTCCCTCACTTCATCCTACAATTATAGAATGTGTTTTGTAAATGCTTCTACATCATCACTAGTTTTATCTTCACCGAGTAGCACAATCAGATCTAGGAACCCCTTGGGATTCCTACCATATACAATTTGGAAAGGAGACCTCCCTGTTGACCTGTTTATCGAGCCATTATAGGAAAAATCAGCTTGTGGTAAAGCTAGGTCCCATTGTTTTGGCTTTTCTCCAACTATGCAACCTAGGATATGTTGGTACCCAAATTGATTCTCCCTTGGAAGCTGAGAAACATCACAGATTCAACAAGATACTTAGAGATAGATGAATCATAAGTCATTTTGTAGTCAAGGAATGGATTCAGATGTCTCTTTATCACTCAAGCGGTGGAGAAATGGATAACACCATATGAAAGCATTTGATCTATCCTCACTACTTTAGGCCATGCCTTTTGAATAGGGTGAGAGGACCAATTTTGCAACCTCTATTGGTGAAGGAGAATGAAGATATCCTTCTCTACACAAATTTTAGAGGAAACCTTGAGAAAATGTGATCAATGCACAACAATTTAACTCTCATGAGTGGTCACTTCTAAAGAATGGTGATATTTTCTAAACAGGGTTAAGGTTACTAAAGACATTATGGAATCCTGATTTTTTCTACATATTTTGGTAGTATAGTTTATTCATTTTTGGACATACAGGGAAAATAGGGGTAGTTCAAGTAGGATTCATTGTTTTTGAATAATTTTTGGTGGGAGATTAAGCAGGATAAACTTGATTCTACTAGATATTTGAGAACCTTCACAAAAATTGGAAAACTAAATGATAGAATGCTTCAAAATAGCTAAAATGTTCCTTCAACCAGAAGGTGTACATCAATGGAGGCCCAGATTCACACGGTTTCACACAATCTCCAAGAATTTAACACGAAGGCTCGAGCTAAACACTCAATTAAACATTATAGACCCCTGGTTCCTCATGCCTAAGACACAATCAAAGGTTTATAGAATATTTATTAACAAAATGATAGTAAAGTGATTTTAAATTGTTTATCTCGTTATAGGATGAAGGATCTTCTTGTAATGAAATTGAAAATGCCCAAAAAATATCATAGGGATGATATCCTATGTGATTTAGAGGTATTTTAACACAAGATTGCAATAGGAACAAGAAATAATATTTGTAGACATTGAATATTAACACAGATTAATTTGAAGTTGATTAGATTCATTGGCAGGGGAAAGTTTCTTTAATAGTCTCAGAGTTTGTTAATTGCTGTACACTTGCAACCAAATTGACATGATCAAATCCATAACATAAGAGATTAATAGGTTTCTCAGATGGTCTCTCAGGAAGATGGGCTTTCTCAAATTTTCTTGTAAGAATCCAACCCCCAACCATTTGCATGAATAAAGCATGATTTTTATAACACTCAATTTACATCCAAGATTTCCCCCCAAGAAAAGAATATTTGAGGAACATTTGTTTGTTACATGTTTGATCATGATTTCAAGAAAATGACGTTTAACAGGTTTGCAACAAAAAGTTGCCAGTTGTTCAAAAAGGTGAATCATTGTAAATATCTCCATCATTGTTTTAACTGGGGCACCCAGTCATCTCCTCTGACAACACATTTTTCATCCTTTGTGCCTGTAACCTCCATCATTTCATCCTTTTCCCTTTCTTTCCTTTGCAACTTTGCTCTGCATCCAATTTCTCTAGTAATTCACGTTTTTGCAAGTGCCCAAGAAATTATAACTTCAAAATATCAACCTTTACATTCCTTGGACTCACAAATTAAGCTCTAAATCAATTCAATTGTACTTTGTAGACAAAATGAAAATTAATTTCATCAAAAAATGATGAAAAACAATGCGTATTCACATCTCTAGGAGTCTTGGAGAAAAATGGCAGCAAAATCAGATGCAATGTAAATCAGCCATTAATTCTACCCTTTCTCAACTTTGGATTAGAGCCATCCATGTGAAAAAATATGATTTGAAGTGGGCCTGGGGTTTCCTTTTGCATTTTATGACTTTTGGAGAAAATGCACAATTTTCTAATTTTTCCCCGCCCCTCCGCCTTTGAAAATCGGGCTTGACACATGGCTTAATCTAGCCCTTTGATGGAGTCACAGCTCACTTTTGCAATTTTACCCTTTTTTAACAAAAAGGAAAAATTTCCAATTTTCGTCCGCCGACCCACTTCATACTTTTGTCTTTTGATGTGGGCCCAAGTGGAGTTGCGGGTCAGTTCCAATTTTTACCCGCCTTTTGCTTCTAACTTTTGAAATATGCCACGTGTCCTTCTTCAGGGTCAAAGTAATAATTTTTCCCTATGGGGTTGGAGATCAATTTATAACTTTTCTCCTTTTTACAAAAGTGAAAAAAAACTTCAAAACGTTTTGTCGACACAAAAATTTTCCTCCGTAATTTCTATTTCATTAATGTATGTATTAGGAATAGGATGTTGTTAAGTATAATTAGTAGTAGCATCCGATAGAAGATAATGGCGCCGTCAGTATGGTGCCACCAATAATGTAGAGTACGGTAACAATCAAAAGTACAATAGGAATGTTGTAAAAATTAAATAGTTGTCGTAAGTGGTCCAGTAATGTTAAAATGTCAAATTTGGGGTAAGAAGAGAAGTAGGGTCTACATGATTAGGAATTAGAAATATTATATTGGTAATAAGGACAAGGAGTGAGTTCATAAATATTTTGTATATTTTATTTGTAAAAAGTCTAAAAATGTGGAACCCATGTGAAAGGATAAGGTTTATCTTATCTTAAAAGATAAGCTTACATGTACAGATAAGAGTTAAGGTATGGAATATGATTCGTCAGAGTGGATTTCTTATCCTATCTTAGAGATAAGATCGATAAGCCTAGAAGTCTATAAATAAAGAGGCCACCCCCCTCATTTAGCATAGAAGGAAGTAGTGAGAAATATTGTAGGAAGTGTGCAAAGGAAGCCATCAGTTTAAAGGTGTGTTGAAGAAGCCATTAAGAGGTGTAATTGTAAAGTTTCTCCCATAGTCTTGGTGAAAGGCAAGTGAATTCAATAACACTTGAAGTACCTCATGGGTGAGATTGTAACAATTTCGTGTTAATATTATAATTTACTCTGATATTTCAGATTTATCATCATTCCTTCTTATCATAGTCTATGGTATTCTTGTGTTATGTTTGTTGTTGTGTTTCTAGATTACATCCACCAAACTAAAGGCTGTGCATTAGTAAATAATCATAGCACGAGGAGTTCCCGGTGAAGAATTATCATAGTGCCGGATTGGTGATGACATTTTGGTTCCGTTGCCGAGACCATTCCTCGTTGGTGGATTTTCTAGAGAGATATTCCCACTTAGTCAAAAATCATTTGGAGGGTAACCTTATTTTTACTGTGCATAGTAGTTACCATGGTAAAGTCATTTTTACCATTAATAGTAGTTACCATGGTAAAGTCATTTTTGCTGTGAATAGTATTTATCACAGTAAAGTCAGTTTTTACTGCAGTAAGTCAAGTTTTACCATAGTTACTGTGGTCATTTCTTTTTTACTGTAGAAAGGTGTAAAGTCGCTTTCTATTACAGTGATTCCAATTATTTGTGCACATAAGTCTTGTTGATTGTACTTGTGGGTTAGTATTTTATGGTGGTTACTTTTGAAAATGGGGAAGATTCCTGTTTTTTCAGCTCAATCTAATGAAGATGCTTCCTCTTTCATTCAAGAGTTTAAACTATCTTGTATTTTTTATGGCCTTATAAGAAGGGAACAATGGACTGAATTTTTTCCTACCTTTTTGGATGGTTCAGCACTTAGATGGTTTGAAACACTAGGTGATGTGAAAAATTCATGGGATTTATTAACTGAAAGTTTTCTTGAAGAATTTGGTGAACAACAGAAATATGCAGACCTCATGATCGAGATCACAAAGCTATCCCAAGGAGAGAAGGAGAAGATAAGGGATTATCATGCTCGTGTTCTAGAGCTAAGGAGGAAGCTCGATGCCTAGATCCGGAAGGAAGGATTAGCGGATGGGTTGATGAACGGCATGGATAATCTCCTATGTAAGCACTTCATTCTTGGGATGAAGCTAGAGATCAGACAACGAGTGAAGTATGACCACCCATCTACCATTGAACAAGCAAAGGAGATTGCAAGAAGGTAAGAAGAAAGCATGGAAGAGGAGCCCAAAGAAATTGTTGCTAAAGTAGAGCCTACACCAGCACCTTTGGTCCAGAATCCACAACCACTCCCGGTGAGCACAAATATTTCTCCTAGTATATCTACTGAGTATGAAGATCTGCTCAAAAAGATGGGTCAGTTAACTATTAATCCTTCTTCAAGGAAAAAAATTTAGTTCTCAGGGAGGAGATAGAGGTCCAAAAATAAATATTTCAGAAGTTGTATGTTATGGTTGTTATAAAAAGGGTCATTATAAGTATAATTGTCCAGATAGAATTTCTACATCTGGTAAAGGAGATAATGATAAAGGAAAAGCACCTGTGAGTTCTTTTGATGTAGTAGATAAGAGCAGAAATAATGAAGTAGATGTGTTTTGTAACAAAAAGAAAGAAAGAAAAAGATAATCAAGATGGAAATGATCCTAAGAAGATGAAAGGAGAAACTAGTAAGAAACATAGGAGAAGAAAGTTGGGTGTGCAGGATTTTCTTATTTCACAGGGGCAAGGACCATACTCCATCTTGGAAGATCTATCCAAAAGGCCTGCAAATATTACATATGGTCAACTCTTGGCTGTCTTTTGAGAAGAGGCGGGAGTTGCGAAGTGGACTCAATGCTCGATGAAGGAAGGAGGTTGAGGTCCCTGTTTTGGAGGCAGAGGTGGATCCTTATGCTCCACAAGATGAGGTATTATGTAATGGTATTTCAATTCATGATGTCTTAGTTGATGGAGGTGTTGCAGTTAATGTAATGACCGAGTCTGTAATGAATATGTTGGGGTTAAAAATTGATCGCCCTTCAACACATATGTTAAGGTCATTAAATAAGGGAAAACTAAACCAGAAGGTGTAGTTTCAAATGTGGTAATATCTGTTATGGGTGTTGTATGTATGGTAGACTTTTAGGTGATGAAAAATGGTACTGTTGCGTACCCAATGTTGCTGGGAAGACCATGGCTAAGGAGAGTTCATGCAAGAAACTACTGGAATGAAGGTTTCATGACACTTGGACGTGGTAGAGAGAGGGTGAAGATAAACGTGATCCCTCGACATCATAAGGCAGAACCTATGGATTCAAGTGATGAAACTGATGATTGGACATCCTCTGATTACTCAGTACCAGTGAAGTAGACACTAAAGATGAAGAAAGTGAGGTTGATGTTTCAGTCATGGATATCCTTCCAGTCACACCAACTCATGACCCCATAAAATTATCTGAAGAAGAAGTTGATGATCGTCTCCAACAAATAAAGATTGGTGATGCTGTGATGGAGAGTGAGAAGGAATCCTACCTCTAGCTCTTTCGAAGGTACATACACATATTCACTTTTGATTACAAGGAACTCTGTCAAGTAAGTTGGGTCGAACATTCTATTGAGCTGGTAGATGGTGCTAAGCCCATAAAGCAAATGTCATATAGAATGAGTACTAATTTTTCCAAGACTGTAAAAGAAGAAATAGATAAGTTGCTTGATGCAGGATTCATATTTGCTGTGGAGAATTCAGAATGGGTTTCTCCCATTGTGATCTCAATAAACAATAATGGGAAGCTACGTATTTATGTTGATTACAGAAAGCTCAATAAGGTAACAAAGAAGGATCATTACCCTCTTCCATTTTCATATCAGATCTTGGATGAAGTAGCTAGCCAGGAGTGCTATAGTTTTGCTGATGGATATAGTGGTGTTATCTCAATTTTTGAACTTACGCCAAAACTATCAAATAACCCTACGAAATTTTTAAAAGCTGGTTTTGCAAAATTGCCCTATGAGAGATAATCGGGTTTTCAGGTTTCACCGACAAGACAACATGTGTTTTAGATGTTTCATGTCTTGTGTTCCACGAAACCTGAAACCCACATCGACTAAGGCGAGTCAGGTTTGCGGACCTTCCGAACATCGGAGCATGCCTTCGTCAAAGCATCATGCTTTATGTCGATTGTTTCCCGCAACCTGAAACCCGAATTTCCTAAGTCCTTTGTGTTGGGTTTTCCAAAATTTGAAGAATCTAAGCATCATGCTTTATGTCGATTGTTTCCTGTAACCTGAAACCCTAATTGCCTAAGTCCTTTGTGTCAAGTTTTCAGAACTTTGAAGCATCTAAGCATCATGCTTCATGTCGATTGTTTCCCGCAACCCAAAACCTGAATTGCTCACAACACCTTTGTGTCAGGTTTTCGGGTCTCCTAAGCATGCTGACATGGCATTAATGCCAAGTTGTCGGGTGGGTTGGCACGTGCCAATTGAAGTGTATTAATTGAAAATTTTCATATATATATATGTGGATTTCCATGTCATTTTTACCGGACGTATTTTTACCTCATGGACTTTCGCGCATGTTTCTCCAACCTCGAAACCTGAAACTCACCTGTGCCTGATTGCGTTATTCATTTTTGATCTTTCCTTTCCCTGGTTGAAGGTATTTTTCTCTTCATTCTTTGTTCTTGGTTTTTGTGAATTAATTATGTATGGAATTCTTTCCATTTTCTTACCAGGTTTGTGGGGTTTTTATCTTTTTTCTTTTGGGGTTGTTTTCTAAACCGGGTTTATGTTTTAGGGTTCATCTCTTTGAAACTATCACTTCGTGTTATTTCCCAGAATGTTGTTGTGATTAAAATATGTTTGGGATATAAATGATGAAGAAATAACTTGCATGTTTTAAAATCAACGAAAACCCTATTCCCTTTTCTCGGGTTTCGTAGGGTGCTATGCAGTATCAAAAACCCGCAGTATATCAGAAAATTTGACGTATTGGGCTTTCCAAAATCTTCGACATCTTCAAAGTGCTGGGATTTCCAAAATCTCTGACATTTTCAAAGTGCCAGGTTTTCTCAAGTCTCCAACATCCTCAGTGTGTCGGGTTTTCTGGACTCCCCGACATCCTCCTCAGTGTGTCGGGCCTTTCCACCCTTCCGACATCTTTAGTGGGTCGGGGTTTTCATAGTGTGCAACATCTCCTGATCTCTGAAACTCTCCTCCTTTGAAATCCCTCATGTTGGACCCTGGTCCATCGCAAGAAAAGACTGAAAAGTCAGGAAGTATGAAATACAAGTTCAGAAAGGTGGAGTCTTCATCCTATATCGATTGCAATTATGACATCCGAGATACAGAGCTCAGAAATATAGATATGGAGGATTTATGGAGTATGGTAAAGAGCTCCTCCCAAACTCCACGGATGAAATCGATAGCTGATAGTGGTTTACCTCTTGCAACGGGTTTCCCTATGTCTGCTCAGTGCCCTGAATTCATCTTAGCCTGTGCTTCAAGTTATGACTCTGCTTCTCGTTCTGTGAGAAACCAGGCGGGAGAAGTTGTGATCAAGTTGGACGGAGGTTACTTTGATGACCTCCTCAAGCTACCCAATTTTGAAGAATATGGAGAGTTAGATATCAAGTCAGCTCAGAAAGCTTGGGATAATGATCAGGAAGATTGTATCAAGCATGTAAATAAGAAGTTCCTGATCAAAGCCAAACTGGCCATTTCCAGATTTCTGAGACTTGTCCTCAGAAGTGATTTCATTCAGGAAATCAATGACATCATCACTTTGTTGAGTCGGGTTTTTGGTTTACCCAAATAAAATGTTTTCCAAGGGTGGATGTATCAATTCCTGATCACCATTAAGAAGAATCAACAAGGAATTGATTGGGGCACTCTCATTAGCAATGAGATAGATTCCCAAATGACAATAGTCTTGTCTACGTGAAGGTTTTATATGTTCTCATATGTTACCTATGCAGCGGCTGGTATGAGGAACTATCCCAGGTTGGATACCAAGGGAAACAGGATGGTGGACCATGTCTATCAGTATTTTCCTCAGTTGACAAGAAAAGGGTCTCAAGACCAATTTAGAAGGGTGAATGATGCCTTCTTTTATGAAAACATCTGCAGGTTAAATCCTGAACTGAGGAAAACAAGAGTATCTGATGAAGCATGGGCTGAGGTTTCAAAGTGGGGTTGTGTCTTCTTACAGTTCAAGAAGTTCACATATCTACAGGTAGTCATGTACCCAGGGGATCCTTTCCATCTGCCCCGATATCCAGGGGACAATATGATCTTGATGGAATTGGTTAGGTAATTGTTGGATTTCCACAAGTTCCAACAAAGTAAACATAAGGCTCCTGTATCTTTCCTAATTTCTATTGGAAGATACACTTGTTCGACAGTGGTGAAAGCTAAGAATGTTTTCCATGAGCTTCAGGACAAGTTGAAGAAGCACATGAAGCCCCGAGACGGGTTTGACATTCAAGGAGTCCTCAGGGTGTATGGAACTCTGCACCTACACAGACCAAGCATAGAGGACATCTGGATTGATCTACATGATGAGGTTGCTATTCGTAGAAAGGATCATAGCAGGTTGACACTTGCTGAGATTCAAACACTTGAGCTCGCTAACTTACCAGAAGGTACTAGTGACAATGAAAGTGTTCTGGATCCCTCTTATGATGGACTGAATGAAGATCAATATGTTTTCCCACCTATTGATTGGTCGATCAGTGAAAAAGCCTCTATTACAAATAGATCATCTCTAATTCTTGCACGCACAAAAGCATGGCTCTCCTCTTGGGGAATGAGTTTTAAAGATGATAAGTTTTCAAAGTTGGTTGCTTCAGAGGTGGGGCCCTCCAAGAAGGGAAAGGACAAAAAATCTTCTAAGGGGCCTATAAAGGTCAAGTTTGTCAAAAAGAGAAAAGAAAGAGAAATCTCTTCAATTATTTCTCCTATTGAAACGGTGGATGTGCTAGAATCACCAACACCACCAGAAATAGGAGAAATTACTTTGGAATAAGAAGGAAGCTAGCCTCTGGTTTCATCATTTGTTGATTGCCCAACTGAAGAGACCTTATCTCTTGCATCCCAGGCTTTGGAGTCTGAATCTGCGCCTCCTCCCTCACAACCACTCCTACCTCCTCATTCTCCATCAAATTCTTCAATCATGGCCATTATTTTCTCTGGACTCTCACCCCTCTCTGCTGGGACCCAAGTGATCACCAACACGCCCCCTCCTGTGCCTCTTTTTATTGGATCTACTACCACATTGGTAATTATTTCCCCTCCACTAGTAGAACCTTCTCCCCTTGAGAGTATGATACCAACTTCTACAATAGTGGCAACTCCCTCTGATATGCCGCAATGGCTACTTGAGCAAACTTTGAGGAAGAGGAAGGTGATTGTACCCATACCGGCCTTTGATTTTAGCTCATTCAAGGCTCCTACTGCCAAATCGGCCAAGAAACCCAAAACAGTTTCAAGGGTTTTGGTGGACGCTTCAGGGCATAAGTTTGTAGAGATCACCACTCCCGTGACTGACAAAACTAAAGACGACGTAACAACCTCTGATTATCAGATAACCAATTTGGCTCTAGGAAGAGTGATAGCAGAAGGAGCACACCAAGATGCGCGGGATGCCACAAACGTGCTGTGCCAGAAGTTGAAAGAAACAAAAGACAGTAGAGATGAGCTTAAAGGAAAAGTGGAGTAGTTGACAGAGGTTTTTCTTAAGCTCTCAAAACCCCTTGAATCCATACCATCTTCTTCTGTCCCTGTCGGATTCGATTTCTCATCAGTGCCTATGATTGAGAAGATTAATAAAAAAGGAAGGGTGGTCGATGAATGGATCCAAAGGCTACTCCAACAGGGGAAGGAAGTGATTCAAGATGTCGTGGAAGTCTATCAATCTTTGGGGAACATTTAGAGTGATGGAGAGAAGATGGACGATGATTTCTCTCAAGAAATTGGACATCTTGATTTGACTTTTGAAGCTCTCCAGGCATTAAATCAAATGCCATCACATCTCTTGGTAGAAGAAGGCATCATCCCACATACAGATAAGCATTTCCAGCTGACCAAAGCCATCAGGTTCAGAGTAAAGATTCTCAACGAAGCCCGTGGTAAGTTGAGAGAATCAAGGGATAAATTGATTGATGGAAAAAGTGATCTGGAAGAAGAGTTGCTGAAGATTTGTCTAAAGGTGTCAGTTGGAAACTCAGGCATCCTATCAGCTGATGATCTTTTCAAACAAGTCCAAGAGTCTATTCAGCATGAACCAACGCACGGATTTGGTATTGAGATCATTGATCGGTTTGTAAGAATTGAACATTCTTTGGAGGCCTTGAGAAGGCTCAGCAAAAGATTGAAAAAGCTTCTCAGTAGTGCCAGTGATACCCATGAAACCTATGAAATTTTGAATGATCATTCCACTGCGCCTGACGAAAACGAAATGCAAGGCATAATTCGAAAGTTCCAAGAATTTCGGAACAAACAGGCTCAGCTGGAGGAAGAGAAAGATGAAGGAGTGAAAGATGATGATTCAAATTAAGTCTTGATGTTTCATGTCATTTCAATCTTGAAATTGACATGTCTTTTTCATTTCTATTTCGTCACATAGGAAGCAAATTTTGACTTGGTATCCTGTGCGAGAGTCAAGCAAAATAGAACTCTTTTTAAAAAACACTATTTTCTAGGATTTATCGTATTTTCTCTCGATTCCTTTTATTATAAATAAGGGATGCTTATGCATTCCAAAGGGTCAAGATTTTTGGAATATTCGGAGCTATTGGAAAGAAGAAAAACTTTGTGTTTTCTTTTAATCATTTTTAAGAATAGGAGTTGATATTATTTTGCAAACTTTGTGTTGTGGGATATATCTTTCTTAAGACATTGTTCTTACGTCCATAATCTTAAGCTATTATTTGTTTAGCACCTTAGTGTTTCTAATCATTTCAAACATTATATTTATGATCTAAAGCCCGTATGATTATTTCGTGCTCTGTGTTTACTCGAAAGAAAATACGTTTCTCTCATTTCCTTTCCATTGTTCTTCTTTCATTGTAATAGTTTCTGACTCAGTTCATTTACGAAAGCAATACCTTTGAATCGTGTGGATGTGGATTTCAGGATTTTATCCCAACCCCAATGGTTAGATTAGTGTGAATACTGTATATATTGTTTTTGCTGTGTTTTAGATTAGTAATAAGCAGGCAGCCTCACCTGTCTTTGAGGAGGGATTTAATCCCATATACTGTGGTTGAACCTCATATTTTGGATTGACCAAATATCCAACCAACAAGCGGCTACAACCAAGTTTGTATAGTAGAGAAAGATCAGCTGAAGACCACGTTCACCACTCCTTGGGGAACGTTTGCTTATAGAGTTATGCCTTTTGGGTTCTGTAATGCTTCAGCAACATTCCAGTGTTTGATGAATAGGGTGTTCAAACCCTATATTGGGACCTTCATCAGAGTATTTCTGGATGATTTTTGCATCTATGCGAGAAATTTGGACCACCTGCACCAAATGGAGACAACATTTCAAAGGTTAAATGAAGCACAAGCCTCACTAAACCCTACAAAGTGTGTCTTTGGATGTTCTAAAGGTGTTTTGTTAGGGCATGTTGTATCCAGAGATGGTATTGGTACTGATCCTGATAAAGTTTCAAAAATCAAAGATTTACCATTTCCTATGAATAGAAGTTGAGATCATTTTTAGGCCATGTGGGGTACTATAGAAGGTTCATCAAGAATTTCTCAAAGATTACATAGCCACTAACCTAGTTCTTGAAGAAGGATGTTACTTATGAACCAGGAAATAAGGCGCATGAAGCTTTTGGACAACTGAAGAAAGCCCTGGTGTCTTCACCTATTTTAAAGAATCCAGATTGGAGCAAGCCATTCATTGTGTACACTGATGCCTCAGATGCAGCACTAGGAATTACTTTGAGCCAAAAGGATGAAAATGGGAATGAACATCCAATTTACTTTGGGAGAAGACAAATGAGCAGTGCTGAGGTAAATTATACTGTAACTGAAAAAGAGGCTCTGGCTATCATTTTTGCTGTAAAGAAGTTTAGGAATTACTTGCTAGGGAAAAAATTTCTAGTTGTAACAGATCATCAGGCTTTAAAATATATTGTAAATAAGCCTAACCCATCAGGGAGGATAGCAAGATGGATAATTTTGCTACAAGAATTTGAATTTGATATTATAGATAGGCCAGGAAAGAAGCATGTCAATGCAGATGCACTCTCTTGAGCCTATGATGGTTTAGGATCATCTTGTGATGATGATGATTTCCCTGATGCAGCATTTTTATCCCTTGACACAATCCCTAGTGAATACATAGATATTTGGAATTATCTAAATGAATTCAAGTTTCTCGATGGTGCCAATGCAAAGACTAAGAGAAAGATTACTCAAGCCAGTAGTCCATATTCTATTCTGCATGGAGTATTATTTCGAATAGGACCTAATGGACAGTACAAGAGGGTAGTTGGACGTGATCAAAGGAAGGAACTACTAAAATAATTCCACAATGGTACATGTGGAGGGAACTTCTCTATACAACTTACAACAAGAAGGATCTTGGATGTAGGTTATCACTGGCCCACTCTTTTTAAAGATTGTTATAATTATTGTAAGACATGTGATATTTGTCAAACACATGGTAACCGTAAGACTTCATCAACTCCATTATGTCCTATTCTTCCACTTGGTCCCTTTGAAAAGTGGGGAATAGACATTGTAGGTCCACTTCCAACTACCTCATGCCAAAATAAGTATATTGTAGTTGCCACAGATTATTTAACCAAGTGGGTTGAAGCTAGGCCATTGAAAACAACTTCCATGGATGAAGTGGCAAGGTTCATATATGAACGCATTGTCACTAGATTTGGTTGTCCATTAGAAATTGTAACAGATCAAGGAAGCCACTTCATTAATGAGGTAGTAGAAGCCCTAGTCAATAAATTTTCTATTAAGCACAGGAAGGCAACAACATACAAGCCAAGCACAAATGGACACGTGGAACGAACAAATTTTCTATTGTATCAAATTCTAGCAAAAGATGCAGCCTTGGAGGTACATAAGTGGGATAAAAGGATTCATGCAGCAGTGTGGGCATATAGGGTAACATCAAAGTCAGCAACAGGATACTCCCCATTTTAGTTGGCTTATGGAATTGATCCAGTTCTTCCTATTTAGTTTGATATTCCCACAGTCAGAGTAATGAAAAATGAAAGAATGGATGAAAGTGATTCAGTAAAAGAAAGGTTGGTACATCTTCATTTGCTAGAGGAAATGAGGGAAATAGCTAAGGATACAAGCTATAAGAAGAAAATGAAGCAAAAGGAATACTTTGATCAAAAGATCCAGTGGTCTCCATTTCATGTGAATGAGTTGGTTCTAGTATATGATTCAAGAAACAAAAAAAAAAGAAAGAGAAAATTTCTTCCAAAATGGATGGGGCCCTACAAAATAGTAGCTGTGCATGAAAATGGTATGTACCGACTGGAGGAATTGGATGGCACACCCATTACAAAATGGGTCAACCACGACAAGTTGAAGATTTTACAAACACCAGAAGAGTCTACTCCAAGGACAGAGTAGAAGCTAGGAAGGGGGAAGATGTCGACACTAAAATTTTCCTCCGTAATTTCTATTTCATTAATGTATGTATTAGGAATAGGACGTTGTTAAGTATAATTAGTAGTAGCGTCCAATAGAAGATAACGGTTCCGTCAGTACGGTGCCACCAATAATGTAGAGTACGGTACTAGTCAAGAGTACGGTAATAGTCAAATGTACAATAGGAATGTTGTAAAAAGTAAATAGTTGTCGTAAGTGGTCCAGTAATGTTAAAATGTCAAAGTTGGGGTAAGAAGAGAAGTAGGGTCTACATGATTAGGAATTAGAAATATTATATTGGTAATAAGGACAAGGAGTGAGGTCATAAATATTTTGTATATTTTATTTGTAAAAAGTCTAAAAATGTGGAACCCATGTGAAATGATAAGGTTTATCTTATCTTAAAAGATAAGCTTACATGTACAGATAAGAGTTAAGGTATGGAATATGATTCGTCAGAGTGGATTTCTTATCCTATCTTAGAGATAAGATCGATAAGCCTAGAAGTCTATAAATAAAGAGGCCACCCCCCTCATTTAGCATAGAAGGAAGTAGTGAGAAATATTGTAGGAAGTGTGCAAAGGAAGCCATCAGTTTAAAGGTGTGTTGAAGAAGCCATTAAGAGGTGTAATTGTAAAGTTTCTCCCATAGTCTTGGTGAAAGGCAAGTGAAGTCAATAACACTTGAAGTACCTCATGGGTGAGATTGTAACAATTTCGTGTTAATATTATAATTTACTCTGATATTTCAGATTTATCATCATTCCTTCTTATCATAGTCTATGGTATTCTTGTGTTATGTTTGTTGTTGTGTTTCCAGATTATATCCACCAAACTAAAGGCTGTGCATTAGTAAATAATCATAGCATGAGGAGTTCCCGGTGAAGAATTATCATAGTGCCGGATTGGTGGTGAAAGTTCTGCCTCTCTGCCTTTATCTTGAAAAATGACCACGTGTCTAGCTTCAGAGTCATAGTAAGACTTTTTCCCTGCCACTTTATATTTGTTAAATAGCCAATCAGATGCTATCGGGGCTGCCAGGCCAATTTGGTATTTTTTACAAATGAGATAAAAGTGGAAAATATCACCAAAAATACCCCTCGACCCACATCCAATCAGAAAGGACCACGTTTCCATAGATGTTAGAGATAAATTTTATGGGGAAAACATTCCTGTAAAACAGTAAGATGTAGGGAAACTTCACCATTTGCGCCCAAAATTGAAACTTTCTTTAAGGAAAAAGAACTTGGAAATGATATAAGGCCCAAATGTGATCCAAGACCATGGAGAAGGATCTTTAACAACATACAAATGAAGAAAAAAATTCATGCATCCATTCAGGGAAATAGAAAATAAGACAAAACCCGCAGATTGAAGAATTGTTAGAGCAAATGGGGCGAGATCAAATTGACCACAAACATGATATTTCCCAATATTTTGTTTACTACTTCTATCTGTCCATCACTTTGGGGGTCATATGGACCATTGAATTGTAGCTGTGTCCCCAGTTTCCTCCACAGAGTCTTCCAAAAGTGACGTAAAAATATCGTGTCATGATCTGAAGTGACTGTTCTTGGAACTCCATGTAATCTAACCACTTCTAAAAAAAATAAATCTACAACTCTGGAAGCATCATTAGCTGATTTACAAGAAATGAAATGTGCCATCTTAGAGAATCTATCAACCACAAAGAGATAGAATCATTCCCTCATTATGTGTTAGGAAGTCCTAGCATGAAATCCATACTCAAATAAACCCATGGCCCAATAGGGAAAGGTAATGGTATATACAACCCAATATTCTGTGGATGTCCCTTAGCCATTTGGCATACTCTACATCTTACTACAATCCTATTTGTGTCCCTCTTTATCTTTGGTCAATAACACTTTTATACAACAAGAGCAATTTTCTTACTTATACCAAAGTGTCCAGCGAACCCCCCAATATGTAATTATCTTATAATATTTTCTCTCATCGAGCCACCAGGGATGCACAATTGTTTCTTCCTAAACAAATAACCATGTTGCATCAAATAATCATAAGAACCACTACCTACTATAGGTTCCTTAAGTTGTCTCACAACATCACCAAAATCTAGATTACCTTCTTACAATTCCTTAACTGCCTCAAACCCTATTACCACTACCTACTATAGGTTCATTTTTCTTACCCAACTTATGCTTTAAGACAAAAGTATATTCTTGTAAAAATGAAACCCATTTTGCATGCCTACTATTTAGTTTCTTCTATGTGTTTACATACCTCAAGCTTCATGGTCAGTGAAGAGTACACATTATTTTTCTACCAAGTAATCTCTCCATTTCCTTAATGCCTAAAGAATAACATAAAATTCCACATCATAAGTAGAATATTTCCTCCTGACTTCATTTAAATTTTCATTGAAGAATGCCACATGTCGTCCTTCTTGACTCAGTACAGCTCCAATCTTGACATGTGAGGCATCATAGTCAACCTAAAAGACCTTGCTAAAATCAGTCATTACTAAAATAGAGGCTTCTGACACTTTCTTATTCAATAATTCAAAACTATCTATTGTTGCCTTGGTCCATACAAACTCCCTTCCTTTTGTACACTCTATTATGGGTGTAGTCATGCTACTGAAATTCCTGATGAACTTCCTATAAAAATTTGCCAATCCATGAAAACTACGAACCTCTATCACATTCCTTAGAATAGGCCATTATAAAATTACCTTTACTTTTGACTCATCCATCCTTACCCCATCCTCTGATATGACAAACCACAAAAAAACAAGACTCTTATGAAGAAATCTACTTCTTTAAGTTTGCATATAGACTCTCTTTATGTAACAAGTCTAACACCAATTTCATATGTAACAAATGTTATTCCACTGTCTCACTATGTATCAGAATATCATCAAAATATATAACACCAAACTTGAAATTGTTTTCTCGGAGTACTCTATTCATTAGGCTCATGAATGTACTAGGTGCACTAGATAACCCAAATGGCATCACCATCCACTCGTAAAATCCTTCTTTTATTTTAAAATCCATTTCCATTCATCCCCTTCAAGGATATGGATTTGGCAGTACCCACTCTGTAGGTTAATCTTAATGAAATATCGGGCCCCGCTAACACATCCATCATATAATCCAATCTTGGAATTGGGAATCGATACTTAATTGTGATATTTTTTATGGCCCTGTTGTCTACACACATTCTCCAGTCTTCATATTTTTTGGGAGTCAATAGTGTTGGAGTTGAGCATGGAATCATGCTTTCTCTCACTAACCCTTTCTGTATTAGATCTGTCACTTGTCTATTCAACTCTTCACTCTGTGTTGGACTCATCTGATAGGCTTCCTAGTTTGGAAGGGCCGATACTAGGATCAAATCAATATGGTGTTGAATATCTCACTTCAGAAGTAACCCATCTGATAGCTCATCTGGTATGACATCTTTATATTCGTTTACTACCTTTGGCACAAATACAGGTATATTGAAATCCTATGTTTCCACCTTCTTTGACATCAGTGCATAACACTAGCTAACTTCTTCCATTTCTGTAATAAACTCTTTTGTAGACAAGAAGTCCTCACTCTTCTCTTCTTCCTACAAGCGTATATGTATTTTTCGCTTCATCATGTGTAACCTTTCTATCGTATTGCCAAGGCCTCCCTAGTAATATATGGCATGCGTCCATTGGGATAACATCACACCACACCTCATCCTTATAGGTATTCCCAATCGAAAAATTTATAAGGCATATTTTATCTATGGTTACCTCATTCCTTTTCTTGAACCATGATATACGATAGGGATATGGGTGCTTCTCACATTTCAGATTGATTTTATCAACCATCACCGTTGAAATCATATTTTCAAAACTACCACCATAAATAATAATTTTACATACCTTTCCTCTAGAGGTTCATCTTGTTTGAAATATATTTTTTTGCAGCCACGAATCAGCACCAAAAAAATCACGTTCTTTCTCCTTCCTTGGGGAAATCATCATCCTCCTTATCATGAGAGTTTCACCCAAGTCTGCAAAAAAATCCATTTCTTCATACTCTTCTTTTTCAACCAGATTTACTCGTGGTTGTTCTCCTTGCCATCTATCTTGTGTAGGATAGTGGAGACACTAAAAAGATTTGTGCCGCTCTTCACCACATACGTAACATGTATATTTCCTTTAGGGACTATTCTATCCACTTCCTCCATTACAACCTCTTCCCCTTTGAAACCACCTACCTCTTTGGTAGTTATAATGGCTTTGACAAAAATCTTCATGCACTTTTGAATTAGAGGATTCAAATTTTGTAGATTCAATTCTTCCCCCACCTTTCATTGGAGATGATGATGGCCCTCTCTTCACACCTCTTCTAAAATTATTCCTCTTGTTATTTTCTTCTGCCTTTAATGTGACTTGATAAGCATCATCTAGGATGTGGATCCAGAGCATACTTAGTTCATCTTGTATGGTGTAACTCAACCCATTTAGATACGGTGTAGCCTTCTGTTCTTCAGACTCTCCATGTTCCACTCTGATTGACAACTTGTAAAACTCATTGGTATACTCCTCAATGTTGAGATCCTTCTGTCTTAGGTTTTGGAACCTTTGAAAGAGTTTCTGAGCATAATCTATAGGAAGAAAATTTTCTTTGAGATTCTTTACCATTCTATTCTAGTTTCAGATCTTTTCCTTTCCATTCCTTTGTCTTTCATTTTGTAGGTGATCTAGCCAGATCAATGCATGTCCAGCTAAATATGTGCATGAAAAATTAACCTTCTTCTCCTATGAAACAGTTTTCCACTCAAATAATTATTCCATATGATTCAACCAGTCAATCAACTCCTCTGGTCATAATCCTCTACCGTAATTAGGAACATTAATCTTAATGTCATCATTCTTTCCCTCTAAAGCTTGGATCAGTCTCTCCTCAAATGGTCTCTCATTCATGGTTTCTTCATCCCTCTAATTTTATTCTTCATCTCCTCCTTCATTCATTAAGGGAGGTACTTCTTTAGTATCTCTATCTGGGTCTGCATCCCCATTTTCATATCTCCTTCTAAGGAGGGTAACTTCTCCTGTGAGCTCAACAACTTATCTCTATAGCTCATGCATATTCCTATTCATATGGGCATAACCTCCCATCTTGTGTCTAGCCATGATTATATAAAATAGAGGAAAATATTACAAAGAAAAATGTAATACGTTACCTTAACTATTTCCGCAAGATCTAAATCTGGCTCTAATACCAATTGATGTGAATCCAGCTGCTAGAGGTTGAAATACCTCTAAAACACACATAAAAAACTTTGAAAATAAAAACTAGGAGTTTCAAAATAAATTTATTCTCTCATTCATGGAATCCACACTAATCTTTTACGTCATTAGAATGTTCCTTTTATTTCGCATGTCTAGCTCCAAAAACCCTCAAAATGCCAAAAAACCCTAAGTTGCCAAAAAACTCTAAAATCCCAAAAGTTTCCTACTAGGTAAACAACGTTAGTATAGGGACCCAAATGTTGCATACTAAATATGCCTCCATGCGTAAAGGATCAATACAAAATTTGGACTTATTCTATACAATTATAGCAAAAGTTTTTATTAAAGTTCGAAGACCTTGTCAAGAGCGAAAAGAAATGTTCGGAGCACTAGATTTTATACCACTAGACCAAGTAATTCCAGCCCCAAAAATATTGCCGAAATGATGAAAAAAATTAGGTGAAAATCCAAATTTGACTCTAGCATATTAATAATCAAGATCTACTACCATGGAAATTTTGAAAATCATCCAACAAGTCGGATCAAAATTTATGGCCTTTAGAAGTTTTGATCTCACACCATTTTATGATCTCCTTGGCACAATGTCATGCAGTCATCTAATACATTTAGAAAATACATTTTTGGGAATAAAATTCAATCAAAATTAGTGATTTGATATCTTATGTACAAATTATAGGATAAGAAGTTTGAATATCATGATCTATCATCTGTACTTCAAACAGATATATCTTATGATTTTAGCATTTTACTATGATTTTATTTTCCATTATACTTAAACTATACTAGCACCATATTATCTTAAATATAGTTAACATGTATCTTAAAATATGAAATAAGATCATCATTAATCATGAAGTTCCATATTCTTACCTATGGACTGTATAGATCCATTTTGCATCTTGATGGACATTTAAGGATGTGATGATGATCTTGACATGTTTTACTATAGTTATATTTACTGAAATATATGGCTGCTTAAATTTATTTTGCATATTCAAAGTAATGGACTAACCATCTGGTCATCATAGATTTTTGAGAATGTCTAATATTGTGATGTCTAATACCCATCAGTAATGGCTAGTTGAGTTGAAATACTGAATAAAAAAAAAATACTACTCAAACTACTAGATCTCTTCATGATTATTGTAGGACTTTTCAAGCTTTGATTAATGGTGATCTGTGAGTAATATACATGGAGTAGAAGGTTGAAGTTTTTCTTGATTGACAAGGAATTGATAAAACATTTTTACACTTGATGATAATGCTTTAGTCTAGGTTATACTATGATGTAAATTGATAGATCTATGCGCGAGTTATAGGGACCACCATGGATGCACAAGTTTCATACTACCTTCATGTCTTACTAGAGCTCCCCAGGTTTCCATGACAACATTCGATATAGTCTGGAGGCTACACTCAAGGACATTATTGTTGGACTGACTTCCACCACACCAAAGGACTCTGGTCAGATTACATTGTCAGGGGCTCGGTGACCTACCACTAAAGGGGTTTGGACATTGGACCTCCTCTTAGTAACATACCCGACTTTTACCAACTCATGTCCAATGATAGAAGGTGTGTCTGAATTTCATATAGCTTTGTTAGGATATTGTCCATAGGGGGCTAGCCTCATTTATGTGGCCATGGGTGTAATGTAGTTTCCGTACTACGCAAAGTGTTATGTTGTGAATTGTTTAGTTCAAATCCACATGTACTCAATCCAGACCAGGACCATCTTGACGACTTGCTAAAATATTTATTAATGGAGCATGTAAAGTTCAACTCATGAAAATTTGATATGTCAGAAGGGAAGATATTAAACCCGGACAATAAATTTCCTACGAATAGTCCTAGAAAATACTAATAACATGAAACTAAATCGTCTAAATAAAAATATGGCATTAAGGTGGTGTGTACTCTACCATCCTTTCCAAATTATAATTTTGCCTTGTTGGCCACTTTTAGAGACTTGAGGAACAAGTTAACCTTGTCCCTCACATCACAAACTCTCCTACTAACCCTACATATGAAGTATGAGACATATTTTGACCATTTTAATGCATTTTTAGTGTAAAAATGGTAAATAATTGCACTTGTTTACTTACCACATTTAAGTTTTTCCTTGATAAGAATGGTGTGGAAGTTGAAGTGTGATGTGAGAATGTCATAAGTCTTACATGTGCATTTAATTACTTTGGATTTGGTGTTTGACTTGTGTGTTAAAATGGGGGGGTAATGAAGTGGCATCATACATGGAGCCACCTCATCATCTTCACACCCCTTTTCTATTTATTGGTGGAATTTGATGGATTTTGGGTAACTTGCCTTACTTACTTCTCTTGCATTTTTCAAAATTGGTCTTGGTTTTCATATTTGAAGTTTTTTTTGGGAGTTTCATCTTGGATTGAGCTTATTGTGAAGGATTCAAAGCTTATTGAGTAGAGAAATTAGAATCTTGATGGAGAGGTAGGATCTCCATTTATTGTCCTTTTGTATTAATGTATTTTGATGTACAAATTGTGCTTATTTGAAAATTCCATGAGTGTTGCGGATATGTTTGATTGTGAACGGGTAGCTTTCCTTAAGTTGGGTGTGAGAGATGGATTTATGGGACCATTGGGGATGGAAAAGGGAGATGTGAGGCATGCATTGTGGAGGGAGTGTGAGTTTGAGTTCCACCTATGGGGAGTGAAAAATATAACATGGATATATTTTGCATACTTGCAAGTATAGAAATAAGGATTTGATTATATTTTGAGTTGTGCACATGGAGGATTTCGGGTGGCATTATTACTTCACTTGGGAGACAAAAGGAGGTAGTTCCCATATTCCTTTCTCCTTTTCACTTGATGTCAAGCCTATGTGTTATTGGGAAAGTTGGAAATATTGTTTGAGTGTGTTTTATGGGTAAGTGCAGGAAATTGATGGATAAATATAGGGTCATCCGTGGACGTTATATTGAAAAAAACCATGAAATCTCAACTTGTAGGGATTATTAGCTATACACACACTCTAAATTAGAAAATTTATATAAATATGAATCATAGAATTCGGAATCTAGTTTCTAAAATACTATTTTTTTTAAAAAGGGACAAGTTTAGCTATATTAAACACTTAAAATTATATGACTTAGTTTTTTTTAAAAAAAACTTATAAGATTGTAGTCCGTTGGCCCGCACTTTGGATGACCAAATCTTGTTATTTTTGTTTTTCCTTTGGTGAAACGTTAGATGTAGTTGTCTATCTTGGGATGGATTTTATTTTGTATTTTTTTTAGCAATATTTTTTTTTTATGATTTTTTCCGTGAAAGTGGTCTGAAAATATTTATTAAATGGAGTGGCTTCCATTTGCCCACCATAACAATATCAAAAAATATCGAAATCAATTTTTTTTTAACGTGTATAGAATTTTTCCATGCTTGGGATGGTATAAGTTTTATTATATTTTGATAAGTGAAACAAAAGTTACAGTCTTAAACGTAGACATGAACATTCACGGGAAAAAATGTCTTAAAGACCTATTATTAGTAAAAAATTATAAAATGATATTTATCTTATTCTATTCACTTTAAAAATAATATTTCTACGAAGCTAAGAGTCTCCCCTACGCGATGGCACCATTTTTGTGAAATGTTTTCAGTTTTTTAGCATGGTTCAAGTCTTTGGAAGAGCATGTTTGAGGTTTTTTGACCTTTTAGACTTCATAATGACCTTCCATAGCTTTGGTTGGGGAAAAACAAAGGTTTTCCCAAGCTTAGGTTTGGTAGATAGATTCACGATCGTGGTTTATAAAGCACACTCGCGGTTCATAAATCATATTTACACACATCCCAATGTCTGAATTACCATGTGATTTTTACTCTTTGACCTTACCATTTGAATTATTGTGAAATTCTATATTCAACTGCACATTTTTACTATCATCGGAAGCAAAACATCACGGGAGACAAAAAATGAAGTAAAAAAGGAAGTCATTAAGTAAAAAAACAACTAAACGAATTAGAGGCCAGCAAAATTCAAAACGATGAGCTAATGCAAAAACTTTGTGAATCTAGAAGAGGTTCATCTTCAATCCTAACTATTGTAAGCAATGAAGAACTAGGTAATGTTTCTACTGTCAATGTTGAAGTTGAATTAAATACTCATGATGAAGAAGTTTTTACTGTCAATGTTGAAGAAGACTTAAATACTCATGATGTAGCAAATGTTGAAATTGAAGGAGATAATGAAAATGTGAATAAGGAAATTCATGTTGAAATTGTAGACAAGAAAAATTTGACAAAAATACCTCCTAGGATTTTACGTAAGAAACCTAATTTTTTATTGAAATTGATGAAAACATTTTGAAACCAATGTCTGACAAACTTTCTAAATGAAAAATCAGAAGAAAAGCCACTGAAATTTAGGATAATCATTTTAAAAATTTAAATGATTCCCAAAGATGTCAGTTGTTAGTTAGTTTGATGAAATATATTAAAATGAGACCTACATTAAACACCTTAGGATTGACAACATCTAATATACGTGGTCAAACCTCTACAATTGTTGAAAACCTTCATGATGCATATCACACTGTTGGTGTCAAGAGACGCACTAGGGATAGTAATATTGTGCATCATGTACTTGCTACTAGTGTTGTAAGTGAATCAATAAAAAAACAACATTTGATTACGCAAACTAGTCAAATGTTGCAAGTTAATCAAAAAAATCTAATGAAAGCAATTGAAAGACGTAATATCCTTTAATCACTCAATAATGCCGATTTTTGGGCATTTTCTGCTAGAGCACCACGTAAGGACATAAATAATTTTGATGCTATAAGAGAAGTTGTTATTAAATTTTTCCATGATAACACTAGAGTTTCACCTAATACAAGAGATGTTATAAAATGGAGAGTTGGTTCTACTAATCGTGAACCACATCCAAAGCATTTTTTAGATATGACTCAAACTCAATTTTTTCGTAAGTTTAAACAAGAGAATCTGGAACTTAAAATTAGTCAATATTTTTTTGAAATGTTGAAACCATTCTATGTGAAAATCAACCATGCTCGCAGCCACACCACTTGTTGTTGTAGGCAACATGTTGAATTTGCAATGCAATATGCTAAATTTTTACGTATTCATTCTAATTTTCATTCTTGAAACTATGTTATTGGAATGTGGTGTTCAAGTTCCACCAATATCTTCCAGGGATTTCATTCCTACTATATTTTGTGAAAAAGAAGTTGGACAATTTTTTATAGTTAGGATTGTTTAGATGGAAGTTGTAGTACATGGAGCGAATTACTTAAATTGGAAAGTTGCATCCATGAGAAAATTGAAGGTACAATAGGACATAATTTAGTTGAGTTTGATAAATATAAATTAGTTGTATACCAGTTGAAAGATGGAAAAGAGTCAAAACGGTGTGAGCTAGTTACATAACAAATGCCCGTTTCTAATTTATGAGAAAATTTAAAGATGAAATTGTTTATGAGTATGCGAGGCATACACATAGAGCTCAATGGTTGGATGAACAATTCAAGCTATGCAAAAACAAATTTTCTATTGGTACTATTGTTTCATTGGTCAATTTTGTAGAGAATTACACATTGCAACCACAAATGGAGGTTCAATCGCAATATTACAATTTAGTACAAGTTGCCATTTTTGTGCATATAGCATTTCTACATTCTCCTAACAGTACAGAGAATGATCAAAATTTTTTAAGAGAGTACCAATTTTATATCAGTGATGATCATACTCATTCTACTGAATTTGTCCAAGGGTGTTTCCAGTTATTTTATTAAAACTTGTCTGATAGGGACATCCACTTCAAACAACATTATATATGGTCAGATAATTGCACGTCTCTATTTAAGAATGCACATCAAGATGGGTGTGTAACATATGTGGAGTTTCATTAAGGCTAGAAATGGAAAAGGAGAGCATGACGGTGCAGGGGCATGTGTGAAAAGAGCTCTTGCAAGAGAAGAGTTGAAGTACAAAGATGGTGCTAAATTAAAAGATGTAAAGAGCATAGTGGAATGGTGTACTGACATGGCCGGAAGTTCTCAAGAAAATTCTACAATTCACAGATATTTTTGGTTGATAAAGGAACAACATATTCCTAACTACGAGGATTGTATGACACTCACTGGGTCCAGTGATATGCACTCATTTTGTAGCTCAGACGCTACTTCGTGGGCCATATGGACAAGAAAGTTGACATGTTTTTATTCATCTTGTATCGAATTTGTCACTGCTGAGTGTGATTCACAAGAATGGGTGGAAGGATGGATTTATAGGCCTCTAACTCCGCTTCCTAGTTATCAACCTCCACAAGCATTACGACTTGTTTCTGTAGATGAAGTTACAACATCCAAGGACTTTGACGAAATTTTGATTTTGGTGCGACAAGGTATTTATGGTTATTTATTTAATTTTTGTATTGAGTTATGTCCATTGAAATTTTAATATGTAATTTAAATTTAAGTTGTTCAACCTTGGTTATTTTTTTGTAGGACATGTGTTTGCAGTAATTGTGACAGAAGACAATGAAGAAGGAACATACTATTTCTTATGTTGTTGCATCGAGGAAAGAAAGAAGTTGACTTCTCCTATTATAGGTGGCGAAGATATTGAGTATCCTACAGGGTCAGTGGTAGTTACTGGAACTTGGATTCGACGGTATCCATTAAAAAACTCCTATGTTTGGGTGTTTGAAGACTTTGAGACACACACAAAAATACTCTTATATTCACATCTAGTTCTAGTGAAAAATATTCAGCTGTATAGATATCGAGGTAGGCCTAATAACAAGATTCTTTGGAAGGTTCAAGAGTCAAATCATGAAGTAATCTTGTCTGCTATTCAGAGTACATCCAATCCCGCTGGTTCATTGGAATGAATTTACAATGCTCATGTCTGGTATATATAGTTTATTTTCAATATATATATATAATTTTTTTAGTTTAAAGATCTAGATTTAAGTTTGAATGTATTTTATTTTAAATTTGTGTATTTTGTACATATATAGATAGTATATGGTTTTGATTTGAAACTTAAATTTCTTTGACTAACACTTTTTTGTTTAGGTTAGTGGTGCCATAAAAGCTTCCACCATCATGTGGTTGGTACTGTTAGTAGAGAATTATAAATTCTCGAAGCTAAGAGAAGCTTTCATTGTTTGAAAAAGTTGTAAATTTTGAAAATGTTGTAAATTTTGAAAAAGTTGTAAATTTTGAAAAAGTTGTAAATTTTGAAAATGTTGTAAATTTTGAAAAAGTTGTAAATTTTGAAAATGTTGTAAATTTTAAAAAAGTTGTAAATTTTGAAAATGTTGTAAATTTTGAAAACGACTCCTCCCCAAGTGTCTACATGACCATACCTATGCATGTGCACCAAATGAGAAGGAAAAAACTGAGAGAGGCTATTGTAGAGGGTCCCTATGCCGGGATGCTGGATCAGACGAGGCATCTCTTGGTGCCATGGATTCTGAGTAGTCACCCGTCGAAGTTGAATGATATTTTGGTCTAAGGGATCTTAAGGGACTACGCCTGAACGAAGTAGCCCAGAAACAATGACCCTTTCACGCACCAAAAAACCACCTCCTCTAGTGTTCACCTAGCCACCCAGACATGCCAGCGTAGTCAGTTTGGTGCCACGACCCACCGTTTACAAAATATAGCATTTGACAACCTTACACTGGCTCCAACTGCACTATTTCATGTGTTTGCAAATAATAGGACAATGAGAGCACTGAAATGAGAAGGAAAAAACTGAGAGAGCCTACCATAGAGGGTCCGTATGCTAAGGTTCTAGATAAGACGAGGCCTCTCTAGGTGCCATGGAGAATGAGTAGTCACCCATGGAAGTTGAACGATATTTTGGTCTTAGGCCTCTTAAGGGACTACGCCTGAACGAAGTAGCCCGGGAGTAGCGAACCTTTTGCGCACCAAAACACTACCTCCTCTAGTGTTCACCTAGCCACCCAGATGTGTTGGCATAGTCAGTTTGGTGCCATGACCCACCGTTTGCAAAATATAGCATTTGAAAACCTTATACTAGCTTCAACTGCACTATTTCACGCGTTTGCAAACAATAGGACAACGAGAGCACCGAAATGAGAAGAAAAAAACAAAGAAAGGCTATTGTATAGGGTCCCCATGCTGAGGTTTTGGATCAAACGAGGCCTCTCTAGGTGCCACGGAGTCTGAGTAGTCACCCGTGGAAGTTGAACAATATTTTGGTCTTAGGGCTCTTAAGGAACTACGCCCGAACGAAGTAGCCCGGAAGCAACGACCCTTTCGCGCACCAAAAAATCACATCCTCTAGCATTCACTTGGCCACCTAGACATGCCAGCATAGTTGATTTGGTACCATGACCCACCGTTTGCAAAATATAGCATCTGACAACCTTACACGTGCTCCAAATGCACTATTTCACGTGTTTACAAACAATAGGACAACGAGAGCACTGAAATGAGAAGGAAAAAACTGAGAGATTCTATTGTAGAGGGTCCCTACAATGACGTTCTGGATCAAACAAGGCCTCTCTAGGTGCCACGGAATCTGAGTAGTCACCCGTGGAAGTTGAATGATATTTTGGTCTTAGGGCTCTTAAGGGACTATGCCCGAACGAAGTAGCTTGAAAGCAATGAACCATTTGCACACCAAAACACCACCTCCTCTAGCATTCACCCAGCCACCCAAACATGCCGATGTAGTTGGTTTGGTGCCATGACCCACCGTTTGTAAAATATAGCGTTTGACAACCTTACACTGGCTCCAACTACACTATTTCGTGCCTTTGAAAACAATAGGACAACGAGAGCACTGAAATGAGAAGGAAAAAAACAAGAAAGGATATTATAGAGGGTACCTACACTGAGGTTTTTGGATAAGACGAGGCCTCTCTAGGGGCCACAGAGTCTGAGTAGTCACCCGTGGAAGTTGAACGATATTTTGGTCTTAGGGCTCTTAAGGGAATACACCCGAACGAAGTAGCCCAGAAGTAAGGGCCCTTTCACTCACAAAAACAGCACCTCCTATAGTATTCACCTAGCCACCTGAATGTTCCGGCATAGTCGGTTCGGTACCATGACCCACCATTTGCAAAATATAGTGTTTGACAACCTTACACTGGCTCCAACTACACTATTTTACACACTTGTAAACAATAGGACAGCGAGAGCGCTGAAATGATAAGGAAAAAACTGAGAGAGGCTATTGTTGAGGGTCCTTACACTGAGGTTATGGATCAGACGAGGTCTCTCTAGGTGCCATGGAGTTTGAGCAGTCACCCATCGAAGTTGAACGATATTTTGGTCTCAGTGCTCTTAAGGGACTACGCTCAAACGAAGTAGCCCAGAAGCAAAGACCATTTCACACACCAAAAAACCACCTCCTCTAGTGTTAACCTACCCACCCAATTGTGCCAGTGCAGTCGGTTTGGTGCCACAACCCACCATTTGCAAAATATAGCGTTTGACAACCTTACACTGGCTCTAACTACACTATTTCACGCGTTTGCAAACAATAGGACAACGAGAGCATCGAAATGAGAAGGAAAATACTGAGAGAGGATATTATAGAGGGTCCCTACGCTAAGGTGCTAGATCATATGATGCCTCTCTAGGTTCCACGGAGTCCGAGTAGACACCCGTGGAAGTTGAACGATATTTTGGTCTCAGGGCTCTTAAGGGACTACGCCTGAACGAAGTAGCCCGGAAACAAATACCCTTTCGTGCACTGAAACACCACCTCATATAGCATTAATGTTGCCACCCAGACATGTCGATGCAGTTGGTTTAGTGCCATGACCCACTGTTTACAAAATATAGCATTTGACATTCTTACGTTGGCTCCAACTGCACTATTTTACACATTTGCAAACAATAGGACAACAAGAGCACCAAAATGAGAAGGAAAAAACTGAGAGAGTCTATCTTAGAGGGTCCCTACACCAATATTCTGGATCAAATGAGTCATCTCTAGGTGCCACAGAGTCCAAGTATTCACCCATTGAAGTTGAACGATATTTTGGTCTCAGGGCTCTTAAGGGACTACGCCCAAACGAAGTAGCCCAGAAGCAACGACCATTTTAGGCACCAAAACACCACCTCCTCTAGCATTCACCTAGAATTCTCTAGATTGTGGGATTGAGAACAAGTGTCATCTACATTCACCGACTTCAAACCAGGTTAAAGCATGAAAGGTTAATTTTAACCTTGAAAATGAAATTTATTGACTCTCATTGATTTGATGCAAATTGAAATATACTTCAATTTGACTTAGCCAATGGTCTAACTTATCAGCATTCATGTCCCCATCATAAGGCTAAATTTCTATCTTCACCTTCTCTTTGAATGGACTAGGAGTAAGTTTGGTATGGAGTTGTTCTTCTCGTGGACTATATATTTCCCATAGACAAGGAAATATTTCCCACATATTTGGATAGACTTGCCACATCTACCTCCATCTTGTAGAAACACAAGTTAAACCACACAAAAAAACTTGATCTTAAAATCTCTGATCTATAAACTGTATCTTTTAAACAATAAATGGATCTTATCTTAGTGATGATAAATGAACAATTACCAAAGTTATTATTATCCAGTATGTTATGAAATAATCATTCATACAATACTGAAATTTAGATATGTAAGACAAGGAGACAAGAATTTTATCCTAAAGAAACCCAATGTGGGAAAAACTCTAGCTAGGTAAGAAATTTATTCACTTCACTATATAAATCTCCAATACAATACAATACAAGATCACTACCAAAAGATGTCCTTTAACAAGGATTTAAGATCTCTCTACTTGCATCACTTATTTATAACCCTCAACGAGAAAGAACTTAGTTGTCTATGAACAAAACCAGAACAATTTTAAAAATTTCCCCCTTTTCTCACACTTGAATTCACTCCAAATGAATTACTTAGATGATTAAATGTGCTTGAATTTATAAATGTTATATCCAAGGATGAAAGGAGATGAGAAACGAACTGGTTTGGGAAGTCCAAACATTTTCAACTATTTAGATTCCCATTTTGGCATCGTTAAGGACAAAATCACTACTTTCTATAGGATGTGTTTACATAATCACCGTGGCAATTACATAACTGCTGGTGCCTACAGATAGCAGTCCCGCAACTGCTACTCTGTGAAGAGAAGCAGTTTCGCAACTGTTGCGGTAATTGTGTAACTGCCACACAGTCAATACACAAAATATAATAAGAATCATCGTCAACCTAACTTCACCATTTTCCATAACGATTACCATGTTGAGGGTATATTTTTCAAGTTTCAAAAAGTAAATACATATAATTTGGTACTTCTACATCTATTTTTTGGATCATACTCACGCTTTTATAATTTAATACTTTTTCAATATCAATGTTGTGTCCAAGCCTATTTGCAATGACGAGATGATTTGGAACATATTAAGAATGTAAAATTAATCAAACTGGAAATAACACAACTTCCATGATTAAAGGATCTATTTTGAATTGATTTAAGATAGCAAGAACTGGGGACAATACTTCTAATTCTATGATCATGAAAACATAAACATACATGAATGAAAATATTGTCTAGATAATTCAAGCACATTAATATTAGAAGTAAAAAACATTAGAATAGCTGAACAAGAAATAAATAAAACTTCCATTCACATTGGAGATGAGTGGCCCTTGCTCCTTCCCTCTTATCTGGTTACTAATGTGTACTCAAAAACACAATTTATTCTAGAATCATGTTCTTTATTTATCAATTGTTCAGTTTACAATACTCTTATTATCTCTCTTCAATGTCCAACCATTTATTCTATAATGATATAAATAGAAGAATATCATACATGCAATGAAATCAAATGAAACATATACAGTTCAAATTTATCGTTATGAAAACCAACACACGTGGATATATATAAGAATCAAACAAAGTGTGCTCCAGATGCACGTCTCTAAAAATATATATGTATAAGTTCATAATGTATGTGTACATCTCAAACTAAGTGTGTAATAATGTACATATGGGACCACATGCGGTCACAAAAGGATATATATAGACAATGGACTATGAATCTACTCATAACCACATATGTACGTCTAGGTGGACTATAAATCTACTCATGAAACATCTTTCTTCTCTTCGTCCTGCTAGAAGTAGTACGTCCACGACCTACGGATGTAGTGGAGGGAGATGCCACTACGGATTTCATCCATGTGGTCCTAGGTGTCTCTAAGCATGCCTATAACCTAACCTACACATTCATAAACAACAAGTTTTTGACACCCAAAATTTTAAAATACATTCAAAATTTAGAAACTTGTACAATTTAGTTAAAATGCATGTGAAAAATTACCGCAATGTCATGATCCCTATCAATTTGTTGTTGACGCGTCGCAGGGACAACAATAGACTCACGAGGGGTAAGCTACATACAAATAATTAATTTTCGAATTAAATATTTCACATATACATACAAAATTTGATATTGTAGATTTAAGTAATAAGAAATAATGAACCTCCAAAATTTAACAAATTTAAAAAATTATACCTCAGTTAGTGGATCTGCAGATGTTATGGCAGTATCTACACTAGCCTCCATAGTCTACATATATGGAGGAGTCTCTCTAACAGTCATAAGCTATACAAAAAACATGTACAAATCAATATTAAAATCTACATGACTGTGTACCACATAACAGAGGTCCAAAGCATGTAATCCGCATGAACTTCCAGTAATTAGAAACAAAGTGTAAAGAGATTTACTAACCTGCGTGAAACTCATGTGAGGCATGCCAGTAGCCTCAGTTCCCTAAGTAGATGATGACCCGCCAGGCTCCTATGTATAAAAGAGAAAAATATTAATACATGTACAACATACACGTGAAACATTATAATAATAATCTAGTACAATCAAATGAAATTAAAAATGTAAGTTTGTACAACTTGAAACTTACATTTGAAACACGCCCAGCTACAGTAGCTAGCATGTTGACACCGGATGTTTTCTTCACCGGCTATTGCTATTTAAAATAAAATAAAAAATTAGTTTTTTACATGTGTGTACATGACGTACAATCATATATATATATATATATTATAAACATGTGAATTAAAATTTTGTATATATATATTATTTAAATTTATTTGAAATTTACCTGTGAAAGACCAATATCAGTGGCACCAGTTCTAAAAACATTCCCCAGCATCTCATTTATAGAAAATAAATCATGTGAACCAGCAAATGATGTCTCGCCTACAGTGCATATGCCACCACATGATCCACAATGGTGTGGTGCTCTAGAACTGGCGCCTCTACCAACATCACCAGATGTAATATGGGTACTATGCTAGGTGAGAGTGTCAGTGAGCTCCCTCAATGCATGCAATGTATCAATCTCCACAACCTCGTTCACTGTAGGAGGGATAACTAAAGGTAGTGGGGGTTTTGGGGCATGGGGGATCCTAGGCTGACCTATGCATGAACAAGGTCTGCTCTGCGCAGAGCCACCTTCTCGACCAAAAAGTCAAAAAATTCAAAATAATTTGGGACCTCATTGAGCACGAACTTGCGATATAATTTCTTCAAAAAATAAAGAGAAATCTCATTGTTTTTGCATGGTGGATAATAAAAAACCATCCACCATTGGTCCCAAAAATTATTTTTGATTTTGTCATCATGGCACCAATGGATTGGGTATCGTTTGCAAGTAACTGTAGGATGGGCATTGGTTCTAGGGTTGGTAAATAATACACAAATGAGGTTTTTTCCAATTTTTTTGTCTTTGATGGCCGTATGGGATAGTTTATCCACATACCACCACCTACAGTCACTTCTAAAGGTGTTCCATCTATGTATTTGGTTGGTTGTAGACTCAACTTCGCCAATCAATGTTTGTAATGTATTGGTTAAAGTCACACGGGATGGATTTGTAGCATGATTTTGTCTTATAGTTTGAATTAGGTTCTTAATGACAATTTTATTTTCTCGGATTCTTCCAATGATATTATCTTGCATTCCTACTAGCTCAGTGGGGACAGAAGGAGCCACAGGAGGTGGATCTATGTTTGAAGGAGGGTTTTTGAGTAATGTTAGGAGGGTTTTGAGGAATGTTCGGTGGGTTTTGAGGAATGTTTTGATGGTTTGCACGATTTTGATCTTGCCAACCAACTGATAAAACAAGAAAATTGTATACATAAACAAACATTTCAAAAAACCCATGAAAATGCAAAAAAAAAACCTAAAATGCAAATAAATGATTACAATCGAGGACTTACCTCCTCGTCTTCATGGCATGGTTGAATCTATCGCTATCTAGAAGTCCGATGAGAAATTTTGAGGTGGTATTCAAAGCACGAGTGAAAAACGTTTAGGAAAAATCACGGTTTGAAATGAAAAACGAGGAAAATAAGGAGTCGCGGGACTGCTAATTTTTTTCTCAGAGTTCCGCAATTGTGGTTTATAACCGTGCTTGCGGTTCTAAACCACCATCACAGTTTTAGGTTCGGTAATTACTGAACCTAGAATTCAGGAACTGCAATCACGGTTGCTTTATTTCAGGTTTTTTATGTCCACGGAATTGTCCACCAACTTCGTGCACTCACCCTGATTTGAATGTGTTGTATATTGTAGAATGCATGTTTTGTGGAAGCCATTTTGTGAAAGTTGTCAAAGTTGCATAACACTCCCCATTTTTATTTTGTTGGGGCTCAGGGGCCAATAAGAAGGATGGCTTCTCCTCTTATTGGATTAAAGGTTGGGAAGATAGCGTCACCTACTAATACTCTCCTTTCTTTGTATTGTGATTCAAAATTGGAGAGAAGATGGAGTTCAAGTTGAAGTTTTGGAGGAGTTTACATATGTTTAAGACATGAAGATTTTCTCATTTATAAATGTTATCTCATTGTTTCAAGTGGAAATTTTGTAAAGCATGCAATGAAAATTTGTAAAATTGTATTGTAAAGAGCTCTACTTGGTTGTATATCAGATTATGAAGATTTGGGAAAAGTGAGGAATGTAAAAGTTGTTTGTAAATGAATATATGAATGTTGGAAAAAGATATCTCTTATTCTTGTTGTAAATATTTTTTTATTTGAAATATATAACTCATTGGAAAGATGGAAGCAATTCTAAATCTGCTTCAAATTTGTATGTAAAAATCTAGAAATTTCAGCATAGGAATCAACTTCCAGTAATTTTGGAAAATTTATTACTCCTAAAATATCTGCTGGGTTTTCCAAAAAATGGAAAACTCACTTATAATATATGAATATACAAACAAATTAAATATCATAACAACCCACCATGTAAATCACAAGATACGCTACGATCTTTAGAGAAGTTTTTAACCTTTAAATGCATGTGTACTAATCAAATTACAACGATTTTGGAAATTTTACTGCTCCTAAAATATATTTTGGGTTCTCCTAAAATTTGGACAGTTTACTTATAACATATGAATCTAAAAACCCTTTAAATCTCATAACAACCTAGAATGTAAATCTCAAGATACGTCACGGTTTTCAGAGGGGTTTTATTCACGAGCCATTATGGGTCAAATAAGTGAATGTCTAGCACATGTATATTCGAATTATTTTACTTAGGGTGATAAAAAATAACAATATATATATATATATATATATATATATATATATATATATATATATATGGGTATTTTATTTTATTATGGTGTTATCTTAAGCGTATGTTACTAAGGCTGACCTTAGATTCTTCTGGGTAGGTTTTAATTGCTAGGAAAAGAAAAAATTTAAATGACCGAAACTATTTAACACTTAGTCATAATTTTTCCGGGTAATATTAAAGTGTCGATAAAATAAATTAAAAAAAGGTAAATTTATTATTTAACTTACTGGGATAATTTAAATAATTAAATTTAATTCAATTACTTCTGAGTAAGTTAACGTAAGGGGTTAATTAAAATTATATGGTTTAAATTTATATAATTAATTTAACCTGAGATGATTTTGGGAGAATATAATAAAATTATTTATGGAAAGGAAGCATGGAAAATAAGTGAATGAGTTTTAATGAACTTAATTAAAGTTGAAAGAAAAAAAGGGGGCGGGAATGAAATAATAAAATAATAAAAAAATGGTTGCATGAACTGCCCAGTAACCTGCAGCATCTGACCAACACTTGCAGCAACTATCCAGTAGCCTTCAACATGTTGTCAATGCCTACAACAATTGTCTAGCAACCTGTAGCCACTATCCAGTTCTTGCAGAAAATGCATAGTAGCCTGTACCATCTGGCTGACACCTACAACAACTGTCTAGCCATATGCAACCACTACCCAGTGCCTGCAGGAACTACATAGCAGTTTGCAGCAACTACCCAGTAGCTTGTAGTAGCACCTTAACAGTCAGCAACAATGTTTAGTAATTAGTGAGTGAGATTTTAGTAAGCAATATAATTAATGTATCTTAAAATTTAAATAATGTATAAATAAATTTTAAAAAAAGTATAATTAATATAATAAGTGATGGGAAGGAAAATTAAAGTTATTTGTGAAGTAGACTGAACCCACCTAGGGAAAATAATTAAATAGCTATTACTTAAATAAAAAATTAAGTGGAACCTTAATGAGGTTTGGGTTCCAAAATGTTGTTAGAAATAAATTAATAATATTTAATTATTAATTTAATTATGATCACCTTATGAAAGAGTAAAGTTTGTTAATGGCAATTAACTAGACATAGTGGATATTTATAACCCTTGCAACCTTTAAAACAAAACAAAAAAAACTCAGAATTTCCCAATAAATAATATACTTTGGTGTGTTTTTGAGCATCGAAAATTGTAGGCGTTACAATATCAATGAATGTGTTTTACATTATCAAACAATGCTTATAAAGATGAACAATATCTTACCTGAAAATGAGTCTCAAGACCTTTTTTTCAAAGTTAGATTCCTCCATTAAAATAATTGATCATTTTTTATAAGTATCAATCTTTTAACAATCTATGTCATTTATTGAAATATCATGTGAAGCTAAGATATTGCACATGAACAAGATAATGTATGTTTCTAGCACATTTAATCCATCCAATTCTAAGTTTGAAAGAAAATATACTTTCAAAGGAAAATATAATGACCTGAAGGATACTTCAAAAGACACTATCAATATTATTTATCATTCTATAAAGATACACTTACAACCTACTTAATGATAATTTACATGATTACCTTATCCTCAGTGCATAGTTTTTATGAAATTAATAAAGTAAAATATCATAACTCTCCCTCCACTATTTGAGGTTGATATAAATATTCCTCAAAGTAAAACTTTGATGCTGACACTAACTGTAATTATCATAGATGTATTGATCAATCTACAAATAGGTTTCATAAGCTACAATGCATCATTCATGATATTATAACTATAATGAAATTAAATGGGATAAGCCAATTGAATCTTTTAAGCCTTCCAATAACAATGCTAAGTTAAAAATCTTCCATTATCAATGTCCTAAACATAATAATGACACATCTACTTCATAATTTCACAATAATTATCGTACGGTGCCACCATTTCCTTCTTATGATAATCCAATTGATGCTATGATTGGCATTATTACGCACACATCATCTTCTACAATGGTCATTTCTTTTGATGATTATAATATAGATTTTTTCTTAGATTAGGTAAAAAAATAGGGATTGGCTCCCAGAGGCCATACAAGAGAGAGGAACAAAAAGAGATAACCAATAGGAGTAACCAAACCAAGAGAGTCCCAGAAAATGAGTTATAACATTTTAACTCTTACAATGCAACCTAGACCCAAGAGAGGAAACCCCTAAAAACAGATGGAAAAAACAACTAAGAACCTAAAGTTCGCCAAACTTCTGCCCACAGTTCAGAGAGGGCTCAAGCAACCTACAACACACGACCAAGGAGCACTGACCAAACACAGTAACTAGGGGATCAGGAGCTGCCATAGCCTACATTATCCATCTCCTCCTCAGAGCTACTGATCCAGAGGTTGAATTTCCTTCTTTTGTTTCCTGTTTCCAACATTTCCACCTTGTCTGGCAAAACCTTCACTTGACTATGATATAGATGACTCACTTATTTTTCAAACATTATCTATTCCAGTATCCTTTCATCAAAATATTAATCAAAGAGTCTTAGTTATTCTACACATCAACTATAATGTTTTTGCATGTGCATTGCTTCATTGTCTATTTTTCCCCTTTTAAATTCTTGCACTTGTTTCGAATCCACACTTTTGACATATTACACTAGCAATCACAATTGTATTTATCAATACTCAAACTTCATTCTTCGTTTATGAATATGTGGATATTGGAGTATTACAACTAGGTCTCCATTAGCTATATGCTCTTAGGGTTGTTCTATATATCGTTCATTAGTTTATGAATTTTATTCATCATCAATAGGTATTCACTATTCAAGGTATTCATTTTAGGTATTTCTCTCCTAGTATGCCTAGTTCTTCTACAATTTATATCCCTTCTCCTAGTGCATCTAAAAATATGTCTTATGTCTCACATACTAATACACGTAGCACTAAACCTAATCGTTCTCATGATAGGAATTTTATTGCACATGTGGATTCACATAGTTCCAAGTAACTTAATAGGCCTTTATTGACACATGTTACATCACACATTCTTATGGGATCTAGGTCTCCTACTAAGCCTTCTTTTGTACACATTGTCTCTATTGGTTCACACTCTAATTTTTTTTACACAAATATTCTATCTTTAAGGACCAATTAGAAGTTTATCATAGGCATTTTAGAAGTTCTCATTCTTCTAGTCCACCTCGTAGGTATAACATATCACATTCTACTCAGTGCTCTACTATACCTTGTTCTCCTCATAGGCATTTTTCAACACATATCAACACAATGGTTTCTCTTACACTTAAGTAAATTTATATAGCACATTTAAGTCTTAAAATTACATCATCTAAAAAGGTTCCACAAGGAGTTATAAGTCAACAAGGCCCTCAGAAGGATTCTCAAGCTAAAGTTGTAATTGAGTAAAAGTTGGCCAAAAAGATGAAGGTGCTTACAAATTGGACCCCGAAAATGATCATTTTAAGTTAAAAAGAAGTTTGATGATTCCTACTTAATCTACCATATACATAAAATTAATCACATTTGATGGAGTGGATTATGACGAACAAGGATTGAGATACCATGAAAAATCAAGGGCTGGTAATTGTAATCAGACGTCAAATTTTTTTATCATACAACGACTTGTGGGTCACAAATACCACTTGCAAAGCTAACCTCTAAATACATATTTGTTGAACTACGGTTTGGTTACAATTATCCTATTCGAAATATAGAGGTAGATGGTGGTGGTTTTTAGTTTTGATCAAAGTAAGTACCACCATAAGACATAACCAATCATATTTTATTAAAAAAAACACATCACCATAAGTGACTGATATGCTAAATGAAATTGAAACTCAACTCAAAATAGTATCAAATGAGTTCAAACAACTTAATTGAGGTTATCTATGGTGTCTTACATTAGCAAGGGTCATGTTAGAAGTTTTAGTTTTGCGGTACATTTGAGTGTGGTAGTCATGCGTGTAATTTTTTAGGTCAAATTTATAATGTTTTGACAATTATGCTTGAGGTAAGGTTTTATCATATGTTGGGGTTACATTTACTATTATCCAATCTTTAATTTTGAAATGAAGGAAATGATAGAATTGAAAATTTAGTGCAGAAGGAAGGGTAAAACTATACGTATTTTGTGCAAAAATCACGATCACGACATTCGATGAGACCCCATCACCTTCAAGCATTCTGTCAAACAATTCATGACCTGGCTAGGAAATAATTCAAATGTAAAGCTTCTGAGATACTGAAGTATATTCATCAAACCATATTTGACTAAATCCTGTAATCACTTGTGTCCTAGAGGCCACTTCACGCTCAGGAATTTTTTCAAATAGTTCATAGACCCTGCACGTGCTTCCATTTTTTATTATTATAATATATTTTTCTTGTGAACACTATAATAATATCTTCGGGAAATGCCTCCTTCCTCAAATAAACCATCACCGAATTTACTTCTTTGAATAACTTCTGTCTTATAGTGAAATTTTTTGCCATTTTATATTTTTCTTTACTCTCTTGTAATTAATTCCTTATCGTATCTTATTATTGTTGACTATATTTTACAAAAAAAAAATCATCATCACTCATTCTTTCTGAATTATGTAGATGTATCAATTTTATAAAAAAACATTATTTTAATTAGTCCATAACTAATTGCAAATTGTAACATGTTATTTATTCACTAAACTATTGTACATAAATTCTACTTTTGGTAAGGCCAAGTCCCAGTATTTGGGCTTCTCACCATCAATACACCTCAACAAATTTCCAAATCTCATATTCACAAATTCGATTTTCCCATCCATTTGAGAAATATATGCACTACTAAAATCAATTTTAGTGCCTAAATGTTTCCATAATGTCCTCTAGAAGTGGCTTAACAATTTGGTGTCTCTATTTTAAGTCATATACTTTAGAATACAATGTAGCCAAACAAATTCCTTAAAAAAATATCCGCTCTCCATGTAGCATCATTTATCTTCTTGTTATCCAAAATAAGCTCATGCTTATTTTTCGTTAACTACACTCATTTTCCCTCCTTTAGTGCTTCAATCAAATTTTTCAGATATTCTAAGCACTTAAGGTTTTCTGAAAACATCTTATCAGGTGGGAAATTTCTTCCCCTTTCAAAATATATAAATAAGTTCTAACTCCTCATATTTTGCAAGTTACGATCCGGCGAGCCTTGGAAGGTATTTTTGCCTAAAAGCGGGCCAACGGGAGATTTTGTGACTTTTTGCCCAAATGGAAAATTTTGGTTTGTGGGCCTGAAGAGGGAAATTTTCCCAAGTAAAAAAGTGGTTCGGCGGGTTTGTGGGGATTTTGGAACTTTTTTGGTTTTTCAAATAGGGCACAAAGTGAATTTTAAGCCTGCAAGCCCACAGGGGATCTTAAAGCCAAATGAAGAAAAATGCCTAAGGCTCGCAAAGGGACACATGGCCATGTTGAAAAGTCAAAGCGGGCTGGCGTGTCTATAGGGACAGTTCAAAATTTTTACCCCAAGAAGGCGTAAATTTAAAAAATGAGCCGTGGCTCCACCGATGCCCAAAGAAGCCACGTGTCATGCCTCAATTGCATGCAGGCTGACGGGCTTGGGAGAGACTTTTTCCCAAAGGGAAAATGCGGGCCGTCAGGCCCAAAGAGGAAATTTTTCCCAAGTGAATTTCAGAATTGCGGGGATCTAAGAGGATTTTGTAAAATTTACCAAATTTTGTAAAAAGTGCCAAAATGAATTTTGGGCCTGCGGACCTAATCTGCTAACTAGTTTTCACCATTTTTGTATGAACCCAACTCAAAAATTCAAATGATGATATCTTTCGATCTAGAGCTCATTTTTCGACAAATTTAGTGCCGTTGGAAAGATATTGACCTCTTCTATGCCATGGAAGCATAAAATATCATTTTTAGTAAGCGTTGGTGGGTGAAGAACAGGAAAATATCTTTCAAGCCATCAATACAGTATCTGATTGTTTCAACCACCAAGATTTGATTTGATTCACTATTCTCCTTATCCAACATGCCAAGTAGACATGGAGAGGTAGATTTGATAGATTTTAGGTGGATTTGCAGGGCATTAATGGTGGGTTGTTGAATTCTCAAAACATGGTCCATTTTCCTCCTTTCTCTCTTTTTTCTCATCGTTCTAAACTTCTATAGATTGTAACACTTTTCATTTGAGAAGGAGAGACATTCTGGCCATAGGGAAACTCTATCAAATTTATTTCCCGACTCCATTTTGAGTTGAAAACCTTCTCCTGTGCTTGATAAGTGGATTTGTGCCTCTGAGCAAAGAATGTAGTGGTCTATGCACCCATATAGAGCAATAAAACGTTTTTTTGTGGTGTTCCTTAAACCCTTTACATGGTTTTGTTGTTCCTTGTGCCTCTCCCTTTCAAATCTATTTTATGTGCATGTATTTCACATTTACAGGTGTAGGGTGTTGTGTTTAATGGAGTTTCGATCATGTATTTGAATCTGGGTTTGCGTCACTTCTGTCTAACCTTCCCATCTTCCTTTTCCCTCTGTTTCATCCTCGCTCAATAGAATATCTCACCACTTCCTTTTTTGGTGTATCACCGCTTAGTGTAGGCTATTTCACCCTCTCTCTTTCACTCTGTCTCTTTGGAACAATTAGATTAGGATTAGTTAGATTCTGCCTGCACTGAAGTAGCTTGTGGCAGGTAGATTAAGAAGCAAGAACTGGCTTTCTCCGGAGGTTCATCTCAAGTTTTGCAAGTCCCAAAGCTTGAGAGATGGTCCCATGTTGTGCAATCACACCGAATGCCCCACTCACAATCAGGCCATTCAAGGGTGCTGTTATTCTGCACTAACACTTCTTACATGCAATAATTTACACCATCTTAGAAAATATATCCTTAAAAATAAATATTGAATCATTACCTCTTTTGTGTTGGGTAGACCAAATAAAAAATCCAAGCTCAAGTTTTTCCATGGTCATGTTGGAATTTTTAATGACATGTATATTTTAGTGTTTTGCATATGTCCCATAGAAAATTGGCATATCCTACATCTTAGAATATTCTTTACTAAACCAATTTATCTAGTAGGAAAGTTTTTGATTTATTCTAAGGTGTTAACTGCTACTCATATTTTTATCCTTTTTGTTGGGTTCCTTTTTATGGTGCCTATGCCAAGCTAGAGAAACATCAAAGGGATTTTCTATGGGCTAGTTATGAGGGTCGGAAGGGGTTTCACAGGGTTAACTAATATTTTTTTGTAGATGCAGAGATGTTTGTGGCCTTGGGATAATTGACATTAAACTGGAATGCCAATATCTACATGTTAAATGGTTGATCCAAAGCTTGGAAGGTAATGAATACCGAAATATTCTACTTCGAAATTCCATTTGTCAATGTTTTCGTTTGGGTAGACAAAATTTGAAAGGTATCAACTTTAATCCCTTCTTATCTACCCTAATTCTATTAAAATTAGGGGCACCTTAATTTATCAAAGTATTTGAAAATAATGGGATTCACTTAAATCACAACTAATTCAGAATGGGGGTTGATTTAGATCTGGTTTTTTTTATTAACTCTGACTCTCTCTGGAGGTAATCTATTATTACTTTTCATGATGCCCCTCTTGCTTTGCATCTATGGGTTAAAGCCATTTGGATTTTAAAAAATGGTATCAATGTGGTGGGTGATTTATTTTACAAAAATTCTAGATCTTGGCTTTCAAGGAGTGCCTTTGTTATTAAATTTAAATTTCAACATCAAGATATTGAAATAATTATGAAGATAACTACTTCTATACCTTTTGAATTTCTTCACAAAATTAGTGTCACTTATGGCATTATGTGGGGGAATTATTGAAATTATCCTTCTCCTACTTTACTTTTCCACTACAAACCCTACTTGGGTTATGCTTTTCTCACCCATGGTCAGTTCCTATCGAATCACTTAATCACTATTGGAATATTTCATCCTAGGACTCTATTTGGAAACACCGGTTCTAAAGAGTTTGGATATTTCTTATGAAGCCCATAAAAGCTCACTTTTTGTTGCATGTGTAATACCAGTGGATCCCCACAGGGGATTGAATTATACATATGGGTCTTAACCCCACCTACCTAGTCTACTGCCAATAAGAACATATTTTTTGGTTCTTTCCTCATATTCAATCTATATAGAGATGGATTTATTTCCTTTTTTGAACCTTCTCTCCAGATTTATTTACTTGAAGTTGTTGGAAACATGAGACTATAGAAATGATGAATGACATTATTCATAAAAAAGATGACTATAAATATAAGGAGGGAATCAATAGTGGTTGAGTAACCACATAGGTCTGTATAACCACTTAGAAAGGTCCACATAACCACCTATAATGTAATATGTAGTACTTAATGCTAACATTCCCCTTTATTACATTATTTTTACAAATGTAACCCCAAATCATGATCATCTTCTTTGGATTCATCATCTTTATGAGTTGTGACGTGTCCTTTAATCTCCTTATAATGAGAACATCATCTGGATTTCTTTGAACATCTTAAAAATATGTGCTTTCATTTGAAAAAAATGTTGATGAAGAGGTGAGCTTGGAATTATTGTGTAGTGTGATAAGAATGTTCCTGTGAGTGTTTTATCTCATGTTCATCATCTATGTCATAACTTCTACAAGATTGACAAAAATATTATTTGTATGGACGTGGAATAAGAATCTTTCAATATGTCCTCAAATTACAAGTTTTGGAGACTTTTAAGCAATAAAAATTAGATATTGGTGCTCCCATGGGCTTGAATTTGGTTCTTTAACATGATATGCATGTCTCTATGGTTGTTTATAATGTTGCTAACCTCTCTGGTCACAATTGTCATGCTCTCAGACTGTTGCATGGTATCATAGGATTTTTGTTCATGTTATTCTTTTATAGCTTCATAATATATTTGATGAAAGATGTTAGGGTTTGAACTCGTGTTGTTTCAATTGATCCAAATAATTACACATGTCTGTTTATCTTTTATGCACTCTCTAGTGGAAAAATTCTTAGAAAGGTAGGTTTCACACGTACCATGGAAAGTCTTGTCTCCTTATGTATTTAGTTACACCTTCTTGTCATGAATTTTATCACATAGGAAGGCCACATCAACAGAGATAAAACTTGCATAGATAATAGAGGTAGCTAGTTACTTTACATAGGGCAAGGTCACATTGATTGCTATATTTCACTATGCTGGTCGCTCGTCATTAGGAGGGCTCGTTTCCTCCTCTTCATACTCTCACGTAAAAAAATTTTGGTCTATGTTTGTCTCCAATGTACATGTTCTACATAATAGGTAAATTTAATTCCTATGGATCTCTTGTTGAAGTCCATCCTATCGAAGGATTATTACATGTTTGTGTTGACAATATTTCAATTTTCCAACTTTCCTATTTTTTATACCCTTAGTGTTGGTGCGTTAGTGAAAACTATACACACTCCATGTAGGTTAATGACAACAATCACAAGGCTTGGAAAATTTTACTCTAGATCCCTACAAGGTTGCTCCATGTTTTATTTTTATAGTACCCATGACCCTGTATTATTCAGCGATGGCAAAACCTTCCTGTTAAAAAAAATTGTAAAATAGAAGTGAAGAAACACATTAATAAATTATAATAATAAAATAATAATTAAATTTAGACGAGAGGGAGGTAACTGCATTGGAGGAAGAGTTCCTGAGCTAGGTGAAAATTTCATTTTGAGTGGATTAATGATAGTGGTTGGGAGGAGTTGGCATGGAACATGGTTAAGGAATCCAAAGGAAATGTGTGTGGTAGGTGGTTCGGCATGTAGGAGATGTCTTGGTAGAATATGGATGTCCTTTTTGACCTGCCATTTTCATTGCATAATAATACAAGAAATTTATTTCCAGAACTAGAGACATTAACCACATGGAAACGTATGCCAATTTTGCAAGTTTAGCAGAAATTAGATGGTGACAGTGTTTGACCAAATGAAAGAACGAGAAAAATTCTCATGGAATGTGTTTTGGAACTATATAGAAGACATGGGTTTCCTCACAGGATATTCACACTGTTTATCCTATGCAACAAATAGGTCTCCAACCTGGTAAGTTTAGATTTTCTTATGTACTATCGACCTATGCCAAAATGCGAGCTCTAGAACAGGGTATGGATGTCCATTAAAGGATAAAAGATAGAGAAATTTTGTCAGATGTTATAGTTGCAAATGCTCTAGTAGACATGTATACATAACGTGGAAGAATAGAAATGCACATGAACTGTGTGACAAAATTTCTTAAGGAAAAACGTAGTTTTGGTGGACAACATTGACTACAGGATATACATAAAATGGGTTTGTTGAAAAGGATTAAAAACTTTCAAGAAAATGCAATTGTAGGTGTAAATCCAAATTCCACAACCATAGCCAACATCCTCTCAACAAGTGTGTGGAGCTTTAAACATGGCAAGGACATCTAGGAAAATGAATTGACAACTATAAAATCTATCTCCATAACTTCTGACAGCACCTCCTCTAGTTGGATGCATTGTAAATGTTGTGAGTTTGAAACTAGGAGTGGATGGTGTTGGCATTATGTAGTAATTTTTTTTGTCTGACTATTGAATTCGAGAAGCATGTGCTTGGTTTGTGAGTTGTTTGACAAAACACCTAAAAAAGGGGATGTATTCCCATGGGAAGTAATGAGTATAGGCTGTGTACAAAATGGGTTCATTAAAATGGCATAAATGAAGTAAAACTTGTAGATATTCATGGAGGAATAGTAGATCAGACATGTAAAGATAATATTTGTAGAGATAAACTTGACAGGGATGACCTCCACCTTAGAAGGAATAAATAATACTCTTGTGCAAGGGATGTATTTTTTGATACTAAAAAAAATAAAAAAATGGATGATACATGGAGGGAAAGAGAAGATGAGGAATGGAGGAAAGCAAAATATGAGGTGTATTGAATGCCAGAAAGAGGGATAAGAGATATTTTCTTTCAGATAAGAGAAACCCTAGAGAGGATAAAGATGATAGAAATGAGATTAATACTAAGAAGAAAGAAGATTCATGAATATTCATAAGGATAAATTATATGAGAAGATAAGGAATGTAGAACATGGAAAGGGTAAAGATTGTATTGACAAGGATAGAAAATAAAATTATCATTAAAGGGATGGCATGTGTTCTATGGAGGACCACTTTATTTACAACTAAAGAATTCTAAGACATGATTGTCTGGTAGAATACTAAAAGAGAGTGGGAGTCTTGTTGAATGCGAGTGAACCCGCCTAGAGAACCTCATACACTGTAGACACTAATATTTTCCAAGCATGGTCTCCGTTACCTTGATATCTTATAATTTTCATATAATTTGGTTATTAATTTGCAAATAAAAAAAATACGAAACCATTAGATACGATACAATTGGATATTATAATTAGGCTAATGGCGTAAAACAATAGAACTCCACCTTATGATTTACCTTACCGAATTACAATTTGACCGTCATCTGTGTTGCTATTGCAACCTTATACATTGATATCTAAGGTATCAAAATCATATGCTCGTGTCCATTGGTCTTGGTGAGTGTTAGATGAATCATCAATAAAATAACCTTTTTTTCTACCTTGCAAAGTTAGAAAAAATGAAATATTCAAAGACTTTCAAAAGAATTTTCGAACCCCGGAAAATAGAAGTGAAGTTTCATCTTTGTTCCTTGCTATGTGGGGAGTCAGTTTAAACCTTAGATCAACCCAAATCAACCATTGGAATCTCTTTTCCACTCCTCTAGGAGCCATGTTACCCTTTTTGCACTTTTAGGAAGCTGTTAAAATTGAATAGTTGAGTTTCGTATCAGCTTGCCGTTTGGATCTTGAGAAACATTATAATTGTCCGCCTTAACAAAAAATCTAGTCTTTTTATAAGAAAAATTTCTAGAACCTTCAGTTTGAGGAAAAAAAAAATTGTAGCTAGTTTGGCAAGGGGGTTATTGTAGGACCGTTGGCTCTAGAAAACCCATTGATGTTTATAACCCCTTCACTAGTTCTCATCTCCGTCAACTTTGACTTATAAGAGGCATTTAGGAATATTCACATGGGGATTCCATTCATCAAGAGTCAGTATTTTTGAATGGGCTTTCTTATCCCTTGAGCTGAAATTGGTTATTGTTGCAACTATCCCAACTATAATCGATGGCCCTGGAAAACTTGTCACCAATTGTAAACCATTCGCTAATTCTAAATTACGCCAGTTCCTAGGAATTCTAGGTATATAGGAGGACACATAAAAATTTACCTGTTATGTATTTTCTCATCGGAAGATAGTTTTTGAATGTGGTTTCTTAGCCTTTGAGCCAAAATGAGATGTTTTTGCAACTAGTAGAAAAATTTAAAATAAGGTCATACAACCCTAGCCAAGACATTAAAACATCATGAAAACTTATTAAAATGTATGAGTAACTATTGATGTGTAATCACAACACCCCTGATTTATTGTAACTCAATATATTGAAACTATCAATGTGATTGCATAACATGGAGCTTTTCCCAAAGTGTGGGACTTTGCAATCGGGAAATATTTCCCTATGAAGGCCAACTTCTTGTCCTATCCTAGTCTCAACTACTCGAAAGTGCAGAGAATTACAGGTGTAATATTTACAAGGAGACAAAGATAAAGAAAATGCATGAAAATAAAACCTACTCTAAGGGAAGGTGATGTACCGAGAAGGATGTTGAACAACCTACATAATAAACATAACACTACCAGAACCTTGTAATGAAAACAACCATACAAAATAACCTTGCATGCAATGAAAAATTAGAAAGTTACAATACAACACAAAAGGTGGTTTGAAGCATCCACATATATGATTTTATTGCTCTCAAATTTGATACAATACATCACATTTAGGGCCAAAGGCACATATTTTTAATTGTAATGTTCAATAGGGAGGTTTGAAATCTCCATAAATCTCTTACAGACAAGAAAGAAGGGAGGGGCATATACAAGTTTTCCCTCCTTTGAAATGAACCCCTCCTTACAATATATAGGAAGAATGAGAGAAGTGAGAGAGAAGAATTCAAAAACATGCTTCAATCACCCAAAAATGTATTAAAATCACCTGCAACAATGATGGGTGCCATTGCAAAACCCATACCTCCATGTAATTTTCCTTGTTGGAGAAGAAAGGAAACCCATACCTCATCATTTTGATAGGTGAGGAATCTTGAAACACCCTAAAAAATGGTGGACTGTATTTTCTTCATTTTAAAATAATTAGCCTTACTAAAATTAGTTGTAGTTTTTAGAGGACACTAAGAGCTTTCCAAAAAGTCATATTTTGTGAAAATCTAAGCTTCTAGTCAGAATTATGGTCATCTGAAGATGAGGATGCCATACTATAATAAATATGAGTGGTTGGCTCTATTTTTTAGGACTCTGAACTTGCATCGCAACCTCTGAAATATGAAATTTCAGATTTTCAAGATTTGGAACTTTGAGCATTTTGATTTCGAAGTTAGGGTTACTATTCCTCCACTTGAGTTCATGAAACCTTTGAAACTCTGAAACACCAAATTTTGAAATTCAAAATTTTGGGTTTTAGACTTTTAGTTTTTATTTTAGTGCAACGGGGCTTCAACATTCTAAAAATGTCAAAACCTTGAAGTCAAAAATTTGGACTTCAAGTTTTGGACCTTTGCATTTTCGGGAGTTTTGGACTTTGGGTTTCAAGGTTTTGAGACTTTGGGTTTCACGGTTTCGGTACTTCAGGTTTTAGGGGTTTGATTATCTTCTTGGCACATAAATCCTTTGAAATCCCAAAAACCAGAAGTCTGAATTTTGGACTTTGGGTTTCTAACTTTTAACTCCCCTTTTTCACGTTACTTTCCATCGAGTCCCTGACTTTCACTTTGGCCTAACTCCAAATGACCCCACCTATGAAGTCTGAATTTTGGACTTCAGGTTTCTTCATTTCTCAAACTCCTCTGTAATATGCTTGGTCCTCTTCAACTTATTCGGTCAATCATGAAATGTAATCTCTCATGGCTGAATCGATCCCTCATTTTTTTTCTCTGTGGGGACTTGTTTGTCCAATTTCACCCGAGGGGCCAAATTGGATAACAGTAACTAAATGAAACTCTCCCATGTGGCTTGTGGTGTGAAATGTGACTTTTGGAAAAATAACGTGTCTCTCTCTTCCTTATATCTTTCTCTCTCGTTAGTTATGAAATGAATAGATTCTTCTAACCCCCTCTCTTTGAGTGCATTTATGATTATTATGTAAATGGAAAACTAAAAACATTGATTATGCTAGATTTAAGTGGATGCCATGTCAATGATTTATCATTGATTTCATGCTCACATGGTTTTGTAGGATGTAAGCAAGATGGCAAAAACAAGATTGTAATTCATTGTGTATTATTGTAATATATATATATATATATATATATATATATATATATATCTGTATGTATGTATGTATGTATGTATTGCTATGTCATAGTAAAATTTATTATTGAAATTTCGTAGTGTGTATGAGTTGTTAGTGTTAGGAGTGCTTTGGGAAATGTGCATTTAATCATAGGTGTCATTTTGATTTAGATTTTCATATGGTAAAAAAAGGGGTTGGATATATATATATATATATATATATATATATATATATTGCAAAGTATTAAAAAACTAATTATTGAAGTTTTGTAATATTTTTAAGGTGCTAGTGTTTAAGGGAAATGTTCATCTAAACATGGGTGTCATTTTGACCACAAAAGTTTGTATTGTAAATGTTGGATATATATATGTTAAATGGAATTGAATTTCACATCTTATAGTGCATTCTTGTTGTGAAATTTATGATGAAATCTTTAAAGTTTTGTGTTATTTAAGTAGCAAATATAGAAAATAAACCTAGATATAACAATCAACCTTAGTTTAAAACTTGTGCATATCTACCATTCTTCCATGACCTTTCTTAGCACAAAAAAAACAAAAACCTTAGAATGAAATTAAATATATACAGTTGATAACACCTTCTAGCTTAAGTAAATAAGATCCCAAGTTTGAGTTTATTGTCATAGCTTGTTTTCTTAGAGACATCGTCATGAACCCAACGGTTATGAATGACATGGTTAAACTTTGTCTTGGGTATGTGAATTTCCTCCTAAGATTGATAGTTGTGTGTGTAATAAGGAGAATGTGATTTCCTTAAGGTTTTACTCTATGGGTAACAAAACTCCAACATAATGTAAAACCCTTTAGTCATCCACACATGTAGAGTGAAGAGTGTTGGGTGGAAAAGATCACCAACTACTCTTGAAAATCACCTTTAAGATTTTGGATAATAAATGAAATTGATACCCAATATCAATTGTCATTTGGGTTCTATGATGCAATACTAAGAGTTAATGGTGAAACTTAACAACATTTTAGTGTATGATTAGTTGAGAAAACATAACCATAAGATTATGTGCATGGAGAAAGGAAAATTTTGGACCATTCTTATAACATGTTTAAACCATCTTGTGGTGAGAGAAGGGATACACATCAAGTAAGCTCTAATTTTATCCTTAACCCTTAAACAATAGTATACTCCATCTTGATCTCCCATATTTCCTAGTATGTAATGGTTGTATGATGTGGAATTATGTAATTATGTTGTTAGAGATAAATCCCCTAATATAGGGACTAGTAGTCTCATTAGGATACATATGCCCCATTAGCAAATACGTTACTCTATTCATTATGAAACGAATATGAACCTAGTTAGAGAAAAACCTCTTATGTTGGACGTAAAATGATACTCAGGAAACCTAATATAGAAACAAAAATAAGGAAGTATGTTTTAATGTAAAGTGATTTCGAATCCTTAACTAATTTTCATAACATAACTACGATAAAAAATAATTGACGCTTTTTCTTATGAAGTGTGATCATGAGATGTTATTCCAAGGGTAAATTGAAACATGATCTTTATTGTAATGTGATTAAACCCTCTCGCTATGGATAAAGAACCTATTTCCTATAATATTTATTGTGTACTAACTCTTGAATTATCAATTGATAAATGAATGAAAGAAATGCGACCCTAAATCCTTAAGCAAAAAAAAATGAATTTCACATCCTTTGGATTTACACTTATTTACATTGTCTAATGGAGGTATGATATAAGATCAAGATGCATGCCCTTAGATATGAATCCTAGGGGTAAGACCTAATAGTCTTGTGTGTAAATAAATACCCTATTAATAAACGAGTGAATTAAATCAAGTAATTGAAATAATGTAGATGATCCTTATTTAAGGAGTTACATCATAAGTTAAATGTTAAACAATATATAGGTACTCTAGCAAAAAGAAAAAGGAATGTATGATTCACACATTATGAGCCTTCCTAGAACTTAAGTTAAAGATTGAAACATGATTTTAATAAATGTGTAAACCTAAAATATCATGCCATGGGAATACATTATCTATAAGTTTATATTATGGTTGAATCATTATGTTGTGTCTTGTTATATCGGAACAAAAAGTGGCCGTAATGTGCATCACGTGTTTTCATGTTATCTATGTGGGTTAATGTTGTGCAAATATATCATGTGTTGTGCGTAGTCCTAAGTGATCTCTTGTAGTGTCATGTGTACTACAATGTAAGTCAAAAAATATATTTTGACGTTTTTTAGTGTTGTAATTGTGTGTGTAAAATGTGGGTGTTACATCTTTGACTTGTCTTCCTCCTCACATGGTAGTTCTCACTTTTGTTTATGGACAACATTCTCAACAAATTCTAAACAAAAAAAAATGCCAAATCACATGATTCAATAAATTTCTAAAGCAACTATCATAAACCCTTTGATCTTAGACATACATTTCATTGATATAAGCAATGAATATTTCACTGCACGTTGTGTAAAAAATTTTTGGAAGTCAATGTACAATTTTTATCTTCTCCTCATGCACGTGCCATTAATGCCCACTCCGATACCACTATTAGAAACAAAAGATTGTAAAAATGTTAAATGACATTATTAGTAACAAAGATGAATATAAATACAAGGATGGAAGTAGTAATGGTTGAGTAACTGCACATGTATGCATAAACACCTACAATGTAATATATTTATTAGTTAATGCTAACACTTTTGGGGGAGTCAACCATATTTCCTGTAATTTACAAAAAAAATTGGGACATATTCAGAACAAATGTTCTATTTCATATTTAGAAAGATAGAAATAATTGCATTTTTAATAATATTCCTTTTAATAAAATTTTATTTATTACTAATAAAGGGGCTACTCTCTCAACTTTTATGCTCCATAATTAGAACTAGGCTAGAGTCAAAGCATATAAGTGTTTCTTACTTGGTGGCTAAAAATAATTTAAAATATGACTAGTAAATAAATATTTAAAAATACTATATTTTCTTTAAAAAAATCATGTAATTCTTGATGCCCATGCACCTTGGTATCTATAATATTTTAAAAATTCTTGTATGGTCAGTTAACATGTGTTTGGTCATTATTTGGTTGTTGTACATACTTTGTTGAAAGTACAAAAACTAGAAAAAAACAGGACACAGTTATATGCTTTAATCAACCAATAAAGTTTGGTTGGAGGTCAAACACATTCAGTTCCTTCTTGATGAATGGGATGTTTCTCATCGTGCGGTCATTTGGGTTCTTTATTTATGCTCCTTCCTTATTCCACTCACTACCTCAATCGTGTCGCTCTCCCCCTCCACCTTGTTATCGAGGGTCTCACAAATGTCACTCTTAAAACTTTTGGATCTCCTCTTATTGCCATCAGTGGTATCCTCACTATTTTCCCCTTCCCCTACCAAAGGTAGGGTTTTTTTTTTCCTTCATGATTTTGGTGGAACAAGTTGGAATGCCTCTCAACAAGGAAACTTTTCACAATTTTCCCTTTTCATTTCCCCCTCTGGGTCATTGTCTAATAATCTCAAGAAGCAACAATATTAGAATAAATAACAAGATGAAAGTGGATGGGATCCTATCCATAACTTTTCTCACCCTAGTTTTGACTGTGGTGATAAGTCAGATAGTCCTCTGCCCCCTTCCCCAACCACCATGTTTTCTGTTGTGGCCTAAATTTTTAGATATTTGTTTTGTTTGCTCATTTTTCGATTGATCAACATAGTTTTATTGTTTTTTGTTGTAATTGGCCTCCTTCTCGAGGGCTAGTTGGTTCAATGTGATTGACATTGTAGGGTGTGTTCTTTTCCACCCATCTGTTGTATGATCACCATTTTATATCTCTTGTTTTTATTAATAAATGTGCACTTTTCAATAAAAAATGGTTAAATTATGCAGCTTTTGAGTAGTGGACATTACAAAATTTATACATCAAACATTATAATTTTAAATCAAAAAATTTGGTTGGCATAGACAACAAGCACTCGACATGATAAAGAAATATGAATAGCATGAAATACTTCCATGGTAGTTACTAATAAATAAATATCAAGATTTTTAGTGAATTTAGTTTTACAATAGTTAGCAAAATATTGATATTAAATGTTCTCATTCAATTTGTAGATCAAATTATATGGACGTGTGTAACTATATATAGCATACATAAAGGTGTATTTCAAAAATATTTCTCTGTAAATTTATATAACTATTAAGCATAATTTAAAAGGTAATACTTGAAAATTGGTATTGAAACTTTATTCGACATGTATATGAGTGAATGTCAAATTTAAAGCTTAATTTAATTTTTTTAGTTTTGATGAAAAATCCACATAAGATAACATTATGATAGAAAATTTTATAATAATTATTAAAACATACATTTTATGAGACTCCTGTTTTTAAAAAACAAAATTGTAAACTTTACCCCATACCTCCTCTATTTTGATCATCTACTTTTAAGTATTTATATACCAACAATTATTATAGAAGAGACATGTATATTAATAATATTCATAGACCATATATTTATTATAGATATATAATCTGTGAAAATATAAACTTTATTAGTATTTATGGGAAGGATTAGATTAATGATATGGAATTTGTATATAAACACAATATTTTATAGCCATATAAAAAATATGCCTTCAAAAAAAATTGAATTGAAAAGTATCATAATGTTGAAATTTCAAATATTATTTAAAAGGCAATAAAAAATATTCAAATTAGAAGGTAAGGCATGTACTTTAGAAGTAACTCTTTATATTGCTAGCTGATGATGTTCATGTCTTACAATTATATACTCTTAATATATTTTTTATTTTAAAAAAAATTATATACTATTTTTATAAATACAAGTGCACGGCAACAATTATAATTTTAATTTTCTTCAAAATCCTTCTAATCTCTATTTAATTAAAATCAATTTCTCTCTATAAGAGATTACCTTGAAAACTAGGCATATCAATTTATAATGAAGGAATGATTTTTAATTCATTAATTTTTATGTAAGATAAGGTAATTTAGGAATCCCAATTTCGAATATCTATTTACACTAATGTTAATATTCATATAAAATAAAAACTCAAAAACAAATCAAATTTTTACTGAAGCAGTATAATTTATTAGCAACATGCGAAAGGTGTGCATTGTTTGTTCATTGGAAATAAAACAATAATAAATTTTAATGTGATTTTACCATCCATTAAAACTTTTGTAAGAACACATTTTAAACATCATTTGGTTCGTTGTACGGATTATAACTTTTCAAATAAAAAACATGAATTTTAAGAACCATAGCTTGCTGTCATAAAAAAGATGTGGTATACAAACATAAGGCCAAATAAACTCACTTATTATATTGAAGAAAATTGAAAGGCGAGCAGAAATGACCTTATTATCTTTAAAGATAAAGATAAGGTTAGTTTTTCATTTTCATATTCTTCCATTCTCCTCAATCAAATGTTAATGGTTAATGAGTTTTGTTTATTAGGTTTGTGGTATAGAAAAATATCTTTAGTAATCTCTTATATTTTATTTACTTTACTCTATTGCAGGGGATCACCCCTCAGTAAAATTATGTTAACAAATAGATTGATCTATTTTTTTACGTTTCTTTTTGTTATTTACGTCTTTTTAGTTGTTATTATTGAATTTTATATTTCTGTTGTGATTATTGACTTTCATAGTTCATAGAGACTAGGAAAAACTAATTAAAAAATTCAAAAAATAATATGAGATATGAAAGAAAGAAATTGTACATTAGTTTGTTACATTGAGTTAGGGCATGCATGGTAAGGGACCTAGTTTCCCTGGACATAAATTGTATCAGGGATAGCCTCTTTTGAGTCTTTGGGAGGTAGGATGCATTGTACTGATGCATCACTGGATGGTTGCAATGCACGGAAAATCCAAGGTTAATGACTTATGTCGCCAACTCCAACTAGTTATTTAAATACATTACAAATCTCTGTTACTGATGTAGGTTGAGCGCCATGTCATTACTAGTATATGACTCTGCCACAATAAATATCTCTAAAATATTTTAGAATTAAAGAGTTTTGGATTAACATAGTCGAATTTAAATGATAAATATTATCCATGTAAGATATGGTTGATGCATGTTGTTATTGTAACTTTTTAGAGTTTGAAATCAAGCATCATCTACCATTGGATGGTCGTAATTCATAAAAATCCCAATGTAATGACGTATTTCCCCACTCCAATCGCTATTAGAATACATTACAAATATTTTTCACTATATTTCGAAGCACTTATTTGGATGAGTAATGTGGGTTGAGCGGCATGTCCTTACCCACTTTATGATTCTCCCATGATGGAAGTTTCTATAACACATTTTGGGTTTGAATGATATTTGAGTATTAATGTGTTTTAAATTTTAGCATAGTCAAATTTAGATAGTAAATATTATTTATGTAGGATATGGTTGATGTGTGCTAGAGTAATTTTTTGGGGTTCAAAATCAAGTGTGTCTATGGGGCCGTGAGCCATCCCTATCATGAAATATACGTAGGTGAATACAGTTCAAATTTTATGGCTATTTTTTACTTATCAATATTTTTGGAATGATAATAAATTTTTAATTTTTTTCATATTATATATAAAAATAGGATTATTATATATATAAATAATAAACATATAAGTTTATGTAACTAATTTATTTTTTAAAAAATAATAAATTGGAAAAAATAATAATATTAACGAAGACAGATGAAAAAAAAAAACTACTAAAAACTTGAAAACAATCCTCAAATTGAAACTGTATCTAAATGATGTTAGGAATAATATTAGATATTGTGAACATTATTATGAGTGTGGAAATAAATAATATAGTCTAATGTAATACAACTATTTATGAGTTGTTAACTCATGTAAATGGTTGTAACTAGATAATGTTTGTTGTGAGAAAATAATGGGATTGAGAGTTTGAGTGAGATATTGTGGGGATTAGGAGAGATATGTGGGATAAGTTGAGAGATTTGTGGAGAGATAAGTGGATTCAAGATGAGATTTGACTCCACCATAATAGGAAGGTCAATCTCTATATAATGTAATCTCTCATATGAATAAAATATCCCGGATGAATAAAATTGGAGTCTTGTATTATTTCCGGTGTTATGTGATTAGTTTTTTGTGCATGCAAACTGAACCAACTTCTAGATTTGGTATCAGAGCAGGATAGGGAAATTTATGAAATTCATTGCAGGACAAAATCGCAGCCTCTAAGATGCAGATCTTTGATTGCCTTTTTTGGAATTCTGATCTGAAAAAAAAAACGACTGGTAATTCACGTTTTTCTCAAAAACCCAGATTCGAAATTTACTGAAATTTTTTGGGTTTGTTAATTTATATTTTTGAAAAGTTTTTTTTAAAAATTACAGAAACCCATTTCATATTTTATGAGAAAGCATGGAAAAAATTCTAACAGTTTCTATTTATTCTTTAAAAAAAATAGTGACTGATTTCTAGCAATTAAAATCTGATATGCTTTATTATTTTGAATAAATATAAAGCTGATTATTATTGTAAGGGTGTATTTCTGGTTGAAACCAACACCTATCTATGTCAAATTGTGGAGAGTCATAATGGATAAATTGGGTTATGTTGAAAAATTTGATGGAAAGGATTTTCACACTTGGCAAGTACGAACTCAGTTGACACTCATTAACAAAGATTTGTGGGACATTGCAGATGGAACATTCAAGAAACCAACCAATGCTGATGAAGCAACCAAATGGGAGAGTAGAGATTGTAAAGCAACAACAATCATTGGACTTGGGTTGTCTGATGCATATTTGCATCATATAGACCTTTCAAAAAGTTCAAATTTCATTTGGACAACATTGAACAAGTTGTTTGGATCCCAAAATGGAAGCGCATCGGTGACATTGAAGCAGAAGCTATTTGGACTCAAGATGGATGAAAGAGAAAACATGGTACAACATATAAGTAAGTTTCAGTCTATTTTGAATCAATTGTCAGGGATAAAAATTAAAGTAGAGGATGATGATGCAAAATCTGTTTTGTTGAATAGTATGCCATCTCACTATTCAAACATTGTTTTTACTTTGAGCAAGATCAACCCTAGCCTAGAAGATTTAATTTCTTCACTGATAGATGAAGAAAATAAGAATGTTACACCAGAAGAAACTGCAATGTATGGTAAAAACAAGTCATATGACAAAGGGAGATTTAAATCTTATTTTAAACAAAGATCAACTTTCAGAGATACAAAGAAACATATCACTTGTTACTATTGTAAACAAGATGGACATCTATCTATAAAATGCAAGAAAAGAGCATGAGATTTACTTGATGGAAAAATAGAAGAAAGTGCCATGGTTACTAATGAAGAAGAAGACAATGATAAAGAAGAACCTTTGGGTGATGGTTATAATTGTGATGATTTTCTATTATAAATAAGCAGCAGTAGATGGAGGCTGGAGGCAATGGAGGTAGGAGGGAAATCGGCGACCTCTCGTCAGGGACCATCGATGAGGGCGCGGTATTGATTTGGTGGCCAAGTATTTCGGTTGTGTGTTTCATTATTTGTAATAAGAACAGATGTCACATTCCTGTTCAGAATTGTATTTCCTTTTATAACCTCCTGATGTAAATATGTTGTAGTAGAAAGATAAAAGCACAAGAAAAAGTAGCATCATTTTTTTCTTGAAGAGGATGAACATAGGTTCATGAGTAGGGGCTCGTACCTAGGATAGAGGTCCGTTATTGTCGAACAGGGGTTCGTATTGATGAACAGAGGTTCATGAACAAGGGTTCTTACCTTGGACTGAGGTCCATATGTGTACCAAGATCATGAGCAAATAGGGGTGTGCAAGCTGCGGAGAAAGTGTAACTATTCTTTTCTACATTGTTCACATTAGGGGAGTGTATGTGTGGAAATAATAATGTTAACAATAGGGGAGTGAATGTTAGGAATAATATTAGATATTGTGAACATTATTATAAGTGTGGAAATAAATAATATAGTCTAATGTAATACAACTATTTATGAGTTGTTAACTCATGTAAATAGTTGTAACTAGATAATGTTTGTTGTGAGAAAATAATGGGATTGAGAGTTTGAGTGAGATATTGTGGGGATTATGAGAGATATGTGGGATAAGTTGAGAGATTTGTGGAGAGATAAGTGGATTCAAGATAAGATTTAACTCCACCATAATAGGAAGGTCAATCTCTATATAATGTAATCTCTCATATGAATAAAATATCCTGAATGAATAAAATTGGAGTCTTGTATTATTTCCGATGTTATGTGATTAGTTTTTTGTGCATGCAAACTAAACCAACTTCTAGAAATGATCATGTACCATAATATATAGAAAATGTCTTATCTGTTGATTACATTGGTAGAAATTCCTCTATATAGAATATCACTAGCAATCGTATGTGAAATGTATGATGGAAACATCGAAGGGGATATTTTAGAGGAATCATATTAGAGGGAGAGAAACAATGGGAAATGAAGAGCAGTGAAAAAGAAGGGGTTAGAGGGTGGAGAAGTGTAAGGGTGGTGAATGCAAATAGGAAAATCAATGTGAAACTGAAACATCCAAAAATGACATGACGTTTGTGTCGATATTTTGAGGAGGCCTGGGCTATTTGGCTTAGATGATGCAAAACAACGTAAAGAGATATTTTTCAATGTAAGGAGCGGCGATTTTTTTTTGGAAGTGTAACTGTGTTTGTAGTTTTAGCCCTTGTATAAACATATACATGAAGATGTGAAGTGGAAGTAGAATATGAAGGTGTTGACCTCATGCAAATTTTTACTCATAAATAATAGGAGGGCATCCTCATTCAACAAACACAAAAAAATGGAAAGGTGTGGTTTGTTGAGGATTTTTTTTTGGATAGGATAAAAAAACCATGAACATGGGACATGTAGCATTGCCCTTTCAATTGGGCTTGGGGCAGAGAAAATAATGTGAAGAATCCATTGGTAGGGGGAAAGAAGAAGTGCTGGTGGAGTGGAGGGGTGAGATAGATTATGATTATTTAAGTCTGATCATATTTTGAAGGATTTGATCATTTTTGAGTTTTTGAATATTGTTCTTATGAAGATAGAGGTTGAAATACATAGAGAGGACACATTGTCATTACTGATTTTGTAAAAAGGAAGGTTTAAATGCATATGTAGATCAAGTATTTTATGGTGTACTTATTCAAAAAAATTGGAATGCCTATGTTTATTTTTGGTTAAATTTATTCATGGAAAACCCTTGTGTGTGGGTTTTGAAATATTGACATCATGGATTAGAATTATGACATTTAATTCTCACAAAAAAGTGGAAATATGAATATATGTTGTCTCTATATTTTTGCATAAGCATATCCACACTTTGAATTGCATTGGATTTCACATAAACTCTGTATATAAAAAATCATATAAACTCTATATGTCCCACTACGGAATCAAAATGAATGAGGAAGAAGAGAAGATAAATAATATCAACAACATGTAATAAAAAGAAAATAGTAAGCTAATACACAACCATATGCAATTTCATTTTATAAAAAAATTACAGAAAAATATACAATAGATTAGCTATGTTAAACTTCACCTGGGAACATTAAGGATTTTATGAGATTCATGTTGTGTTTTTTGGAATTAGGGTTTTACAAAAGAAACTTTGGGGAGGAAAAAATAAACAAGGAATAACTTATCATGTTGAATTTCATCGAGGAGGAGAAATTGCACAACTTGTTATGTTGAATTTTATTAGAAATTTAAGTGAGATTACGAGTAATAACCTATAGTTCATAGGATTAGGGTTTTGTGAGAAGTTTAAAATTTGTGCCATTATGAGGGAAAAAAAAGCTGCAGGATATTCTGTGAGATCAAATGTCATTGTGAATCCTGGAGGATGGTGTGCAATATAAAGTATGGAGCCTATATTTTGAGGTAGGGGGCTATGACTGGGGCTTTAGGGGCCTATGACAGTAGGATGCAACAATACGTCCAACACGAACGGTGTCACAACTAGACGGTTGCCCTCCCATTTATATTATTTGAAGTACGTCTTTAGCATAATTGTAATGCTTCAACATTGAATTAAAATATATAAATAAATAAAATTATGATTTACTCACAACTAAAACTTGTTTGGTACGCAAAGGTGTGTGTCAAATTTAACCTAGTGATAGGCCCAAGGAAACCATGTGGTCGTCGAGTTATTTTAAAATGTTAATATGGTTATGCTTCTTGTGATCACTAACCTCTTTATCATTATCCTAATTTGAGAAGTTCATCCTTACTTTCACCTCTTTATCGGTATTACCAACAATACTTATGGTAATACTTATGAATGATCAGAAATTGAGAGGAATCTAAACAAGCAACAAAGAAAAATTATTGATCACGATAAACTATCAAGGGAAATAGAATGGCTATTTTTAAAATTAATAGTAAACATAAATCCTTTAAAATTTGAAAAAATACATAATTATCATTTTAAAAATATGATATTGTTTTAATTATCAAATGTGAATGTAGCTTACCGCAAAATTGAAGTGTATAATTGGGAATTTAACTACTCTAGATAGAGAATTATACTATGCCAAAAGGCATCTACAAGTTAGAAAGGGCCTCCATATTTTGATAGACTCTAGGGCATAAAATGATAGAAAAAGAGCTACATGCAATGTTGACGTATGGTGGAATGTGCATCATCCACGTGTCATGATTGACAGGTATATTATTGGTTTTCACGAGTGATTGTAGTGAACAAAGGTCATAGTTTTTTTGAGTCTGCAATACCCTTATGCAAACCATAATGGGATGCCTATTCCTTGTGCTTCATGGGAAAGATGTGGGTTGCATAGGAGTGTAGGTTTTCTTGGAGGGTTTTGTGTAGAAGATTTTTACTTATTTTGGTTTATTTGAAATCTATAATTTCTTCCCCCTTTCCTCTACTAACTTCATTTTAGTTTTCTCTCACCCTGAGATTTTGAGAATGAAAGCTCTTCTTGCACCGCTTCTTCATCTTTCTTATTTCTCAGTATCCAAATCTCTTCATTATACACCAAATGCAAAACCTTTTCATTATATATTTATATAATGGATTCCCTCTTACACTGATGGCACGTGTGAAAATTTCACATGTGGGTTTCATTATTTGGGTTATCCATTTAGAAAGAATAATAACAACTACCTGTTTTTCACCCACTGATTAATCAATCCTGCCTATGGGAAATGTGTGTGTTCATATGTAGTTCCATCAATGGGGAAACATATTAAGACATGACACCCATTGTGATTTGTGTCAATAATTTTCTGGTGTACTTGGTGTTTTCTGCCATTGGTGCTTCTACAGTGGCATGTCTGCTCATTCCCATTTGTGCGCAAACACAACCCACATAATTGTAAAAATGGGTAATCTGGTAACAACCTCAACCTGGCTATGGTGTCTACACTTGCGGTGGTTTTAAAACTATTTATGATGGGTTCCAATTTTGGGACAGATACTCTTTATAGGTGAGTAATTTTATTATTTTAGATGAATTGCTTCTGAAATTTTGATTTAAAATTCAATCCCCTAATTTTATTTGTCATTTTTTATTTAAAATTATTAAAATATGTGTGAGCTCATTTTAAAATTAAAAATTTTCATAATAGTAAGGATGAGATTTGATGGCTGACCCCACCTTTCAAACCAAAAATCTATGACGTCAATATGTTTTGAATAGCCCATCTATATCTGTTAAATAATTTATTTTATTTAGTAATTTGAAAAATACATTTTTAACTATATTTACAAGTATTGGTTAAGTTTTAGGAATTATTTAATGTGTAGGAATCAAGCTCATAATATTGTATAAATTATTCATTTCATTGCACTTAATGGAGAGTTAAATATTCTTTGCATATATCTTAGGAGAGTGAAGCATCATGTGTTTTGAAGATAAACTTCATTTTTTGTTACGTAGCATACTACCATGGAGAGAGAGCATAATTGTAGTGCCCATTCCCTTTGACACCTGTTTGATACTAATCATGATACTGCTGATTAGATTATGGATGTGATTATGGACGTTATTATAGTCGGATGTTAAATGTTAGATCATGGATTATTGTTGACTTGATTCAGTTATGATGCATGATGATTATTAGAGACATTTTATATGTTGATGATGTTATACTATTGGACATGGTTATATGATGGATGTTGTTTGGATTTGTGATATTTGGATATTGTGAGTACACCTAGAAAATGGAAAATTATTAGATGATGATATAGTTGTTGATAAAACTATAAATGATATTGTTAGATTGATTTGATGTTGTTGTGATTCATATATCTAGATGATTTTGGATTTTTAATTATATTTATATTATTTTGGATGTTCTGATATGGCCATGAGGCCAAAGGAGGTATTTTTATTTTTGCAGGTTAAAAAAAATATCACAACAAACATCAGGGGATTGGAGACCAACCACATTGGAATTCTAGATTAATTCAACAAGGTCACCATGACAACTAGTATTTGTTGTGTGTGTCTGTTTGTTTATGTTAGGGATTTCCCATGGGGGGATCACCTTTAAATGTGACCAAGGGATTTTATGTATTCCTTTTATTTTGGCCCCTTTTGTTTAATTTTTGCATGTGTTTTATGTGGTGCACTTACCCTTTCATTATTTATTTAATGTGGTGTTAATACTACGAGTAATCATATTGTTTAGTTAATTAATTAAAATATGTCATAAGAATGTAATTAATAGAGTTGTTGGCCATGTTTTAAAGTATTGTAAGAATGTGTAAGTAATGTGTAAGTGACCTTGTAAGTGATGTGTAAGTTAACTTTTGAGTGTGAAACACTCCACCTTCTTGGAAATTTGAATTTGTCCTTGGAGGCTGATTTTGGAGGCTTGTGGGACAAGTTAAACTTGTCTGATGCCTCTTAAATTTATATACCAACCTTGCCCATGGTTGGAGGGTTAAATTTAGACATTTTTTTACACATTTTTTGATAAGTCAAGTTGAATGTTGTAATTGCACTTTTCTTACTATAATTTAATTTCAGTCTTTGTGGGGTGTGGGCTTAGATCTAGAGTGTGTAAGTAAACTGTCATATTATTCACCCACCTATTTATTATGCTTTAGAGAATGAAGTTGACTTTTAGGGGTTGGGGTTGAGGATGTGTGACGTGACATCCTACATGGATCCACCTCATTCTCTTCTCTTCCCTCTTCTATAAAATTTGAATTCCTTAGCCTTGTTTTGGGTTGCTTCACTTTTGGAGACTTCATTTTGGGTGAATTTTCTTGTTGTTTTGGGAGCTCTTGACTTGGAGAAGGTTTTTGGAAGGATGTTGCATGCTTGCATGCTTGGGATATTTTGGATTGCTTGCATTGGAATAAAGCTTACTGTTTTGGAACTTGGAACTACTCCATCATGTAGAGGTAGGAGCTTGGATCTTGAAATGCTTATTTTTTTGTTTTTATATGAAAATGTTAATGTGTGAATGTTTTGGCAACTTTGAAAACTTATTGGGTAGATGGCCTAGGAATGGTGTAGGAGAAGACTATGGGGTTTATTTGTATGGAGGCACAAATGTGTTTTTGGGAGGTATAAGGGAGGAGGGAGTTGGGATTTGGTTTCCACCTTAAAAATGGTGTAAATAGCTTGCATTTATTCACTCGTTATGGGGTGCCATAAGAGGTTGGGGATGGCATAAGAAAATGTGTGGAATAAGTTGGGTACTTGGGGGAGGCATAAGGAAATGACAGGGTTTTGAAATGATATTCATATATATATATATATATATATATATATATATACTTTATGCCACCCCTGTGATGCAGCAATAGCAAGTACAAGGCGTACAGAATACTTGGCAATAAAAGTCTCAGAGTAATATATATATATATGCTTTATTTGGTGGCAGTTGTAATTCAGGTGGTGATACCCATTTTCCCTTTTGGGAGACATAAGCAATCATCCCCATAGTTTCTTGCTCCTTTGGCTTTCTTGATGAAGCCTTAGTATTGTTTGTCATGTTTTAATGTAGTTGTAAACTACATTCTGTTTTGGACTGTGTTTTATTGTGAAAATGCTGCTTGTGTGTTTGTGGAAGCATGTTGTTGCCATGAGTTGGATCACATCTTTTATTGCATTGTGGTTGGGGATCGGGGGCCAATGAAGAAGGATGAATTCTCCTCTTCATTGGATGTCTTGGTTGGGTGGAGAGCATTGCCTTTCCCCTACTCTTGTTGTGATCATAATTTGGAAGAATGAGAAATACACATTTTGTTGTTCTGGAGATGAGAAAAAGACAGTTTGACAGTCCCTTGTGAAATGAAATCTTATTGTAGCATCCCTTTACCACTTGAAGTGGATGATCTATGTATTAATTGTAATGGAAAGATACTTTTTATTCACAATGAAAGTGGAAATTTGAAATGTAAAAGAGTTATACTCTGTCTTCTGTTTTTGGAAAGAATGTGAAAGAATGATACATGTTTTTGTATGTTGCATTTTGAAACCAAATGGAAAGGAAGTTGTAAGAGTTCATTTAAATTAATGGAAGTGGTTTTGTCTTTTCCATATGTTGTTATTCCATTGGAAATCTGTGTTTATTATTCACTATGAAATCCTTGTTTGAAAAGTGGTAAAGTGAAACACGTGAGAAGAAAATGTATTATTCTGTTCTGTATATTATATATGTTTTGGAAGAAACAAAAGAAGAAAGGTTCTTAATGTTGCATTTTGGAATCAATAAAGAATTGCATTACCTTTTTCAATCTGTATTGTTGTATTGAAATTGATCATCTATTGTGTTTGAAATCTCATGTTGAAAAGAAGAAATACGTGTGAGGAAAAATATGATGCTCTGTTCTCCTTGAAAAATGTTAACTTCCTGGAAATTATAATTGTATTTTGACTTTCAGTAATGGTTTGATTAAATCAACTAATTTGTTAGATTGGAATTGGAACGTATTCTAAATACTTGGAAGAAGAAAGTGGCAAATAGAACCTTTAAAAATTTGATCCCTATTGTTTTATAATTTCAAACTGACAATTATCTAAACCAAAAATGCACAGTTCAAACCTGCAACAATTAAATAAAAAATTAAATGATTAAACTAGACTATTTTATTATAAATAGAGGGTGGCTTAGTAAAGCTAGTTAAAGGAATGGAATGACTTCATGCATTACATTAGGAGAAATGGTCAAGGACTAAATTCACAGTTGTTTTGCTTTATGTCAAGAATGTAAATGTTTGTTTGTGAATTCAATTTGTTAGATTGGATCTTCAAGTTTTGTGTTGTTCTTAGTCTAAGTACAACTCTCCATGTCTATTTTGACATGTTGAGTTATGAGGAAGAACTGGATACAAATTGAATGGTTTCACAAGTTAAAATTTACTAGTTTTGCATGGGGTAAAAGCCTGCCCATTTTCATAAAATTTACCCCTTAAAATTTATCAAAATAAAAAATTAATGATTTCATGTGCAAAGGTGTGATCGAGATATTTCCAGAATGTTCTTGTTTTCCCAAACATGCAGCTCTCTATCAAAAGTTATGGCCTTAAAAGTTTTTCTTCAATTCGGCCGTCAAAAAAACTAAACCCTTGTATAAAAATTTCCTTAAACTTTGGAAAAATTTCCTAGGAGCTAGAATTTAGGAGTTCCATTAGAGTTTGGAATTGCATAGTTTGAGGGTTTTTTTGTGAAAATGTTTAAAAAAATTTTTTCATGCATATGATGATTAGCCAAATCCCCCAAAAGGTTTGAAAATATGGCACCATTAGGTCCATGGAGGGGAGACCACATTTTAACTTAGTTTATAAGAAAAGAAAAAACATTGGAAAATTTTCCAAATTTTCTTTGCTCTCTGGTCCCTAAGACTGGATAGGATTAGCAAATAATTTTGAATAACATTTTCATTATACATGGCCAAAATTCAGGTAAAAATTTACATTCTTATCTAATTTTAGGTAAAATTAATTGAAAATTTTTGTGGTTTCCCCATAATCTCCACTTGGGTCCGTATTACCAATCAGGGATGACTGTGCCATGTCAGGCTTGACGAGAAGTAGGCCTAGATCAAGGGAATTTCACACATCTCTTCAAATTCTATCTAGATCACACTTCGGTGGAAGATTACAAACCTAATTTGGAGTCCCCACTGGATATAATCTTCCTCAATGCAATTTGTGATAAATATGTTTCCCCCAAGGATAAAACAACTAGATCAAGCTTGACATAGAGGTGTAATAGTCATAATACGCCTTTTAGCCCTTACAAGACATTTTTTAGTGTAAAGAAAGAATTAAAGGTAAGTGGATACCTTGAGATCTGAAAGTCATTTAATAGGCTTGAGGAAACTAGTTACCAATCTTGGGGAATAGTCATTCAAAGGTCATAGATCTTGAAAGTGGGAAAAAGTCAAGCTAAATATGATAGACCTAGTCAAGTAGGTCTACGGGCATAGTTTTGTATTTCTTGAAACTAAGAAGCCCGCTCTTGGGGAATATGGTAGCCTTATGTCCGCTGGATTTATATGATATTGTGAAAGTTGATAGAACAGTTAGGAGGACATAACATATATCCCTGGAAAGGTGAGAAAATTTACCCTCCACAAATTCATTGAAGGTCTGATTTAGGAAAGTCTATAAGAACTTTTCAAAGTTTAAGTTAAAAATGTAAGTTGTAATTCCCTACATTACATTCTTGTTAGAAAATTCTCCACGAAGATCATGGTAAAAAAATCCATTACCCTTTCAACGTAAACTAAGAAAATTCTAATAATAATTTAGGATCACACATTCATGACCATAGAAATAAAAAATGTTAATAAATCGAAAACTTATGTTCTAGTAATTAGAATTTTTTATTTTTTTATGATAAGACAAATTAGTTATATACCTAAGTAAATATTACATTCCTTAAGGTTATTCACATCAAACCTGTTTTCTTCTTCCATAAAATCTCCTAAAAATACATGTGGTCCATATGTGACTCATCCAAAAAAAATAAAAGTATTATCTATTATCCCTACAATATTTTCCATTCCCACTTAACTCTCATCCCTTTATTGCCTTATTCATTGTCCCTTTTCTCCCTCCATTATTTCTCCTATACCCATCCATTTTGGTGTATCCATTCCACTATTATAGTGTGATTTATAGGAGATAGATAATTAGGAAGCCTTCTATCCTAATCCTTATATGGATATAGAGGGGAAACTTGACCCAACTATAAAGATGGGGCCTATCTAAATTATTATACTCTATATGGGTTGGGGGGTCTATAAGGTAAGTATTTTAATTATTTTTTACAAATTTTAGGTGTGGCATAAATGTTGTAAAAATTTGCATCACATTTTCACCACATTTTTTCCACACTTACCTCTAACTCAAAAAACCATAAATTAGGATGCCAAAAGGCAATTTCACTTTATTTCATTTCCTTTTGATAATGATGAGAGGAAAGAAGAAATTGAAAATGGAGAGGAGGGGAGAACTATAGTGTAAGAAAAATAAAGGATAGTAAGAAGGAAGAGAAATAATAAAAAATAGATAAAGGAATAGGAGAAATAAAAAAAATAAAAATAATAAAAAATAGCATAAAGGAATAGGACGAAATAAAAAAATATAATATAATATGTCATAGAAAATAAATGGGGCACTAATAGGAACATGGAGAAAAAATAAATCCTTCAAGAAAATAAACCGCTTCGCTAGAAGAAGAATAAGAAGTTGGCATGTGCGTCCATCAATCCCCGTGAATTTCGTGACATGGAATAACCACCAATCATGGATCCTAACTCTAGAAATTGTAACAGAGATTAACACTTGCATTTTTTGGTCTAACAATAATCATGGTCCAAAAAATGGCATCAGAGCAACAGGTCTCAAGTTTGAAACTCACCCAGGTAACGTTGGGGGGAGATTGTTGGCATGTGCATCTAGCGTTCCCCGTGAGTTTCATGACATGGAATAACTGCCTCTCATGGATCCTACCTTTGATGATTTTAGTGGAGACTAACACCTTGGGTTTTGGCCTACATGGCAAAATCGTGGTTTTGACAGAGTGTGCGACGAATCCCATAATCATGTATTGCTGAAAAATATGCACTTTTTGGAAAGAATTTGAGTGGTAACCTGATATGTGAATCCTTCCTAAAGGAATGATTGATGTAAAAATCATGAAACGGATCCTTGCGTGAAATTTGGATACAAGTGAGGACAGAGTGTGCGACGAATATCAAGACGGATTATATGTATGCAAATATTTAAAAATTTGATTACGATACAGAGAAAGGAAGTGAAATGCATAAATATTGATTTGCAGTAAGATTGTCTAAATGAGAGAGATGAACGAGGATTTGAAAATACAAGTGTGTAATTCCTAAATACAAAATGCTAAAAAACCTAGGAAAAATGTTGTAAACCATATAGAATATTCAGTAAACCCTAATGTAAATTATGTAAAACATAGGGTAAATTGTGTAAACCCTAAAACAATTGTGTAGACCATAGGGTCATTGTTTAAACCCTAAGGTAAATTGTGTAAAGTATATAGAATATTATGTAAACCCTAATTTACATTGTGTAAAGTTTAGGTAAATTTGTGCAAACCCTAGGGAAAAATTGTGTAAACCATAGAGCATATTGTGTAAACCCTAGGGTAAATTGGATAAGCTCTAGGGTGAATTGTGTAAACCCTAAAATCCCTCAATATTTGAGACAAATCATGTCATTTCTTGGTGAATATTTGACTTGATCAATTGATCATCATTAAACTTTTATCATTAAACGTGTAAGAAAATATACCCTTCACTTGATAACATTCAATTGATTGAGTTATCATTAAAACTTTTAACATTCATTCATTAGATATCTCTGTTAGTGACCAATTGAATTTAAGTGTTATTTTTTAGTGGGTATCCTTCTAGACCTTGGATAAGATTTGTTAAAGAATGAAAATTTCATATCCTCTCATAAGTCGTGCTTAATTTGTACCTCGAATCCTTATTTATTTATATTCCCACTCATACAAGGTTTAATTACATAAATGTAGGGATTATGAATCATGATCCTTCATCACACCTTTCTTAGCATCCTCAAATTGTGTAATCTTAAAATAAGGTTTCCTAATAAATATTTTATTTCAAAATGTATATGATGATATATAAATAATAAATATACTAACCACAACATATATTATATCCTAAATCATGCCATATTATAATATTCAATCAACACAATTTATTTTGATGTGGAATTATGGTTAAGGTTTAGAAAAGAAATCTTCTAATGTTTATAAGGTTTAGAATGTATATTATCGACATTCTTCTATTATGTAAATATGTGGGACATGATAATGCCTTACTGTTATTAGGCTATGATGATTTTATTAAATGACATTCTTATAACTTATAGGGACCTAAAGATAATATCCAAAAATAATATGTTGTGTCAAACAATATCTTCGAGAGATTTTTCCTAAGGCATATGATTCTACTTCTACTACTATGACCTAAATAAGAAATTTGTATCTCATGCAACTTGTGTCTCTAGAAATAGGATATGTTCTTGAAATTTCACAATTGCAACTATATATAATGCAAATGTATTTCCCTTGTCTTAAGTTACTCCAGATCCCCTCTTAATGACCTAAAAATGGGTTAGTCTAGAATTGAATTGAACTATCTCAAGACACTACATATATAACACTACTCCAAAAGAGACCTAATACCCATGTAGATTTCCCTCCTAGTAAGTGTTTAAGAATTGTGGATAAACAATGTACTAATTGGAAATTCCTAATACTGCCTTCAATACTTAAGGAAATGAACTTTATGACATAATTATCTGTATTGTAATTTATAAAAGGATATAATTTATTACATTGTATAACACATTTAAAGACATATTTTTGATGACTAAGGTGACAACATAATTTCCTTACTCAATACATTATATACTTTTGGTTTTGATATTAGAGAAGATTGAAACCTATTCAGAATTTCAATATGTGATGCCTTCCCTTTTAATAACTCTTGAGATCGAGTTCCAACATAGGGTTATGAAATGCGTGAGGATTTAAATGAAATTTTGTTACAGTCTCATGCCACCTTGATGTTCATTGACCTCTACATGCTCAACATAGTTAGGTATAAGTTTATGATGCGCCAGAAGTAGCAGGAACTTGACAAGGTCATAACTTGAGTTCCGGGTGTCTATTTGAGTCCATTTTTTTTTTTGAAACCACGTGTTTCGATGAGACGAAAATGCAGCGGCAACCGGCCCTACCGGTTGGGGCAAGTTTTCAACATGCTTTTCAGGCCCTAAATCCGCCATCTTGAGGCCGAAAATTAGGATTTAAGTTATAGTTCAGTTTTTTCCTATTTTTGAGCATTAGTTAATTTTAGTCTATTAATTGCATTATGAGTTAGAAAGTTGGCAATTCCTCTAATTTAGGGATGCAGAAGATGTGTGGCAATTTCTGTGCCCATAGGGAATAAGCATGTGAACTTACTAAGAATAGCAGGTTCTAGTAAACTGCTAAAAATAGTAATTTCCGCCACCTAGAGTTTAGTCAGAGTTAGCTAGAGTTTACTTGGCAACTCGAATTGGGAGTTGTTTTCCTATTTAGGAAACATTGTAATTCATTATTTGGGAACAAAGAAGGAGATCTATTTTCTTTTGGAGTTCATAATATTTGTAGCATATCTGGTTTGTTCTTAATTTGGCTACATTATCTGGTATCAGAGCTGGTTTGAATTTTTTTTTATAAAAGGAAGGAAGAGGAAGAGAAGAGGAGGTGGTATTTCCCAAATGAATAGAAATATGCAAGATCTACAGAGGACAAGTTGTTGCGCTTGCTGCAATGATAACCCAGAGAGGAAATCAAGGTGGAGATGACACAGATGAAGAAGAATTTTGTGAAGAGGAGGAAACGCAAGCACCACCATTAGCTTTTGAAGAAAGGATGCTTCAAGGATTAGAAGGAAATAATGATGGGATAAGAGTTGATGTTTCAGAGTATGGTGATAGTCTAAAACCAGAGGAGATGATAGAGTGGTTGACTAGCATGAGGAAATGTTTTGAGTGGAAGACTATGTCAGAAGTAAAGAAGGTAAAATTTGCATGCACGAAATTGAAAGGTCATGCTATGTTATGGTGGGATCACCTACAAAAAGAGTGGTCAATAAGGGGAAAGACAAAATTAGGATGTGGAGTAATATAGAGAAGAAGCTAACAAATAAATTTCTCCCTATGGATTATGCAGAAACCTTTACAGGAGGTTTCAGAATCTTAGACAGAACTTACAAACCATTCAAGAATGTACAGATGAGTTATAAAAGTTGTCCATTCATGTAGAGCATGAAGAAAATGAGAAAAAAAATGGCTGCAAGGTATGTTAACTGGATTAAAATTTTCTATTCAAGATGAGATAAGTATGCATAGGATTAAAAGCATGGAGGATGCCTATCAATTAGCCTTAAAGGCTGAGGAAAAACAAAAGTCATCAAAGTTTTAGGAGATCACCTGGAATGAATAGGGGGGCCTCAACTTCCTTTCAGGGATGAGCTAGTTGTAGCCAAGGCAGGGGATAATCATCTCGTGGATTAGAAAAGCAAGAGGATACAAGACAAGATTTTTAGAATCAACAAAGAGGCAGAGGATTTTCTAGGGGCATAGGATATGCTGTCGATAGAGGATGAGAGGCTCCATGAAGACCATTTGTTTGTTACAAATGTGGTGAAGAAGGGCATCATGCTTTTGAATGCTTGAATTATTATACACATGACAAAAAGGCAAGGAGATGCTCCAAGAGTAAATCTTGTTGAAGCTGAGCAGGAAGAAGATGAACAGGACCTGGAAATCCCACCAGATGTTGGAGAAACTCTGATGATCAAGAGGACGATGATTGCTCCAAGAAAAGAGGTCAAAGGGGATGCATGGCTGCGTACAAATATTTTCAGAACAAGATGCACTTCAGGAGGAAAGGTATGTAATGTTATTATTGATGGTGGTAGTTGTGAGAACATGGTTTCAAATGAGATGGTCGATAAATTGGGTCTGCATTGTGAGAAGAATCCTAACCCTTATCGTATTGCATGGTTTAAGAAGGGTAATGAAGTTACTGTTGATAAGATATGTTTAATAAGCTATTTCTATTGGGAACAGTTATAAGGATGAGATTTGGTGTGATGTTATCCCTATGGATGCATGTCATATGCTGCTAGGAAGACCATGGCAATTTGATAGAAAAGTTATTCATGATGGGGGAAATAATACTTATACTTTCTGGAAGGATGGCACAAAAATAGTTTTGCTACCTCTTAAAGAAGAGGGGAAGGCTTGAAAATATGCTTTCTATAAAGTAATTTGTGAAGGAGGCAAAGGCAACTGGTTTTTGTTATGCACTAGTTGCAAATAAGGATGAACTTGTAAGTGCTCAAATACCAATAGAAACATCAGAATTAATAGAAGAATTTTCAGATGTTATTCATGATGAGCTACCAGATGGATTACCACCCAAAAGAGATATTCAACACCACATTGATTTGATTCTAGGGTCTTCACTCCCAAATCGAGTGGCTTATTGGATGAGCCTGAAATTGCATGCAAAGTTGAATAGTCAAGTCAACAAGATCTTCTAAGAGATATGTCAGCAAGACATTGGTTAGGGGTGGGGATGAGACATGAGGAAATGATAGGAGGTGGGAGGAAGGGAGGTGGAAATGGAATGGGAATGGATATATGAGGAAGGGAAGGAGATGAAGAGAAAGGCCAAGATGGGGAGTGAGGGGAACAAAAGAAGTGGGATGGGGCAGGGGAGCGAAAGGGTGTAGGGGAAGAGAAGAAGAAAAGGAGATAGAGGGGAAAGAATGAGATGCCAGGGGGAAGAGAGGGGAAAGGAAGTGGAGGAAGGAGGAGGAAGGTGATGGGTTGGAGTGGGAGGAACAAGAAGAGATACTAGCCAGGGAGGATGGAGGATGGAGGATAAAGAAATCAAAGTACTTGTAGAGGAGAAGAATCACCCGATGGTATAGAGGACTCACTTGTTTTCCCCAATCAACTTGATTTATAGAAAATTATAGTGAATGGAGAATGTAAAACTTGAAACTAACCACACAATTACTCCTAAAGTCATGTTGTCATGCAAATGTGCAACAAGGAAATTAATAATTTCCAAGCATGACAACTATACCCTGTGTTAATTTTTTCAAGTCTTACCATTCCAAGGAACCCCGAGTCTATCTAGTTATTCCAAGAGACCTCTCAATTAATGTTATCTCATCCCGAAAGGTGATTTAGGAAATTACATTCAATCCCCTCTAGGTGATTTTAGGAATTTTTTAAAAGTTACAAGTTTAAGGCAGTTGTGGGAAGGGCTATCACTGGCCTTCCTAAGACTGGAACAACCCCATGGAGTAGAGTAGAAAATAAAAAACAAACATGGAGGTAATTCAAATTATTTGAGACATCATGGAAGTGATTCAGGAAGATTCTGGAAGGACTCGAAGAAGATGAGGCAGTTTCACCAAAATAAGAGTTCATAGGCCAAGGTAGTGAACAGGCCAAAAGAGTTGTTGAACTTACAAAGGTGATTTCAAGAGCTCTGGATGGAGTTAGGAGCAAACCAAAACATAAAATATGGTGAAATCATTTTTTTAACAACACTTTGGCGCATTGGGTCTGTAAGCAGGTTTTCTCATGCACAAGTGGAGTACCAAATCAAAAATATGATTTTTAGGGATCAAATGGAGGAATCAAGACCTTATAACCATATCATTGAATTAAAAATGTCATTTCCAGCCATTATTATATACAATTTCATCAAAAAATCCCATTGGTAGCTCAATTTATCGCCATTTCAAGTTGTCCTCTTGGAGTGAGTTCAGGAGCTAGTCAAATTTTTGGAGGACACATGTCAGCTCCAAGAGCCTACTGAGATTTATTGTTCCTCATGGTAAAGGAAATAACACATTTAAAAATGTTCCAAGCCCCCATGAAGCCCTCTAGACCCACATACAACCTCTAAGATCAACCCCCAGGTGCTTGCGGGAGCTCAAAGCTTCAACTGTCTGATTGCTACCACATGTCATCACCAGGAGTGTCATGGAATTTGATGTCCCTCATTTCCCTCATATTCTAGGTACATAAAACATGGAATAATGTGTCCATCCCTTAAGGGATACTTTTGGTCATCCATATGACCAGCTTCCAATCCCTCAGTGCTTTAAAGTTGATTTTTAGCCTTTATTCCCTGCAGTCAGATCTCCGCCATGTGTCGTCACCTTGCTCACCATGGAATTTGATGTCCCTCACATCCCTCACAGGTCAGGGAAATCAAAAAATGAAAAATTTCCCCATCTCCCTTCTCAGCTTTATTTCAAAATTTTAAAAAACATGGTTGCTTCCCATATCTAACAACTAACTCTCATGTGCATAACTTCATTCCACCATAGCTCTGTAACATGCTCACACCAAGTAACACCATTGATGAACCTTGAAATAGATAGAACACAATAAAAAAATCCTCAAAAACATAAAAACATATAGGTCCCAAAAGAAATATTTATCAAACGAAGAATGAAGAAGAAGATGTTTGAAATTCTTCATTGCCGTCAAATGAAAAATCGAAGAGATATTGCAAAATGGTGCACGGATTGAAAAACCACCTATTGCTGACTTCTTATCTCTTGAAGAATACTAAAATACCATATTAAAACCTCCCATTTACAGTAAGGAGTGCTCACAGAAAATCAATTTCACTTTCGGCTGCACGAAGAACAAAGCTCAACTTCCCGTCAAACCGAGAACTAGTTTGAAGAAAAATTTCACTAGTGAGACAAGAAGAAAAAATCTATCACAATGGAGTTGATTTCATCATGAACAGAGATAAAAACCAAACATACAAATTTCAAGCTCCATTAATGGCTTCCATGTCTCAGTAGTGGAAAACTTAGCGAGCTACCTCTCTAGTTCTCAAGGTTCCAATGGGCAAAATCACATAAAAATTGGAGGGAATGATCGTTGAAAAATCTAGTTTCACATGAACTATTTTTTGTGCCACGAAGTCTCTATTTTTTACAGATATGAACAACTGAGTTTTAATCAGAGTTTTTCCTTGTCACATAAAGAAATTCTATGAAAAAGTAAATGAACTACCTCTTCACATCTCAGGGTTCAAGTGGGCAAAATTGCGTGAAAATTTAGGTGAATGATCGATAAAAAATATAGTTTCACGTAAACTAGTTTCCATTCCATGAAGTCCCTATTTTTTAGGGATATGGAGCGATGTATTTTTTTTCAGTATTATTCTGTCACCGATGAAAATATCATTTTCCCATTTGTTTAGATGAAGGAATTACTCAAAATGTGGAGCATGGAACCCTGAAATAAAACCTAGATTTTCAAGACATGTTTTTTCAAAATCTGACATCCACGGTGCAATTACTAAAAATAACATGCATTTCTACATAGGGGTCTATTGCTTCATGTAAGCCACCATTTTAAGAGGTTACGAATAAGGCAGTGAACATAGAAGGATTATCGCAGGAAAAGTCATAAAAAAGGTCATCTCGGCTAATAATTGACACTTATTAAAATAGTAAGTGGTTCAACAATTCCCTGCTATAAATAACCAGTTGGTCCAGAAGGTGAGAGAAACATAGTAAGAAGAAATAATTAAAGCTACCATATCCAGTTGAGGTTGGGAAAATCTAAACTACAACACTTACTAAAAATAGTAAGTTTCCCCATAAGTACTTACTAAAAATAGTATGTTGTTCTCAAAGAGCAAGTTTAACACAATGGGACATAAATGGATGATCATTTAGGTCAACACCATGATTCTGGATCATACATGGGCATTGATCATAGGGAATTTGAGGTCCATCTCAGGGAAATGGATAATGTTTTTTGACACTCACTACATAGTTTGAGTCACATGTATATCATACAAAGGATGGGAGTTGCAGTCATCAACGGAACAATTCATTCAACTTGGAAAAAATTCATGAGCTAATTTGAAGGATTTTCTCAGCGTGCAAGGAGTTAAAAGATCCAGAGTATCACCACACTTAAGTTTTCAATCAACAAGGATTTGCATACTTCATTAGGGGCGACATCCTTTCTTCTCCTCCTCCCCCAACATTCTCTCTCCTATATGTTCTAATTTTATGTTGAGGGTTTGTACTTTTTGATGTCTTAAAGTGAATTTAGAGACATGATTTAAAATTTAAGTCACCTTATTTTTATAAAAGGGACTTATATTCGAATAGGAATATGAATAATATAAAGTCAAAATGAGGAATATGAAAGGGCATCAGGAAGATGAGGAGTCAAGTTTAGCACTATAAACTTTGTTACGATGGATAGCATTGGTGAAGTATACCTAAGCTAGGGGAGGTTATTTCAGAAAATATTATTACTGTTGAATTAATTAATGATTACATGAGATTTGTGGCTATGTGTGCTGTTGTAAAACATAACAGATCACATAGCCTATAATTTCATGCTATCTTCAGAAAAAGAACAAAAATCCCCGAAGGATAGGTATATTGCCTTGATGAAGACACTGAATTATAGAATAGATGAAGTGTTAGGTTTTGGAGAAGCAATCATGACTGTAGATTGTAGAAATCAGAGTTTATTATTGGATGTTATAGGTATTCTTTAATGTTATTTCCTTCATAATTAAGACATTCAAATATATTATTGGGTTGTTTAGTTCATCATACAATCCATATCAGAAAGCATAAATGTAGAAATAAATACACAACTCAATTTCACAATTCAATGTTTTATTCATAAGGAATTTCAAAAATCTTCCCACACAAGCCATAGGATGTAATTAGAAAGTAAAGTACAACTACTGAAATAAGAGGTACACATGCATGAAAGGGAAAATAAAGGAGTGTGAGATAACCCATCACTACCTTGTAGCTTTCTCCTTTGGTTATCATGCATCTTCATCTTCAGCGTTATTCCCTCTCCATCTTCACTGCCAAAAGTACTGTACCTGAAAAAGAAGAAAATAGGAAAATCATCAGTTACGAGCTCAGGGTTAATCCATATTCCTATACTATCCTAATTTTTGCACATGGATCTCTTAATAATAAGAGATATAGATTAATTGAAGATCAAACAATATACATGATTTAATCACTCAGAAAGAAGGAAAGATAAGAAAAGAAAAACATGGACATAAGAGAGGCCAAAAAATCCTAAATATTTTCTAACTATTTTCTCAAGTGTGGAGGAATAGGTTCCAATTAAGAAGAAATAAATCATATCTTACAGTCCTTGTATACATAAAGATTCTAGAGTTCAATAAATTCTATCCTACGGTACATGAAGCAGATAAGTGACAAGTACATACTGGTATGAAGGAAGAATGTAACACAAAGTTTAACAGCTATTCTAGAAATAGAAGAAGTTACATAATAGAATAGAGGAGAGACTTGCAGATAAAAGTACATACTCCAGATTACAACTAAGGAAGAAGAGTCATAATTTAAAGGCTAGAGTTAACTAGAGAGAGAAGATTACACTAGAAATAGAATGAGAAAGAATTTTGAGAAAATTTTGATAGGGCTTCGCCATGTAAAATGGACATATACATCTTTCTGTCATGTTATTTTTTAACTAATACATGCTTTAAAAGATTTATGTAAATCAAATAAGTGATATAGAAAAAAGAAAAGCATCCCTTAATCAAGATAATAGTTATCATTTTTCAGTTTCTAACAACAAATCAGTTTCAAAAGGAATAGTGATACATTCTGTAGTTTCAAATTTTAGAAAGTACATCTATTACAGTTGAAACATAAATAAAAGAAAGAATTATAGAAAATTTTTGATAGGGCTTCCCCATGTAAAATGGACATTTTAAATTTTCCATCATACATATCAAAGATGTAATAAAAAGGAAATGCAGTATTTTAAATAGAAAAGAAATGGACTACACTTTTAGTCATCAAATTGAAGTACTTTGGAGCATTCATTATAGCTTAACAACTGAATAAAATGAAGTTTCAAGATAATCTTACAAGGTTTAGCTATTCTAAGTTACAGTTTTTTGAATGAAGAAAATATGAGAAGAAAAAAAATACTACAGTATCAATGAAGTACATCCATTCAAGAAAAGTAGTACTCATCTATAACATGGCAGGCCAAACAGTGAATAATCAAGGAAGTCAAGCTCATAATTTTACAAAGTAAAGTCATCCCTAAGTATTGATTTCAAGAATAAATCATCAATTATACATACTGCTACAGTACAACTTCAAAGCTAGTTTCATAAGTGCAAGATTTTATAGGTACAAAGATCTCATGAAATCAAGAAACAGTCAAAGTACCAATACTGTAAGTTCCAGAATCAAATGCAAGCCTATCTGTCTATCAAGAAGATGTCAAATCTCAGAAGATCCAAGCTACAGTAATCAAGAAAGATAGAAGATGAAATCAATGGTAGAATAGATGTTTTTAATAGAGGAACTACAAGTGTAGCCAAACAACTTCAAATTTACATAATGATTCAAGACCTCAAGCCAAAACTTGGGACAGATGGAAGTGTACAATATGCTATAGTATACTTCAGAGCCAAATTTAAATGCAAGATTCATGGTTAAATAGAACTAGAATAACCCAGAAAAAGTAAAAGGAATATCGACTTAACCATGGCTCAACTCAATGAAACTAAAACAAAAAATAGAATAGTCTGAGCTTTAAATAAGAACAAAAGAAGTTGTCAGAAATTTTTCAAAAGGAGATAACTTACGAAGAACTCAAAGTGGTTTCACCAAAATGAAGTGGGTAATTTATCAGGATACAAGGTTCTCTCCTTGCACTGAAGAATAACAACCTCTCTCAGGTGTCTATAAGTTTTAGAATAGCAAACCGAAACTCCTAGTTTTATATGTAGGAAGGCGCGAATTTTTCAGAACTCACAAGTATCAATGTGCAGGTAGTTGAAAAGAGAAAAGGTATAAACAATCTAGATTAAAGGGAGATTGCTTATGAAAATAGGTACCAAGTAAACATATTTTGAAAATACTACTCAGAGCACAAACTGGGTGGATATTAATGGTTGAATCAAATCAGATAATGTAGAACTTGAGATAATGAGAAGTGGATTTCAACTTTTCAGAAAACATTATATTCCTTAAGAATAGTTTAGAGAATCAAAAGAAACGAAGGATTTCAAATAATCATATCAAGAACATTCTATCTGGAAAGTTTTGATTAAATAAAAATACCCATTTCAGTACTTAGGACATAAGCTCAGATAGAAAATATTTGAATTAAATGTAGGCACATTCAAATTGAAGAAAGATTCAAGTTTCAAATTATCATCCCCATTAAAATCATTTTTGGGTTACATAATAGAAGAAGAAAAATACAAATCCTGGTTTTCATCGCAGACCCATTAATGGCTATATCAAAATCGGAGTAATGAAACAAGGACTTATTGATTAAACTGAAGTTGAGTAAACCCTCATAATGGTGATCAGTTCAAGAATAAAACAAAGGACCCATTATGGGTTTTAGCTCAGAGACCAAGGTCATCCCAAGAGATCACAAAATATGCAAAGAAAGAGACAATATATCAATATCTTGAAGTCAAGTGATAATGATGAAGCAGTTACCATGCTCAAAAGTCAAAGACTTACCATCCTTGCATCAAGAAAGTGATGCTAATAGCACAGATCCAAACTCACAGAGGCTGAAAAATGAATCCAAGAACACAGATCTCTTTTTAAAAAAATAATCTGCAGCTCGAATACAATGAAAACTGGTAAAATCCACCAAATCTTGTAAGGAGAGCCAACTCAGAAACTCAAAATAAAAAAAAATGGTGGCCATTAAACCTTGTAGGGATTTCAAGAGCCGAGCTCGACAAAGAAATGATCACAGAAAATAATGAAGCAATACCCATCTGCAATAAGAGCAGAGCTCAAAGATCATGACAATGGTGAAAAACCCCACAACACCTCCTTAGAAAATTAAATAGAGAAAAACCATAAAGATACAGATTCAACTGAGCTAGAAACCATTAGTGCCAAGAGGCAGAGCTAAAAAAAATCAACAAATACGCGGCCACGTCCATGAGAAACTAACTCAAAAGATCTACAGTCACAAAGAGATTCAAAGAATGTTGAGCTCATAAACAATGGAAAGAAATGAAGCACAATGCTTCGATATTTCACCAAAATCAATCTCACTTAGAAAACCCAAAGAAGATCCGAGCTTCAAAAGCTACAATAATGGAGTCAAAACAAAAACTTTCCAGGGCTTCGCACGTAGGAAAGAAAAAACAAATGGAGTGATCATTGAGGTCGAGTTAGCTTTACGATGGAGCTCAAGACTTGGGTAAGGTTCAAACTCAACCATGCTCAAAAAATTGATAGCCTGAAGATGTCCAGTACAGAGATCAACGGATGAGATCATCACCAAATTTCAAAGGAAATCACCATGGCTAAATGCCAACAACCGCATTAAAATCCAAGTGAAACCCTAAACGAAGATCAAGATCGACGGTTCACAAGAATCTAAGTGCCAGAATCAATGGTCATAGCCAATCACAGTGGCCAATATATTTAAGGCAAAGTGCCAGCGTAAAATGTGAAGGGGTGAGTCACCATGGAGAGGGGGCCAGCCCCACGATTAAAGAAAAATTATCATTGCATTGACTTTCAAAAGTCTAAACCATAGACTATGTCCTCATGATCAAAGAGAGCCAATCACTATACATGCCAACAATAATCACTGAAAAGGTAAAGTTAAACCTTATCCTCTTCAAAATGCAAAAGCTGAACCATGGTGAGACTAATACTGAACTACAAGGGTGGTCCCCTTATTGAAGGAGTTGGAAATGATTTACAGTGTGTTATCCATGTGACCATTAGAAGACAAAGAAATGCCAACATCAGAACCTGAGCTTGGAGGTGGTCCCCATCAAGTAGTTATTGGGATGAATTATTATTGCAAGTATTGCAAATAATGTAATTAATTTTGTTCACTCACAAGGAATTAATTTTTGCATGTCTCCACAAAAGGGAAGATCAGCAAGAAGACAAAATTTGCATGCACAAGGAAGGAGACTTGCTCTTCAAGCAAGATTTATTATTAGCAAATTATTCACCCTTATTTTTCTTAAAAATAGAACAGTCAACTGCAGTTTGACTGTGATGTAATCAAAGGCTATTAATGCCTCTTTGTACTAGTTTGTTTTATTGTATTCCATTATTTATTATTAAATAAAGGATAAAAATAATATGCATGGGCGAGTACAACCTTAGTTATTTTTAGGAAGGGTGGGTAAAATCAATTTTTTTGCTATATATTGTGTGTCATGGCAAAGCAAAAAGGAGGAATTTTTAGATACAGGAGTGTTGAAGTAATTTTCTACCAGTTTTTCCCTTTGAATGTGAAGTATTTTCTGCCTTTCCAATTATTTGCAGTCTTGTGTATGTTTTCCATTAATCTTGTGAATGTTGAATTCCTTGATTAATCATCTTACCCTGTTGCAAGTTCAGTATTTCTACATGATATTAATGTGTATGTGTAACTTAGTAGTATTTTTGTGATTCTATCCCTCAATACATCAAAGTGTTTACCCTTAATTATCTTTAGAAAATTGTTGGCCTGTGCATCAGAAATTCATTCCATATCAATTGTGCATGTACTCAGTCAAAGACCTCATACAAGTTTGGTGTATCACCTTAGTTTTAATTTCATTTTACAGTCATATTTTACCCTTAAACCCTAGAAAATCAGTTTAGGATACATCAATAAGGAACCGGCCTTGATACCAGAGACTCACCTCAAAAATAGGTATACCCACAGACCTGAGGTGTTTCCATTGTATCTATGAAAGAGAGAGATAAAATTTGCAAGCTTAGAACACCTGCAACCATCTCTCTACATGGTGCACTTTCGAGAGATAACAATTTTTGGCACACCCAGTGGGACTACGAATCAGATCTGCATGCAAGTTACATATATTCACAATAAATCTACAACATATTTACAACAGATAAAAGTTACTTTCGGGACAGCAAGCTGCAACAATTTATTCTAAATATTTAAAGATCTATTTGGTGACTCCATAGGGCTGATTTCAGACCAGTATTGCAACATGTTCCATGCCTAAAGTAACTACAAGATCATCGGTAAGAGGAATTACTTTTGAGTTTACTTCTTTACCTTTGAATTCTGCAAGAAGGAGAAGAGTTGGTAATACTTTACCTTATAATAGGCCTGGTTTTGATAACCCTCCTCCTAATATTCTTTCACCATGTATCAATTTCTCTATTCAGATCCCAATCTTTCAAATGGCTATTCAACCACCTAGGAATTTTGTGACCTTTACTAATGGTAGCCCATTAGTAATCCCAGTTTACCATGACATTCCTAATGCTACCATGAAAAGTTTTCCATCATTCACTGGTGAAAATCAGGTTACACCTACAGAGCACATTAAAGATGTTTTAGCCTTTTGTGTAGTTCATAATATCACTCATGAGATGCAACTTTCAAACTTTTAGCTGCATCTCTTAAAGGAAAAGCCTTGCAATGGTATAGAAATCTAGAGATTGGATGCATAAGAACTTGGGATGATTTAGGTGATAAATTGCTGAAACAATTTCAAGATAATTCAGATCATTTATCTCTCATAGAACAACTTTCTACCATTAAAAGAGCTCCCAATGAATTTATGTCTAGTTTTAACATCCATTTTTCTAGAACTTGGGAAAGAATTTTAGCAAGTGTCAAGCCTCAAGTTGATCATGCTTTTCGTTATTATCTTAGAACATTAAACAGTGATATTTCAACTATGATTCAGTGTATGGGAGGAGAGACTCTCCCAGAAGCCTTTGATATCACCATTTGAGCTGAAAATAGTCTTATTCAAGCCAGAAAATTAGCACCAAGGCCTTCAATGCTTTTTTGGCAGATTTAGCACATATTCCTCATCCTATCACAATTATAGAACCTATTGTTGCAGCCCCATCAGATGACGTATTTAAAGCTTTGTAGACTATGGGGAACAAGCTGACTTCAATTAAGAATAGACCTGCATTACCTAGCAAACCTTATCAGGCCTTATCAGCAAAACAACTAAACCAGAATAGGTAGCCTTACCAACAAAATCAAAATTATAGGTAGCCTTATCAATAAAGGCAATTTGACCCAAAGGCTCCTAGTTCATCTAACGCTTTAGTCCCAGTTAATATGGCTACAAAAGAGTGGTGTCAACCTTGTAATCAACCTCATTCAGCTGCAAGTTACCCAAATGCTTTTCTGAACATAAGTCTTATTGCACAACCTCAATCTGAGACATTGTTCATGCCTCAAATGGAGGGTGGGCAGCAAGATACTCAGGTTCAGAAGGCACCTGAGTAGAACTTAGTCAGTTTTAGTGAGGATGATTTCATTGCAGTTACTACTAGGGCTCAGGAAAAGGTTGCAGAGAGTAAAAAATAACATAGAATAGGCTTGTTCTACCTACTATCACTGATAAAACAACAACTATAAGCCCAAAACTAGCTAACAGTGATGTTGTTCCTAAAAAAAGGTGTGTCAGCTAGTAAAGAACAACAAAAATAGCTACAGCCTGATCCAAGAAGGTTATTTATACCTCAGATATCAAAAGCAGCTGAAGCAGAATCAATTTTCACCAAAGCCTATGCTAAAACAGTAGAATCTGTCTCTAAAATTGTTGCTTCTTTTAACATTGTTGATGTAATGAAAAAGCATAATGTTAACATCTCAATGTGGGATGCTCTAAGTATTCCAGGACAACAAGATTTACTTTCTCATGAACTAGCTAAGCTACAGATTTCTTCTAAAATAATAGAAAAGGAAGTCCAGAAAGTAGACATGGTCCTTGGAACAATGGAACAAGACCACATCAAAGAAGTTAAATGGATGGTTCAGAAAGTCTTAAACGCTCATGACATCAAGAAGCCACCACCATTTTATCTATCACTAATTATTGGAGAACATCTTGTTCATAACTATATGGTGGACAATGGTGCAAGTAACACAGTTATGCCAAAAGCAATTGTAGAAAAATTGGGTCTGTAGTATGAACCTACAGAAAAGAGTGTCCTACAGTTGGATGGAACTGCAACTAATACAGTTGGTGTCATAAAAAATCTAGAGGTAACATTGCATGCTTGCCCAAATGTTTCCATTCTGCAAGATATTACTGTTGTAGATTTACCTCCTTACTTTGCTATATGTTTATCAAGAGATTTCACAAAAAAGATAGGAGGTTATCTCTCTTCAGATTGGTCCTTATTTTTCACTACATGTTATGGCACCAAGGTTACTATCAATTCAGAACCATTGGCCAGATTTCACATTGAGCCTCACGCTTCTAATGCAGTAGCTAATTATGTAGCCTTAGACCAGTCTGATTTTGATAATATAGCTCATGTTTCAGCATTAGATGGTGTTTCTAACCTGTTTATGGATGAAAAGACACATGAAGAACATGCTCATGATCTTTCAAATAAGTTGAAGAACATATCTGTTTAGTGTGTATTGCTTGCATGAAGAAAATACACCAATTCCCTTGCTGTCCAAAACAAAAAATGCAATGGAAGGGATTTAGAAGCTTCATTTCGATGGAGCTAAAAACAAGAAAGGACAAGGAGTAGGTTTGATGCTCACTTCCCCAACAAACGAAAGGTATTTCTCAGCTTTGAGTCTCCAATTTTCATGCACTTGTAATGTAGCTGAATACGAAGCATTAATTCATGGCTTACTTTGGGCCAAAAAGAAAGGTATTAGCATGCTACATATTACTTTTTTGGTGTATTCAAACTAGTTGGTTATCAATCAAGTAAGAAATTTTAATGTTTAGTCAAATTTTAAAATAAGAATCACATTAATGAAGTCTTATCAAGACATAATGAGTTTAAAGAAGTCTTAATGGAAGAATTTCAAAGCTATTAATATCCAGTCCATTCCTAGAACAGAAAATAAGCATGCAGATCGACTTGCAACAATTGGTGTTAGTTTTGAAGTGCTGGAACAGATTGAAAATAGAAAAATTCAGCCTCATATAAAGCTGATTGTCAGGCCTTTGATACCTGATAATGACTTGAATTGGTAGGTTTTTGAAAGTGATGATCAAATCTACAGGTTTTTGTAGCAAGAAGCTGAATTTTCTACAGTAAATCAAGATAAATTACAACACTTATATGGTGACCAGATTGTTCAATTAAAGACAAATAAATACCTTAAGGTTTGGTCACATTCAAAGACATCTTCAACACTAACGATCAGTTAAGGAAGGTTAAGACTAAGATGTCAACAAATGCTGATAATTATGAGGAGATTTCAGTTGATGAAGGTAAAAATTTGTTTCTTGGAAAGGTATGTTCTTTAGCTAAAAAACATTCTTTTATTAATCTTTGCAAGGAATTTAAAGATGTTTTCACTTGGAAATACCAAGACCTGAAAGGGTTTGATCCTAGTTTAGCACAACATACTATTGAATTACAGCCTAATTCCAAGCCAGTTAGGCAAAAATAGAGGCCTGTAAATCCCAAAATAGAGCCTCTAATGAGGAAAGAGTTATCTAAGTTGATTGAATCAGGTATTATCTTTCCAGTTAAGCATTCAAGTTGGGTAGCCAATCTTGTTCCTATTAGGAAGAAAAATGGAGAAATCAGATTATGTGTGGATTTTAGAGATCTTAATAAAGCTTCATTAAAAGATCACTACCCACTTCCAAATATGGATCAAATTTTGAGAACAGTTTCTGGTTCAGATAGACTATCTCTTCTAGATGGCTATAGTGGATACAATCATATTTTAGTCCGAGAAGAGGATAGGTACAAAACAACTTTCACCACTAAGTGGGGTACTTATGCTTACAAAAGAATGCCTTTCGGCCTTTCAAATGTTGGTGCAACATTTCAACGTGCAATGGACATGGATTTTCGCAACTTGTTAAATAAATGCATCCTTGTTTATTTAGATGATGTTACTGTATTCTCAAAAAATTCTGAAGAACATCTAATACACCTAAGGTAGAATTTTCAGTTATGCAGACAATTTGGGATATCTTTGAATCCGCTAAAGTCTATCTTTTCAGTACATCAAGGTAAATTACTTGGTCATATTGTTTCTAAGAAAGGTTTATCAATTGATCCTTTCAGAATCAAAGCCATATCACACCTATCATTGCCTCATCATAAGAAGGCATTATAGAGTTTTCTTGGAAAAATCAACTTTGTTAGAAGATTTGTTCCAGATTTTGCAGCATTGGTTAAACCATTGACAACTATGTTAAAGAAAGAGAAAAATTTCTCTTGGACCAGTGAAGGGAGAGAAGGGTTTGAATCAATTAAGGCTACCATCTCTCAAGCTTCTACTCTTGCAAATCCAAATTTTGATAAAGATTTTACAATGTATGCACTTGCAGGAGCTGAAACAATCTCAGCCATATTAACTCAGGTTAATGATGAAAATGTTGAGTAGCCAATTGCTTTCTTTGGACAAAGCTTGCACGATTACAAAACAAGGTACACATTTCTTGAAAAAAAAGTACTTTCAGTAGTCAGAGGGCTAAAGAATTTTAAGTACATGCTTTCAAACAACAAAATTCATGTTCTTGTTTCTCATCCAAGTGTGAAAGCTTTCTTGTTAAATAAAGAATTGAATGAGAAAAGAGCAGGCTGGATAACGAAGGTCATGGAATATGATGTTGATATTCGTGTTGTGAAAACAGTTCAAGGAAAAGGCTTGTGTGAACATCTAATTGCTGATATGAAAAAAAAACAGACTGCAAAACCTGAAGATTCAAAACAACATGCTGAAATTACGTATCAAGCAATCAGACATTATGGTTCAGCCAGAAAATCAGCAACCTGAACTTTCTCAGGAAATCTAGGAATCAAGATGGATGATTGATTTAGTTAACTATCTACAGCATGACATCTATCTAGAAGGTATGGACAAGAATAAACAAAGGTATTTCAGATTACAAGTTATACCCTATGTTTTCATTGATGGTGTATTATTCAAAAGGGATATAAATGGAATCTTGCTGCGATGTGTTGACTATGATAAAATTCAGCAATTATTATCAAAATTCCATGAAGGACCTACAGGAGGTCATTTCTCAGCACATACCACAACCTTAAAAATTATGAAAGCTGGTTACTATTGGCCCAGTATATTTAAGGACTATTTCGAATGGATTAGGAAGTGTAAGAAATGTGCTTTCTTTGTTGGAAAATAATGTTTAGCTTCACTTCCTTTACAACCTATTTTAGTTGATCAACCTTTTATGTAGTGGGGCCTTGATTTTATTAGCATGATAAACCCACCTTTGTCACAAGGACACAAGTGTATTTTGACTGCTACAGATTACTTTACATGCTAGATTGAAGCAATAGCCTTGAAAGATGCTAATGAAACTTTGATACTATCATTTTATGAAGGTATAGTTTACAGATTTGGTGTCCCAACAACTATCATATCAGATAATGCTTTAGCATTTCTTGGTGCAAAGGTAACAGATTGGGTTGTTAACCATGGAATTTATCTAATTTTTTCATCTAATTATTACCCACAAGGTAATGGGTTAGCTGAAAGTACTAACAAGAATATTTTAAGGATCATCAGAAGAACACTCAAAGATAACCAAAGAGCTTGGCATTTAATGTTGAATTCAACACTTTGGGCTGATAGAGTGACTCCTAAAAGATCAGTTGGCAATTCACCATACAATCTTGTTTACAGAAGAGAAGCAAGAATGCCTATTTTAGTTGAGTTACCCACATTAGATTTGTTGCATCAAATGGAGCTACTTGAAAATGAACCATTGCAGGTTCATTATGCAGAATTAATGGAATTACAAGAGCTAAGAGATCAAGCTCATTTAAACATGGAAAAGAATCAGAAACAAATGAAGAAGACTTTTGATAAGAAATCCAAATTCAAAATCTTCAATGAAGGAGATATTGTGTTAAAGTGGGATACTGATCGTGCAAATCCAGGAAGACACATGAAGTTTGATACAATCTAGAGTGGTCCTTACATGATTTCATCTTGCAAAGAACACAATACTTTTAAGCTCTTAAGGTTGAATGGAGAGGAACTTCCCATTCCTATGAATGGTATGTTTCTCAAACACTGTTATTGAAAAATCCTACAGTGTCTGTTTAGAGTAGGATTTCCCTTCAATAAGTGTAGTTCCTGCACATTGCAATGTTTTTTTAATTCAATAAGTGCATTCATGCACGTGATTTAGTTTACCAGATCCTTTCCCAATTTTAGTTCGTTTTGGAAGGGTTGTACCTTCAGGAAGGAAGATTTTGGTTACATGCTTTAGAATCCATGCACAATGGACAAGAGAAAGGCACTAGTTTACAAGCTAGTAGGCATCTTTCCCCACAGGATCACCATAAATGTTGAAATTTTTTACACTTGTGCAAAAATGGGAAACTCGAAACTTCGTTACGATGGATAACATTGGTGAAGTATACCTAAGCTAGGGGAGGTTCTTTCAGAACAATATTGTTACTGTTGAATTAATTAATGATTACATGAAATTTGCAGCTATGTGTGCTATTGTAAAACATAACAGATCACATAGCCTACAATTTCATGCTATCTTCAGCAAAAGAACACAAAGCCTCAAAGGATAGTTGTGTTGCCTTGATGAAGACACTGAATTGCAGAATAGATGAAGTGTTAGGTTTTAGAGCAGAAATCATGACTGTAGATTACAGAAATCAGATTTTATTACTGGATGTTACAGGTATTCTTTAATGTTATTTCCTTCATGATTAAGACATTCAATTATATTATTGTGGTTGTTTAGTTCATCATACAATCCATATCAGAAAGCAGAAATGTAGAAAGAAATACACAACTCAATTTCACAATTCAATGTTTTATTCATAAGGAATTTCAAAAATATTCCCACACAAGCTGTGGGATGTAACTAGAAAGTAAAGTACAGCTACTGAAATAAGAGGTACACATGCATGAAAGAGAAAATAAAGGAGTATGAGATAACCCATCATTTCCTTGGAGGTTTCTCCTTCGGTTATCATGCATCTTCATCTTCAGCTTTGTTCCCTCTCCATCTTCACTGCCGAAAGCACTGTACCTGAAAAGAAGAAAAGAGGAAAATCATCAGTTACGAGCTCAGGGTTAATCCATATTCCTATACTGTCCTAATTCGTGCACATGGATCTCTTAATAATAGGAGATATAGATTACTTGAAGATCAAATAATATACATGATTTACTCACTCAGAAAGAAGGAAAGAGAAGAAAAGAAAAACATGGACATAAGAGAGGGAAAAAAAGCCTAAATATTTTCAAACTATTTTCTCAAGTGTGTAGGAACAAGTTGCAGTCAAGAAGAAATAAATCATATCTTACAGTCCTCACTATAGATAAAGATTATAGAGTTCAATAAATTCTATCCTATGGTACATGAAGCAGATAAGTGACAAGTACATACTGGTATGAAGGAAGAATGCAACACAAAGTTCAACAACTATTCTAGAAATAGAAGAAGTTGCATTATAGAATAGAGGAGAGACTTGCAGATAAAAGTACATGTTCCAGATTACAACTGAGGAAGAAGAGTCATAATTTAAAGGCTGAAGTTAACTAGAGAGAGAAGATTACACTAGAAACAGAATGAGAAAGAAGTCTGAGAAAATTTTGACAGGGCTTCGCCATGTAAAATGGACATTTACATCTTTCCATCATGTTGTTTTTAACTAATACATGCTTTAAAAGTTGTATGTAAATCAAATAAGTGATACAGAAAACAAGAAAAGTATGCCATGATCAAGATAACAGTTATAATTTTTAGTTTCCAACAACAAATTAGTTTCAAAAGGAAAAGTGATACATTCTGTAGTTTCAATTTTCAGAAAGTACATCTATTACAACTGAAACAGAAATAAAAGAAAGAATTCTAGGAAAATTTTGATAGGGCTTCTCCAAGTAAAATGGACATTTTAAATTTTCCAGCATACATATCAAAGTTTTAATAAAAAGGAAATACAGTATTTTAAACAGAAAAGAAATGGACTGCACTTTCAGTCATCAAATTGAAGTACTTTGGAGCATTCATTATAGCTTAACAGCTGAATAAAATGAAGTTTCAAGATAATCTTACAAGGTTCAGCTATTCTAAGTTGAAGTTTTCAGAATGAAGCAAATATGAGAGCATAGAAATACTACATTATCAATGAAGTACATCCATCAAGTAAAGTAGTACTCATCTATAACATGGCGGGCCAAACAGTGAATAATCAAGGAAGTCAAGCTCATAATTTTACAAAGTACAATCATCCCTAAGTACTTCTTTCAAGAATAAATCATCAATTATACATACTGCTATAGTACAACTTCAAAGCTAGTTTCATAAGTGCAAGATTTTATAGGTACAAAGATCTCATGAAATCTAGAAATAGTCAAAGTACCAATACTGTAAGTTCTAGAATCAAATGCAAGCCTATATGTCTATCAAGAAGATGTCAAATCTCAGAAGATCCAAGCTACAGTAATCAAGAAAGATAGAAGATGAAATCAATGGCAGAATAGATGTTTGTAATAGAGGAACTACAAGTGTAGCTAAACAAATTCAAATTTACATAATGATTCAAGACCTCGAGCCCAAACCTGGGACAGATGGAAGTGTACAATATGCTACAGTATACTTTAGAGCCAAATTTAAATGCAAGATTTATGGTTAAATAGAACTAGAATAACCCAGAAAATTCAAAGGAATCTCGACTTAACCATGGCTCAACTCAATGAAACTGAAACAAAATATAGAATAGTCTGAGATTTAAATAAGAACATAAGAATTTGTCAAAAAGTTTCAAAAGGAGACAGCTTATGAAGAACTCAAATAGTTTCACAAAAATTAAATGGGTAATTTATCAGGATACAAGGTTCTCTCCTTGCACCGAAGAATAATGACCTCTCTCAGGTGTCTATAAGTTTTAGAATAGCAAACCGAAACTCCTAGTTTTATATGCAGGAAGGTAGGAAGTTTTCAGAACTCACAAGTATCAATGTGCAGGTAGTCAAAAAGAGAAAAGGTATAAATGGTCTAGATTAAAGGGGTATTCCTTATGAAAATAGGTACCAAGTAAACACATTTTGAAAATACTACTCATAGCACAAACTTGGTGGATATTAATGGTTGATTCAAATCAGATAATGCAGAACTTGAGATAATGAGAAGTGGATTTCAACTTTTCAGAAAACATTATATTCCTTAAGAATAGTTTACAGAATCAAAATAAATGAAGGATTTCGAATAATCATATCAAGAACATTCTATCTGGAAATTTTTGATTAAATAAAAATACCCATTTAGTACTCAAGACATAAGCTCAGATAGAAAATATTTGAATTAAATGTAGGCACATTCGAGTTGAAGAAATATTCAAGTTTCAAATTATCATCCCCATTAAAATCATTTTTGGGTTGCATAATAGAAGAAGAAAAATACAGATCCTGGTTTTCATTGCAGACCCATTAATGGCTATATCAAAATCAGAGTAATGAAACAAGGACTTACTGATTAAACTGAAGTTGAGTAAACCCTCAAATGGTGATCAGTTCAAGACTAAAATGAAGGACCCATTATGGGTATTAGCTCAGAGACCAAGGTCTTCCCAAGAGATCACAAAATATGTAAGGAAAGAGCAATATATCAATATCTTGAAGTCAAGTGATAATGACGAAGCAGTTACCGTGCTTAGAAGTCAAAGACTTACCATCCTTGAATCAAGATAGTGATGCAAATAGAACAGATTTGAGCTCACAAAGGCTGAAACAATGAATCCAAGAACACATATTTATTTTAAAAAAAGAAGTCAAGGAAAAATACAATGAAAATGGTAAAATCGACCGAATCTTGAGAGGAGAGCCAACTCAGAAACTCAGAATAATTTTAAAAATGGTAGCGATTAAAGCTTGTAGGGATTTCAAGAGTTGAGCTCTACAAAGAAATGATCACAAAAAATACTAAAGAAATACCTATCTGTAATAAGAGAGAAGCTTGAATATCACAATAGCAATGACAAAATTCATAACACCTCATCAGAAAATTGAAATAGAGTAGAACCATATAGATACAGATTCAACTGAGCTAAGAAACCATTAGTGCCAAGAGGCAGAGATCAAAAAAATAAACAAATACTCCGGCCACATCCATGAGTAGCTAACTCAGAAGATCTACAATCATAGAGAGATTCAAATAATGTGGAGGTCATAAACAATATCTTGAAATGAAGCACAATGCTTCCATATTTCACCAAAACCAATCTCACTCAGAAAACCCATAGAAAATCTGAGCTTCAAAAGCTACAACAATGGCCTTGAAACAAATTTTTTCCAGGGCTTCGCCCACAGGACAGAAAAAACAAATGGAGTGATCATTGAGGTCGAATGAGCTTTACCATGGAGCTCAAGAGTTGGGTTAGGTTCAAACTCAACCATGGTAAAAAAATCAATGACCTATAGATGTCCAGTACAGAGATCAACAGATAAGATCATCACCAACTTTCGAAGAAAATCACCATGGCTAAATGCCAACAACCACATTAAAAACCAACTGAAACCCTAAACAAAGATCAATATCGATGGTTCATAAGAATCTAAGTGCCAGAATCAATGGTCATAGCCAATCACAATGGCCAATATATTTAATGCAAAGTGCCAGCATAAAATGTGAAGGGGTGAGTCACCGTGGAGAGAGGGTTGACCCCACATTTAAATAAAAATTATCATTGCATTGACTTTCAAAAGTCTAAACCATAGACTATGTCCTCATGATGAAAGAGAGTCAATCACTATACATGCCAACAATAATCACTGAAAAGGTAAAGTTAAAACTTATCCTCTTCGAAATACAAAATCCGAACCATGGTGAGACTAATACTAAACTTCAAGGGTGGTCCCCATTATTGAAGGAGTTGGAAATGATTTACAGTGTGTTATCCATGTGACCACTAGAAGACAAAGAAATGTCAACATCAGAACCTGATCTTGGAGGTGGTCCCAATCAAGTAGATATTGGGATGAATTATTATTGCAAGTATTGCAAATAATGTAATTAATTTTGTTTACTCACAGGGAATTAATTTTTGCATGTCTCCACAAAAGGGAAGATCAGCAAGAAGACAAAATTTGCATGCACAAGGAATGATACTTTCTCTTCAAGCAAGATTTATTATTAGAAAATTATTCACCCTTGTTTTTCTTAAAAATAGACAGTCAACTTCAGTTTGATTGTCATGTAATCAAAGGCTATTAATGCGTCTTTGTGCTAGTTTTTTTTATTTTATTCCTTTATTTATTAATAAATAAAGGATAAAAATAGGATGTATGGGCAAGTTTAGCCTTAGTCTATTTTTAGGAAGGGTGGGTAAAATATATTTTTTGCTATATATTGTGTGCCTTGGAAAGGCACAAATGAGGAATTTTTAGATACAAGAGTGCTGAAACAATTTTTTACCAGTTTTTCCCTTTGAATGTGAAGTATTTTCTACCTTTCCAATTATTTGCAATCTTGTGTATGTTTTCCATTAATCTTGTGAATGTTGAATTCCTTGATTAATCATCTTACCCTGTTGCAAGTTCAGTATTTTTGCATGATATTAATGTGTATGTGTAACTTAGCAGTATTGTTGTGATTCTATCCCTCAATACATCAAAGTGTTTACCCTTAATTATCTTCAGAAAACTATTGGCTTGTGCATCAGAAATTCATTCCATATCAATTGTGCATGTACTTAGTCAAAGACCTCATACAAGTTTGGTGTATCACCTCAGTGTTTATTTCATTTTACAGTCATCTTTTACCCTTAAACCCCAGAAAATATGTTTAGGATATATCAATAAGGAACCAACGTTGATACCAAAAACTCACCTCAAAAATAGGGATACCCACAGATATGAGGTTTTTAAAATGTATCTACGAAAGAGAGAGATAAAATTTGCATGCTTAGAACACCTACAACCCAATTTTCCCATATTCTCAATATCTTCCATTTTCATACTATGTACAATTTCTGCTTGAGAATCAAAACAAGGAGTTTCAAGAATTTTTTGACTTAGGGTTTTATTGATACTTTATGTTCATTAAATTCTAATTGGTCTTATTACTGTTTTTAGTATTGTTTCTTCCTAATTTTAGTGCATGTGATGAAACTTCTAACTAGCGTGTGTAGGAATCTGATTTTCTACCTGCAACATTAGTTCTCCTACCTCTTTTTTCACTCTCATTCGCCACTCTTCAAACAAAGTCTTCGCTAACAAGAGATTACTAGATTTTCCACAAGGTTAGTGGAGTGCCACTGTTGGATATTTGGCTACAAGACCAAAAGGAAAATCCACCTTTACTCATGCATGCATATACGAAAGTTACACCGGTTAAGTAGAGGGACTTAGATTCCCAGAGCGTTAGAAAGAAATCAACAAGTTTGTCAACCCAAAATTTTTTATCACTAACAATTCGTTAAGAAAAATGATATGAAAAGAGAGAATTACCCAGAGTCTCTCCTCCAGAGTAGTGAATTTCATGACAAAGAGCCCAATAGTGTTAAACGAAGGTGGAAGGGAATCCCGAGAAAAGTCATCATTCTTATGTACCAGGGATTCTCCATTGTCAAGAAATTTCCACTCCTCTTCGAGGTTGATGATGTTCTTGAATTATCTAAAACCCATTCACTTGAGCTCTGTCACTTTGGAAATAATTTCTTCGTTTATATAAAAGGAGATCCCCTTGTAAGTCACCTTCCTGTCATTCAAGTTTTTAACAAAATCTTGAGATAGATGAAAATATACCTCAATAATTCTTTCCATAAACCTGGATAATCCCCCTATGCAAGATGCCTCATAGTTCATTATTGTTTCTTCATTCATCTATTTATACTAGCTCCACTCTACATCAATCACTGCCCATTCCTTAAAACTAGGCACCAACCGCCAGCAACCAGAAGCTAATAATTTTGAAATAGCAATGGTCAAAATGTTCATGATAGAGGTAGATATAGAAAGGAAAAAGTCTCCACACCTACTTATGCATATGCAACCTTTCCATCATTGATCATGTTAGGTAATACGGGATAAAATATGTGGAACAGTCCCACACAGAATCACAATAGTACAAACTAATATGAAGAAAGATATTAGAGATCTGAAATAAAAGTGTAGAAAATAAATTAACAAAACACAAAGACAAGATAAAACATGGTTCATCCAATTTGGTCTATGTTCACAAAGAATCACTTGTTCATATTTTATGACAAGTCATCTCTTTCTCTCAATACAATACCCAGATTAGTTTGGAGCTGTGCTCAACAAACTCTCTTGAATTCACACTTGAACACACACACACACACATCTAAAATGTACAATACCCATACCATATGTACCAAAAGCACACCAATAGGTAATTACAAAGGCACTTTTATAATACTGTGGGTACTAAAACCATAGGCCAAATCCATGCCATAAACGTATGGTTTGAAATGCTACCCATATGAGAAGAGGATGTTTCTCAAGTTATCAAGCATGTTTTTCGAGGCCAATATTTTTCTCAAGTCCTGCACCACCAAACCTCTTCTAGCGTGGGATACCGCCCCTGTACCTCAACTCGAGGCCTGGCCCAGCCATTAATCTCAATGATAAAACTATGGAGAGTGTACAATACTTTTAGTGTATAGTCGTCAACACTTCCACACATGAAAACATGCTCGACAACATAAGAATCTCCCACTTGGAGACTATTTTTCCTTTTAGAAAGCTTCACAACCCTACACTATCATCTGTAAAGACCAACCAAAGATGAGCATAGCTTCAGTTTCTCCCTTGTGACAACCTTGGTCATCATTTCTCTAGGATTCGTACTGGTATGAATCTTCTCCAGTTTGATCTTCTCTTCCTCCAAAGTTGTCGTAATGAAATCGTACCTTAAAAGTATATGATTTTTCCTACAGTGGAGAGAAGAGTTTTTAGCTAGGTGTATAACACTCTGACTATCACTATATAGCTTTCCATCCTCCTACTTATGCCCTAAATCATCAAGCAATTGTTGTAACCAAATCAACTCTTTTCTTGTCTATGTGGCAACAACATACTCATCCTCTATGGTTGAGAAAGAAAAAATCTTCTATAGTCTTGAAATCCATCTCATTGTTGTCCTACCTATAGTGAAAATATAACATGGCATTCTCCTCATGTTGTCTACATCTCCAGCCATATCTGAATCTACATAACCACGTAAAGTGGTGTGTGATCCATTATAGCATAAAACTATCCCCATAGTCCATCTCAAGTACCAAAGGATCCACTTTACTACCTGCCAATTATTTTTAGTTGGATCAGTCACAAATCTACTCATTGCTTCAAGTACATAGGAAATACCAGGCCTAGTGCATACAATGGCATACATAAAACTACCAATCACTGATGACTAAGGTACCTTGGACATTTATTTTCTCTCTTGCTTTGTCTTAGGACACTACTCAGGGATAATTTTAGTGGTGAATCTTCGTAATATGGCGAAAATTTCATTTTATGAAAATTTGAAAAGGTGAATTTTTCAGAGCAAGTCAGTGTCCTGTTCACCTAAAATTTAAAATATATATTTTTTAGGGTTAGGCCTCACCTACATTTGAAAACATCTCCTACAAAAACCTAGGTGATTCACCAGGTAGTATACTACCACTAGTACCTTACTAATACCATGAACTTGCATACTCTAAGCACCAATGCACAATACATATTTGATTACTATTAGTAGTTTGTAGTCATGTGATAGGTGTCATTTGTTGATGTGTGACAATAAATATTCTCTGTAGACGGGTGGCAAGGAGATCTTGCTAACACGTAACAAGGGCTTGCTTGTTGACACCCAAAATTGATCTTGTTGATGTATGACTATAATGTGGTTGGCACAAAATAGAGTTTTTCTCTTACACATGAAAAGGATATTTGTTGATGAGTGAATCATTGCATTTACTGACATGCCACAAATATTTTGTGAAGATGGGTGACAAGGAGATATTGCTGATGTGTGACAGGGTTTTGTTTGTTGACGCCTGACATTGTTCTTCTTGATGCACGACCATACTTTTGTTGACGCATGATATAAATTTCTCTGACGTGTAAATTATTCTATTTGCTGACGTGGGACTCAATTTTCTTTTATGCACAAATTATTATATTTGTTGACACGTGACTCAGTTTTCTCTGACGCGCGACTAAGTGTTTTTGCTAACACGCGTATCATTTTTATCTGACACATGAATCAATGTATTTCATGACACTTGAATCATTTTTCTTTGACGCATGACTTAGTATGTTTTTTGACGTAAGGCTCAGTTCAAAATAATGGAAGGTCCTAGTGCTTAGAATGAGAAGACCCAAAAAGTAACTAAGAAATCTTAGAAGTCCTTGTTCAAGTATTTTGGAAACTTTTCTGCTACAGATACTACAACCACAAACACCCATATAGCTGCCACTGGAATGAATTAGAGTACAAATTATGTGGAAGGTAATATTGAGGTGGACATGCATTCTACACAGTATCAACCAAATGTCACCTATGATGATACCATGTCAGATCTTGAAGATATACCTTTTGAGATATCAGATCCTGAAGATATTCTTCCTGTTGGGGTGCAACTAGGAGTGTATCAAGATATCACACATATAAATACTCACCAAAATGGAACAAAAAAATTGAATTCAAATTCTGGTTCATGAAAGAGGAAACCATGTGACTGTGACAATGCTCAAAATTCTACTCTAAAAAGCAAAAGATTGAAAATGAACAAGAATATGTGGAAAATTGGGAGGACATACAAGTTTTATTAGGCTACCAAATTTCTATTTATAAAACATGTACAACCATCTAATTCTGAAACAATATGTATGTGGAAATTGGGAAAGCAATAAAAATGCAATTGAAGCTAGACACTATAGAAACACACTGTGGAAAACAATATTTTATTGTAACGGGGGAGGATGGCCAAAAAATAAAAACACATAGGTAGAAAATTTAAAAATAATGCATGCATGTTAAATACGAAGTAGAGTATAAAGAAAAGCAGAAAAAATAGAGACATCTCATGGAAAAGGGAGGAACAATCACATCACAAATTGGTAAGATGAATAAAAAAAATCTGCATGCAAAACTCATATAGTTCTCTACTTTATTTCACATACTAAAGAAAGGAAGACCGATTTTGGATTTCCTCGATTTAAAAGTTTTGTATCAATATAATCGAATTCCCAACATTCCCGAGTCTCATTGGTTTGACAATAGTGCATGGGAAATGGAAAAATTTCTTTCTATGATAGATAAGGAAGATGTGAAAGAGAATATAAAAAAGCAAAGTTTATCTCTCTTTTAATTAATGAAGTGACAATAGCCAACAACACTGCATGGGTATGTATCCACATCTATACTTGAGAAAATCATATAAGGACACCTCATCTGTTGGGTGTTATGAAAATGGTTGAAAACTGTAATTCCAAAAATCTATATAAAATAATTGTTTCTCATTCGAAAGATATTACTGGAATGACTAATAATGAAATTACTACGAAGTTAGTATGCATAAGATCAGATGGTGCATCAATCATGCAGGGTCACTAAACAAGGATGTGTGTTAGATTGCAAATAATAGTGGCCCCTTATATACTATCAATTCACTGTATGGCTCACAGAATGAATTTAGTGTATAAAATGAAGAATAACTATGAAAATGTTGCTAAAGTAGAATACCTTATAAGAGAACTTCATGCCTATATGGAAAGTAACCTAAAGAATTTTCTTGAATTCCATTATTTCACAATTGGAATTACTGATGGAATTTTTTTTTTGAAGGATGTTAAGACGAGATGGATATCTTTGTATGAACTTACATGCAGATTTTGTTAGGATTATCCTTCGTTGGTTTGTTACATGCACAAATATCATCATGAAGTTAAAAGGGCAAGGGACTTGTTGTTCCATTTAACTAATTTAGAGACATTGCTTAAATTGGTTGGTATTATTCTAATGTTGCAGGAGATCAATACACTGATGAAGCATGCATAGGGGAGATGAGAAAAATAGTATGTCAAAGTCTTGATGTCTTGTACTGTTCCTGAGATAGTTTTAATACCCATGTTTTCGAGAATTGGAAAGATTTAACAGATCTTAAAAATCTAAATAACTTTTTGAGATTTAATATCCATGATCACCTCTGCATCAATGTTAATGGGAGGGACATACCACTACACATTTTGTAAAAACGTCAAGATATTACAGGATCAGAAAAAGAAGATGTTCCTATGACAGCTTATCTCTTTGAGTCTGTTACAATTGAAACAAGAATAAATCTTAAAAAATTTCAGAATCCTTATTATCATAAATTAGAGAATGTTTCTCCAAAGATAAAATTATTGAAGCAATGGGTGTAATGAATCCTAATGTTTGGAATACTGAAGGTACTCGTGTAGAGTTTTTAAGAAAGCATTTTCATAAATCCATGGGTACAATAATGGAACATTTCACGAAGACTTCAGAGGTCAAGGGTATGGAAATCAAATGTATACTGAATGTTGATTTATTAAAGTCTTAGTAAACAAATTTTTCAACAACAATGAGGAACCAATATACAAATTTAAATGAACCTTTTGAGAGTGGTGTTATTACAAGGTTATGGTGAGGAATCTATCAAATTTCTTTCTTACAAGAAGACATTAGTGAATATTTCAGATTATATGAGTTATGCCAAACAATGATTTTGGGGTCTGGGGAGGACAAAAGGGTTTTCGGTGCTTTATCCTTTACAAAATAAAAACTGAGAAAAAGGTTGGATAAAAATATGGAAAGTTACATGAGGTGTTATGCTTGTCGCTACTCTATGGAAAATTTTCCTTTCGACAGAGTAATTACACATTAGAATTCCCTTTTCGAAAGAAGAGGTGTAAATAATACATCTGCAAATGATGAGACTCAAATTGGTGCATCCTCACACTTTACAGAAGAGAATATCAACTTTTAAGAAGCTATTGATAATGGATTGTTTCAGATTTAAATAGGTATCTCCTTGACCATACTTTATTATTTTTCACATTACATTTTAAATTTGGTTATTTATTTAATTTCATATTGACTCTACAAATGCAAATATTGAGCGAGGAGGATTTTTATCATATTTTGTTTCATCTCTTGTTAGCATTAAAGATGTTACATGTACATATATTTACATTTATTTAAATACAATTATTCATGAAGAATTTGTTTTATATAATTACTATTTTGGATTTTTCAAATACCAATTTATGTTTTAAAAATATATTTTTACATGCATTTGTCGAATACTAATTTGTAAGGCCTTTAGATTTCTGATCTGAATATTCTTCCACTATTATACTCTTATAGACTTCAAGACTTCTATCCACACATGTAGAGGTTATCATTTGCATTTTCTTTAATCTTTTTGTTTCTTCCTTAATCCACACAATCATTATTTCATCTTTTTTATTGAAAACATGGGTTGACATCTATTCGAGGAAGGTCTCACTTCTCCGGAATGACAATGTCAAGAAACTCACCCATTTATATACTAATCCATTTCTCGTGTTGAGTTTTCTTGAATCGAAGATCTTCTAGCACAGTACAAAGGACGATTTGTCATTTTGCTTCCATATGCTTTGTCACAACCATCTAAAAGACAAGAGGTAACTTAAACCCTATCATATGACATTACTTTGAGTTTTTACAATTATCTTTAATTTATTTTTTTATTTACAAAATGCTTTGATAAAGTGTTTGAAATTTGTGGGATAAAATCACACATTCGAATTTTACAAGTAGAGAGAGTTAGATTTTTCCATATTAAAATGTTTCTGTCATAACACATTCCAAATTTCCTTAAAATAATTATCCATTATACAATTCATCATCCTCGATCATGCTTGAAGCTAAATCTACATTCACATATAATTCATCATCATCCATATCTATTTTAATGTCATCATCCACATCTAATGTCATCATATCATTGATTCATTACAAGTAGAGAGAAGAATATTTTGAGAAGGTTTAAATGCGAAGAAACCTAATACAAATTTATAATTTTACAAGTAGAGAGAAGAATATTTTACTATATTAAGATGTCTCTGTCCTAAGAAATTCCAAATTTTATTAAAACAAATATCCATTATCATCATCCATGATCGTGCTTGAAGCTAAATCTGTCCACACAATTCATCATAATCCATATCTATTTTAATGTAAAGGAGAAGGTTTAAATGTCGAGAAACTTGGATCCTGATATAGAGTTCATTACAAGTAGAGAGAAGAAGATTTTGAGAAGGTTTAAATGTATAGAAACTTGATACAGAGTTCAAATTTTACAAGTAGAGAAAAGATGTTTGTCCTAGACTCCTAACACACTAAAATTATTCTTAAAACAATTATTTATCCATGATCATCATCCATGATCGTGCTTGAAGATAAATTTAAGTCTACACAATTCATCATCATCCATATCTATTTTAATGTCATCATCCACATCGAATGTCATCATATCATTGATTCATTACAAGTAGAGAGAATAGTATTTTCAGAAGTTTTATATGCGCAGAAACCTGATTATCCATTCCTAAGACATTCCAATTTTTCTTAAAACAATTATCCATTATTATCATTCATCATCATCTATATCCATTCTAATGTCATCATATCATTACAAGTAGAGAGAAGAAGATTTTGAGAATGTTTAAATGGCTCTGTCGCACTTGAAGCTAAATCTACATCCACATACAATTTATCATAATCTATATCTAATGGAATCATCATTACAACTAGAGAGAAGAAGATTTAACTCTTAGTATTAAGATTTCTCTATCATAACACATTCCAATTTTTTTTAAAAACAAATAATTAAGCATTATAAAAATGCCATCACATTGAAATGAAACATAAACACCATATACAATCTAGAAATTCTATATATAATATATAGAAAGATATACAATTCAAGATTATAAAGTATTTCAAATTTTCATACGCCATCACATTCAAGTTTCAAAGTTCAAATCTAGATAATAAAGTATTTTAAATTTTCCAACGCCATGACCATCACACTCAAGTTAAAAAATTTCAAATCCAAATTATAAAGTATTTCAAATTTTCAAATTTAAAGTTTCAATTTTTCAACCCTCAATCCTGAAATTTTTCAACCCTCAATTTTCTGTACCCCTTTCACCAATGGCTTCAACTCCTATATTAGTTTACTCAATGGCTTCCCCTCATGTACCCCTTTCCCCAATGGATTGAATAATCCCAGAACTAATCAGATCTTCCATAGAACTGTCTAGATTATTTACAATTCTTTATTCTTCCTTTGTCACATCTCCATGGGATAGAAAACTTGGATCTGTAGATGCCTTAGTTTTGAATAAAATTTCAGGGTCGAAGCAATTCTGTTTAATTATCCACTTTAGTGTATTGTTTTGTTTTTTAACTAAAAAAACATTTTATTTCAAATTATTTGTTGTGGATAAAATTTTCTTTACAGTTTCCAAGTGAACTTAGAGCACCTTTGCCTGAATATTCAAATTTCCATATTTCATTTACACAAAAAAGTGATCTGAATTAAACATATTACTAAAATAATAAAATTTCAAATTAACAAAAAATATTGTTTTAAAGTGATAATACTTACGACTTCTCTCTCTCTCTCTTAACATTTGCAATTGCCACCAGATCCTTATCCTTCGACCATTTTTTAAAATATGCATGGGATTCAACACTAATATTTTCTAATTTTTTTAATGCTTTATCTAAAATATCATCTTTATAATTATTGTTATATATTACAGTCCCACTTCTTACTTGGGTAAGTAAGGAATCCATCTTCGCAGGTTAATTCTGGACTGCAACATATAAACTATCCCTTTGCCATTAATTTTCAAAATTTCCTATTATCTCATTGATTAGGAATTTTTACCTTCTCTCCAATTCTATGAGCTGAATTATATGGGGTACAATAAACTCTTGGACATGGAATTGAAAATCATAACCAATCAACTTCACTAAAGGAAATCATAGCAACAATTCAACATCTATATCTGAAGAAGATGATGTTGCTAGAGAGGTATGGGGGATATTTGGTTGATCAAATGCTACCTCTTTTTGCCTTTGGGTGGCCTGATCCTATTTGTGATAACATAAATCTATATTCAAATAAATAAATCGAAAGTGTAATGTAATGAATTTTGAATAAATTACTTTGAAATAGAAGTATACCTGTTGGCCTTGAATAATCTCATTTGTATTGAAAAATATTGTTGGGTCATTGTTATCAATGCCCAAGTAATCTTCATCTAAATTTATATTATTTAAAATTTATATGCCCATTGTGGTGGGCAAGCCACCGAGAGAGATGGTTGGAATTCGAAACAAGGAGGCAATCTTGAGTGTCCCACTAGGGGCCAAAGGAATTGGCATGCGTTTACTAATGTTGTTTTTTCTTGAACCTCTAGTTGGCATTTTGAATCGTATTGGTGGAGGAGGTGACATTTCCATTGTTTTTATAGAAGGAAAAGGAATGTAATGTACTAAAAATTGCAAGAAAAACCAAATGAAAAACTATTAAACTATGAAAAAACTATGAAAAACTATTCAAAACTTGTGGTAAAGAAATAAAATCATACTTGTTTGTTGAGGGGTAACATGTCATGGTGTTTGAGGTGGCTATATTGGAGTAGTAATTGGTTGTTTTATAGATGTGTGTGGCTAGGATCACTGAGCAAGGTGTTGAGAAGAGCCATTTGCATGTGACTGAAATGAGTGAGTTGGCAAAGACAGTTGACTTTGAGAAGCACGTGTATTGTCCAAAGTCCCTATAATGTTACCAACATTCGATTGTATGTCAATTCAATATGGTACATGGTAAATAGAAAATAGAAAATGGGAATTTTTAAATATTAAATGTTAGGGTATTATGTATTTGACGTTTAACTAATGCATATGCTTGGCAGTTTGGAGATGAGTGAACTTCCATTTCAGATTGTGAACCTGCCGATGCCTCAGCGTGTTGTTGGCCTCTTCCTCTTGACACCTCTTTTTTCATGGAAGGGCCTCTAAAAGTATTCTCTGCAAACGTTCAATATTTAATTAGATTCCAGATGAGCATAATGTTAGTCTAATGTCGAAATATAAAATTTATACCTGTTGTTAGTGAAATGGAATTGGAAAATTCTTCATTGTCTCATAAGTGCAAGTTGGAATTGGTTTGTCTTTTAAATTAAAAAGAGCCTTGTAATAAATTCCACATAGATAGTTTGTTGAGTGAATGCCTAGTTTTTCTGAAAGTGATGCATTTGTAATGTCAATTTTTATTTTATTGGATAAGAAGGTACACCAATCAAATTTTCGCTTTCCGATAGTTACAATAATGTATGCAATAGCCCAGTTTGGTATATCCATTTTCTAATCCTGCAAAACAATTTTTTCTTGAAATAAAGAAATCATAGTAGCAAGAAATTGTTGTGCAATGAATAATTAAATTTCTTACCAGACAAGGCCTCCTCATGTACGCCTCCATCCACAGCACTTGAGGGTCCTCCGTTTCTCAAGTACAGAGTTTTCCTTATTGTTTGTTCCAAAAAATAAAGAGGCAGTCCTACATGTAACCTTATGCTTCTAGCTCATTCCATTATTATCATGTTCATCCTTTTTGACACTCCATTTTTTGTGGAGTTCTTGGATCCATCTTTTATTTTTGGATTCTATTCTTCGAAAAATAATCATCAAAATCATTGCTACAATACTCCCCTCCATTATCTGACCTAAGAAATTCAAGCTTAAGACATGTTTCATTCTCTACCAAGGCTCTTTATTCAACAAAAGTTTCAACTACATCAAATTTATTTCCAATACAATAAATGCAGATTTTCCTCGTTGCATCATTGATAAAATTCACAAAATAATTTGAAAACCCAAGAGATGATACTTAAACCAATCCCCACACATCAGAATGTACAAACATCAACTTACTTTATTTCTTCATAGGTCTAACCTTAAGAAATCCAAACAAGTTTTTGTAAATCTGAGTAAATTCTTAGTTATGATCTGCATGCCCTTATGGCTCATATGACCCAGCCTATATTGCTAAAATTTTGTATCCGTATCTGAAGCCACAATATTACAAGCATTAGTAATACTAGTGGTTAAATACAAGGTTATAACCTTCTTACCTCTTACCACCACAAGAGCAGCCTTGGTTACCTTCTAAGAGTCTGCTATAAATATTACAATAAAACCATCATTTCACAACTTCCCCATCAATACCAAGTTTCATCTTAATGTAGGCACATGTCTGAAATCCTTCAATATCCATATATTCCCATTCTACATCTTGACTTGAACATAACCTTTTTCAAATATGTTTCTAAGCTCATCATCACACAAAAAGATATGACCAAAAACCCCTTGAAAATAATAAATAAAATAATGCCCATATGGAGTAGAATGGAAATAAATCCCCGAATCAAAAACCTAAGATTTAAAAATATTATACAAAGAAATATTCAAAGCATCCTCACATACATTACTTGTTGCCACATTCACCTCCTGTTTTCTTCCTATTGTTTCTTCTTGTCCCGAATCTATAAACAATCCTTCTTTGCATGCGCAGACTTTCCACAGTGCCATCATACCATATTACTTTTGGATTTTGATCTTGCCTGATCTTTCAGTTTTCTATGGCTTCCTCTATTCTTATGTCTCCCTCTAGTTTTCTCCATCAAAGAATTACCTCAAGTAGAAGATTCCCTAGATATTTTTCTTCTCATTTCCTCACTTAGAATCACCCTTATAATGTCCTCAAACTTCCACTTTGAGTTAGCTAGAACCGATTTGCTTGGCGCCATTACCAGGATATTCCAACTCTTAGGTAAGGAGATTTTTTTTAATAAATCCCTAACCTCTTTATCAAATTATATTATAACCAAATCTAGCATATTCAAAACCATATTAAAATCATCCAAATGATCTGCTACTGAAATATTCCAAGACATCTTCACATTAAAAAAAATTCATTAAAAAATATCTTGTTAGAGGCCGAGGGCTTTTCATATAACTTCCGTAATACATCCATGAGTTATTTTTGAATGTTTTACTTTGAGACATTAAATAATACCAAAGATTCCAGACATAGCTGAACTGTCCTAAGTGCCTTCCTATATAGAAAATCCTATTCCCTTTCTCAGACATCAAAATATAAAGATCCTTCCGATTAATGTAATCTTCCATCTACATCTTCCAAGAACTAAAATTATTCTCATTGAATTTATCAAGATTTGATCTTCCATTGTATTCCATAACTCCAACTCAAGCTAAAAATGTTCCCTGTGAATTGACACTTCAAGAAACCAATCCAGGATCTGCTACCAATTGTTAGGTAATACGGGATAAAATATGCAGAACAATAACACACAGAATCGAAATACAAGAAACTAATATGTAGAAAGATATTACATATCTGAAATAAAAACGTAGAAAATAAAATAACAAAACACAAAGAAAATATTTAATGTGGTTCAACCAATTTGAGCTACGTCCACCAAGAATCAATTGCTCAAATTTTATTGCATGCCACCTCTTTCTCCCAATACAATACAAAGATATGTTTTGGGTTGTGCTCAACAAACACAATTGAGTTCACACTTGAACTCACACACATCTATAATGTACAATACCTTACCATATGCACCAAAAAAAAACCAATAAGCAACTACATAAGTAGATTTAGAATACAGTGGTTACCAAAATAATGGGTCAAATCCACCCCATAGTCCTATAGGTCAAAATACTGCCCATATGAGAAGAGCACGTCTCCCAAGGTATATGACATGTTTTTTGAGGTAATTATTTTCTTGGGGCCTATTCCCTCAAACCCCTACTAGCAAGGGTTACCGCCCCTACACCCCCGCACGCTCGGCCTGGCCCTGATCCTCGGCAAGAAAACTATGGAGAGTTTACAAAAATTTTAGTGTACAATATTCAATACTTCCACACATGAAAAAAAAGCTTCACAGCATAATAGATCACATTAATAAATCAAGTGGAAGGGGGTTCATCCCTATTCAAAGCTTGGAAATAATAAATTTTAACTGCCACGTTAGCCATATTATCCGCTAACTTGTTTCCTTCTCAATAAGTATGTTGGATCATACACTCTTGAAAGGTTTTGATGATTTGAGTAGACTCTTCCATCATATTTTTTATTTTTGAGCTAGGTTAAGAGCTCCCCATAAGCCAATTAGTGATGTTAAGATAATCCCCTTCAATAATTATTTTAGTGGCATTAAGAACTCTCCCAACTCGAAGACCACAAAGGGTAGCTAGAGCCTCCACATGATGATTTGAATTATTACTCATGGGTCCAACAAACAGTCTAATGACCTATCCAAATTCATTTCGAATGCACTCTCTACCCCTTGATTTTCTTGGGTTCCCCTTTGAGGCACCATTGTAATTGTGTTCAATCCAACCAAGAATAGGAGTATGCCATTTAATGTGTTCTCTAGAAATCTCAAGTTCAACCTCTCCATTGGAAAAAATATTTAAACCTCATAGATCAAATATTTTTCTATTAGCTCTACTTTATTTTGTCTCGTTAGAAGGTCTAAAATTTAAAATTTTCTACTTCAATGAGACCGCTAGTGGCTTTCAACGCTGAGTGTTTTTTGTCATCAAATATTACACCATTAAGAGATTTCCAGATCTTTCAGATAATGCAAGGGAAAGAATCCTCCATAGCATTCTATTAATGGTGTTTTTAGAGGAGAAGTCACGTTGATTCTAGACAACAAATAAGGAATCAGGGAAATTCCAATTGATATTCCAAAGCTTTAGATAGTACTCCCAACAAGATCTAGCAAAGTCACAGTGCAATAAAAGATGATTCCTTAGACTTTTTGCATAAAATATTGCACTTGTTTGGAAAATGTTGACCCCTTTTAACCCAATTGTCAATGGTTAAGATTTTGTTATGAAGACCACTCATCAGAAATGGTTGATCATAGGAGTAAGAACCTTCAACCAAATTGTATCCCACTCAAAATTTGGAAGTTTCTCTTCCGAAACGAGTAAGTTAATATTTAGCAAAATATTGATATCAAATGTTCTCTTTCAATTTGCAAATAATATTATATTGACATGTGCAAGTATATATAAAAGATATAAAAGTGCATTTTAAAAATAATTCTTGGCAAATTTATATAACTATTATACATAATTTCAAAGGTAATACTTGAAAAATGTTATCCAATTTTCTTTTGATAGGCACATGAGTGAATGTCAAATTTAAAGCTTATTTTTTTAGTTTTGATTGGAAATAAATCTAAAATAACATTATGATAGAATATTTTATAATAATTATTTGAACGTTCATTTTAGGAGACTTGTTTTAAAAAATAAAATTATAAACTCTATCCCATCAACTCCTCTATTTTGATTACCTACTTTTAACTATTTATTTACCAACAATTAATATCGAATAGACATGTACATTAATAGTATTTATAGACCATATATTTATTATTGATAAATAATTTGTTAAAATATAAATATTATCAGTATTTATTGGAAGGATTATATTAGTGGTATGAAATCTATTTTATAGCGAGATAAAAAAATACGTTCAAAATTTTTTGAATTGAAAAGTATCATAATGTTGAAATTCCAAACATTATTTAAAATGTAATAGGAAAGTTTCAAATTAGAAGGTAAGACATATACTTTAGAAGTAACGAGAGTTTATTTTATTAGCTAATGTGCATGTCTTACAATTCTATGCTCCTTAAGAGATTTTGTATTTTTTTTTGAAATTATATATTATTTCTATAAATACAAATGTACACCAATAATAACAAATTTATTTTCTTCAAAATCCATGTATCTCTATTTAAATAAAATTAATTTCTATCTCTATCAACATTTCGATTAAACTTAAATTACAGTTAGTAATACATAACCATGTATAAACATAAATATTACTACTATTATTAAATATAAATTTATGATACGGTGATAAGTATAGGAGATTACCTTGAAAACTAGGTATATCAATTTCTAATGAAGGAATGATTTTTAATTCATTAATTTTTATGTAAGATAAGGTAATTTAGGAATCCAATTTCAATTATCTATTTAAACTAATGTTAATATTCATATAAAATAAAAAATCACACAGACATCACATACATGAAGCAAAAGGAGGGTAAATATATTTGTGAGATGGTTTCCTTATATGGTCACTCATTGAGAAATCCATGATATGAAGAAAACTGGTGAAAGGATATATAAAAACATGAACTGATTCAAAGGGAGGATTTTTAGACACTCTATTTTGGAAATCTATCCTTTAATAGTATTGATCTTGACATTATAAACTTTCATCTAGAGAAATTCATGCTCCTCACTTTAGATTAATACACCCTGAAAAGAGTCCATTCATTTTCATATCTTTATACAACTCTTTGTTATCATTATTTTAAGTTAAACTGCACAAAAAAATCTAGAAAAATCCATGATTAGGCCCAAAAAGTAAAAGTATCCTTCTTCTCTCTTGTTCAAAATAATATGTTTTGTTAGGAATTGGAGAATGTCCATCGTGACCTTATTGTATAATTTTGGACCAACATGTGTTTAGCCAATGCTTTCGATTCCATCACATTATTATGAGAAAATAGATGTCCTCGGTCATCATTTCATGAAAAAAAATCTTTGGAAGAAAATATAAGTGAATAAATCCTACCTCATTTGGTAACTTGGCACTTCAAGAATTCACATAAAATTAAGCACTAAAGACATCCGAAGATACCTAAACTACAAAATAGCTCATGAATATCCATTAGGGAAGAACCTTCTATAGGTTTGAAGTATCCTTCTATGTCTAAGATTCTCTATGTTAAATTTACAGGAAATAAAATTGACCCTTCCCAAATATTTGACAAAGAGTGAAATTCAAGCGAAGCATTATAAAATAACAATTGCCAAGTCTAATTTCACTAAGGTATATCTCACATGTTAGGATAATGATGTGATGTTTGATCCCTCTTCTGAGTAGTGGTGATGTTAGTGGTGCATAGGGGTTCCAAAAATCCACCCATATTTGTTTTGTAGGAAAATATTCTTGCACTACAATGGCTCTAGGGAGTGAGAAGAGTGTATGAAGTGATTATTAAGGTGAGTGAAGTATAATGACACACAAGATCACCCATTTCTAGGAAAGTGAAGCAATTAGGAATAAAAAACCCATATTCTAAGTAGTTCCAGGATTGTATATAAGGGTCGAGTCCATACGGACACTTTTGACCGAGTTGTACGATTATGACCAAGATCATTTTTAGGTCACAATTTCATCAACGAAGAACTTTCAATTCCATATATATCTATTTTTGCACTTAGACCATCCAGACTCTCCCCTATGCAATAAAAATGAGCTAAGTGTAATATTTCCCTTGTTTTTTGGAACTTGTTATATTGATAGTCAATTTTAACAAGTGTTATTTTGATATTTGTAATTAAATTTAGAAGTTAATTAAACCAAAATATACACATTTATTAATATTTCACTGGTTTGATGTATGTTTAATTTAAATCATCTAAAACTTAGAAAATGAATGAAATATTCACTTCTGAAAAATTTAATTCATTTAATAAACCTGACATTTTATAATCAAACATAATAGCAGAAAACTTAGTGTCCCTAGGATTTCCTATTAGAAGCATAGGTTGTTTTTTCTTTTATTGTTATCATCACTTTTCAGTTTCTATATTATTGCATTGTATGCCATATCAGTGTAGTGCTAATCTTTCTAATAAATTTATTAAAAAAAATTGTATTCACCTCCTACTCATAAGTTTTGTAGTGTTATGGCTTCTTCTATTCCCAATTATAGTTTTTTTCTTGATCCGCCTACACACATGGTTGCCTTACATGACATTGAGACCCATAGCGAACAATCATATGATTATGAAAATAATGAGGATAAAAATGTTGATCAAAACAAAGTAGGCCTATTATCTTATTTTCCTTCTTAATTGTATGCTAATGATCGTCATATTGATCCTATTATCAAAATTCTATTTTCTACCAAGATTTCTCTTGATCAACAATCTAACGACACATATTTTATAGGCAGATCACAACCCTCATCAAATTTACCCAAATCTGTTGTGTCTACCTCCTTGTGAGCACCTAACCCAACATTCCTATGCGAAATAAATCTACCTATTCCTTCTTCCACTATTGGTACTACATCTCTCATATATCATTATAATGGCTTGCATGCATATTCATCTATCACACATGTTCTTGAGTCCATTATTTGTTCTTTGTAGGTAAAAATATTACAATTACATATAGGTGTCTCTCAAAATTCTAATCCTACAAACTCTTCTAAATTATTATGTAATCCACTTCCACTCGAAACTGCCTCATATTATTTTCCTATTAATTTTTTACACCTAATATTCCTATTTATGATTGCAACGGTCATCTCCAAGGTCATCTTAGATCATTGCATACATTTATTTCTTTGAATATGAATCTAATAATATATTTCTTACTAATATATTCCTTATGAGTCTTATGGAATTTGATTTGCAATGGTTTTATGATCTCCTTGTACATTTTATGCAATCTTCTAATACATTGGAAAATAAATTTTTGGAAAATATTTCAATCAACATTAGTGATAATATATCTTATCAAAAAATTCCCAATCTGAAATAAGGATATGATGAGCATATCTATAATGCCCACTCCTCTTGGACACTTATTTTACTATGATTTTAATTTCGGTTGATTAAAGAAAGGACCTTACTATTATATTTTACTTAGCATATTGTTAATATACGAGAACCATCATGATTGCTATTTTGTTCCAATTGTTACTTTGGACTGTATGGATTCATTTTGGATCTTGATGAAAATTTAATTATATGGTGATGATCTAGGAAGGTTACTTTGTTATATACTGACATTTGGGTGCTTGACGTATTGATTATATTGAAAGTATTGGACTAACCATGTGGTCTCATTGATTCTGGTGAATTTATAACAATATGATGGTATTAGGGATTGGTAATGGGTTGTTAAGTGTATCTAGTAGATAGGAGTTAAAATAGATATAGAAAATTTCATGATTATTGTAGAATTTAATTAGATTTTTGATGATTGTGAATTATTTAGTAGAGTAGAGTTGAAGTGTTAAGTGATTGCAAATAATTGATAAAAAATTCATAAACTTGATGATAATATTTTAGCTACATTATACAATGATGTTAATTGATAGATGTATGTGTTTGTTGTATTGTTTTATTTTTGTGGAGGATTGTATTACAATTATATATATATATATATATATATATATATATATATATATATATATATGTCTGTATGTATGTATGTATGTATGTATGTATACACTTATTTTTATAAAATAAGTTTATCGTGTATATCTATTCACAAAGGAAAAGGAAATAGTGTAAACACTACTAGAATGTAGATCTCTTGGGCAAATGAAAAACACCCAAATGAGTATTCCATTAAATCAATCTCACTACAAAAAAATGATTTTTTATGCTCAAACCCTTGAATAGGGTGAATTTAGAAGGAAAAGCAAGAAATAAAATAAATAAACAAGGTTAGGGGATGTGAGTATCCATCCTAAAAATTTTCTTCCCCTCCCATGGCTTCCTTCTCTCCAATTCTCCTTTATCATGTAAAACAAAAATGAGAGAAATGAACAAAAGAAATGAATAAAAGTATTCCTTAGAGATTTCTAGGTTTATTTTGAATTCCTTCATCCAATGACCCAAATTTCCTCCTACAAAAGTTAGGTGGGGGTAGGTGAGGTGATCATTTGATCACATGGGTCTTTTTTTGGAATGGGGCCACTTGTGTGGTTTGGAATTTAATTAAAATTTATTAATTCCTTTTTGATTTATTCCTTTGCAAATTCAAAGTTAATTAGGTCTTGATCTAGGGGAATTTAATCAAACCCTCTTCCTTAATATTTTAGACCCCTTTATTTTTGGAAAATTGAATTAATTAGCTTACTTTAAATGAAAGGGTTATTTTGACTTGGTCTTTAGTTATTCAATTATTGCATGACCTTAGAAACCTAGGTATTAAATTCATTTAGGAGTAATGGAATGAAATATTTTTAACTCAACTATAGATTTAATAAATTCTCTTGTTTAATATTATAATTTAATTAAATTTGGGATGGTCGGTCATTAACCAAGGGTTTTAGCTAAGCATTGCATTCAACCTTTAACAAAAAATAATTGTCCCATAAACTTTCTATTATATTATTTGTTTGGCTTTTGGTTTCGTATGCGAAAATTTCTCGATGTTACAATGGGTGTCTTATATGCTTTGATTTCCATGACATATTGATATGGCCTTGAGGCTAGAAATGTATTATTGTTTGTGATTGTAGGAAAATTATATCATATACATCGAAAGGGGATAGGTGACCAACTATGGAAGCATGTCCGGTGTTTTGCAACATGGCCAAATTTGACAACTCGTGTCTACTATATATGTTGTGTTGTTTCATTCTTTGTTAGGATATTGCTATAGGGGGTAACCTCATTTATGTGGCCATGGGTGTAATGTGTTTCTTTCTCTTTAATTTTGTTATTTTAATTTTTTGTGCAAGTGTTTAATTATTTGGAAAGTATTGTTCCTTTATTAACACTTGCTAATCTATTTTAATTGCTAGTTTAACTTAAATTAAAAGGGAAGATATGACATGTGGGCAATAAATTGGGTGGATAGTCCTTGTTTTGGTGGATGATATGAATTGAATTAAATGCATTTAGGTGTTGTGTACTCCACCATCCTTTCCAAAATCGAAATTGGCCTTGTTGGCAACTTTTAGAGACTTGAGGGAAAAGATAACCTTATCCCTCACATCTCAAACTCTTGTACCAACCCTACTTATGAAGCATGAGAAACATTTTGACCATTTTAATGAATTTTTAGTGTAAAAAGGGTAAATAAATAAACTTTTTTACCCACAATATTTAATTTTGTCCTTGATAATCATGGTGTGCAAGTTGGAGTGTCATGTGCGCATGTCATAAATATTATATGTGTATTTAATTGCTTTGGATTTGGTGTTTGACTTGTGTGTTGCAATGGAGGGATGATAAAGTGACATCATACATGGAGCCACCTCATGATCCTCACACCCATTTTCTATTTATTGGTGGAATTTGATGGATTTTGGGTTACTTTCCTTATTTTCTTCTCTGGTATTTTTAAATTAGGTCTTAATTTTCATACTTGGAGTTTCTTTTGGAGTTGTATCTTGGATTCAAATTGGTGTGAAATATTCAAAGCTTATTCAGTAAAGAAATGGGAAGCTTGATGAAGAGGTAGACTCTCCTCTTATTGTATTTTTTCATTTATGTATTTTGATGTAGAAATTGTGCTTGTTTAATTATTGTACGAGTGTTGTAGATATGTTGATTTTGAATGGGTATATTATCTTAAGTTGGGTGTGGGAGATGGATTATGAGACCATTATGGAGGGAAAAGGGAGACATAAGGCATGCACTCTAGAGTGAGTGTGAGTTTGAGTTCCACCTATGGGGAGTGAAAACGATAATATGGATATATTTTACATATTCACAAGTGTTGAAATAAGGATTTGATTATGTTTTGAGTTGTTCGCAAGGAGGCTTTTGGGTGGAACTCCTACATCACTTGGGATAGAAAAGGTGGTGGTTCCCATATTTCATTTCTCCTTGTTGGCTTTTTGTTGTCAATCCTTTGTGCTTTTTTGGGAAATTTGTAATATTTTTTGAGTGTATTGTTTGAATGTAATATTTTTTGGAATGCTTGTTGTGGAATCCTCTTGTAAAAGTTGTCAAATGTTGCATAATACCCCCCTTTTTGTTCTTTTGTTGGGGCTCGGGGGCAAATAAGCGCATGTATTCTCCTCTTATTGGATTATACGTTGGTTGGAGAGTGTCGCCTACAACCCTTTCTTTCTATTGTGATCCATGATTTGAAGGATTTGAAGAGGTGGAAGAGATAAAAATGAAGTTTTGAAGGATTTTACATATGTTGAAGAAATGAAGATATTAAAATTTATAAATGCTATCCCATTGTTTCAAATGGAAAGATTGTAAAACGTGTAATGAAATTTTGTAAAGTTGTATTTTAAAGAGATTTACTTGGTTGTATATCGGATTATGAAGATTTGGGAAAAGTGAGCAATGTAAAAGTTGTTTGTAAATGAATCTATGAATGTTGTAAAATGATATCTCTTATTCTTTTTGTAAATTTTGTTTTATTTGAAACATATAACTTATTGGAAAAATGGAAGTAATTATAAATCTTCTTCAAATTTGTATGCAAAAATATGGAAACTTCAGCACAGGAATCAACTTCCTGTGATTTTAGAAAATTCATTACTCCTAAACTTTCTACTGGGGTTTCCAAAAAATTAGAAAAATAACTTATAACATATGAATTTACAAACACCTTAAATCTCATAACAACCCACCATGTAAATCTCAAGATACACCACGATCTTCAGAGCACTTTTTAACCTTGAAATGCCTGTGTAAGAATCAAATTACAATGCTTTTGGTAATTTTACTGCTCCTAAAATATCTTCTTTGTTTTCCTAAAATTTGGACAGTTTTCTTATAACATATGAATCTAAAAACCCTAAAAATCTCATAACAACCTAGCATGTAAATATTGAGATAAGTCACAGTCTTCAGAGGGGTTTTATTTATGGGTCATGGTGAGTTTAGATCATTATGTGACATTTTTGTTTAACTTATGGGTCAAGTAAGTAAATGTGTAGCACATGTATATTGAAATTATTTTACTTATGGTGATAAATTATATATATATATATATATATATATATATATATATATATATATATATATATATATATAAACATAATGGTATGGGTATTTTATTTTTTTATGGCATTGTCTTAAGGGTGAGTTACTTGGGCTAACCTTAGATTCTTCTGAGTAGGTTTTAACTGTCAGGAAAAGTAAATTTTTAAATGACTGAAACTATTTAATCACTTAGTCATAATATTTCTGTGTAATGTTAAAGTGCCGGTAAAATAAATTAAAAAAAGTTAAATTTATTATTTAACTTACTGCGATAATTTAACTAATTAAATTTAATTCAGTCACTTCTGAGTAAGTTAACATAATGAGTTGATTAAAATTATATGGTTTAAATTTATATTATTAATTTAACCCAAGATGATTTTGGGAAAATGAAATAAAATTATTTATGGAAGGGAAGCATGGAAAATAAGTGAATGATTTTTAATGAACATAATTAATGTTGAAAGTAAAAAAAGGGGGCGAGATTGAAATAATAAAATAATAAAAAAATGGTTGCAAGAACTACCCAGCAACCTGCAACAACTGCACAATAACCTACAATAACTATCCAATAACCTGCAACATCTGGTCAGTGCATGTAGCAACGATCCAACAACCTACAACAACTTCCAAGTGGCTACAACAACTACACAACCTGCAACATTTGGCCAATTCCTGCATCAATTTTCCAGCCACCTGCAACCACCACCTAGTGCCTACAACAACTACATAATAGCTTGCAGCAATTACCCAGTAGCCTGCAGTAAAGTGTAGTAATTAGCGAGTGAGATTTTACTAAACAATATAATTAATGTATCTTAAAATTTGAATAATGTATAAAATATAATAAGTGATGGGTAAGAAAATTTAAGTTATTTTTGAAGTAGATTGAACCCAACTAGGGAAAATAATTAAATAACTGACTTAAATAAATTTTTTTTAAGTGGAACCTTAATTAGGGTTGGGTTACAAAATGTTGTTAGAAATAAATTAATAATATTTAATTATAAATTTAATTACGATCATCTTATGAAAGAGTAAAGTTTGTTAATAACAATTGACTAGACAATGGATATTTATAAACCTTGCAACCTTTAAAAGGACAAAAAAAAATCACAAAATTTTGCCTAATAAATTAATAGACGTTGGTTTGGTTTTTAACGTCAAAAATTATGGCGTTACACTTGGTATCAGAGCCGTGGGTTCAACGTTTGAACCCTGGGAACACGTTGGAACATGGAAACCAATTAGCGAAACTTAAATCTAGGACACTTGAGCCTCTAAAATTAAAATAGCAATAACAATAATGAAATTTTTTTAGATTATTGTCCTCACCTCGTGACATCTTATCAAACCCGATTAATGGGAAATGTAATATAGTTTGATATACATATGAAATTCTTGAGTGATAGGAACTAGGTTTCATTGCAAATATGTTGGTTATTGGGTTCATAGATCTTTGTTATAGACGTAAGATGTGTTGACCCAATAGAGACCCTCCATTATTTTGGATTTTTTTTTTGGTGGTGCAACTCTTGTGGATTAGTGCTAAACGTAGAATTTGTGCGTCATTTTGAGGAAACTAGGGGTTGATTACTGGTTAGAGCTTCCCTTTTTCTTTAGTGGTTAGACGAGTTAGTTTTTGTTGTCACTTGGGGAGTTAATCCCCTTATGGGAGAGTAGATATAAGGACATGGTGTCACATTTGATCAAGTTTTGTATGTGTATTCTTAGATCTGAGATCAATGTATAGTACCCCTATCGGTGGCTTGTGAAGGGCTATGAAGTGAATGTGATGTGGAAATTTCATGTGTTTTATATTCGTAAACATAATTTCTTTCATCAAGGACCAACATTTTATTCTGTGATTTGATTGAGAATCTCTTAGGCTCTTCTTGTTATTTTTATCTTATTGCAAGAATGCCAAGGATTACAATGCAACTACTTAGCTATTTTCTTTGATTACCAAGATTTCTTGCATTTTACCTTTGATTGGTGACTTAGAGCTCGATTGTCTTGATGGCCACTTGGCAAAATGTTGTCAAGAATGTTATGTGATCCTTTTCTTGTCTGCTGATTAACTGTTTATACACTGTTTGTATTGTTATATCTCATTGTATGCGGGTACACCCTAGGTGTTTTGATTATCTCCTTATAGGATTTAAGTCATTTATTTAGTTTGGAGTGGTGGGGTTTTGTGTGTCTAGGACCTTGGAGTGACCCTTTCGATGCTTAGTTTTCCTTGGGAGAGAGTTTTTCGTGTCATGTAGTATAGTTGACAGTTTTGATAGTGGTTGTGTTTCTTTTACACCCTGGTAGGAGATTTGTTCCTCATCATAATAAATGTGTTAATCGCTATGGACTTATGGATTATGTTAGGGATGGATTAACTCTTAGATGATTATAGGTTTTAATGGATAGTGTATTATTTGTATGTGATGGTCCACTGATGGGCATAATAAGTTCTAAGGTGGTTCCCATGTTTTAATTATTTTTTATTTTTTAAAGATTGAGAGTGGACTCTATGTATCTTAGGTAAATAAGGTTATACTTAAGCCTCTTCAGGAATTGTGCTTAAATAAGTGTGTTTTTTTTTCTCTCGATGACCCATAGATGGAGCTACCCTTGTGTTAACCTCTTAAATTGTTTATGTATACCACACTATAATATATTAATATAGAGTTATGTTGAGATAGATATGGATGCATTGGGGTCCTTTTGGACATTGTTCTTAGATATTTTGGTTTTATAGGTCTTAAGTTTATGCTCTTAGCTGTGTTTATGTCATGTTCTTTCATCCAATGCTATAGTTCTCTTTGCCACAGAGGTCATGTTTGATCAAGTCAGTTGACTATCCTCCTTGTATTTGATGTCATCTTGATGAGGAAGTATGGTCCATGGGGTAATTTCCCCTTGTCGCATTGATTACTCGGTTGTTAGTATCTTGTAGAGGTATAAGTTTTGTTTGGAAACTGTTTCTTGCTTATATAGTAAACCTATTTTGAGTTTAAACCATAAGTACTGTGTTTTCCATCATGTTGATCTAAACTCCTTGAACTTGTAAAAAAATAAAATAATTTGCATCTCTAATGTGTGCATTCATTGCAACTCCTATTGATACTTTTGGAGACCCATTTGGAGTGCATTGGTGATGAATGTAATTCTTTGGTAAAATATTCTAATCTTGGTGTGTTCCATTTCAGTTCATGATCTTTTGTTTGTGTGAAATTAATAATGTGATAGGATTGAATCTTCCTACTCATTAATATTCAATTGGGAATGTGATAAACCCAAAGATATTAGAAATCTGATTGAGGGACTTGGAGTTTTGAAACCTAATAACTAAATTGGAACATTAAGGGAAAATGGTTTCTTACCCTAGATTTTTAGGTCAATAGAAGAAATAAACCAAAAAAATAAAATAAAAGAGAGAAACTATATGAAAAATGCAAAGAATCCTCCCTTACCATCCATAAAAGAAAAATAAATAGTTTTGTCTCCTCATTAGAGTGGTGAGGTATCATGTCAACATTGGTAATGACCTTCAATGACACAAGATGTGGGGTATCATAGTAAAAATAATACATTAATTAAGAAAAATTATAAGAAATAAGCTTAGTGAATGTAACTGTAACTTGAGTCTTATAATTTGGTTTGTGGAATGAGTAATTTTATGAGACTAAACGCAAGTAGAATGTATAAATATACAACCTTGATTGTATAAATTTCTTTTTCTTGCCCTAAAATTTATAAAGAACATAATCTGAAAGTTTGAAGCAATTTAAAGGTTCCCTTGAGTGACTGTGAGAAATTATAATCTCATTTGTGGCCTAAGATTTTGGGTTGAGATATGGTGGAGTACTTTCCATACAACCCCTTGTCATATCAAACAACAAACATAAGAAAAATGGTTATAACATAAGTATATGCTGGGTCATTTTTGGACCTCTCTTTAGGTAGTACAAACTTTGAGAAGTATGCCTAGAATTTATCACCTTGTTAGAATGGAATAATTGTTATGTTCATATTGATGGACCCTACGTCCCATCATGCCAAGGGTGGAAACTATTTGAACAATTTATGTCTTTCTGCCTACCCTGATTAATGAAACACCTTGTTGATAATGATGTGTTCTAGTTTTTTTGTACTCCCTTGAACATAAATGTGTGTGATTTCCCCTTGTAGGAGTTTTTTTTTTTGGGTCATCATATCCTTCTTTCCTCTTAGCTTGATGATTATTTGATTTTTGGTATTTTAGGAGTGAGTCTTTATCTCTAGTTTTAAGAAAGGCATCCTCCTTGTGTGCGGATTAGGTCATTGGTGACCTAGGTTTATTGGAAAGTTTAGCAAACATATGTTAAGGATATGAAGGAATTTTGTAAGTTATCCTTCCTTTTTGGGAAACCATGATGTTGTCCCACTTGTCCTTTGGGAAGACAACGGTGCAAGTTTTTCTTCATAAGTTTCTACAAGAATATCTTGTGTGTTGCTCTTGTAAATTCCATTTGGACCTCTCTTGTTACCTAGTTCTCCTAGCTCGCTTGATTGTTCCTTAGGATTGTAATTATATGCTTGAGAATGTTATAATAATCTTTGAGCTAAGGTAGATTTAAAATTAATAAATGATGTTTTATTAGGTAAAAAGAATGGTATCTCTTTTGTTGAAATGTTAGTTTGGGAAAAGATTACTTTTATTTCTAGTGGAAATATTATCTAAGTGTTTAGTATTCCTAAATCAGGGTTAAAATTTGTGTGTTTGATATTTGAGTACAATTTTGGGTTATAAAAACCTTGTGTCCTTTCAATCTATAAATGTACTTTGAATGAGTAGTCTGCATTCTTGTAAATGTTATTGCTAAATTTAGGTGTTTTCCTTGTTAAACCTTGTCTTGCATGGTCCTAAATTTGCTTGAACTATTAGGTAGGTGTATTCCTCATGCAAAATTGAGGGTCATGTTTGGCAGTTGTTACCCTTGTCTAAAAGAGTGAACATTGAAGTTTAACTCAACCTAAGTGGAAGTCTTATCCTTCCTTGTTACTATGTGTTGTACCCACAAGTGGCTATGTGCACACCTTGTGTACATGAATTTTCTTCCTAATATTTTTTGACCTTGGATGTCATTCTTTGGGTTTAGCTGGTAATTTCATGTTTTGATGCTCGGTGTTGTAACATGGTTCACCTTGTGGAGTTTACTCTGTAGATTTGAATGTTTGTAACCTTGTTTGGAGAAAGCTTAGTATCTGTGACTAACAATCTCATTTCTCCTTGTTGAGTAGCGTTGGAATAAATTTGGGTTCTAAGAACCTAATTTTATTTGAAATAAATAAATATCATGAAGGGCATAACTTCTATTCATATGCATTGGTTTTTGCCTCTTTCCGTGACTTCTAGGAGGAAGTGAAATCTAAGGGGTGGAGGATGTAATGCCTACTCCTCTTCCACAATGATTTTACCATGATTTTAAGTTCAGTTGATTAAAGAAAGGACCTTATTATTATATTTTAGTTAGCATGTTGTTAATATATTAGAGACATCATGATTGTTATCGTGTTCTGATTGTTACTTTGGACTGTATGGATGCATTTTGGATCTTGATGGACATTTAAGGATATAATGAAGATATAGGATAATTATTTGTTATATATTGACATTTAGGTGCTTGAAGTATTGAGTATATTCAAATTATTGGACTAACCATGTGTTCTCATTGTTTTTTGTGAATTTCTAACAATATCATGGTATTAGGGATCAGTAATAGGATGTTGGGTGTGTCTAATAGATATGAGTTACAATAGATATATATAATTTCATGATTACTGTAGAATGTAAATTGGATTATTGATGATTGTGAATTATTTACTAGAGTAGATTTGAAGTGTTAAGTGATTGCAAATAATTGATAAAAAATTCTTAGACTTGATGATAATGTTTTAGCTAGGCTATATGACGATGTTAATTGATAGATGTATGTCTGTGTTGTATTGCTTGATATATGCAGAGGATTGTATGATGGATGTCTTATATTCTTTGATTTCCATGATATATTGATATGGCCTTGAAACCAGAAAGGTATTATTGTTTGTGATTGTAGGAAAATGATTGTAGACACCAAATTTTGGTATCACCCCGTGTTTTGGTCTCCTTCAGAAGGATTACTCAAATCACATTTCCCACCGACAATTCATATGCAGTTAATTAATCTTATAACTTAATTAATCTCTTATTACATGCCAAAACTATATTATGCTAAATAATTCATTCTTTCAAATAAGTCATATCATTCTATTTAATGATTAAATAATTCACACACACACACACACACACATAAATCAATAACCCCACATGTTCCCCACTTAAGTAAAAATAAATTCTCACCTAAAAATCAATTCCCACATAAATATTCAATCCCTTCAAATTATTAACCCCACCCATGAAGTCAATAATTCAGAAATATCCCTATCTGACAAAAAATCAAAAAATCAAAAGTGTAAAGTGAGCACATGACTTAACTATTACACCTAACCATGTCCCCACTCCACATCACACCTTTTCCTTTTCTCACATCATGAACCCCACCATCAAATCAACTCTTCCTCTTGTCCTCTCAATCAAGATTGATTTTTCAAGTTATAGTTATTCGTTAATCCATTATTTTAATCCACATTCAAATTATAAATATGGGTTTCTCCCCCATATTTGAGAGGGAGGAAAAAAATTATTGAAATGCTCAAGATTTAAATTCATAATATTTCTTTGTGAAGCTTGGAATCATATTGTGGAGTGTTTGGAGGTGAAGCTCTATCGGTGTCATCTTATCAGTCTAGCGACCAATTTGTTGTTATATTAGAACACTAGTTTGTTATCGTATTTATATTGTTTATTCAACATATTGAAAATCTCTATAGTTTTGGCATGTTATCTTATCATTGGATATCCATTATTTTATTGTGAACATGGAGGTTGATAGCCACCGAGGAATTTAATGCTTCTTGGATCTGCTTTGTTAGGCAACTCCCGCATATCGTTATCTAATCTTAACTATCTCAATCTTGCAGATCTATTTTCTTTCTCACAAATCTATTTTCTTTGCGCTCGTATACAAAATCCATATCTACATTTGAGGTCCTAATCCCTCTATCATTCCGATTTTATGGTGGCTTGCAGTGTCGGTGTTCACCCATGTGAGAAGAATTTTTCCAGATCAACATTTGGCATGCCTGGTGGGACCAGACCCGAGATCTGGTTATTTTTATTGTGTAACTTGTTGTGTGTAGATGTCATAAAGATGATGGTTATCTCATTTGATTTTGGTTTTCATTACTTGATAGAAATTTTGTTTGGAAACTCACTTGTCTACATGATTTAATTATCTTTGCTAGTGTGATGTCCTTTATACATATGGTAATTTTTGTCTTTTCCATGAGAAAAGTGGTTTTTATCATTTTTAATACGGTTATTATTTAATTTTCCATTAATAGGTATAAATATTTATTGTTATATCACTTGAAAAATAGGTAAGTACATAAATATCAAAAACAAAAGTCTATAGCTTTTTTTTATTGTTCTTATCCTAAACTATTTCTTCACCTCTCTCCTCGGCCACTCGGCCATTCAACCATTTCACTCCACTGCTCCCCATCAAGCCTCCATTCCCAACATGTTATCTTCCCCCTCTTCACTGCTACCATACTCCTTCCCATGTTCCATCTTCTTTACCTATTAGCTAGGCTCACACACAGACCCTGCTCTCCTTCTCCTTGGCCACTCAGCTCCCCATCCACATGCACACCAACTTCTACGAGCCTCCATCCTCAAATCAGCTCGCTAAGCCCCGCATGCTTCTCCACGTAGACATCCTTTTGAGCTCTAACCTGTTCCCATGAACACCCTTCACACATCCTCTTCCTCCACTCATTTCCTTCAGCTATCTCCATGTAGACCACACCGCTCCACCCCACCACGAGCTATCCCATCTTCTATCCCACGCTTCGGTCCACACCTAATTCCTCACCCATCTACATCTATATCCATGAACATGTAAGACACCAACTTCACTCCCCGAGCCTATATATTTTCATGCCTCACGTAGACAAAATGAATACCCATGCAAACTTACAAGATTCTGCTAAATAATTCATCCAACTCTTTCTAACTTAGCTTCAAATTCACGCAAGTTTTGTATATTATAGCAATTGATTTACAATTATGTAGAGCACATTTATAAACCCCATGTGGGGTACCATACCCAATCATATATTTCCTATTTGAATTGTCTATGGTTCTCCTTATAGATTCACCACATCTAGTGTGATTTAACTACCACAATTGTTACAAATTTCCTGTGATTTTCATTATAAGCATTACATCCATGTATAATTTATCTTCATGTGTGTAGAGATCCAACCATCTTTGAAGGTAGCGATTGTATAGTCTCTTCTTTTTTATTTACAGTTCTTTAGAATACATCTACAAACAGTGCCTGTTATATACTAGTAAAGTTTAATCAATTAATAGTATTTTTCTTCATAATTGATTTGAACACATTTATTAGTTGTGCTTTTCTTGGTAATTTTGTGGTATAGTAATAATTATATCGTCTATTTATAGTTATTGGCTTACAATTCGTTAGAATGTATCAATAAAGAATTCTTTTGTAAGTAGTATTGCGAATAGAAGTAACTTTATAGTCTCCTTATAATAATTGGCTTGCCATTGCTCATAAAATACTTTACCATTCCTAATAACTTGGCCATCATACTAAAAAAAAAGAAAGTGAAAAGAAATGTTAACTGAAGTTATTCACTTTGTTTAATAGTATATTGGTTCACTTTCCATCTTTAATGCTTTTGACTTAATATCATTTTTATTTTTCATCATTTGAAAATTATCTCACAAATCATTTCCAACAACCATATTTTATTACTTAAATAGACTACTTTTGGCCTCTTACAATTGTTTTCCTTTTTTTTCAGGATAATGTCTATAACGTTTTGATCATAAGTTAGCGCTTTCAAAGACTAATATAAAAATCAAACACATCGTGTAAAACATTTTTATTGAATTCTCCAAAAATCGTAAATGGTGCCATTTTAGGGTACCCCGGGTGTTTCAGATCACTAAGTGGAAATTTCAAAACTTGTCGCTTGAATCTTCGAAGCCTACTCCTTGCTTGTCTTAACTTACTGTTAGATAAAAAGGAAAAGTGATATACATGTATTCTTTAGTTTTCCCTATTTTCTCTATTCTGTATTGTACTTTCCCATTCCTGGTTGATTGTCAGCATTGAATTTCGTATTTCAATTTTGGAGTAAAACAAACCTATGTATTTTGCTTGCTCACATAGTGTAACTAGGGGTTTAAGTATTTGCATCACACCTATCATCACACACTTCTTAAAAATTTCACAAATTAATCAACACATCGAAAAATTCCTTGCACCTGGTTCATTGATTGGGATTTGATCACCCAACATAACCGTTTCAGACATTTCCTAGCCATAACTTACCTGAAACCAAACATAGTTTACCTTCTTCTAGGTCCTCTTTCAGTCGTTTTATTTTTTTCTCTACAAAAGTTGTTGATTTAAAAATAAATTGTTTTTCTGGCTTGTTCATTAATATAAAAAAAATTTCCTTTTTATTCCCATAATCACTTGATCCACTGCTAAAAATATGGAACATAACCATGCCACACATAGTGATTCATCCCAATCAATCACTACATCAACAATTTCATCATTTGTGTTTCTACCTATCTCACTCATAGGCACCCATTCTATCACTAATATTCCCCATTCAATACCTTTCACCTACACTATGACATTAGACCAACATTCCATCCCATCTAGGCTAGTCACGCCACCCTCTTTCAAATAAAAACCTATTGGTACTTTAGTCTTACCTCTTGGGGACCCAGAATTCAGACAGATTCTTGACGCCAAACCTATGGCCATTCGAGACTATATTTTAAGAAGATACATACACCTCCCTCTAGATGGCCCACCACTTTAGCATGTCTATCGTTATAGTACTAGTTCTGAAATTCCTCAATCTAAGGCCTTATATGATTTTACATCATACTCCACTAACCCATCGACACACCAGAACACCCAGTTACTCACGCCCATTCCACTTACTATTCCCCATATCAACATGACTATCGTGACTTCCATCCCTACCACTACAACAACTTCGATGGTCACTGGTACCTCCATTCAACCATCTCATGTGTCAAATGCCTTATCCAGACAACAAATTCCTTCTACGTCACAAGTCTATACCCTTACTTCTCAACTTCCTCCAACCATACCTTTGTAATAAACAATGTCATTTCCAGTCTATCAACCCACATATACTCACATCCCCACTCAACATTTACTTTCACAACCTCCACAATCTCAACAATCACACCATGCCCTTGTTTCTCAACAATCACCTCAACTATCACACATAACTTACACTCACCCATACCAAATTCCTGAGATACCCACACGTACAAAATTCCAACCACAACCTTTCACTACTCAATAGACACTTCCTAATGACCCCATGAAAATATTGATAGGTCAGTTAGCCAACCTAGAGGCTGCTACATTAGGGTTCAAAGTCACATTGTCTTATGAACAAATATGTAATGAACCCATCCATCCATATGTGCCCATGAAACCATATCCTCCACACTGGGAATTTCCAAAATTCACCAAGTTTAACATCAAGGAGGACCATCAACAACATCTCAGAGCATTTAAAAATACATGTTATCTCATTGTGCATGACCAAGACTTGATGCTTCATACTTTCCCCATGTCTTTGGCTGGTCCCGCCTTAAAGTGGTATAATAATATTCCCCAGTACTCCATATTTTTTTTTCCCAGCTTGCACAAATATTTCTTGAGCATTTCTCCATTAATATCACGTGTAAAATAACCATCAATGACCTATAGACTATCCACCAATTCGAAGATGAATCCATCACAGATTTCTTCGCACGATGGTGTAATATGATAAACCAATTATCTTTTCCATTACCTAAAACTTACCTCATCAAGATCTTCACGCACTCTTGCGCCATGCATATTTCCTCCACCTTACAAATCCAATCATTTCACAATTTTGAAGAGGCTTTTACCATGGCCCAAAAGCTTGAGACATGTGCCTTAGAATAGGGGAATTAAAATTAAAGCTCTAATAATCCAAAAATTGAATTTTTCAGACCGTCCATATCAAATGATAAATCAAAGATAACTAACAACATCATCGTTGTTAGATCATCTCTTACCCTGACATCTACAGTGACTCAACAATGATTCACATGGCCAATGCCCAATTATACTCCCTTAGGAGAATCATACATTGCCATCTTTGACAAATTGATAACAACACACTTGATCACACTACTACCTATCCAACCTATTAACGAATCTAGGCCACGACCTGTGTGGTATCGAGAGGATCACTATTCCAAGTATCATTAAGTCTGAGGACATGACATATAAAAATGTCAAAAATTCAAGGATTCTATCCAAAGTATTATCAATTAGGGATAACTTCAAGTGGATAACCCGAATGCCTCATCCAATCAACCTTTAGATATTTTAAAACCATTTCAATATCATACACCCACATCTATAAACTAGATTGCTCCCACTTCTATATCTCAAACCCCTAGTACTCAAACCATAAAAAATATCCATGTCAATGATAAAATTCAAGTTTCCTCCACAATTTTACCTTCTTCATCAACCATTAGATCAATTCCCTTTGATACATTATCTACATCCCCAAATGCATCAACATTCATCTCAGCATCAACATTGGCTACATCCATACCCATGTCAATACCATTTACTATACTCACATCTTTCTCAACACCTACCACCCTCTCCTTAGATGAAAATATCACTTTTGTATCATCACCCCTTACAACTACTCCATCAAACCCAATCACCTTGTCATAAATTTTCCCACCTCTACCTATTATCTCATCCTTACATTCTCTTCCAATCCCTCTTTTTGTACTTCTACCAACACCTACAAAATCTACTATTTTACAATCACCTATCTCATCTCCCTCTTCCAAGACCATGTCATTACTCGATGATTTTTGGTAAACATTCTAGCATTCCTTAATTTCAAATTATAGTCCCATTTCTTCTATACCATTAGACACTCACACATTAGTGCAATCCCCACAAATATCCACTTCAATATCTCCAGTTCCTCCTGTAGAGACTCTGGTCATTCCCTCTAATAATCCAAATTCATATACGAGACCTAGACCCCCATTTCCCAAGCATTCTCTTTCACATCCTTGTCTAAAAATAGACCTCACTATTCCCAATAGAAGCTCCTCAGAAACCACATCATCTCCTTCTATTTTAGGACCACACCCCTAGTCTTCCTCTTCCATTTTAGGAACCTTTCCTTCACCAACAACACATACTACCACTAGAACAATACAACCACCCATTTCCAACCAATATCTTAAAGCAAATTCAAAGGCATTTGTGTCTTCCACTACTATCCCACATCAAGCACATTCATCTACCTTTTCCAAATCCAAAACAATGACCAAAGCCATTATTACATTGCCACCTTCCCATGCATCCTTCCAAAGTTCTCCGTTGATAACACCAGGTTATTATACCACTATGTTTCACCAACTACTCGAAGCCTTAGCCATCACTTTACGACCAATTAAATATTTCGATCCAAAAGTGCCAAGACCTTCTTGGTTTAATTCCAATCTTGTTTGTGCATTTCACCGTGCCCTTGAACATGATACTGAACATTACAAATCTCTCTAATCCATCATGCATCATTTTTTCAATAAAATTATTAACGATGAAAGACCAAATCTACCATCTCCTCCATCAACTTCCACATCCCAACATGCATCTGTTCAAACATATTGACCCCCCTTTTCATTAAGAAATCTTATCAGTGCTTCACTACCAAATAAAGATATAACCACCAATATCACCAACATCTTACCAAAATAGGATGATCCTTAGGATTGTCCTCCTCTTGTAATCAACACTATTCAGATAACCACCCATTCAAAGCCATATAACTCTGACTCCGCCTCACCGTCTACCCCTAAGACTTATGTCACTATCCCTCCTCCAAAGGATCTCTCTACCTCCACACCTCCATCATAGCTAAAGGTTTTCATCACTACTCCTACCAATCATCCCCCAACAACAACTTCATCTTCTTCTAAATCCAAGTATCTGTTCTAGCCCCCCGAATCCTTCTTCCATTAAACATACCATTATTAAACAACTTCACCAGGCCCATGTCAAAATTTCACTCTACGAGCTCATTCAAATCTCTCCACATCATAAACAAGCTCTTATGGAGGTCTTGAAACAGATCCTGGTATCCACCGATGAGCCCCAGCCTTTCACGGCTTTAGCACATGCCTTCGTGACATTTGCTACCATATCATTTGAAAGTTCAGAAATCCTTAGGATACCACAAGAAGAACATGATCTACCATTATTCATCACAGTCTATATGGATGACACATGCATTTGTCAAACTATGATTGACAATGGTGCCATTATTAATATCATTTCTTCTCATACCTTTAATCAGCTTAAATTTCCCAATACCATTGTTGCCAAATCTCCTACCGTTCTTCGTGGCTTTAACGATGCTATCACTACCCAATTAGGAATAGATGTTCTTCCTATCCATGTCAGCCATAAACTCCTCCACGAAATTTTCTACATCATTGAAGGAGAATTATAATATAATAATTTACTGGAACGTCCTTGGATCCGCGCTATGCATTGCATTCCGTCTACTCTTCATCATTGTATCAAATATGAACATGAAGGGAATAATTATTATCTTCTAGATGAGATCCCCTCATCCAAGACATGTCACATGATCTATAGACCTAGATATGTCCTTGTTCCTAAAATGAATTTTTCTCCTGATGCATCCACTAGTTATTTTGTACCTCCATCTACCATGCCTCATACAGATTCTTTTGATCCTATAATGAAAAATTTTGCTTTAGGGTAATATCAAATCCTCACTCTCAATACCCTTCCTCCTACCAATCACCTCGGCTGCCCTGATAAAGCCCCTATGTATCACACGAATGTTGGGTAAATTGTCTCGTTTGGCCCTTCTTCCCTCAAAACCAATTTAGTATATGGCAGTGTCGATCAACCTTCTTTTCACACTGAAATATGTTTTCATGCCAAATGGTATACAAGTGATTTTGGATTTCTTGGTAAACCATATTTCGCTCACACATACCTCTATCGTTGTGCATGGAAGGGGTTTGGTTTGGGGCACTATGAACTTGGCCCTCACGGTAATATCTTTACTCAAGACAAGGAATCATGTCAAAAATTTGGTTTGGGATATGACGATCCCACCATACACCCTCCTTGAACATATGTGTCTTCTCCCATTCATATTGATTCATTTGTTTCTTCTATATCCAAATATACTACTGATTCATAACATATTTCCCCTTAAATATTTAACTGATCATGCTCTAGGAGCTATGTTAGCACACCGTGATAATCAGGGACATGAATAGGATGTTTATTATATCATGCGTACTCTCCATTATTATGAAACATGATACTCTGAAGTAGAAAAATTGTGTTGAACTATTTTCCTTGTTGCATCAAAACTTCGACACTATCTTCTTAATCATAAAACCTATATTATTACTAACTTTCAACCTCTCAAAGTGATGCATTCTAACCCATATCACAACAATCGCATCACCCGATGGCTCCTTCTCATGGCTGAGCTTGACTTGGAATTCATTCCTTAAAAGGAAATTAAGGGTCAAACTATTGCGGATCAATTAGCTGAGGCCCCTCTTTCAGATAAACATACTCCTAATCATTTCCCAGATGAATAAATCAATCAACTTTATCATAATCCCCTTAAAATGATTCTTTTCTTTGATGGTTCTTAATGCTAGCAAAGAGGAGGGGTAGGAGTTGTTATTATTCCTCCTGGGGATTCCCCAATCCCCTTAGATTTCAAATTAGATTTTAAATGTACAAACAATATGGCAAAATACAAAGCCCTTATACTAAGACTATAAACTATTATATTTCTAGGTGTTCATATCCTTGACATTTTTGGTGATTCTGAATTAATAATATTAGTGCAAAAATGATATTTTACAACAATATCATGATATTTCTCATCATCTTGTTAAATCCTTTGATTCTTACACTATTCAATCTGTCCTACATTCGACCAATTGTTTTGCTGATACGATGGCCTCTCTTGTGACCCTTATCCCATGGACAATGCAATAATCCCAAATTTCAGTTATTATACATCATTGTAAACAACCATTCTATGACATATCTCAGATTCATCTAATTCGTCAAACCTTTGGTATTCACAAATTTTTTATTATTTATCCAAATTCATTACTCCCTTTGATATTTCTAAAAATTTTAAGAGATATTTTATCCAATGTGCTACTCATTATGTAATCCTTGGTAGTATTCTTTACAATCGCGGGTTTGATGGTATCCTTTTTTGATGCCTTCAATCCCATGAAGCCTTTAGAGCTATCCAAGAGGTTCATGATGGTGTTTTTGGTGGGAATTTCAGTCGATTATCTGTTGCCAAACATGTTCTTCAAATTGGCTATTATTGGCCCTCTCTAAATCATGATTATTGTGAATATGTCAAGAAATGTCTAAGATCTCAACAACACTCTAACCTTATCCGTATTCCTAGCCAGGATTTACAGCCTGCCAAAGATTTATGGCCCTTTTCACAATGGGGCCTTGATCTTATTGGTCTAATAAATCCTCGTTCATAACAAAAACATCATTCTATCATCACTACTACTGAGTATTTCACTAAATGGGTGGAGGTAATCCCACTCACCTCTACTAAATCTGGCCTAATCATTAATTTTATATATCAACATATCATTTTCCACTTTGGAGTTCCTCATAAACTTATTATGGACAATGGAAAATATTTTAAAAATAAAGACCTTAAAAATATCAGTGATACATTTAAAATCCAACTTAGCTTTTCTTCCCTACATTATCCTCAAGCTAATGGTCGAGATGAGGCTACTAATAAAACTCTTCGAAATATCTTGGCTAAAACTATTGATCGAGCAGGGTGAAATTGGCGTCTCCAACTTCCCTTTGCTCTATGGGCTTATCGCACTAGCATTTCTACTTCCACAAGAGCTACTTCATTTTCTCTGGTATACGGTTCCAAGGCCATTCTTTCTCTTGAAGTCCAAATTCCATCTTTACGTGTATCTCTTCGCAACTTCATTTTTGATAAAGATTATCATCAGGAACAACTAATGTAACTTGAGTTATTAGATGAGCATCGTCTTCTCACTCTTGAGCACCATCATGTCTATCAAGATCATATCCAACGTACTTATAATAAACATATCAAAGAGCACAATTTTAAAATAGGTGACATGGTTCTAAAAGAAAATAAAAAAGTCAATACCTTAGAAAGAAGTCAATCAGGAAAATTTTCTCCAAACTGGATTGGACCATATATTATCACACATAAGTATGGGTTTGGGGCTTATCATTTAACATCTCCTGATGGTAAACTAGATATTGAACCTCTTAATGCATTACACTTATAACCATTCTACTGTTAGTACACACACTTATGACTATAGTCTTATCTTTAGACCATTCCTCCATTATTATCCACTTCCATCCGTCATTGTAATGATATGAATTATCTGGTCTACTGTCACTACTAGTCATGACCTTGAATATGAATACCACAGATCTACTCGTAGCATATTCACTATGGATAAGTTTTCCCATTTTGTGAAAACCCCGTGATCATTACATCCATCATCATCTCATTTTCCTATTTTACTCATGTAGAGGGTCTAGGGGTGTCTCTTGTACATTCATTCTCCCCTCCTAGGTGGTTTACCTAGCTATCCTCAGCTCTTCCCTATGAAAAGATACAATTTTTATATGTGAAAAGAAAGTTCAAGGTTGTTAAAAAAGAATGATCCCTCGAAGGATAGTTATGCACATAAAAAAAATACACATTAAAGTCAAAAGCAAAATCAAGAGAAATAGACCAATCCCTCGAAGGATATGTATCATATATATTATTTTTTCCATCCATATTATGTATAAAGTAGACCATACCCTAGAAGGACGGCTACTCTTTTATTATGGCATTTGAAGGATTTTCCACATTGATCAACCTTCCTTCTATCAATATTCCCAAAAAGCTTCCTGCGTTGATCATCTTTCTTTTATTCTATTCTTCCCCTTTCCTAGAGCTGGGGCATAGACTTAAGGAATACCATCTTTGGAGAACCTTTTTCCCGCGTAAAAGATACATCTCCGATTCGTTTGTCATGTCGGCATTAGGATTATGAGCATATTTCATCCATATTTTCCTCTTGGTCTTGTGATATAATCAAATCTCATTCATTATGTACTAACACCTGCTATCGGCTACAAGTGTAATGTCTTGAGTAGTACCTTTTCTTGTTTACTTCTTATTGGGTTAAAAGCATAACTTTCTTACTCGACCCTTGCTATGGTTATGTGACATTCATTTCATCAAAGTCATCTTTTATCACAATTATCTCCTTAGAAATAAAATTTCATATCATAAAATCTGCATCCATATGTTTATTCTTAAATATGTCCCCTATCAACATCAGCCATAAATCCATGAAATCAATTATTATCTTCAAGCAATATTTTTAATGCATTATTTTGTTTGGGAATTCTACTTGATCTCTGTTGTTGTTTGTGAATTCTACTTGAGGATAAATATCAAGTAGCATTCATTATTCGACATCTCCTCATCCCCCACCATTGTTCATTATCCTCTTCTTCACCATCTCAGACCTTTCATCCCTAGTTGGGCACATCTACGTAATCCCCCGCACATCACAGAAACCCTACTCGAGGTAGATCTGTTATTCTAAACAAGGTCTCATTCGTCATTGTATCTGTTGAGCATTCCTTCCTCCTATCCCTCTTTATTAACCCAATTTTCTCCTAAAAATTACCTCATCTCATTCTCCGCTACTCTTCTCACCCACTTCGAGCTTCTCCGTTGTTTGTTTGATACTTCACGTGTCATCCACCCAGGCCATTATCTTTGTGTTTTTCTCTTAATGTCCTTTTACTACCATCTATTTTATTATTCCATTTCCTTTTCATTCTTCTTTCAGCTTGACGATCTTACTTAATTATCAATTCTACGCAGGTTTCTAAATCACAATGCATCTCTTTCTTAAGATCATGCCACTTTAGAAAATCCTTCATTATTTTCTGATAGAAACATCTTCCTACTTCATAACTTCTGCTTAACGCTCTGACATCATCACTCGTACAACATAGGCATCCTAATTAATAATTCTCTTTACACTCTCCATCCACTTATGTCACACTCCTTTTTTTCCTTGTTATTACCCCCTTTCATTTCCTGTTCTATTTTGGTGTACACCTCTCAGTATTTTTCATCATTCTTCTTCTTCCTCTTGGCGATCCTACTTAACTATTCCTACGGCATGGCGATCTTACTTAAGATTCTCTCTTAAGAATGATCTATCTCCTTTCCTTTCCTCTTTCCTTCATATTCCCATCATCCGTATTTTTCCTTCATTCCCCACAAAACCATCCTCTTCCCTTCTCTTTTTTCCTCACACAAAATATCTCAAACTTCATCAAATATCATCTCTATCATCCCTCATTTAAAATCCAGCTTGACTACTTCATACCCTCTCTTACTATGTCTTTTTCCTTCATTTTTACTTCTATCATCTTCATCCAAATCCTCATTCATTGCATTCTCTCCTCGCCTTTATCTTCTTACATATCGTTAGCCCTCCTTTCCTTACTCTTTCTGGTCCATTTTCTAGAATACTTCCCCATATCTATCACCATATTTACTTATCATTATCATCGTTCATTTGACATTATGTCATCATCATCTTCATTTCTCACATTAAGAATTATTGGTGGAATTCTCCTAAAACTTGTTTCTCCCCATTCTACTAATATCAGTTCACTCTTTTTTACCTCCTCCATCTTCTCTTCCTCCCATTTTCCTTTTGTATCCTCTAATCATTATCGGAAGATTTCTCCTCACATCCTTCCGCTGGTATTACCTTTTCATCTTCCGCTTCCATTTTTCAATATCTCTACTATCTTCATCACATTCTTCCTTTGCATCAATTTCTTTGTTGTCCTCTCCTCCTTTCTACCTCTGGTTTTCTTTCATATCATTTGTATCATCTTCATCTCCTCTTCTCCTCACACTTTTGTCATACTTCCCCATTGATAACCTGACTCACCAGCGTTGTCCCATCTTCCTAAAAATATCACCATCCACATGCATTTCCATGCGTTCAATTTCATATTCAATTCCTTTCCTGTTTTGGCTCTATCATCCCTTCTTTCCATCTTATTTTCATTTCCCCCATTACTGATCTTGTTTCTCTACCACCCCTATCCTCTTAGCTCCTCATGGTGCCTCTCTTTCTCTTTTCCATTCTACCTCCTCCCCCATCTTCTTTAACTTCTTCATCTTGTTCATATCCTTCATCTTTCCATCCTACTATACATATTCAACTCTCCAATCATCCTTCTCTCATATTCTTCACAACTTTTCTTTCTCAGTTCTATCATCTCTTTCATGATCCGTTCTTTTCCTCCCTCTATTTGGATCTCCATCTCCCTTTCATCCCTTCTTATGTCACTTTCTTGTCTTCTTCTTTGTCCTTCATCATTTCTTTCTTCCACCATTTCTCCTCTTTATTGTCTCTGCTGCTTCTTTACTATGATATATCTCTATACATTCAACTTCCCTTCTAATCTCTTTTTCCTTCTAACCTCATCTTCTTCTTATTTAAACATCCTCCCTCTCTTCTTCTCCTACTCTCTTTCTCTATTTTCCTTTTCTCCAGGTCCCTCTTACCTTACCTATTTATTTCCCCCTTATCATTTTCCACTACCCTTTTATTAAATATTATTCTCTCTTTTGTGCTTTCGTCTATCTTCTTACCTCTCTTATCATCCTTATCTACTATTTGACCCCTCTCCTCCACAATATCCTTTCTACTTCAACCATGTCCACTTTCTCTTATCTCTATCATCTATCATCCACATCTTTCATCTCATCCTTCTAGGACATTTTTGTCTTAAAGGATACCATAACGACCAACACCTATCTGATCTTGTACTCTTTCATGCATATTTTCTCTGCTTTTGTTTTGTCACAAAAGTATTTTGACTTCTTGTCCTACTTATCGAACAAGTAAGAATGCTTTTACCTTATAATTTTTTAACACTTATACATCTTTCTCATGAAAAATGATTTCCATCATATTTATCACACCTTTAGGGCATTCTATCTCACCCTTTTATCCTATATTCTCATCATATACACATTTATGGTTATTCCCCTTGGGGCATTTTATTTACATATCCATATCCCATTATGTCATATTTGTGCCCTATCATGGGGAACCTTTTTCACTCTTATTCTTAGCAGTGTATATAACTAACTTTGTGTCTTTCTCATGCCCTGTGTTGGGGCATCATTGTCTTCATTCTCATCCATTTTTGGACGGGTGACTTTTCACACGATTCCTCACAAACAAAGGATTGCGCACATCTTTTGCATTCAGTTGCACATATTTTGATATTTTCCTATGACCCATTGGTCATCTTGGTTTACATCCATAATGCAGTGGTCTTCACCCACTCACTGGTTTGTATAACGTTGTCATCTTTCTTTGTTGAGACAACAATTGTCCTCTACCGATGTGATATTGGAGTTACCACCATACTTTTTTTATTGTTATTGTGATCATTTTTTTTCCTGAGGTATCTTGCCTTTGGACATGTCTTCATACATCCTCGGACACATCTTTCATTTAATCCTTTTTGTTTTTATCTCATGGCTTGCTATTACAAACCACTCAACAAAAAGGGGCAAATATAGAAACCAAAGTTTGGTATCACCCCATGTTTTGGTCTCTTGTAGAAGGCTTACTCAAATCTCATTTCCCACTGACAATTCATATTCAATTAATTAATCTTATAAGTTAATTGATCTCTTATTACATGCCAAAACTATATTATGTTAAATAATTCATTCTTTCAAATAAGTCATATCATTCTATTTAATGATTAAATAATTCACACACACACACACACACACACACACACACACACACACACACACACACACACACACACACATCAATAACCCCACATGTTCCACACTTAAGTCAAAATCAATTCTCACCTAAAAATCAATTCCCACCTAGAAATTAAATCCCTTCAAATTATTAAATTATTAACCCCGCCCATGAAGTCAATAATTCGAAAATCTTCCTATCCGACAACAAATCATAAAATCGATAGTGTAAAGTGAGAACATGACTTCACTATTACACCTAACCATGTTCCCACTCCACATCACACCTTCTCCTTTTATCACATCATGAAGCCCCCATCAAATCAACTATTCCTCATGTCCTCTTAATCAAGATTGATTTTGCAAGTTTTAGTTATTTGTTAATCCATTATTTTAATCCACATTCAAATTATAAATATGGGTTTCTCCCCCATATTTGAGAGGGAGGCAAAAAATAATTGAAATGCTTAAGATTTAAATTCATAATATTTTTTTGTGAAGCTCAGAATCATACTGTGGAGTTTTTGGAGGTAAAACTCTATCGGTCTCATCTTATCACTCTACCGACCAATTTGTTATATCAAAACACTAGTTTATTATCATATTTATATTGTTTATTCAACATATTACAAATATCTATAGTTTTCGCAAGTTATCTTATCATTTGATGTCCATTATTTTCTTGTGAACACGGGGGTTGAAAACCATCGAGGAAGTTAACACTTCTCAGATCTACTTTGTCAAGAAACCCCCACATATCATTATCTAATCTTATCTATCTCCATCTTGCAGATCTATTTTGTTTCTCACAAATCTATTTTCGTTGCGCCCATATACAAAATCCATATCTACATCTAAGGTCCTAAGACCTCTATTATTCAAAGTTGTTGGTGGCTTGCAGTCTCAGTGTTCACCTGTGTGAGAACAAGTTTTCTAGATTAACAATTATATCATATACACTGAAAGGGGATAGGGGACCAGCCACATAAGGATTTTGGGTGTTTTACAACATGGCCAAATTTGACAGCTCGTGTCTACTTTATATACTGTGTTGTTGCATGGTTCGTTAGGACATTCCCATAGTGGAGTAGCCTTATTTCTGTGGCCATGGGTGTAATGTGTTTCCTTCTCTTTCATTCTATTGTTTTAATTTGTTATGCATGTGTTTAACTATTTAATAAATAATTTTTCTTTATTAACACTTGGTAATGTATCTTAATTCTTAGTTCGTCTTAAATTTGAATTAAAAGGGAAGATATGACATGTGGGAAATAAATTGAGTAGATAGTCCTTGTTTTGGCACATGATATGAATTAAATTAAATGCATTTAGGTGGTGTGTACTCCACCATCCTTTTCAAATTCGAATTTTTCCTTGTTGGCCACTTTTAGAGACTTGAGGGGCAAGTTAACCTTGTCCTTCATGTCTGAAACTCTCCTACCAACCCTACTTATGAAGTATGAGACATATTTTAACCATTTTAATGTATTTTTTAGCATAAAAAGGGTAAATAATTACTCTTGTTTACTTAGCACATTTACGTTTTTCCTTGATAAACATGGTGTGCAAGTTGGAGTATCATATGGGCATGTCATAAGTCTTACATGTCCATTTAATTGCTTTGGGTTTGGTGTTTGACTTGTGTTTTAGAATGGAGGGATGATGAAGTGACATCCTACATGGAACCACCAAATCATCCTCACACCCCTTTTCTATTTATTGGTGGAATTTGATGGATTTTGGGTTACTTTCCTTACTTGCTTCTCTTGCATTTTTGAAAATTGGTCTTGGTTTTCATACTTGGATTTATTTTGGTATTTGCATCTAGGATTGAGCTTAGTGTGAAGGATTCAAATTTTTTTGAGTAGAGAAATTGGAAGCTTGATGGAGAGGTAGGATCTCCTCTTATTTTCATTTTGTATTAATGTATTTTGATGTAGAAATTGTGCTTGTTTGAACATTGTATAAGTGTTGTGGATATGTTTGATTGTGAATGTGTAGTTTTCCTTAAGTTGGGTGTGGGAGAAGGATTTATGGGACCATTGAGGAGGGAAAATGGAGATGTGAGGAATGCATTGCAAAGGGAGTGTGAGTTTGAATTCCACTTATGAGGAGTGAAAATGATAACATGCATATATTTTTCATACTCGCAAGTGTACAAATAAGGATTTGATTATGTTTAAAGTTGTGCACGTGGAGACTTTTATGTGGAACTCCTACTTCACTTGGGAGACAAAAGGAGGTGGTTCCCATATTCCTTGCTCATTTTTTCTTGATGTCAAACCTATGTGTTGTTGCGAAAGTTGGAAATATTGTTTGAGTGTGTTTTATTTGAATTTGTTGTATATTGTGGAATGCATGTTTTGTAGAAGCCATTTTGTGAAAATTGTTAACGTTGTATAACACTCCTCATTGTTAGTTTTTTGGGTCTTCGGGGCCAATAAGAAGGATGACTTCTCCTCTTATTGTATTAAAGGTTGGGCAGAGAGTGTCGCATACTCTCCTTTCTTTGTATTGCGATTGAAAATTGAAGAGAAGATGGAGTTCAAGTTGAAGTTTTGGAGGAGTTTACATACGTTGAAGACACAAAGATTTTCCCAATTACAAATGTTCTATCATTGTTTAAAGTGGAAATTTTATGAAGCATGCAATGAAATTTTGTAAAATTGTATTGTAAAGAGCTCTACATGGTTGTATATCAGATTATGAAGATTTGGGAAAAGTGAACAATATAAAAGTTGTTTTTAAATGAATATATGAATGTTGGAAAATGATATCTCTTACTCTTTTTGTAAATGTTGTTTTATTTGAAATATATAACTCATTGGAAATATGGAAGTAATTAGAAATCTACTTCAAATTTGTATGCAAAAATATGGAAATTTCAGCATAGGAATCAACTTCCAGTGATTTTAGAAAATTTGTTACTCCTAAAATATTTGCTGGGTTTTTCGAAAAATAGGACAACTCAATTATAACATATGAATCTACAAATACCTTAATATTATAACAATTCACCATGTAAATCTCAAGATACACCTTGATCTTAAGAGCAATTTTTAACCTTGAAATACCTGTGTAAGAATCAAATGAAAGCAATTTTGGAAAATTTATTGCTCCTTAAATATCTTCTGGATTTTCCTAAACTGTTGACAGTTTACTTATAACATATGAATATAAGAACCCTTTAAATATCATAATAACCCACCATGTAAATCTCGGGATATGTCATGGTTCTCAAAGGGGTTTTATTCATGGGCCATGGTGAGTTTAGATTATTATGTGACATTTTTGTTTAAATTATGAGTCAAATAATTGAATGTGCAGCACACGTATAATGGAATTATTTTCCTCAGGGTGATAAAAAATTATATATATATATATATATATATATATATATATATTAAAAAAACATAATGGTATGGGTATTTTATTTTATTATGGCATTGTCTTAAGGGTGCGTTACTTGGGTTGACCTTAGATTCTTCTGAGTAGGTTTTAACTTCTAGGAAAAGTAAAATTTTAAATGACTGAAACTATTTAATCACTTAGTCATAATATTTCCAAGTAATATTAAATTTCTGGTAAAATAAATTTAAAAAAAAATTTAATTTATTATTTACCTTACTGGTATAATTTAAATAATTAAATTAAATTCATTTACATCTAAGTAAGTTAACATATTGAGTTAATTAAAATTATATGGTCTAAATTTATATAATTAATTTAACCCAAGATGATTTTGGGAAAATGGAATAAAACTATTTCATAAGGGAAACATGGAAAATAAGTGAATGAGTTTTAATGAGCATAATTAATATTGAAAGAAAAAAAAGGGGGCAAGAATGAAATAATAATAATAATAATAAATGGTTACAAGAACTGCCCAACAACCTGTAGGATCTGGCCAATGCCTGTAGAAATTTTATAGTAGCCTACAATATCTAGCCAGCACCTACAACAACTGTCCCGTAACCTGCAGCCACTGCCTAATGCGTGCAACAACTACACAATAGCCTGCAGTATCTGGCCAGTGCTTGTAACAAATGTCTAGCTCCCTGCAACCACTACCTAGTGCTTGCAGCAACAACATAACATCCTGCAACAACTTCCCAGTAGCTTGTAGTAGCATCTTAACAACCTATAATAAAGTGTAGTAATTAGTGAGTGATATTTTAGTAAGCAATATAATTTATGTATCTTAAAATTTGAATAATGTATAAATAAATATTGAAAAAATTATAATGAATATTATAAGTGATGGGTAGGAAAATTACAGTTATTTTTGAAGTAAACTCAACCCAACTGGGGAAAATAATTAAATAGCTATGAACTAAGTAAAAAAATTTAAGTGAAACCTTAATTAGGGTTAGGTTCTAAAATTTTGTTAGAAATAAATTAATAATATTTAATTATTAATTGAACTACGATCACCTTATGAAAGATTAAAGTTTGTTAACGACAATTAACTAGACATAGTGGATATTTATAATCCTTACAACCTTTAAAACAAAAACAAAAAAGAAATCGTAAAATTTTCCCCAATAAATTAATAGATTTTGGTGTGGTTTTGAACGTTGAAATTGTGGGTATTACATAAGCTAAAAATAGGTTTCATAAGCTACACTACATCATTCATGATATTATAACTATAATGAAATTAAATGGTATATGCCCACTGAATCTTCTAAGCCTTCCAATAACAACGCTAAGTTAAAAATATTCCATTATCAACGTCCTAAACATAATAATGACACATCTACTTCGGAATTTCATAGTAATCACTATATGGTGCCACCATTTCCTTTTATCATCATCCAATTGATGCTATGATTGGTGTTATTACCCACATATAATCTTCTACAATGGACATTTATTTTGATGATTATGATATAGATGACTCGATTATATTTCAAACATTATCTATTCTAGTATCCTTTCATCAAACTATTAGTCAATGAGTCTTAGTTATTCCACATAACAAGTATAATGTTTGTGCATTTCCATTGCTTCAGTGTCTATTCATTCCCTTTGAACATCTTGCACTTTATTCTAATCCACACTTTTGACACATTACACTAGTAATCACAATTGTATTTTTCAATACTCAAACTTCGTTCTTGGTTTCTAATTATGTGCATATTGGAATATTACAATTAGGTCTCCATTGGCTACATACTCTTAGAGTTGTTTTGTATATCGTTCATCAATTTACAAAGTTTATTCATCATCAATAGGTATTCATTATTCAAGGTATTCATTTTAGTTATTTCTCTCCTAGTATGCCTAGTTCTTCTACAATTTATATCCCTTCTCCTAGTGCATCTAAAAATATGTCTTATGTCTCACACACTAATTCACATAGTGCTAACCCTAATCGGTCTCATGATAGGACTTTGATTGCACATGTGGATTCACATAGTTCCAAGTCACTAAATAGGCCTTAATTGACACATGTTACATCACACATTCTTATGGCTTCTAGGTCTCCTACTATGCCTTCTTTCATAGACGTTGTCTCTACTAGTTCAGACTCTACAAAAATTTACATAGATATTATATCTTTAAGGACCAATCAAAAGTTTATCATAGGTATTTTAAGAGTTCTCATTCATTTAGTCCACCCCGCAAGTATAACATATCACATTCTACTCAGTGGTCTACTATACGTGGTTCTCGTCATAGGCATTTTTAAGCACATATCAACACAATGGTTTCTCTTCCTCTTAAGTAAATTTATATAGCACATTTAAGTATTAAATGTAAATAATCTAAAAAGGTTCCACAAGGAGTTAAAATTCAATAAGGCCCTCAAAAGTATTCTCAAGATAAAGTTTTAATTGAGTGAAAGTTGGCCAAAACGGTGAAGGTGCTTACAAATTGGACCTCAATAATGATTCTTTTAAGTTCGAGAAATTTTTTTATGATTCCTACTTAATCGAATATATACATATAATTCATCACATTTGACGGAGTGGATTATGAGGAACAAAGATCGAGTTATCGTGGAAAATCTAGGGTTGGTAATCATAATCACCTGTCAAAAACTTTTATCATACAATGACTAGTGGGCCACAAATCCCACTTGTAAAGCTACCCTCACAAACACATCATCACAAGTGACTGATATCTTATACGACTTTGAACTGAACTCAAAATGGCATAAAATGAGTTCAAAAAAATTCGTTGAGGTTCTCCATGGCGTCCTACATTAGTAGGGGTCATGTTCGAAATTTTATTTTTGTGGTACTTTTGAGTGTGGTAGTCATGTGTGCAACTTTCGAGGTCTGATTTATAATGTTTTGATAGTTCTGCTTGAGGTAAGGTTTTATCATATGTTGGGGTTAAATTTCCTATTATTCAATATTTAATTTCAAAATGAAGGAAATGATATTATTGAAAATTTAGTGCAAAAGGAAGGGGAAAACCAAACATATTTTGTGCAAAAATCATGATCGCGACATTCGATGAGACCCTTACCTCAAGCATTCTGTCAAACAATTCATGACTTGGCTAGGTAATAAGCCAAGTGCATTGCTTTTGAGATATTGAAGTATCTTCATGAAACCAAAATTGATTAAATCCTACAATCACTGATGTCTTAGAGGCCACTTCAATCTTAGGCATTTTTTCAAACAGTGCAAAAACCTGTTATCTTGTTTTAGTGATTTCAGCTAAAAATTGAGATAACCATAAGAGCTTTTTGAAAAATATCTTTAAAATCCCTTTTGAAAGAGATTTTCAGGGTTTCAAGTTTTTATTGCATGAAAACATGTTTCTCTCATGTATCAAGTCTCATGTTTCTCGAAACTTGAAACCCAAATTTCCTAAGTCCTTCATGTTGGGTTTTCGGAACTTAGAAGCATCTAAACATCTAATGCATCATGTCTCATGTTTCCCGAAACCTGAAACCCGAAATGAAGCAAATGCATCATGTCTCATGTTTACCAAAACCTGAAACCTGAAATGCATAATGTCTCATGTTTCCCGAAACCTGAAATGCATCATGTCTCATGTTTTATGAAACCCTAAACCTGAAATGAATCAAATGTATCATGTCTCATGTTTCCTGAAACCCGAAACCCAAAATGAAGAAAATCCTTTTTTATAAGTTTTTAGACGTTCCAAGCATGATGACATGTCATTAATGTCTAGTTGTCTAGCATTTGTCACACGTGTCAAGTTAGGTGTATTAGCAATCATTCCAATGTGCCAGATGAAGCTAAGATGTAGGGCACAATCTGGAATTTCTAGGAATTTTGAGACAAGCAGGCTGTGATAGAGGAAGATAAGGATGATGAAACAAAATAAGCATAATGTTTCATGTCATTTCAATCCAAAGATTGACATGTATTTTTCATTTTTGTTTCATCACATAAGAAGCAAATTTTGACTTGATCTCCTGCGTGAGAGTCAAGCAAAATAGGACTCTTGTTAAAAGACTATTTTCTAGGATTTATCCTATTTTATCTCTACTCTTTTTATTATAATCCAAAGAGAAATTTTTGATCAAGAACTATTGTGAAGAAGAAGAAAAACTTTGTATTTTCTTTTAAATCATTGAGGAATAGAAACATGCTTTATTTTTGAAAACTTTGTGTTGTGGGATTCATCTATCTTAGGAGATTGTTCTTACTTCCAAGATCTTAAGCTATTCTTTGTTTAATGTTCTTGATTATTTTAATCGCTCCAAACATTACACTCATTATCTAAAACTCGTATGAGTATTTCTTGATCTACGTTTTCTTGAAAGAAAATGCGTTCCTCTTATTCTCTTCTCACTCTGTTTCTTCCTTAATAATTTCCTTTCTAACACATTCTATTTTTGAAACCGCAATATCTTCATTTCATGTTGATATGGATTCTAGGATTGTATCCCAACCGTAATGGTTAGAATAGTGTGAATATTTTACATATTATTTTTGTTGTGTTTTAGATTAGTAATAAATAGGAAGCCTCACCTGTCTTTGAGGAGGGATTTAATCCCATGTACTATGGTTGAACCTCATATTATGGTGTGAAAAAATATCTAACCAACAGTTTTTGGTGACTTCATTGTGGAATAGGGATTGTTAATATAAAGCTATCCTTTTGGTGTCTGGCGACTCCATATTTTCCTTATTTTGAACAAGATCTATTTTCTAGTTCAAGATGGAAAGAAATATCTTCACTCGGTTAACCCGATCCCGGGGTGAAAATGATCTATTCTTTGATCTGCTTCAACAACATAATTTTAGACCTTCACCGAATAATGTTGTCATCTAGCCAGGCAATAAGTTCTTTGGCCATCCGAAGGAATCAAATTCCTCAAGAATGAGAAGTCTCTGCAATTTTTCGTGCATTATTCTTGTCAGATATCCAGATTCCTGTTCACACTTCATTTAGAAGAATGGCAACACAACCTGTGCCTTGGGGCACAGCTATTGGTTCTCTTTCCTTTACTCCACCATTGCATGACCTACCTCATGGATCATAGAAGAATATTCCTAAGTTCAACGGAAATTGAAAACAACATCCTGATGAACACATTTCCTAATTCTTTATTGCATGTGGTGTTCTTGTGGTTACTCACAAAGATGTCTCTGTTCGAATCTTTGTCGAAACATTGCATGGCGCAGCAGTGGAATGGTTTTACCATCTCTCAAATGCATGCATTACCAATTAGGATACCATGAGATCTATATTTGAAGTAAGGTTAAAACCAGCTGAAGATTCTCATGCCTTGTTGGCACAACTTACCCACATGAATAAAGAGCCTTATGAACCCATGCAAGACTTCATATCCAAATTCAACAAGTTGATATGCAAGATTCCAGACCTCATTGTTCTTACTCTTGAAAATCAGAATTTTTTCTTCATCAACACTCAACCTTCAGATGTAAGCTTCTTCTTAAGAAGATTTTTTATCCTTGATTTGGCCACTGCTCAAGCTACGACCACCGAAATAGAAGATGATCTTATTCTGGCTGAAAAAATCAGAAAAGAATCATCTAAGCCTAAAAATCAGAGTTCTTCTCAGAGTACTATTGATCCCATGATTCAGAAGATGGCTAATGATTTGATTGCTTTAAAAAATCAAATGTCTCAACAAGTGATCAAAGTTCCGTATCGGCATATTCCTAGATGAAATTTCAATAATACTAACGGTGCTCCCACAAGAGATAGACCGCGGTTGACTGCTGCTTAACTGAGACTAGCTATTGAAGATCCTCCTATTAATGCTACAATGGAGATAGTTGCAGAATATGAAGAAATAGCAGAACAAGATTCTCACGAAGCTTTTGAAGCTTCGGGATATGCTAATGAGTCCTATGAGGATTCAACTGGTGACTCCAACATTGGGTATTTGGAATATGAGGAAGATGGATACAAACCTTACGGTCAGTCATTTACAGTCTTTACTCAATCTCAATCTCAGAATCCCAGAAAACCATTGGAAATATCCAAGGAGAAGAGTAAAGATTCTCCCATGGTCATAGCTAAGAGAGGTTCTCCTATCTAAGCACAAATTGAAAAGGAGATGACTAAAAAAGTAACAACTTCCTCCTATTCTCCTTCTCCTACTCCTAATACCAGTACCTCAACTCAAGCCCATGTGATCAGAACTGAACCTACCATCACTCCTTCATACACTGTTTTTGACATCATTGACCATGCAAAAAGAACCAAGATCCAAATGTTATAAGTAGAATACCTTCAATCAAAATCGGAGCAATTCAAGAAACTTTCCAAATTCATTAGAAGCAAGGCTACTATTCCTTCATCTTAGAAAGACATTTTGTCTAGTCCTATTCAGCCTTCACCTTAGAACAATATGACCTCTGCTCCTTATTCATTGAAGATTGAACCATTTTATTTGTCCTTACTCATAAACTAATTCAAACTCAGGAATTGCATCATTGACTCAGGAGCCTCCGATAACATGATGCCCATAAAAGTAGCCCATGCCCTTGGACTTAATTTGAATAAATCATATGGATGATGTTACTCCATGGAAACCAAGAAATTTCCTTTAATTGGTCAAATCAAAGATGCACAATTTGCATTCGTCACCTTCCCAGAGAAGAGAGTAAAAATGACCATTCTGGTTGCTGATATTCCAGATGATTATGGTATTCTCTTAGGAAGAGGTTTTTGTAAAGATGTTGGAGGAGAGATCAACATGGACTTGACTAAGGCTAAAATCCCAGTTGATGGAGTTTCTCACATTCTCTTTCATGAACCTCAAGTGAAGTATTTGGTCACTAAATCAGATGACCCCAAGGCTCAAATTATTTTTGAAGATGTTGGCTTGGGAAATTACTTCATGACATTAGAGGTACCAGCTGTATATGTCAAATAAGAGGATTCTAATGCTATTTGGACCCTCGAATTTGACAGGATCTATTCAACTGCAGGATCAAGAGACGGTGTAGTTCTTATATCTCTAGATTTTGAAATCTTTCCCTTCGCCTTCAAGCTACAGTTTGATAACACTAATAATACATCTGAGTATGAAGCCTTGTCATTAGGATTAGAAATGGCCAAAAAAAAGGGAATTCAAAATCTCAAGGTTCAAAGAGATGTGGAGCTGATTGTTAACTGGGTGAAAGGGATCTATCAAGTGAAAAATGATCACCTAAGACATTACAAGAATAAGGTATGGGATAGCATAGAATGATTTGATGCTTTTTCCATCAAGGCAATTTTGAGGGATTATAATGACAAAGTTGATTCTTTAGCCATGTCTTCATCTCTTCTCCTTCCTCATCCACAGCTCAAATGGGACACGTACACCATTGAAATTGTATATCATCCCATTGTTTCAGATAACTCAGCACATTGGCAAGTATTTAATGATGATCAACAGATATTGTCTTTTCTGGAAAAAGCTGATAATTTTAGTGAGCTATATTTTGAAGGGTCAGAATCAGCTTTCTGTGAATCCGTTTCAAATTCATATCAAGAGGTTGATGGTGAGTTCATTCAGCTAAAAGGTAATAATATTTCCAAGGGATTGGTTTCTCTAGAAGGTCTTTTTGATAAGCATGATCATTTTATCTAGAATAATAGGTAGACTGAAGGCACTTCTTCGTCAGAAGTAGACCAAGTTAATCTAGGCTCTCCTGATTAACCACAGATGGTGAATATCAGGAAATTTTGTTCCCCTGAGGAGAAAGAAAAATTCACTTCACTCCTGAAGAGATACATGGATGTCTTGGCCTGGTCCTATGCAGATTTAAAATCCTTCAAGCCCAAAGATGTGTAGCATAGTATTCCTTTGAAGCCTGAAGTTAAACCCCACATGCAGAAGCAAAGACACTACAACCCCAAGATCTCAGGGACTATTCTTCCAAAAATTTAGAAAATGTTAGATGTAAAGATTATCTTTTTGATCCATCATTCCACCTGGGTTGCTAACATCATTCCTGTCAGGAAGAAGAATGGTGAAATCCAGATTTGTGTTGATTTCCAGAATCTAAACAAGTCTTCATTAAAAAACAACTACCTCTTGCCGATCATGGATCAGGTGTTACAGACTCTTACTAGATCAGAGATGCTATCCATGCTCGATGGGTTTTTAGGGTATAATAAGGTTGAGGTAGCTACCGAAGATCAACATAAAATGACATTCATGACCCCATGGGGGACCTTTTCTTACAGGAGAATGCCTTTCGGTTTGATCAATGTCGGAGCCACATTTTAGGGAGCTATGGACTTAGCTTTGAAATATCTGATGGGTAAAGTCATAGTTGTATATTTGGATGACTTGAAAGTCTTCTCTAAGAAGCAGAGTGATCATTATGATCACTTAGAGAAGGTACTCCTAAGGTGCAAGTTTCATGGGATTTCATTGAATCCTTAGAAATCTATGTTTGGGGTAACTGAAGGAAAATTGCTGCATCACATTGTTACTAGAGAAGGAACTAAAATTGACCCAAAGTGAGTTAAGGCCATCTAAGGCCTTATGTTACCCACAAGTAAAACTGGAGTGCATTCCTTTTTAGGAAAACTCAATTTCCTAAGGAGGTTTGTACTCGAATTTTCTGATAAAACCAAGGATATCCTTGGGATGATGAAAGGTAAAACTCCATTTCGATGAAGTACCAAAGGGAATCTTGCATTATATGAAGTCAAAAAGGTAATTACTCATGCTCATGTTCTGGTATGTCCAGATTTCAAAAAATATTTCATTATTTACAACTATTCTTCTGCACATACAGTGTCAACCATCCTGATGCAAGAGAACGAAGAAGGCATTGAAGCTCCCATCGCTTTCATGAGCTACCGATTAAAGGAATATGAAATAAAGATGTCACAGATTAAAAATCATGCTTACGCAGTGGTACAAGTGGTGAAACATTTCAGATACTATGTGCTGAGTTCTCATACCCTCGTTCTTGTTCCTGATACTGCAGTTAAATCCATTCTAACTCAATAAGAGTTTGGTAGTCAATGGGGTAACTGGATAGCTAAAGTCTAAGAGTATGACTTGGAAATAATACCTACCAAGTTGGTACAAGGAAGGGGCCTGTGCCAATTGATTGCAGAAAATAATGTTGAGACAGAATGTGAAAAAACTGAAGATACCTCTTCGGAATTTCCCATGGTGCTTTTTGTGAGCACAACCGACAAATGGTACATAGATATTGTTTTCTTTCTAAATTATGGTGAATTCCCCCTACATTTAAATCAAAACGAGAAGAGGACAGTTAAGTTAAGATCTGCAAGATATATTCTGTGGGATAATGGAATATACAAGAAAGGTATTGATTGTTTATTCCTATGTTATGTTGATAAGTCACAACATGTGAGGTTACTAGAGTCCTTCCATAATCTGGCATGCAGAGGACATTTCTCCTCCTCCGTGAAAACTTATAAGATCATACGGCCTAGGTACTATTAGCCCACTCTCTTTTGAGACTCGGTAGAATGGGTATCCAAATGTGAAGCTTGTCAGCATTTTGTTGGTCACCCTAAGTTAGCAGATCTTCCCCTGAAGCCTGTGGTCATTGAATAACCTTTCCATGAGTGGGGAATTGATTTCATTGGAGTATTTAATCCTGCCTCTAGTGTGGGACAAAACTACGTGCTCACTTCCACAGACTATTTCACTAAGTGGGTAGAAGCTGCACCCATCAAGAAGGCAACCTATGAAGCTGTCTAAAACTTCCTTAAAGAAAATATAATTGTCAGATTTGGCGTGCCTCACAAGATTGTTTCCGAAAAAGCCTCCAATTTTTCATCCCACTAGTTTATAGAATTTTGTTACGGATCTGGGATCACGTTGGCTCATTCATCTGATTACTACTCTCAAGGCAATGGCCAAACTTAATCGAGTAACAAACACTCGGTGACCATAATCAGAAAGTTGGTTGATGAGAGTCAAAGGACATGGAACAAAGCATTGTATGATGCATTGTGGGCTGATCAGATTACTCCTAAATGAGCTATTGGGATGTCTCCATTCTAGGTGCTATATGTGATTAACACTGAGATCCCTATCTATGTAGAATTTCCAGCTTTGTGGTTGGCCAAAGCAATTGAAGATGAAACTTTTCAAAGTTCTGTTGAGAAGAGGGTTATGTACCTAGCCAGGTTGGAAGAGGAAAGGAGAAAAGTGGTTGATCACATTACATATCATCATAGCAAGGTACATAAGATGTTCGATAAGAAATCAAGGCAACACGATTTCAAAATTGGACATCTAGTACTTCTCTGGGATAAGAGAAGGGAACAAAAGAGGATGCATGGAAAGTTTGATTCTTTGTGGAAAGGAACTTTTAAGATATATCAGCTAAACAGTGAAAATAGATTTTGTCTATCAAATCCCAATGGAGAGTTTCTTCCTCTACCTTTCAGTGGTCAACATCTAAAGTTGTTCCATCAGTAATGCAAGATGCTCTATTACATTGTATATATTTGTTTTATGTCGTGTGTTTGCTTTTTGTTTCTTTCTTTCTTTGTTGGTTTTTGGTCTTTCTTCTTTTGACCCCGTAGCCCAATGGATAAAGCTTTTTGATACACGAGTTCTCTTCCTTTGATGTCTCAAAGAAAGTCCCCAACAGGAGCCAGCTATTATCTCGTTTTAGTGATTTCAGCTAAAACTTGAGATAACCATAGGAATTTTTTGAAAAATCTCTTAAAAATCCCTTTTGAAAGAGATTTTCAGGTTTTCAAGTTTTTATTGCATGAAAGCATGTTTCTCTCATGTATTAGGTCTCATGTTTCCTGAAACCTGAAACCCGTATTGCCTAAGTCCTTCATGTCAGGTTTTCGGAACTTAGAAGCATCTAAACATCTAATGCATCATGTCTCATGTTTCCCGAAACCTGAAACCTGAAATGAAGCAAATGCATCATGTCTCATGTTTCCCAAAACTCGAAACCTAAAATGCATCATGTCTCATGTTTCCCAAAACCCGAAACCCGAAATGAAGCAAATGCATCATGTCTCATGTTTCTTGAAACCTGAAACCTAAAATGAAGCAAATCCTTTGTTATAGGTTTTCGGATGCTCCAAGCATGATGACATGTCATTAATGTCTAGTTACGTGTCAACTGAGGTATATTAGCAATCATTCCAATGCGCTAGATGAAGCTAAGATGTAGGGCACCATTCGGAAGTTCTAGGAATTCTGAGACAAGCAGGCTACACTGGTGGAAGACAAGGATGATGAAACATAATAAGCATAATGTTTCATATCATTTCAATCCAAATATTGACATGTATTTCTTATTTTCGTTTCAACACATAAGAAGCAAATTTTGACTTGGTCTCCTACGTGAGAGTCAAGCAAAATATGACTTTTGTTAAAAGACTATTTTCTAGGATTTATCCTATTTTATCTCTATTTTTTTATTATAAATAAGGGATTCTTATGCATTCCAAAGAGAGAGATTTTTTATCAAGAGCTATTGTGAAGAAGAAGAAAAACTTTGTATTTTCTTTTAAATCATTAAGGAATAGAAACAAGTGTTATTTTTGCAAACTTTGTGTTGTGGGATTCATCTATCTTAGGAGATTGTTCTTACGTCCAAGATCTTAAGCTATTCTTTGTTTAATGTTCTTGATTATTTCTTGATCTGCGTTTGCTTCAAAGAAAATGCGTTCCTCTTATTCTCTTCTCGCTTTGTTTCTTCCTTAATAGTTTCCTTTCTAACGCATTCTATTTCTGAAACTGCAATATCTTCATTTCGTGTTTATATGGATTCTGGGATTGTATCCCAACTCCAATGGTTAGAATAGTGTGAATATTGTTCATATTATTTCTGCTATGTTTTATATTAGTAATAAACAGGCAGCCTCCCCTGTCTTTGAGGAGGGATTTAATCCCATGTACTGTCGTTGAACCTCATATTTTGGCATGACAAAATATCCAACCAACAAGACCTTGCACATGCTTCTATTATTATTATATCTTTTTCCATTCAACATTGCAAAAATACATGAGGTTGTTGCAAAAGGTTGTAATAACAGAACCTGACAAATTACAATTGTTGATAGTTTCTATTTATTTTAAATGAACCCCTCTCATCCATATCCAACAATCAATGCATTCCATGAGACTACATTTGATTGAGACATTCTGATAAATATTTGGCGTATCACACACCAAATATTTAAAGATTTAATAGTTTAAAATAGAAAAAACAAAATACCAAAACCTACAGTTGGAAAGAATAAAAAATCCACCAAAACAGATTTGGAAATTAAAAAAAAAACGTTAATTCCTTGTCACTTTAATAATTTTTAATATGTTGAATAGTTATGTATTTAATTATTAAAATTGTCATATTTTTTATGTATACAATTTATCGTATTTTTTCTATAAACTATTTTTTGTTCCATCTTTTGTGTCCACCATTTAATAGTTTCCGTACGAAAGTTGCTACCTTAAGGCCACATTTCATCGATACATTTAGTCCAACAGCCCATGGTAATTTTTTGGGCATCCATCTTTTGCGTACATGATTACCAGGGCACTTGTAACTTCTAAATCTGACAAAAATCCTCTATCCTTTATGCGCTGATGGATGCTGACAAAGGTTGTGGAGTCAATTTCTTTTAATCAAAAGATTTAAAATTTGTTTCAACAATACCATAGTTTTGTGCAGCATTCTGTTAACCTATTTTTTGTGCCTTTATAGGCGTCCACATTTGCATATGTCTATCACAGTATTTACAACCACAACGTCTGACAAAAAGAGTTTCTGTCAAATATTACTTGATGAATATCCATGCCCTGTTCTAAGGCCGATTCAACACTTATTCCCTGCAACTATGCTATTCCATGGGCTCACATTGCTTTGTGGCATCTAAGAAAAGGTTGGAGACGTATTGGGTAGAAGTAAACTCAATAACCATACACTGTTTCAATGCTTTGAAAAAAATGTAATAGCTAAACAATGCAAATGTTACCTACAACAAACAAATCTTATTTTAGCATAGGAAGGGAGAAATTTGTTAAAGCGTTGGACAACTGAGCTAAACAAAATACCATCCACTAAATCCTCCTATGCAGTCCTGATTTAAGGCATTTCATGATTTACATGCCGCCGAAGACATGAAGGAATGAATGTTTGAAGAGAGAAGGGCGTCCCAAAAGCCCCATTAAAATTTCACCTATCTCACTAAATTCCTCAACTAGCTTGTCCCTTTTTAAAAAAAAGTATTTTAAACTTTATTATTTTTAAATTATTCTCATTCTTTTTCTATTGAATTGGGCACTACAATTTCTATTAAAGGAATGATTTTATTTTCATTAATTTTTATGTACAATAAGTTAATTTAGGTACCCCAATTTCATCTCTCTTTTTAAACAAATATAACTAGCAATTCCATGTGTACAGTGCAATGTAAACGTTGAACGATATATGTTATTTGTTTTAGAGGGATAGTTATTACTTTCGTAGTTGATTTTGTAAGTGTAGAAATATAGATGAACCACTTCATTTAAGAAAAACAAACATGAGGTCTAACCCTTAAAACATTTCAAAATGCAAAAAAGTGATATAATGTACAAAGCTTTAGATTGAAATGTTGTATGTGTACATTTAAATTTGTTACATATTCACACATCTAAAGTTAACAAATCGTGTATCACGACATCTGAACTAAACATGTATACATGAAGACCTCCATACATTTGAATAATTTTATCATGAATGGTAGCATTTGTGTAGAATGCAATACAAACATTGTTTGGTATATGTTATTAGATTTAGAAAGACAATTATTACTTTTGTAGTTGATGTTGATAAGGGGTGTGATTAACAATACTGATTTTCTATTAAAGCCAAAACAAATGTTGGAAAGTACATTAGAAAGGATGTTAGATAATAGTTAGTTGTGTAATAATTGAATACAAATGCAAGTGAAACATGGAAGTTTGCTAATACTCACTCTCTAGAATGTAGTGAATGTGAAGTGTTGTTATCAAAATAGATTGAAAGATTGACTATGCCACGTTATCCAATTTTTCCCCTCAGGAAAAATTGAGCAAACATGACCTTGCACGGGGGAAAATGGAGAGGTTGGTTTAGTCATGCGAGCTCACATTCAATTCCAAAAAATCAAGTTGTAGGAAGGCTCAACAATGGCAATGCAAGGTCGGAAAATCAAGGGGTGGCTAGGGGAACTTCGAAGGAGATTAGAGCTCAAGCGGATGGATGGAGTTCTAGGCCCAAAATTTCAAATTTTTGGCATTCGGTATTTTAGAGAAAAGGCAAGTGAGCAGTTCTAAAAATCCTGAAATCAAAATTTTTGAAAGTCTGAATTTTGGACTTTCGGGTTTAGGAATTTCGGAGTCTTTAGCAAGAAAAATGTCAGAAATGGCCAAAAGGTTCCGAAACCCAAAACTCTGAAAGTATAAATTTCTGACTTTCGGGTTTCGGGGTTTTGGAAGTCTCAGTGAGCACGAATGGAAAAGGGAGCGAAAAAGTCTGAAAGTTCAAAATTTCAGATTTCCAAGTTTCAGGGTTTCAGAGATTTCAGGAAGTGAGTTGGAAAGGGTTCATATTTCAGAAGTCAACGTAGGTTTTAGGGTCAACACAAGGACATTTTTGGACTTCTGAGGTTCAAGGTTTCATACTTTGGAGTCTTCGGTGAGAAAAAATGGAAAGGCGACCAATAATGTTCGAAAACCTGAAGTCTAAAAGTCTGAAATTTTGGATTTTAGACTTCAGAATTTCGGGATTTCAGAGTTTGGGGTTTCGGAAGTTCAGAACCCAAAAACAAAAAATCAAAATTCAAAGTCTGAAACTCCAAAACCTGAAAGTACAAACTTTCAGAGTTTCAGAACTCTCAGTCAACCATTTTTACAAAATGACACCTTGACCTTCAGATGGCTATAAATTTTGACTGGGAGCTTGGATTTGCACAAGAAATAAATTTTTTGAAAGCTCTCGGCATCTACTACTCAACTACATTTGGATATCTTAAAATTAGTGAGACTAAGTTATTCAAAATTAAGAAATACACTCCACCATTTTTGAGGGTGTCAGACTTCTCACCTAAGAAAGTAATGAAGTATGGGCTTCCTTTCTTGCCCAATAAGGAAAAACACACGGAGGCATGGGTTTTGTAGTAGAACCCATCATTGTTGCAGGTGAATTCAATACATTTCTGGGGTAGTTGGAGTAGGATTTTGAAATTCTTCTATCTCCTTCTCTCATTCTTCATATATATTGTAAGGAGGGGAATTTTTTTAAAGGTTGGACGTTTTGGCTTTGTGCCCTCCCTTCTTCTTTGTCTATAAGTGATCTTGTGCAGTTCAAACTATTATCTTTGAATCATAATACCCTTTGGTTTGCACAAGTGTGTGTTCTTGAGCTCACAGTGTGATTAGATAACATGGGTACTATCTCCAAGTTGTGGGACTTGCTACTTGAGATAGACCTCCAGAGAAAGTCATTTCTTGCTCCTAAACTACATACCACAATCTACTCTAATGTAGGTAAAAATATCTATCCTAATCTATCTTTCCAAGGGACTAGGGAGAGAGAGTGCATGAAAACAAAGCCTACACTAAAGTTGTGATACACCAGAAAAAGAGAGTGTGAGAATAGTATCCAATGTGTGAAAGCAGAAGCAAAGTGCATAATAGAAGAGGTGATAATAGTTCTCCACAATCTAGCAACTGCATTCACAATAATATTTAATGCACACACAATAATAATGAATCCCTGCATCAACATAAGATAAACACAATATATATGCAATGAGATTGAAGGGGAAAGAGGAATACAAAAAACACAACATGGGAAGATACATCCACAAACTCATATTTATTGCTTCAAGATATACACAGTTCAATCTATTATAGAATAAGGGCCTAGATCACCATGCAAGGAGTCCACTACAAGGGCCTGCAGCACATTGGCTTCACAAAAAAATTTCGGCAGAGTTTTTCTACACAAAAACTATCTCCTTTTACAATGAGCCCAACACTCCAGTTTATAGAAATTTTAGAAGAGAGAGAGCGAGGGAAAATTAAAATCCTGAAAACTAAAAAATAATGTATGCATGTTAAATACATAGTAGAGTATAAATCAGAGAAGAAAAAATAGAGACATCTCATGGAAAAGGGTAGAACGATCACATCACAAATTGGTAAGATGAATCAAACAAATATGTATGAAAAACTCATACAGTTCTCCACTTTAATTCACATACTAAAGAAATGAAAACCGATTTTGGATTTCCTCGATTTCAAGTTTCAATATAATCAAATTCCCAACATTCCTCAGTCTCATTGGTTTGACAATAATGTATGGGAAATAGAAAACTGCCTTTCTATGATAGAGAAGGATAATCTGAAAGAGAATGTAAAAAAAAAAAGTTTATCTCTTTCAATTGATTAAGTGACATTAGTCAACGACACTTCATGGGTATGTATCCATGTCTATACTTTATAAAATCATATAAGGACACCTTATCTATTGGGTGTTATGAAAATGGTTGAAAACCGTAATGTCAAAAAACTACATAGAATAATTGTTTCTCATTTGAAAGATATTGCTAGATTAACTAATCATGAAATTGGTACGAAGTTGGTATGTGTCGGAGAAGATGGTGCATCAGTCATGCAAGGTCAATGAATAGGGATGTATGTTTGATTGCAAACAACAATGGCCCTTTACATGCTAGCAATTCATTGTATGGCTCACAGAATGGATTTATCGTATAAAATGGTGAACAACTACGAAAATGTTGCTAAAGTAAAAGACCTTATAAGAGAACTTCATGGCTATATGGCAAGAAATTCATAATTGGAATCATAGATGGCAAAAAAATTCTGAAGGATGTTGAGACAAGATGAATTTCCTTGTATGAACCTGCATGCATATTTTTTGAGGAGTATCCTTCGTTGGTTCGTTACATGCACAAATATCGTCATGAAGTTGAAAGGGTGAGGGACTTGTTCCATTTAACTAATTTGGAGACATTGCTTACATTGGTTGGTATTCTTCCAATGTTGAAGGAGATTAATACACTGATGAAGCATGCATAGGGGAGATGAGAAAAATATTATGTCAAAGTCTTGCTGTTTTGTACTGTTCCCAAGATAGTGTTAATACCCCTATTTTTGAGAATTGGAAAGATTTATTAGATCTTTAAAATCCCAGTAAGTTTTTGAGATTTAATATCCATGATCACCTCTGCATCAATGTTAATTGGAGGGACGTACCACTAAACATTTTAAAAAAATGTCAAGATAGTAGTGGATCAGAAAGAGAAGATGTTCCTATGAGACATAATCTCTTTGAGTCTGTAACAATTGAAACAAGAATAAAGCTTAAAAAAATTTCAGAATCCTTATTATCAGAAATTAGAGAATGTTTCTCGAAAGATAAAATTTTCGAAGCAATGGGTGTGATGAATCTTAATTTTTTGAATACTGAAGGTGCTCGTGCAGAGTTTGTAATAATTTTTTTTCATAAATCCATGGGTAAAATAATGGAACATTTCAAAAAGACTTCAAAGGTCAAGGGTATTGAAATCAAAGGCATACTGAATGTTGATTTATTAAAGTCTCAGTAAACAAATTTTGCAACAACAATGAGGAACCAATATAAAAATTTAGACAAAACTTCTGAGAGTGGTGTTATTACAAGGCTCTAGCGAGGAATCTATCAAAGTACTATCTTACAAGAAGACATCAGTGAATTTTATATTTTATGAGTTATGTAAAAAATTGATTTTGGGGATCGTGGAGGATGAAACAGTTTTTAGTGCTTTATCCTTTATAAAATCAAAACTGAGAAAAATTTTGGATAAAAATTTGGAAAGTTACATGAGGTGTTATGTTTCTCGCTATTCCATGGAAACCTTTCCTTTCGATAGATAAATTGCGCATTGGAATTCCCTTTTCGAAAGAAGAGGTGTAAATAATATAGCTACAAATGATGAGACTGCAACCAGTGCGTCGTCACACTCTACAGAAGAGAATATCAAATTTGAAGAAGCTATTAATAATGGATTATTTTATATTTAAATAGGTATCTAGGTAAGTGCACCAAGTTGGGGGACCAAAAGGGGGTCTTAAGTGGATGCATTTTTCTAAAATATAAAAAACTTCAACTTGTACGATTTGTTTGAAATAGTTACACTCAAAATTGGAAGATGTTGTAGAAATATGAATCGTAGCATTTTGAGTCTAGTTTCTAAGCTACTAAATTTTATTGAAAAAGGATAAGTTTAAGTGGGTAAAATAACTAAAATACCAACATGTGCTCCTATTTTTGTTAAAAAACATAAAAGAGTGACTTTTGTGCCCCCCACCATTTTTCGAGCACCATTTATTATTTTTGAAAACCCTTTGGTAGAAAGATGGATAGGAGCATCTAGTTTGTGTTAGAATTCTTTTTATATTTTTTAGCAAGTATTTTTTTAATGATTTTTCTAGTACATAAATTTTACGTTTTCAAAAATAACATAGCTCCGACCGTGCCCCCCCCCCCCCCGAACTACATAAACAAATATCAAAAATTAGTTTTTTTAATATGTATAGAATTACACATAGTTTGTGCCTAAATTTTTTTTATTCACTTTCGATGAGTCAAAAAAATGATACACGACAAAAGATAGACATGTTTAAACTTCAAAAAATAGCTATAAAAAGGCATAGGTAAGAAAACAAATAATATGGAAACCTTGTATTTGTTAGAAAAATTGAAAAATAATATTTATACAAAGAAGAAACTCTGATTTACGTCGTGGTATATATATTTTTAAACAAATCGATCACTTGATATTGATTTATCATGGGGGAAGTTGGATTCTTGTGTTTTTCTGCAAATAACACATGGTTTGCTATGTTTGTGCAAGTCCATGCCTTGGGCTTGGGGATCCAAACCGGATTCCAAGCCTTGAGACATTTGCTGGAAAAGGTTAAAAACATAACACGTATGCATTATAACACATACACGCTATTATTTATTTATATATTGTGGCCCCCCAATGCCACTTTCATCTCTTTCATGGGAATTCTGCAAACATTATGTTTGGTCTACAATTTTCTCTACATTCTTGCATGAATTCTTAGTAGTTCATTTTGTCCCCTACCCCACTAGTTAATTATTTATATTCAATAGCAAGACACCAGAGAAATTGGAAGAGAAGAGAATAAAGAAATTGAAGAGAATGCAAAAACTTCGTGTAAGGTAAGGTACATCTGCTATATCAAATGTAGCTAATGTTTTAGAAATTGGGATGAAATACATAATGAAAATGTAGAGAATAATGATTTTTCTATGAATAATTATATTGAATTGAATGATAATGTTGGTATGGATGAAGAAATTGATGTGAATCCAATTGTTGAACCATTACTTGAGAATCCAAATGTTAACCCCAAAATTTGTATGAAAACACTGAATGAAGAAAGTAACCTTGTAAACGAATCTTCACCTCTAAGAACACCTCCTTCCATTTTGTGAAGAAAACCAATTCACTTAATTGAATTTGATGAAAACATTATAAAACCAATTCCTAACAAAATGTCTGAAAGAAAAGCTAGTGGAATTTGGGATAATTAATTTGAGAATTTCAATGACACACAAAGATGTTAATTATTTGTTACATTGATGAAATTAATTAGGACGAGACCTATAATGAAGACCATGGGGTTAAGAAAATCTAATTTTGTTGATCAAAATACGTCAATTGTTGAAAGCATACATAAAGCATACCAAACTGTAGGTGGAAAAAGACACACCAAATATAGTAACGCTACATGGCGTTCTTTTACTAATTATATAGTAAGTGATAAAAAAGTTAATAAACACTTGATTAGAAAAACAAGCAGTGCTTTGAAGCTAAACATAAAAATACTAATGAAAGCAATAGAGAGACGTAAACGTCTTGAGTCAATAAATAACACTGACTATTGGGATTTATCTAATAGACTTCCATGAAAAGACTAGAATACATCTAATATTCTAAAATAATTAATTGTAAAATTTTTGATTGAGAACACAAGGGTGTCACTGAATCGAAGAGATATAGTAAAAATAAGAATAGGTTCTCATAATCATGAATCATGTGCAAAAAATTTCTTATATATGACTCAAAAAAAATTGTTCTCTAAGTTTAAGAATGAAAATCCATAAATTAACATTAGCCAAAGATTATTTAAAATGAGCAAACCCTTTTATGTGAAAATCAATCACTCACGTACCACTTTTTGCTGCAGGAATCATGTTGAATTATCAATGCATTATGATGTTTTTTATCAAATACATCGTGTTTTACATACTAACATCATGTTGCAGGAGTATGGATTAAATGTCCCATCAAAATCTTCAAGGGAATTTATTCCGACAATATTTTGTGAAAAATTAACTAGACAATTTTTTTATAATAAAACATGTTTGGATAGAACGTGCAATTTATGTGGTGGCTTGCCAAATATGAAAAGTCGTATCCATGAGGAGGGTAAAAATTTGATAGGAAAATAATTGGTTGATTTCACCAATTATAAATCAGTGGCATATCAATTAAAAAATGGAAAAGAATCTAAGATGTGTGAGCTTGTTACAAAGCAATTACTTGTATAAGAATATATGGTCAAATTCAGAGAGAATTTTTTTATGAGTATGCAAGCCACACACATAGAGTTTTATAGTTGGATGAAAAATTCAAGTTAAGCAAGGACAAATTCCCACTTGGTACTATTGTTTTATTAGTTGACTTCATAGAGAATTACACATTGCAGCCATGAATGGAGGTTCAGTCTAAATATTGAAGTAGAAAATTAGAGAGAGAATGAATTGTTGGCTATTGTGGTCATGAAAAAAAAATTATGGCTTGATGTAGGTGGCCACATATGACATATTTTTATGGGATTTATATTAGCTTGGTAACTTCGATTCCTTTTAGGCTCTTCATTCTCTATTTGGCTGAAGATATTCATTCTTTCAAAATGAACAGTTAGAACATTGGTGGTCTCGCCAACAAAAATAAGTTCATAGTCTATGTCAATACGTTGGGGTAGATAGGTAAACTCTTGTGGAGGATTTTTTTTGGTTCTCTACACTCCCCATGATTTTAGGCTACCTCATCCGGGCGTAGTCCCTTAAGAGCCCTGAGACTAAAACATGCTATATCTTCACGAGTGATTTCTCAGACTCCGTCACACCTAGAGACATCTTGTCAGATCCTAAACCTCCATGTTAGGGCCCTCTACAAAATCCTCTTGCGGTTTTTTCCATCTCCATTTGGTTCTCTCATTTTCCTATTGTTTGCAAACACATGAAATACTGCAGTCTGAGTCAGTGTAAGGCTTCTAGACGCAATACTTTGAAAACATAATCTCTTAGGAACAAACCATCTAGTCCAAAACATATGGATGGTCTAGTGAATGCTAGTGGAGGATTTTATTTAGTTCCCTATGCTTCCCGTGCTTTCGGGATACCTCATTCGGGTGTAGTTTCTTTAAGATCCCTAAGACTAAAACATGCTATATCTTCAAAGGGTGATTTCTCAGACTCCTTGGCACCTAGAGATGTCTCGTCATATCCAAAATCTCCATGTCAAATACATCTACGAAACCCCCTCATGGTTTTTTCCATTTCCATTCGGTTCTGTTGTTGTCCTATTGTTTGTAAATACAAGAAATACTGTAGTCTGAGTCAATGTAAGGCTGCTAGACATAATAATTTGCAAACAGAAGCTCTTGGTGCCTAACCAACTAAGCCAACACATCAGGGTGGCTAGGTAAATACTAGTTGAGGCTTTGTTTTGGTTCACTACACTCCCTATGCTTTCGGGATACCTCGTTTGGGCGTAGTTTCTTAAGAGATCTGAGACCAAAACACACTATATCTTTGATAGGTAATATCTTGGACTCCGTAACACCATGAGATGTCTCGTGAGATCCAAAATCTCCATGTCAAAACCCTCTATGAAATCCTCTCATGGTTGTGTCCATATCCATTTGGTTCTCTTGATGTCCTATTGTTTGCAAACACGTGAAATACTACAGTCTGAGTTACTGAAAGGCTGCAAGACGCAATAATTTACAAATAGAAGCTCTTGGAGCTGAACCAACTATGAAAAAATGTTGTGTTGGCTAGGTAAAAACTATTGGAGGATTTCTTTTAACTCCTCACGCTCCTTGTGATATTGGGCTACCTCGTTCAAGCGTAGTTTCTATAAGAGCCCTCTGACCAAAACACGCTATATCTTTGATGGGTGATTTCTGAGACTCCATTACACCTAGAAATGTATCATCAGTTCAAAAAACATCATGTACAATCCCTCTACGAAATCCTCTTGCTGTTTTTTCCATCTCCATTCGGTTCTCTCACTGTCCTATTGTTTGCAAACATGCGAGATACTATAGTTTGAGTCAATGTAGGGCTTTGCTATAGTTTACAAATGGAATCTCGTGGGACTAGAACCAACTGAATGCCAACACATCCATGGTGGCCATAATGAATGCTAGTTGAGGCTTTTTTTTGTTCCATCACGCTCCCCATGCCATACCTTGTGTAGTCCCTAAAGATCCCTGAGGCCAAAACACACTATATCTTCGATGGGTGATGCAGACTCCATGGCACCTATAGACGTCTCATCAGATACGAGATCTGGGCTACCTCATTCAATTTCTCACTGTCCTACTAGCGTGTAGTCTGTCTAGTAAGAGCCTCATGTGGGACCAAACCAAATAGAACCATCTGAACACTATTGAAGGACTATATGCTCCCTTCTTTCGGGATACCTCGTCTGGGTGATAGGGTGATTTCTGAGAATGGCACCTAGAAGATGTATCGTCAGATCAAATAGACCATCCATGTACAAGGCCATCTATGAAATGTTTTTTCCATCTCTATTCAGTTCTCTCACTGTCCAACTATTTGCAAACATGTGAAATACTATCAGTTTGAGTCAGTGTAGGCTGTCTAGACGCTTTAGTTTACGAACATGGAAGCTCATGGGACCGAACCAACTGACACCAACATGTCCAGGTGTCCTAGGTGAATGCTAGTGGAGGATTTTTTTTGGTTCCCTAGAATACCTCATGCTTTGCTACCTAGTATAAGAGCCCTGAGGCCAAAACATGTTATATCTTTGACATTTATCATTAGAACGTCTCATCAGATCCATCTATGAAATCCTCTCATAGTTTTTTCCATATCCATTTGGTTCTCTCTCTGTCCTACTGTTTGCAAACACATGAAATACTGCAGTCTGAGTCAGTGTAAGGCTTCTTGACGCAGTACTTTGCAAACAAAAGCTCTTGGCACCAAACCAATGATGCCAACACATCTATATGGCCTGGTGAATGCTAGGGGAGGATTTTTTTTGGTTCCATAGGCTCTTCATGCTTTTGGGCTACCTCATTCAAACATAGTTTCTTTAAGAGCCCTAAGACCAAAACACGCTATATCTTCAATAGGTGATTTCTCAGACTTCATGACACTTAGAGACATCTCGTTATATCTTCAACCTATATGTAAAATCCCTATATGAAACCCTCTCATGGTTTTTTCACTCTCCATTTGGTTCTCTTGTTGTCCTATTGTTTGTAAATGCACGAAATAATGTAGTCTGAGTCAGTGTAAGACAGCCAGACACTATATTTTGTAAATGGTAGCTCGTGGGACTGAACCATATAGGAAAATTTTTCCAGATGGCCTGGTGAACAATAGTGGAGGATTTTTTTTGGTTCCCTACACTCCCTATGCTTTCAGGATACCTCATTTTGGCATAGTCTCTTAAGAGCCCTGACACCTGTTGGTTTTCAAATAGGACTTTTTAGAAGAGCAACGGTCAGGGGACAAGAAGTCCCTTCTCTTTAATGGGAGAGGTTCCCTTATTCTGAAATGAACTTATTTACAAATACACAGAACATTATTTTATGGTTGAACTTGGATATTACGAAAGTGTTTTCCACAAGGATCATCAGTTACGCCAGGACTGAGGAAGGGGAATAAGAAGGTGAGCAGAATAGCAACATTCAGAATTATAGATAGCAGAATAATTCTTCGTGTATGCGAAGCTTCAAAGGATTTAAGACAAGATCATTTGCATTAGCTGAATGAGATTAATTTAAAGACACAAAGTTCCGTAAATAATCTTCTTCAGATTTGTTAATCAAGGACACAAAGTTCCTTCTTGGTTGTACAAGATCACTGTACTTGCAAAACTGAACAGTATGCAATCAGAGAGACTAAACGAGTTAGGGACAAAATGATCTTCACAATATTAAAGGAAAACACAGAGACAACAAGAATCAGATAGACAAAGAACGGAAAGCCCTTTTGTATTGATTTCTTCAAGATCTATTTACACTTTCAGCAAATATCCAAGTTCTTCCTTCCTCTTCGAATGGTGGAAAGAATGCCATTATATAGATTACAATTCAGTTACATCCTGTAACCGTTTCTTTTAACTAGAGAATCGTTAAGGAATGCCAAACGCAATACCTTAACCAATTACAAGGAATACGAAAGAAATGGCGAGAAGAGAGAAAGAATGAAGAAGGAGACAGGTGGACAGTCATTGAGAAGGACCCACCGTCTTCAGAAACCGCTTCTTGAATTTCTTCCACGTCTGAGCCATGTCTTTGCCACGAGGGACACACCAGACGTTTCATCTTGAAGATGACAATGGATATCTCTGAAAACTGGTGTGACTGGCGTCTTGAAATTCGTCCTTCGTAACTGCTTCTTGAATTTGATCTTCGCAACTTAAATTCAAATTTAGCATCTCCGGGTCGAGCGAGAAAAACTAAGTATGAATTGCATTAGGTTCACTTGGGACATGTGAGACGCGAATGCGCGAAACACGCGGCTCGGCTGATTCGGGTGAAACGGGGAGAGGACGCACAAATGTATTTTGGGACATTTGGGATGAAAAAGAGCGAAGTGCGCGACTCGGGAGTTTTGGCCGAAAATGGGACAGATTGCACTTTTTAACTTTGGGACATTCGGGACAGAAAGTTCCGAAGTACGCGACTCGGTCGGTTCGGGCGAAATTGGAATAGAGCACACTTTTTAACTTTGGGACATTTGGGACAGAAAAGTGCGAAGTGCGCGATTCAGGAATTTCGGCCGAAAATGGAACAACGTGCACAAAAGTTTTGGGAAACTTGGGACAAAAATATCTGACGGGCCTGAAATGGGACAATTTCGGAGGTTTCGGCCGATCGGGGAACAGGGTGCACTTTTTGATTTGGGACATTTGGGACAGAAAAGTACGAAGTACGCGGTTCGGATGGTTCAGCCGGAATTGGAACGACTTGCACAAAAGCTTTCGGGACACATGGAACAAAAACTTCCGACGGGCCCGAGGATAGGACAATTTCGGGGATTTCGGCCGGTCGGAGAACAACTTGCACTTTTGTACTTGGGACAACCGGGACAAAAAAAGTGCGACAGGCCCGAAATACTTACAAAATGACCCAAAACTTAGATTTTTTAGACTTCCAAGACTTTTTTCACACCACCAGCTTGACAAAAAGACATTTAGACTCAAAATTTTGAAAATTTACCTTTGACAGAGCAGGGAATTTTGAGTGGACAACAGCTGGCTCCTTCTGGGGATGACTTGGTGCAAATTCATGGAATGAGACAAGGCAAGAACTTAGACAACTCGGTGAAGCAGACCAGTGCCTTATCCATTGGGTAAAAGGAGTCGAGGAAAAACCAATACAAGGGCAACACACACACAACTGAAGGGAAACACACCAAAAGCAAAAAGTAGAAACACTGTACATAATATACAAAGGGACTCCCTAGTCACTTAGGACTTGAACAACTTCAAATACTGCCCACTATAAGGAAGTGGGAGGGGGGAACCATCCATGTAATCAAGATAGAAAGAGTTCTTACCAGCAAAGTGTCTTATCTTGAAAGGTCCAAGCCACAGAGAATCAAATTTTCCGTGGCTACCACGAGGTTCGTGTCTTTTGTCCCACAACAGCACGGTATCACCAACTTGGAACTCTCTACTCCTAGCTTTCTTATCAAAGAGAATCTTCACCTTCTGCTGGTGGGCAGCTATTCTGTCAGCAACCTCCAATCTATCCTCGTTCAGTTTGTGCAGATACATGATCCTTTTGTCCAGAGCATCACTGAAACTAGTGTCTTCAATGGCCTTCATTAGGTGCAAGACTAGTAGTTCCACTGTCACTGGAAATTGAGCCTCTACTCCATACACTATTTGAAAGGGGGACATTCCAATGGCTCTTTTAGGTGTGATCATGTCTGCCCAAAGAGCATCGTAAAGTTTCTTATGCCAGTTTCTCTGAGATTCATTGACCAACTTTCTTATGATAGTCACCAGATTCTTGTTGGTAGATTCTGCTTGTCCATTTCCCTGGGGATAATAATCTGAAGAATGAGCCAGAGAGATGCCATACCCGTAGCAGAAATCCATTATCTCAGTTGAGGAGAAGTTTGAGGCATTATCTGTTACAATCTTGTTAGGCACACCATACCTAACCAAGATGTTCTCTTTAATGAAGTTACATACTACTTCAGAAGTGGTGCTCTTGACTGGAATAGCCTCTACCCACTTGGTGAAGTAGTCAGTAGCAGTTAGCACATGAGTGTGTCCAGTGCTAGAAACAGGGTTGAGTGCACCAATGAAGTCTAGACCCCACTGTTGGAAAGGTTCCTCAATCACAACTGGTTTGAGAGGCAAAGAAGCCAATTTAGGTCTTCCCACGAAAGTCTGACAGGCCTCACATTTATCCACCCACTTGGATGCATCTTTGAACAAAGAAGGCCAGTAATACCCTCCACGGAGTATCTTATGAGCTGTGACTGTTGATGAATAGTGCCCTCCACATGCCTGATCATGAAAAGCTGAGAGCAATTTTCTCTGTTGTTCCTTGTCTACACACTTCAGAAATCTCCCATCCAAACCACGCTTGAACAAGGCATTTTCCCACAATACATATTGTGCTGATCTCAACTTAACAGTCCTCTTTTCTTTAGCAGTTAAATGAGAGGGGCATTCCCTGTAGGTGAGAAAATGAGCGATGTCAGCGTACCATTCATCAACTGAACTCAGGAACAGAACAGTAGGAAGGTCAGCTTTCTTCTCCAATAACTCATGTTGGGCTCCTTCAGCAATGAGCTCACAAAGACCTTTTCCCCGAACTAGCTTGGTTGGCTTGATATCAAGATCATACTCCTGGACCTTAGCCACCCAGTTTCCCCTCTTGGATCCAAACTCTTGTTGCGTGAGAATTGACTTTACAGTCGTATCTGGGACCAGCACCGTAGAGTGAGAGTTGAGGATATAGAAACGGAACTGCTTGACAGCTTTGACTACTGCAAAGGCATGCTTCTCCATCATGGTGTACTTTAGCTCATGGTTCTTCAGGATATAGCTCATGAAGGCAATTGGTAGCTCATGTTTATCAGAATCTTCCTGGGTTAAGACAGTAGCCAGAGTACTATCTGTAGCGTAGCAGTAGATAATGAAATCCTTGCTAAAATCAGGGCACACCAAGATTGGAGTCTTTGCAATAGCTTATTTATGTCTTCAAATGCAGCCTTTCCTCTAGAATACCAACCAAAAGTTTTCTTCCCTTTCATCATGTGAGAAATTATCATAGTAAGTTATGAAAAATCAGGTATGAATCTCCTTAAGAATTTGATCTTGCCAAAGAAAGACTGAACACCTTTCTTGCTGGTAGGGAGAGGGATCTGCTGGATGGCCTGAACTTGTTCTGGATCAATCTTGATTCCTTATCTTTTAAACAATGTGTCCCAATATCTTTCCTTTAGTGACACAAAAGACCAAATTCTTAGGGTTTAAGGAGATTCCATGCTCTCTGCATTTTTGAAAGATTGTTTCAAGATGTTGGAAGTGATCTAGCCTAGTCTTGGAAAACACAGTCAAATCATCCATATATACAACAATGCATTTTCCCTTCAAACTTCCAAAAGCCAAGTCCATTGCCTTCTAAAAAGTAGCACCAGCATTAATGAGGCCAAAAGTCATCCTCTTGTAGGAAAAGGTGCCCCAAGGAGTAGTAAAGGCAATCTTGTGTTGATCTGCAGTGTTTACTTCTTCTTGATTATACCCTTAGAATCCATCCAACATAGATAGTATCTTTGAGCCTATGATAGTCTTGCAACACTTGATCCATCATCGGGAGAGGGTAGTTTTCTTTCAAAGAATCTTGATTCAAATTCCTAAAATCCACACAGATGCGGATCTCACCATTCTTCTTCCTAACAGGTACTCTATTGGAAATCCACATAGAATGGTGAATGTGAAAAATGATTTTAGCCTTTAACAACTTCTAGATTTCTCAGAAAATTGTATCAAAAATCTTTGTATTATATTGCCTTTGCTTCTGCTTGAAAGGTTTGATCCTAGGTTTAAGAGGTATAAAGTGTTGCATCTCTTTTGGCTAGAAATCTTTGAGATCATCATAAGAGTAAGCAAGGACATCAACTTACATCTTCAAAATATTTACCACCTTCTCCTTCTCCTCTTGAGTGCAACATTTTCCGATGTTCACCAATTTAGGTTCATTAAGACTCCCAATGTTCACTTTTTCAGTTTCAGCAGATTGCCGAGCTCCTTGGGAAGCTTTATATTTGACATACCTATCATGCTTATCAAAGAGTTCCTCCAAACTCACCAAGACCTTTAGGGATCTTGTTACCTTTCAATTTAATGCAACCCTCTTGATCCATTTCTCCCTTGACACCTTCCTCATTAGAGGATACACTATCCCTAGGCAGAGTTTCACTTCCTTCAAAGTACAACTGATCAAATTTGTCTCTAAGCTCCAAGAAAGAGAGAAATGTTGGTCATCATTAAAGACCTACCAGTTGTTTGCATTATCAGACACACTAGGTCTATGAATCATTTAATGGTGAGCTTGTCTTGAGAGAAATCTAGATGAGGGATTAATAAAGACCCTAAAACAGATAGAGAATCATCTCTAGTGTTTCTTTTCTCTTGGCATAGCTTCAATGGAAAAAGCATCAAGGAACTTCAATAGAATCCTAAACCAAATTCATATAATATTTCAGCCTCATATTCTTCACTTGGTAAAGATCTCTGACTTTTTTTACAATCAGCTCTGCATCTCCATGATCAATAAGGTTCTTCAATCCCATTTCTTTCGCCATGATCAACCCAAGAATGAGGGCCTCATACTCAGTAGTATTTTTGGTGTTCTCAAAATGAAACTTGAATGAAAAAGGATGAATCTTACCCTTAAGGGAGATCAACACAACCCCAGCTCCAGAACCATCTGAAGAGAAGCTTCCATCAAATTCTAAAGTTCAAACACCATTAGGATCAAGAAAAACTCCTTTGGGGTGACTTACTTCATCTTGTGACATAATCATGTAGTTCCCATGCCTTATGTCTTCATAAAGTATTTGTGCCTTTGGATCATCCATTTTTTGTAAAATATATTTAGTTTTCTTCGCAAGAAAAAACTTCCTCATCTTTCCATTGACCGAGATCAATGCATGTGACCAATCCATTTGAATATCACCTCCTACATCTTTGCAAAAGTTTCTACTCAGTAGCATGCCACAGGAAGGAGGAATATCAGCAACTAAGATGGTGGCTAAGACCCTTTTCTCTGGAAAAGCAACAAAAGTTACTTGTGCGTCTTTAATCCTCCCAACCAAAGGAACTTCTCTACTCTCCATGGAATAGTAGGAACCAAAGGCACGTGTGAGAGTTAAGCCCAAAGCATGATCCACTTTGGTAGGCATTACATTTTCTGATGCACCAGGAATCAAAGACACGATTGATAAGTTTGTGGCAAGCTATGAGGAGAGTCACATAGAAAGGTTTGATTTTCTCACTAGTTGAAGTGACTAGCAGCCACAAAGCTTGGTTGAGGTAATGAAGAAGGAGTGGTCAAAAGTCCTTTATAATTATGGGATGGATTTTTGGATTTAGAATTTACAAAGTTTACCATCTTAGCAAAGGCTTTTGGATGGGTTTGATAAAACTTTTCGTCTAAAATATGAATTTTGGTCTTTTTTAGGTGATCAATAATGTCAAAAGATCTAGATGTGGATGGGACATCATTACTAGGAGCATGAGAAACTTTTGATTTATCAACTTTATCATTTGAAGGATAATAATTTTTAGAAGTAGAAGTAGAAGGAGAAGGATTAGCAGAACTCACCTTTTGTGCAAAGGTAGTGAGAATAGGAGCTCCTCTTCTTGCTACCACTAGAATGGTAAACGGAAACTCCTTGGATCTATTAGCAGGCTGAACCACTTTTTCTTTTTTGTTGGTCTACTCCCAATTCATAACCACATATGACTCACTACTCATCTCTGCCACTACTTCATTATAGTCATCTTCATCATCAATGCCTTCAGTGGTGAGGAAATGAACTTGAGAACCACTGAGCACTTCCAATTCTTCATCAGCTCCCTCTTTTAGTTATTCATAGAGTTCATTCTCCTCTTCATCATTAGGCTCCTGAACTTCATAGGTTGCATTGAATGAAACCTAGAGATGTGGCCCTTCAATAGCCAATCTAGCATGAGGAGGAGATAACCAGTTCCTTGGGTGGAAATTATTCCTTGGAATGTCTTGATAAGGAGCATGCTAAGCCAATTTCTTCTTGATGGTAATGAGATCATTTTCCAATCTCTGCACTAACTGATCAGAATTGGCTCCTAGGGGAAGAGGAAGAAGAAGATGCCTTATATTTATAAGGTTCTCTTTTTAATTTACCAGACATGATTAGATCATCCTCAACATTGATTTCCAATCTCTAATTATCATCAAAAGTTTCCAAGTTATTCCTTCTTAGTGCATAGCTCACTTCAGGAAATTGAGCATTGAGGAAGAAACACTTCTGGATTCAATCAACAAGATGAGTGTTCAGTGGAATTTTATGAATTATCTTGTTGAATTTTGTCACAAAATATCTCATGGGCTCATGTGGTTCCTTCTTGATATGATAAATTTCCTCCAGGAGATCATACACATCTTCAACAAGTTTGAAACACTACTCAAACTGAGTATTCATGGTATTCCAATCAGTAATGGACCCAGGAAGAAGATGATAAAACCAATCAGTAGCATTGTTCTATAATTTTTCCACAAATATCATGACAGAAACGTATTCATGTTCAACCCCAGGAATCCCACATGCAACAATGAAGGCTGCAATGTCTTCATCTGGGTGCACTTTGCCATCACCTCTAAATTTAGGAAAAAAATTCCTATTACACCTGGGTAAGTCACGCAATGGTTGAGGAAGAGCAAGAGGTCCAACCTGTTGTCCCCAAGGAAAAGGAACTGCCATCCTTGGAAAGATTGATTGAAGAGGAAATGTAGCACCAACAAGCACCAGAGCACAAAGGTTAGGAATAATTTGATTCGGAGATCTGTTACTCCTTGAGGTTCTATCTCTAGCGGGAGAGGTAATTTTAGACTATGTTCTTCTACTTCTTCTTGGTGAAGGGAAAGGGAAGCTTTGTTGCTCCAGAAGTTGAAAATGAGAATTTTCTATTTGTAGAGCCTTTTTACTTCGTGTATAACGTAGAGTTTCCAGATCAAAGAAATGATCAAATTGTTGTTCTTTTAGAAGGGATAAGGAAATATCCACAACAGAACTGTTGGGTTTCAGATTTGGACTTTGAATGAAACCATAGTCAAAGGACATGCAAGTCCCTCCTCTTTAATGAGAGAGGTTCCCTTATTGAAAGTAGGAGACAAAACCTATGTACACATATACAGGTCTCATCAAAGTGTGGTTTTCTTATATCTTTAAATGTATTTTAAGATAAGGAAATTATTAACATTGAAGGATAGAAGATGTAAGGAGATGAGGGAGAAAGAAGAAGACAATAATTTTAGGGAAAAGAGATAGCAGAGAAAACCCTTATGTGTATTTGAGAAAATGAGATACAGAATGGAACCATTCGTGTTTATAATAGACAAAATCCCACAGACACAAAGTTCTTGAGATCACATCAACCAAAACAAAAATTTTATAAGCATGTAAAAGATTGAAATGACTCACAGATCAAACCAGGGAAGAAAGAGAAATAGAGGAAGCAGGGGAAAAACCCTTGTATCGATTTATTTCCTTTTCAAAATACCATTTTTCAATATCAAAATTTCAACCCCTGTAATGAGCCAAGCTCTTACATTTATATAAAATCCATTTTGAAAGCTCCACCACCAAAATTAATCCCTGGAAATATGTCAAGTGCAGTTCCTCCTATATTTTTTGGCATATTGAAGATGGGATAAATGTGAATCAAATCAATAACTGATCTGTAAAGCGGTTAGAATTCATGTCGGTGAAAGCATAGATTTAAAGACATTTTTTTTAGATTTTCACCCATCAAAGCCAGTTGAAAATAATATCTTATGCTTCCATGGCGTAGTAGAGATCTAGACATTTCCATCAATACCAAAATTTTCAGATTTGAAGCACTGGATCGAAAGATATGGCCCTGCAAATTTCTGCATACAAAAAATGGCAAAAATGCAACCATTACAAAATGGATCCGTGGGCCAGAAAATTGCATTGTGCCTTTGGTGAAAAAATATGCAAAATACAAAAATGTCCCTCAGCCCCGCCACAAGGAACTTTGAAAATGGGCCATCCATGTCGTAGAAAGTTATTAGAGCAGCAGTAGGGAACACCTTTACATTTTATGACTTTATGAGGATTTGAAATTTTGGAACAATTTGGCTTGTTCAACCACTTTTGAATTTTCAACTGCTTGACACGTAGCATTATCGGATTGGATACGGTGTTGTGGCTCAAATTTATAATTTTAATTCATTTTAAGGAAAATATCAAAAACTTAAATTCCTCCACCAGCCCGCTTCCCTGATTTGACTTTTCAACGGCGGGATCAAGACCAAGGTGGAGCCAGGGATCATCTTGTAATTTTAACTTCACCTTTGGAGATAAAACCAAATCTCCAAAAGTTCTTTGATGACTCGCTCCTCCGATTTGACTTTTCAATGCTTGCAAGTTGACACGTGGCACCCTTTAGCTGGTTGCAGGGAAGTGGCTTACTTTTACAATTTGTAACCTTTTGGAAAAGAGGTTCAAAAGCTTAAAGTTCTTTGTCGACCCGCTTCTAACTATATGACTGACACGTGGCTTCCTCTAATTGGATATGGGAATATGGGTGACTTTTAATTTTTTAAACAAAAAGACTAAAAACTCAAAGTCTTGTCGACAGTCTGCTGCCCGCTTTGACTTTTCAATGACCACATGTCCCAATTTGATTGGAGGTGGGTCCTAGACATTCTTATTTTTTCCACTTTCTCCACGCAGGCTCGTGATATTGCAACTGTCATCTGAAATTTTCACCAAAAAGAGAAAAGTGCCAAAATAACTCCTCAGCCCCGCCGGTCCACCTTTGGCAAAATATACCATCATATGTCCGTCGGGCCATACCTTGAAAATTACAAGGAATTAGAAGGACTTATTTACATTTTTGGAAATGGGAGGAGATTTCCCATCTGATGAATAAGTTTCCAAGATTCCACAAGTCCTTAGTACCATATTTAAAAATATCTTGCTTTAAAAAAAATCGAAGGAACCAACTCAAAATTTTAGATCTAGACTTGAAAAATGAGGGGAATTTTGAGGGTGAGAACAACTCCCTACACTCCCTGTGCTTTCATAATACCTCGTCTAGGCATAGTCTCTTAAGAGCCCTGATGCCAAAACACTATATATTTTTGAAGGGTGATTTCTCAGACTCTTGTGCACCTAGAGATGTCTCATTAGATCCAAAACCTCCATGTTAAATCCCTCTATGAATGCCTCTCATGGTTTTCTCCATATCCATTCAGTTCTTTCGCTGTCCTATTATTTGCAAAGGTGCAAAACATTGCAATCTAAGTCAGTGTAGGGCTGCTAGATGCTGTAATACTACAAACAGAAGCTTGTGGGACTGAACCAACTATGCCAACATGTCAGGGTGGACAGGTTAGTGCTATTAGAGGCTTTTTTTTGGTTCCCTATGCTCCCTGTTCTTTCAGACTACCTCGTTTGGGTGTAGTCTCTTCAGAGCCCTGAGACCAAAACACGTTATATCTTTGACGTATGATTTCTCAAACTCTGTGGCACCTAGAGATGTATCGTCAGATCCAAAACCTCCTTGTTGAATCCCTATATGAAATCCTCTCGTAGTTTTCTCCATCTCTATTTGGTTCTCTTGATGTCCTATTGTTTGCAAATGTGCAAAATAATGCAGTCTAAGTTAGTGTAGGGCTTCCAGATGCTATAGTTTTCAAATGAAATCTCATGGGACTGAACCAACTATGCTAACATGTCAGGATGGCCTGGTGAATGCTAATGGAGGATTTTTTTTTGTTCCCTACGCTTCCCGTTCTTTTGGGCTACCTTGTCCGGGCGTATTCCCTTAAGATCCCTAAATGACTAGATTGGCTTAAGAATGAGTTTGATAGGGGTATGTCTAAGAATACACAAGAGTTATCAATCACCTAGTAAATCTTTCTTATTTACTTCTAGATGGGAGTCAGTTGGCCTACGACTTAGTGACCTTCCATTCATTGATAATTTATGCTATGATAAACCCATGGATGCTTTCAAAAGTGCCTTCAAAAGGATAGGGGTAGTCATCAAGCCTAGTGAAGGGTGTGAGGTGATTTCTAAATAACTTGAAATGCCTACAGATTTAAAGGTAATAACATTAATTGGACAGGATTAGACAATCAAGACTCATTGAGTTTCTGAATCAGAATGTCATTGCATATGGATACATTCTCAAGCATTGGAATAATGTATATAGAGAGACATTCTCAAAATATCAACAGATGAAAGGCATCAAATTGTGATGAATCTCAGGTGTTTTAATAGGGGAGAAGACTAAGAAGCATAAAAGAATGTAGTAAGTGCATGATAAGATAGGAAACAGTACAAAGAGACCATGAGAAAGAAGAAGCGCAAGTAAGGTTAATACACATATACACATTGATAAATTGAATGACTAATTACTCAAATTAGGTAACTCTTTATATACATACATTATATAAATATTTATTTCCAAAGTTTGATGCATATTATACATTGAAAATGCTAGTACATGTACATCATCAATAAAAGAAAAAATAATCCATAATGTCTTAAATATTGTCAAGTGCACATCATATTAGTTTCATGCAAAAATAATCTCAGAAATGTAAGGTTTCATAAAAAATTATCAAGTTCCAAATAGTATTTTAATGTGCATAATAAATTAAAAAATGCCCAAATAGGTCATATACCATCAAGTTGAAATGCCATATAGGCGTACATACAATGCCATCCACATATGCATACAAAAACAATGTCATGTAAGACATATATATTTCCTACTCATCAAAATCTATCCCTCTCTTGGCCTTTCTTGAAGAAGGCCCTCCCTTAGACGAAGAGGGAGACCTATGAGATGAAATTGGATTGTCTAAGCCAATGCTTTGGGTCCTCTTCCGCTTAATACTCACTTGTAAATGAGCCTGTAAATGTAAACAATGTTTTTTTTGTCAAAAATTAATTTCTATAGGTTTTCAACATGTATTTAAGACCATGCTAGAATGAAAGTATTTACATAAATACACAAACTTAATGCAAGTTTTCGATCACGCCGAATTTTCATCTCACACTCAGATGAGTCATCAGGAGCTTCTACAGTACGAATGAGGGTATGAATACGATGAGATGGAGGAGTCTGTGCCCTCAAATTCAAAATGACGGGGGTTGAAGTTCCCTACATACACATAAGATCAGAAAATTTAACATCAAAATTAGCGAAAATAGAACTAAGTACATGTATGTACATAATGACAATATTTTAACTAATTTTATCAATATACAACTATTGTTTTTATCCCACCACGCCTGTGAATCAAATGAAGAAGGTTGCTACCTGTCACAGGTAATTCTACAATGAAAGGACATTATGACATTATGAAGGACATTATGAACATAATTTAATAATTCTACAATGAAAGACATTACCAACATATAATTCAACATAATATGAATTACACGAGAAATTTAACAAAATTTACGTGTTTTTTGAATAGCTCAGTGAGTTGCTGCACAGATGAAATTATAGAGGCAATACCTTTATCTAGTTCTCGCAGAGATGGTGGGGTTTCTAGTGAAGTCAACATCTTTATCAAACATGTTTATCACGTGAGTTAGATGGACATACAAGAACATACATTTATTTGACTTCAAAACTAATATATATATATATATATACATATATACATATATACATATATACATATATATATGTATATATATATATATATATACATATATATATATATATATGTGTATATATATATATGCACATGTATATGAAAATTTTACATAATATACATTACATATATATATATATATATATATATATATATATATATATATATATATATATATATATATATATGCACATGTATGTAAAATTTTTACAAATTACCTCTGTGAATGTATGTATACACATGGTGCTTGCCGCCTATGGTTGAGATGAAGATGCACCTCCCACACGCCGTAATATCAATGCATATACATGTACAAATACAATAATTTCAAAATTTTAACATATATAAGTAAATCAAGTACTCCAAACTTTTTGTAACACACATAATAAAACATAACAAATTTACATGCAAAGGTGACACCGATGAATGTAATCCAAATGTCTCAATCAAAAGGACATCTGACATAGTGACATTATCATGTGCACTCCTAGCACCAGGTGCACGAAAATCAGTACGCATGAAAGAATCGTCCTCCTTGGGCCCCAAACATATGCTACCACATGACGAGTAAAGATTTGGCCTCATGCTAGTACTCCTTGAGGTAATACTCTTTGTACCTCCACAAGCATCTAGCTCAGAAATCTCCCTCATATGTTGAACAAGGGTCGCAGATAGCCCTTGAAGCGTGTGGAGTGTATCAATGTCTATTGTCTCCTTTAGTTCTTGAGGTAAAATCTTAGGGTGAGGGGGATTCTGTGTGGGGAATCTACCCTATTGAATAGGTGCACGTCGTGTACCTTGTCGATCCTATGTAGATCCATTTCCTCAGCCCTGGAAATCTCTAAAATCAAAGTAATTTGGGATCTCGTTGAGGATAAACTCATAATAGAGTTTCCTTAGAAAGTATAGTGGCACCTCGTTGTTATTACAAGGTGGAAAATCAAACACCATCCACCATCAGTCCCAAAAATTATTTTTAATCAAATTATTATTGCACCAATGGATGGGAAACCATTTACATGACAATGAAACAAGAAAATTAGTGTGGGGGTCCATGAATAAGGCGCATATGAGGTCTTTCAAAATTTCTTTTTTCTTTACATCCACATATGTCAGTTTGTTGGAATAATAAACCCTAAAACCCTCTCTGTAAGTTTTGCAATGATCAATTTTCCTTGTTTCCGCATCAACCTGAGAAAGTAATTCCTCCAATGTGTTTTTCAAGAGAGGCGTTGTGGGGGTTTTTAGATTGTAAATCCCTCATTGTTTTGATTAAATCCGTAATTTCAATTTTGTTTTCAACTATTTGGTTTTCTAAATCTTCTTGACTACCTGGAGGATGTTGAGTAATTATGGGAGTGTCGGGAGAGATGACAGGAATAGCAGGGTTTGGTTGTGGTTGATTCCCTCGACCTCCAATTGTAACAATAAAAAAATATGTATTCAATTCAAATTTTAATCTATAATTATCATATTTCAATGCAATTTTGAGAAAATAATTGTGCTTACCTCTTCTTCGTGGTACCATCGTCAATTCAGATCTTCCCGGCGATCTGGAAACGATCCTTTGAGCTTGAGATCTAGGTGAATAAAAAAATGCAAGGGCATGGTTAAGCTCTGAAACTCACATTTGAGGGAGATAAAATGATAGAGGTTCGGGCCTCTTTTTTTTAATTTATAGAAGACATAACGTGTACGTGTTATGCTTTGAAAATCCCAAACCTAACAGTTTAAAATGCAATCACGTTAGTTTTTTGTCCATTTTTTGGCAACTCAAATTTGTGCACTTACCCATCTCCTTGACCTTACTTTTATTGTTTTTCACCTTACATTTTAATTGTGGTTATTTATTCAATTTCATATTGACTCTACAAATGAAAATATTGACTAAGGAGGTTTTTTTTATCAGATTTTGTTTTATCTTTTGTTATCATTAAAGATGCTATAGGTATATATATATATATATATTTACATTGATTTAAATACAATTATTTATAAAAAGTATGTTTTATATAATTATTATTTTGGATTATTCAAATACCAATTTCTATTTTAAAAATTTGTTTGTTACATGCATTTTTCGAATACTAATTTGCAAGGTCTTCAGATTTCAGATCTGCATATCCTTCCACTATTATACTCTTCTAAACTTCTATTTTCCACACATGTATAGGATATCATTTATATTTTCATTAATATTTTTGTTTCTTCCTTAATTCGCATAATCATTATTTCATATTTTTTTCTTGAAAACGCGGGTTAACATCTATCCGAGGAAGGTCTCACTTCTCTGGACTGACAATGTCAGAAAACTCACCCATTTATATACTAATCCAGTTCTCGTGTTGAGTTTTCTTTAATTGAATATCTTCTAGCATGGTACGAAGGATGATTTTTCATTTTGCTTTCTTATGCTTTGTCACAACCATCTAAAAGACAATAGGTAACTTAAACACTATCATATGACATTGCTTAAGTTTTTACAATTATCTTTAATTTATTTTTGTATTTACAAAATGATTTGATAAAGTGTTTGAAATTTGTGGGATAAAATCACAAATTCAAATTTTACAAGTAGAGAGAATTATATTTTTCCATAGTAAAATGTTTTTGTCATAAAACATTCCAAAATTTCTTAAAACAATTATCCATTATAAAATTCATCATCCTCAATCATGCTTGAAGCTAAATCTATGTCCACATACAATTCATCATCATCCATATCTATTTTAATGTCATCATCCACATCTAATGTCATCATATCATCGATTCATTACAAGTAGAGAGAAGAAGATTTTTAGAAGGTTTAAATGTGAAGAAACCTGATACAGAGTTCTAATTTTACAAGTAGAGAGAAGAATATTTTATCGTATTCAGATATCTCTTTCCTAAGACATTCCAAATTTTATTAAAACAATTATCCATTATCATCATCAATGATCGGGCTTGAAGCTAAATCTATGTCCACACAATTCCTCATAATCCATATCTCTATTAAACTAAAGGAGAAGGTTTAAATTTTGAGAAAGTTGAATCGTTATACAGAGTTCATTACAAGTAGAGAGAAGAAGATTTTGAGAAGGTTTAAATGTGTAGAAACCTGATATAGTGTTCAAATTTTACAAGTGGAGAAAAGATGTCTGTCCTATACTCCTGACACACTACAATTATTCTTAAAACAATTATTTATCCATTATCATCATCCATGATCGTGCTTGAAGATAAATTTAAGTCCACACAATTCATCATCATCCATATCTATTTTAATGTCATCATCCACATCGAATGTCATCATATCATTGATTCATTACAAGTAGAGAGAAGAATATTTTGAGAAGTTTTAAATGCATTAAAGTGTAGAAAAAATTTTAGAATTAGAAATCCATTTCCTAACACATTCCAAATTTTCTTAAAACAATTATCCATTATCATCATTCATCATCATCTATATCCATTCTAATGTCATCATATCATTACAAGTAGAGAGAATAAGATTTTGAGAAGGTTTAAATTCCTATTTCATGCTTGAAGCTAAATCTATGTCTACATACAATTTATCATAATCTACATCTAATGTAATCATCATTACAAGTAGAGAGAAGATTTTGAGAAGGTTTAAATTGAAGAAACCATACAGAGTTTGAATTTTAGAAGTAGAGAGAAGAAGATTTAACTCTATTAGTATTAAGATGTCTCTATCATACCACATTCCAATTTTTTTAAAACAAATAATTAACCATTATCATAAATGCCATCACATTCAAATGAAACATAAACACCATATACAATCTAGAAATTCTATATATAATATATAACAAGATATAAAATTCAAGATTATAAAGTATTTCAAATTTTCAAATGCCATCACATTCAAGTTTCAAATTTCAAATCCAGATAATAAAGTATTTCAAATTTTCAAACGCCATGACCATCACACTCAAGTTTCAAATTTTCAAATCCAGATTATAAAGTATTTCAAATTTTCAAATTTAAATTTTTCAACCCTCAATCATGAAATTTTTCAACCCTCAATTTTATGTACCCCTTTCCCCAATGGCTTCCAATCCTAGTTGTACTCCTTTCCCTAATGGTTTCTCCTCCTGTACCCCTTTCCCAATGGCTTGAATAATCCCAGAACTAATCAGATCTTCTGCAACATTGTCTAGATTCTTTACGATTAGTTGTTCTGCCTTTGTGGCATCTCCATGGGATAGCAAACTGGGATCTATGCAGCTGCCTTAGTTTTGAATAAAATTTCAGGGTGAAGCCATTCTCTTTAATTATCCTGCTTTAGTGTATTTTTTTTTGTTAACTAAAACAATATTTTCTTAAATTCATTTTTTTGGATAAACTGTTCTTGCGGTTTCCAAGTGAACTTGGAACACTTTGCTTGACTCTTCAAATTTTCATATTTCAACTGCAAAAAAAAAGTGATCTCAATTAAACATATTACTAAAATAAGAAAATTTCAAATTAACAAAAAATATTGTTTCAAAGTGATAATACTTACGACCGCTCTATCTCTCTCGACATTTGCAATTGCCACCAGATCCTTGTCCTTAGACCATTTGTTAAAATATGCCTGGGCTTCAACACTAATATTTTCCAATTTGTTTAATGCTTTATCTAAAATATCATCTTTATAATTGTTGTTATACGTGACAGTCCCACTTCTTACTTGGGTAAGTAAGGAATCCATCTTCATAGGTTGATTCTGGACTGTAGCGTATAAACTGTCCCTTTGCCAATAATTTTCAAAAAATGACTTATTATCTCATTGATTAGTACTTTTTCCCTTCTCTCCCATTCTATGAGTTGACTGATATGAGGTACAATAAACTCTTGGACATGGGATTGAAATCATAACCAATCAAGTTCTCTAAAGGAAATGGTAGCAACTGTTCACCATCTGTATCTGAAGAAGATGATGTGTTGTTGGAGAGGTATGGGGGCTTTCAGGTTGATCATCAACTGCTACCTTTTTTTGCTTTTGGGTGCCTGATCCTATTTTTGCGATAAAATAAATCAATATTCAAATAAATAAATCGAAAGTGAAATGTAATGAAAGTTGAATAAATTACATTGAAATAGAAGTATACCTGTTGGCCTTGAATCATCTCACGTGTATTTGAAAAATATTGTTGGGTCATTGCTATCAATGCCCAAGTAATCTTCATCTAAATTTATATTATTTAAAATTGATATGCCGGTTGCACTGGGCAAGCCACCGAGAGAGAGAGGGTTGGAATTGAAACAAGGAGGTAATGTTTAGTGTCCCACTAGGGGCTGAAGGAATTGGCATGCGTTTACCAATGTTCTTTTTTCCTGAACCTCTAGTTGGTATTTTGAATCGTATTGGTGGAGGAGGCACTATTTGTACAGAAGGAAAAGGACTGCAATGTACTAAAAATTACAAGAAAAATCAAATGAAAAACTGTTAAACTATGCAAAAACTATTGAAAAAAAATTCAAAACTTGTAGTAAAGCAATAAAATCATACCTTGTTGTTGAGGGGTACCTGTCATGGTGCTTGAGGTGGCCGTGTTGGAGTAGTAATTGGTTGTGTTTGAGCTTGTGTGTGGTTGGGATTGTTGAGCAGGTGTTGAGAGAGAGACAATTGCATGACTGACTGAGTGAGTTGGTGAAGACGTTGACTTTGAGAAGCACGTGTATTGTCCAAAGTCCCTGCAATGTCAGCAACAGTCGATTGTATGTCAATTCAATATGGTAAATGGTAAATGGAAAATTGAAAATAGAAAATGGGAATTTGTAAATAGTAAATGTTAGGGTATTACGTCTTTGGTTTAACTAATGTAAAATGCTTTTGGTTTCGGAGATGAGTGAACTTCCATTTCAGATTGTGAATCTACCGTGACGCCTCAGCGTGTTGTTTGGCCTCTTCCTCTTGATGCCCACTTTTTTTTGTGGAAGGGCCTCCAAAAATATTTCTCTGCAAACAGTCAATATTTAATCAGATTCCAGATGAACATAATGTTAGTCTAATGTCAAATATAAACTTTATACTGTTGTTCTTGAAATGGAATTGAAAAATTCTTCATTGTCTCGTAAGTGCAAGTAGGAATTGGTTTGTGTTTTTAAATTAAAAAAGAGCCTCGTATAAGGCCAAGGAGATAGTTTGTGGAGTGAATGACTAGTTTTTCCGAAAGTGATGCATTTGTAATGTCATTCTTTATTTTATTAGATAAAAATGTGCACCAATTAAATTTTTTATTTTCGATAGTTGCAAGAATGTATGAAATAGCCAAGTTTTTGGTATATTTGTTTTCTGACCTTGCAAAACAATTTGGCTTGAAAGAAAGAAATCATAGCAGCAAGAAAGTGTGTGTGTAATTTCTTGTGTATCCACACCACATCTTGATTTATTGACATGAGTTGCAAATGCCAAAAATTCATTGCAATTAAAATCGATTTGAATTGTATCAAAATAAAAAACTGAAAATATCAAATGAAAATTGAAAACGAATTAAAACATACGACCGACATCCACAGTAACACATAAATAGATCATCCTCTTTATTGTATGAGGAGAGAAGGTAATTCATAATATCATGATCAATTTCAAATTGGGGCATCTAATGAGGCCATCAAAATAACATGCATCCAACAATCCTTTGTTGACGCGTGACACCAAGTTATGGTGATGTGTGACAGAAGACCTTACTATCACACGTCAACAAAACTTGTTGACACACGACAAAAAGGTTTTCTGTCATGCATCAACATGCCTTGTTGACATGCGATAAAAAGGTCTTCAATCATGTGTCAACAAAGATTTTTGATGCACGACATTAAAATATTCTATCACGTGTTAGTATGCCTTGTTGACACACGAAAAAAGACCTTGTTGTCACACGTCAACAAAGTTTGTTGACATGCAACAACAAGCCTTTTGTCATGGGTTAAAAAGGCCTACAAATGTGTGAGAAAAATTTTATGTCACGCATCAACAAACTTTGTTGACATGGAACAGAAAGGTCTTCTATCGCGTATCAGTAGGCCTTACTGTCGCATGACAAAAAAGCTTGTTGTCGCGTGCCAAAAGGCTTGTTGTCACGTGCCACGGAACTATGCGCCAACATTGCAGAATGTTTTCCCTCAGTGGTCACTCTCACTCAAAACATTAGCAGGAAAATTTTAGTTCTTAAATATGAAAATTTTCCTTTATGTGAAAGTGGTTCCAGGTTTATTTGTCAAGGATTTTCCATCTCCATTTTACCAGAGGCTTCTTAAAATGAACACTAACATTACTCCTCTAATAAATTGAAATGTCCTGCCAAAGAATTCCCAATTGGCTTAACATCCTACATATTAAACCTCTCCAATACCTTCTTAATGTTCTCAGCCTGAGATAAAGTCACATTTCATTCCTTCCTATCCCGTGATATCCTTGTATAAGGGATCTGTTTGGCTGCCCCTAAATCCTTCATATAAAAGTAGTCACTTATTTGCTTCTTGAGTAATTTTACTATCTGCATGTTTTTCCTAGAACCAACATGTCATCCACATAAAGAAATAGGATAATATAACTTCAATCCTTAAATTTATTTATAGACATGAAATGGTCATAATGACATCTAATATAACCTTTCTCTATCATGAAGGTATCAAATATCTTATATCATTGACGTGGAGCTTGTTTAGTAGGCCATACAATCTCTTCTTCAGTTTGCACACCATATCTCTTTACCTTTGACCTCATAGCCCTTTGGTTGCTGCATATATAGATCCTCCTCCAAATCACCATGAAGGAATTTTTTCTTTACATATAGTTTCTCTAACTACAAGTCTTATACTTCAACTATTCCAGGAACAATTCTAATGGAAGTCATTTTTACTACAAAAGAAAAAATCTCATCAAAATGTATAACTTTCTTTTGTGCGAACCCCTTGACCACCAACTGGGATTTGTATCTTTCTTGCTTCCTTCTTCCTCTTTAACTTTGTACACCCACTAGTTATACAATGCTATTTTTCCTTTGGGTAGCTTCACCAAATCCCAAGTATGGTTCTCCATGAGAGACATATGCTCCTCATTCATGGTTGTTTCCACTTCTTCCTGACATCTACTTGCATTGCTTCATCAAAGCTCTACAACTCTCCAGTGTCAGTGAGTAATAAATAAAAAAGAGATGGAGAAAAACATTCATGTTTTCTTCTTACCATAGAAGACCTCCTCAATATAGGAGTTTACGGTTCCTGTTGAGTAGTTTCCTGAACTGATTCATGTGTCACTTTCCCATCCGGAAGATTATCTACCACTACATATTCTTTCCTGGATTCTTTCATGTTTTCCTATAAATATTTCTTATACATAACTTTCTCATTAAATACCACATCCACAGATCGAATGATTTTCTTGTTCTTAATACTACAAGACTTATATCCAAATTCATCACCACCACAACCAATGAAAGTGCATTTTTTCTGATTTAGCCTCTAGCTTGCTCCTATCATCCTCGTCAATATGAACAAAAATATCACATCCAAAGACTCTAAGGAATGAATAATTAAATTTCTTATCAGACAAAGCCTCCTCATGTATGCCTCCATCTAAGGCACTTGAGGGTCCTTTGTTTATCAAGTACAGAGTTGTCCTCATCACTTGTTCCCAAAAATAAAGAGGTATTCCTACATGTAACCTCGTGCTTCTAGCTCGTTCCATTATTGTCATGTTCATCCTTTCTGACAACCCATTTTTTTATGCAGTTCTTGGAACCATATTTTACCTGTGGATTCTATTCTTAGAACAATAATCATTAAAATCATTACTACAATACTCCCCTCCAATATCTGATCTGAGATATTTAAGCTAAGAAAGACACGTTTCATTCTCTACCAAGGCTTTCCATTCAAAAAAAGTGTCAACTACATCAGATTTATTTCTAATATAGTATACCCAAATTTTCCTTGTTGCATCATTAAAAAAAAAAAAAAAAAATTTTAACCCCCAAGAGATGATACCTGAGCCAACTGCCACACACCAGAATGTACCAACATCAAATTAATCTATTTCTTCGTAGGTCTAACCTTAAGAAATCTAAACTAGTTTTCCGTAAATCCGAGTAAATTCTTATTTAGTGCCAAAATGTTGTATCTGCATTTGAAGCCGCAATATTACAAGCATTAGTACACTAGTGGTTAAATACAAGGTTCTAATCTTCTTCCATCTTACCACACAAGATCACCCTTGGTTACCTTCTAAGATTCTGCTATATAAATGTTACAGTACAACCATCATTTCCCAATTGCCCCACTGATACCAAGTTTCGTCTTAATGTAGGCACATGTCTGAAATCCTTCAATATCCATGTATTTCCATTCTGCATCTTGAACTGAATAGAACCTTTTTCAAATATGTTGCTAGGCTCATCATCATAGAAAAGATATGCCCAAAATCCCCTTAAACATAATAAACAGAATAATGCCTATATGGAGTAACATGTAAATAAGTCCCAAATCTAAAACCCAAGATTCAAAAATATTATACAAAGAGGGATAAATTATATGAGAAGATGAGGAGCACAGATCATGGCAAGGGTAAAGATTTATCGACAAGGATAACAGATAAAATTGTCATGAAAGGGATGACTTGTGTTCTAGGGAGGATCACTTGATTTACAAACAAAGAATTCTAAACATGAATGTCTGGTAGAATGATGAAAGAGAGTGGGAGTCTTGTGGAATGCGGGTGAACTGGCCTAGCGAACCTCAAACACTACGGACACTATTATTTTCTAGGCATGGTCTCCCTTACCATTATTTGTAATTTTAGTTTTCTATAACTTTAAAACAACTTTTCTAAATTTAATAGAATTTATATTTAATATGTAAAACAACTTTTCTAATTTAATATTACATATTTTTGGTTAAAACAATTTAAAAAAAAACACACTTACTTTAAACAAAAAAAATATGTAAAAATTAAATTTAAAACATAAAAAGTGAACAATATTAAGTAAGTAACTTGTAAAATATTAAATTTAGAAGGGGAGACGCAATTGCGAATCATTAAAGCTAGAAGGAGATGTTTTAGCGGTGCTTTGGTGGCACAGAGGGGGTTCACGCGAAATAGGGTTCGCACGAACCATGCTGAGTGGCAGTGACGTGGCGCCCAAATGGCACATTTTGGCTCCAAATCCTTTTGGGGGACAATTGTGAGCCAAAATATGCCACTCGGATGCCACGTAATCAGGGTAAATGAAATAGTTAACTTACACAATTTTGACACAAAATTCATATTTTTATTGGCTTTCTAAAAATTCAATTTTCATTTTTTTAAAATCTTTTTTGCTATTTATTTTTTAATTTTTACTAACATACGGTATTTTAGGACAATCAATAGTACACAATCAACCAAATTTGAAAAATAGTTCAATATATCAAAAAAAATTGAAAAAAATATACTTAGTATTTTTTGAATTCTTCTTCTTTCTTGTTAAAAAAAAATTAATTTCGATATAAATATTAAAAGTTATTGGCAGTGAAATATGGACGCCATTTATTTTAAAATATAGTTACTAAATAATTAATTTTAAAAAAAATATAAGTCAAAAAAATATGCAATTTTGACGGCACATCAAAATTATAATCTTGAACATATATCTAAAATTTCATAGTGAAAAGATAAGTTTTCATTTTAAAAAACCACATAGGGACAGTCATTCCTCTTTAATAACATAAGAAACAACATATGAATAAAATTAAGAAAAATACTAGATTTTTTACCAAATATTTTTTAAAAAAATATACATGTATTCTACACTCTAAACACAACATTTCGTTAGCTCGTAGAATTTCATGAATGTGTACGGTTTTGTGGCTATTAACTTTAGAAAATCAATTAAACTGAAAATTCATGTTTACTAAGGTACAAACCATACCAAAAAGTGGGACATTAATTAAAATGTATAAGTAATTGTTGATGCATAATCATAATACCCCTAATTGCTTTCAATTTAATAGATTGAAACTGTCACTGTGATTGCATAACATGGAGCATTTCCCAAAGTGTGGGAGTTCGCGATTAGGAAAGCTCTGGATGAAGGCCGGCTCCTTGTCCTATCTTAGTGAAAACTACTCCAAAGTGTAGAGTTTCATGTTTAACCCTAATATAATATTTCCAAGGAGACAAAGATAGAGAAAATGCATGAAAATAAAACCTACCATAAGGGAAGGTCATGCACTAAGAATGATGTTAAACAACATGCATAATAAACACAACACTACCAGAACCTTGGAAAGAAAACAACAAGCATACACAATAACCTTGCATGTAATGAAAGATTAGATAGTTGTAATATAACACAAAAGAGCGTTTGAAGCATACAATACATCACAGTTAGGGCCAACGACATAGATTTTTCATTACAATGTTCAATAGGGAGGTTTGAAATCTCCAAAAATATATTATAGACAACAAAGAAGGGAGGGGCATATACAAGTTTTTCTCCCTTTAAAATGAGCCCCTCCTTATAATATATAGGAAGAATGAGAGAAGGGAGAGAGAATAATTTGAAAACCTACTTCAACCACCCAAAAATACATTAAAATCACCTACAACAATGATGGGTGCCACTGCAAAACACATACCTCCATGTACTTTTCCTTGTTGGAGAATAAAGGAAACCCATACGTCATCATGTTGGTAGGTGAAAAATATTGAAACACCCGCTAAAACGGTAACTATATTTTCTTCATTTTAAAATACTTAAATTTACTTGTTATTTTGTAGAGGACACTAAGAGCTTTCCCAAAAGTCTGAGTTTGTGCAAATCTGGGCTTTCAGTCAAAATTTATGGCCATCTGAAGATGATGAAACCATACTATAATAAATGCGAGTGGTTAGCTCTATTTTTTCAGACTTCGAACTTGCATCGTAACCTCTGAAATCTGAAATTTTAGATTTTCAGGATTCAGAACTTCGGGCATTTTGATTTTGAAGTTCGGGTTATCGTTCATCCACTTGAGTTTGTGAAACCTTTGAAAATCTGAAACCTCAAAGTCTGAAATTCTTAATTTCGAGGTTTTGGAATTTTAGTTTTGCTTTTTATGCATTGAGGGTTCAATGTTATGAAATGCCAAAACCCCAAAGTCTGAAATTCGAACTTCGAGTTTCGGACCTTTGTGTTTTTTGGGGGTTTGGGAATTTGGGATTTGGGGTTTCAAAAATTCAGGTTTCAGGGGTTAGATTATCCGCTTGCACATAAAACCTTTGAAATCTAGAAAGCTTGAATTCTAAATTTTGAAATTTTGACCCCCCTTTTTCATGTTCCTTTCCATCAAGTCCCTAAATTTCAATTTGGCCTTACTCTGAATGACCCCACCTCCAAAGTCTGAATTTTGGACTTCAAGTTTCTTCACTTCCCAAACTCCTCTACAATATGCGTGGCCCTCTTCAATTTGTTCAGCCAATCCCGAAATGTGATCTCCCATGGCTAAATCGATCCCTCATTTTTTCTGTGTGGGGGCTTGTTTGTCTAATTTCACACGAGGGGTCAAATTGGATAATAGTAACTAAATGAAACTCTCTTCTGTGGCTTGTGGTGTGAAATGTGACTTTTGAAAAAAAAGTTTTTCTCTCTCTTCCTTATATATTTCTCTCTCCTTAGTTATGAAATGAAGTAAAATGAAATGAAATGGAATGGATAAATGCTTATAGCCCTCTCTCTTCAAGTGCATTTATTATTATTATGTAAATGAAAAACTAAAAATGTTGATTATGATAGATTTAGGTGGATGCCATTCCAATGATTTATTGTTGATTTCATGGTCACATGGTTTTGTAGGATGCAAGTAATATGGCAAAAATAAATGATTGTAATTCACTGTGTATTATTGTAATTTATGTATGTTAATGAAAAAAAATATGTATGTATTATTATGTCAAAGTAAAATTTATTATTGAATTTTGGTAGTGTGTATGATTTGTTAGTGTTAGGAGTGCTTTGGGAAATGTTCATTTAATCATACGTGTCATTTTGATTTATATTTTCATACATTAAAAAAAGGCGTTGTACACACACACACACACACTATGTGAAATGAAATTGTAGAGGATAATTAAACATATTGCAAAGCATTAAAAGACTTATTATTGAATTTTTGTAATGTTTTTAAGATGCTAGTGTTTAAGGGAAATGTTCATCTAAACATGGGTGTCATTTTGACAACCAAATTTTGTATTGTAAAGGTTGGATATATATATATATATAGATATATATATGTTAAATGGAATTGAATTTGACATCTTATAGTGCATTCTCGTTGTGAAATTAATGACGAAATCTTTAAAGTGTTGTGTTATTTAACTAGAAAATATAGAAAAGTAACCTAGATATAACAATAAACCTTAGTTTAAAACTTTTTTCATATCTACCCTTATCGCATAAACTTTCTTAGCACAGAAAAACTAAATCCTTAGAATGAACTTAAATTTATACACTTTGATGCAACCTAGATTTTACCAGTAAAAGACTAGGCATGTTGGCACATCACTCAACTTATAATGAGTGCTCACCCGAAGTACACAAAGGTACCAGACTCCTCTTTAGGGTTGGTGTTGCAGGATTTTAGCATGATGAAGACTTGATGCATTCAGATCCATCATTAATACATCATTCTACAATGCATGTACATATATAGTTCTAGAGAAGAACAAACTTAAATGATAACCATGATCAAATAAATTATGCAAGATCTAATTAAGCTTTGAATTAACACTCTGATTCAGAAAATACACTCTATTATATTAATCATGATAAAGACACAAAATATTCTTACAATAATGGCATCATATGCTCATGGGCATAACAGATCTGATAGTATAATCTCAGAGTAATCTAGTCCTTACATACCTCAACTATACTATGTAGTTCATTACATATTTATAAGGGTGGATAATTTCCCTTCACCACTTATATAATCCCAAAAATAGGTTGCATGCTGAAATAGCCATGTGCCTTTACAATTACAGCCACACATTCAAGTGCGCTAACGATAGATTTCTCCTAGTTAACTATTAGTCGTAATTCTATTTTAGCCCACATCTCTGTAAAGTGCTCCATAGCCACTCTTCCAAAAAAATCCCTTGAGTTTCCTGCAATTATTAATCCAATTTTTGTTCTCCACATGCCATCTTAAAAAAATAGGTCATCATCGTGAAAACGGCTAAGTCTCGAATCTATCTCTTTCCTCCTCACGTGATTCCCTTGTGACCCTCCCGCACCTTTCAACGCACTCTTCTCTTCCATACATATCTTATGTATGCCCTCTATTGGTGCTCAATTTAATCTCACCCCGTTTTCTCTAAAAATTCTTCAATCGGCGGGCTCTTTCATATTTTGTATTTCCCCAAATGGATGAGTGAAAGGTTTTCTTCATTTATATGTTACTGAAGATCCGTCTCCATGGTCGTGGATCACATTTGGGCCTTGTATCATTTCCAAATTCTATGTCCTTAAAGAAAGATTCAATTCTAGGAGAAAATGGTGAAGTTCCGCTGCATCTTACTGTTTGACATGCGTGTTTTCCCTGTCAAAATTTATCTCTAACGTCTGCAGATACGTGTTCATTCTTGATTGGATGCAGTTCCACGGGGCATTTTGAAACTTTAAGGCCTACTTCAACTCAAAGCTTGTCCATGTGGACGACCGACACTCATTTGAGGATCCACCTCTGGGTCCTACCTTAACAATTGTGCCAAGGAGACACGTGGTGAGCTCGCGCTTACTGCACCAAAGATACGCGTGGAGGTTTCTGCCAACTCCTCTCTATACTTAAAAATTTCAAGCAACTTTCTAAGGCTTGGGACATTTGAATGGCCCGTGCCTGCTTGTAACCTACCCATGTACTTTACTTTTGAAGAAGCACCGAAGGGACACATGGAGGTTTCCGCTGGGTCTTCCCACAATTAGACTTTTCAATGGCCAATGAAACTTTCTAAGGTCCTAGGCACGTGGTGCCTTCCACTAGTCCTTGAACATTTTCAACAACTCTGCTAGACTAAGGCGCATGGTGAGCCTGCACTTGTTTAGGGTCTCCTCTTTTGGACACCATATCAATGGTGTGCCAAAGAGGCATGTGGCGCCTTCTGCTGGTCCTTCAAATTTTTCAACAACTCTTCCAGATTAGGGCACGTGGAGATCTTGCGCTCATTTAAGGTCCCACCTCTGAAATTCATCTTTGAAGTTACACCAAATAGGCACGTGGAGGATTTCGCTGGCTCCTTTTTATACTGAAACTTTTTCAAAGGCCAAAAGGAAATTTTCTTGGGCTCAGAGCACGTGGAAGGCCCATACTTGTTTGGAAACTTGCCTCTCTACTTCACCTTTGCATTTGCGCTAAGGAAACATGTGGATGACTCTAATCTAAAGTTGAGAAAGGGCATAATCAATAGTTGTTGTGCATTGCATCTGATTTTGCCACCATTTTTATTCTAAGACTCCTGGAGATACGAATATGCATTGTTTTTCATCATTTTTTGATGAAATTCCTTGTCATTTTTATCTAAAAAGTGGAATTGAATGGATTTAGAGCTTAATTTTTTTAGTCCAAGGATTGTAACGGTTGATAGTTTGAAGTTGGAATTTCTTGGGCACTTGCAATAACGTGAATTGCCAGAGAAGTTGGATGTAGAGCATATTTTCAGAGGAAAGAATGGGAAAATGATGAAATGATGGAGGTTGCAGGTGTAAAGGATGAACAACGTGTTTCGAGAGGAGATGACTGGGTGCCCTAGTTAAAACAATGATGGAAATATTTGCAATGATTCAACATTTTGAAATACTAGGAACTTTTTGTTGTAATTCTGTTAAACGTCATTTTCTGGAAATCATTATTAAACATTTAATTTAAAAAATGTTCCTCGAATATTCTTTTCTTGGGGGAAAAGCTTTAATGTAAATGAGTGTTATAAAAAACATGTTTTAGTCATCCAAATGGTCGGGGGTTGAATTATTATGAGAAAAATTTGATAAATCCCATCTTTCTGAGAGACCATCTGAGAAACCTATTAATCTTTTATGTTTTAGATTTGATCATGTCAAGTTGGTTGCAAGTGTAGAACCATTGACAAGCTCTGAGATTGTTCATAGAACCTTCCCATGTTGATGAATCTAATCAACTTCAAATTAATCTATGTTAATCTTTGGAAAATTTGTGTTTTCTTTATTTCAGCATGTCTACAAATAGTATTTCTTGTTCCTATTGCAATATTATGTTAAAATTTCTCTGAATCACACAGGTTCTCATCCCTATGATAGTTTAGTGGCATTTGCAATTTCATTACGATAAGATCCTTCATCCTATAATGAGATAAACAATTTAAAATAATTTTATTGTCATTTTGTTGATAAAGATTATTTGTAAGCCTTTGAGTGTATCTTAGGCATGAGGAACCAGGGGTATTTACTATTTAATTGAGTCTTTAGCTCGACTCTTCATGTTAAATTCTTAGATATTGTGTGAAAACATGCAAATCTGGGCCTCCATTGATGTACACCTTCTTGCTGAAGGAATATTTTAGCCATTCTAAAGCATTCTATCATTTAGTTTTCTAATTGTTGTGAAGGTTCTCAAATATATGGCAAAATCAAGTTTATCCTACTTAATCTCCCACCCAAAAATTATTCAAAAAATATGAATCCTACGTGAACTACCATTGTTTTCCCTATATGTCCACAAATGAATAAATTCTACTACCAAAATATGCAGAAGAAATCAGAATTCCATAATGTCTTTAGTAACCTTAAACTTGTTTAGAAAATATCACCATTCTTTAGAAGTGACAACTCGTGAGAGTTAAATTGTGGTGCATTGATCATATTTTCTCAAGGTTTCCTTTCAAATTTGTGCAAAGAAGGATATATTCATTCTCCTTCACCAATAGAGGTTAAAAACAAGTCCTCTCACCCTGGTTGAAAGGCATGACCCAAAGTAGTGAGGATAGATCAAATCCTTTCATATGGTGCTATCCATTTCTCCAACGCCTGAGTGATAGAGAGCCAGATATGTCCCTTCCCTGGATGCAAAATGACTTATGATTCGATTATCTCTGAGTATCTTGTTGAATCTGTGATGCTATTCAGCTTCCAAGGGAAAATAAATTTGGATACCAACTCCTTTTTGGAGCCATTTCCAGGGATCTTATTAGTGTTTCCAGGGATTGTTTGAACTCCGGGACTCATTTATGTGATAACAACCATTTTGGCACCATTTCTGGGGAATTATTAGTGTTTTCAGGGAGTATTTGAACACAGGTATTTATTTGTGTGGAAACAACCCTTTTGGTGCCATTGTTGAATAGTATTTGAACACCAGTACATATTTATGCGACAACAACACCAAGATTTGTGTTGCCAAGGACTATTTGAACACCGAGATCTATTTGTGCGGCAACAACACTTTTCACGCCGTTTCTAGGGATCTTCAAAGGAATTCTTATATTTGACCATGGTAATGTTTCCTACATGATCTAAGTGCTAATATGTTGTTTAAATGTCATCTTGTGTCTATATCTGTATGATTTGTGCAAGTTACATGTTCTACGTGCAATATTTCTAGTTTATATTGGTTTTTTACACTAAGTTCACATCATCAATGTTAAATACCGGTAAGGGAAGGTAAGATATTTGAATATTTGTGTGAATTTAGTGTTGAAAGACATTTGATAGATCAAGTTTAGTGCATTTGCACAACTAACGTGAAAATCCTTAGTGGCAACTCCTTGTTGAATTAATTTTTGATAAATGTCAGTGTCTTAACCTTTGTCAATTGAAATTTATCACTAATCTCTGCAAAGATGAAAGGAAGAAGATATTTCTTCATTTTTTTTATTATGGGTAAATATTTTTGAAGGGACTATACCCTGTGTACAAAAAGGATCAAAAGCCAAATACCAAAAGAGGAAAAACTGACCCTAAAAATAAAAAACATCCAACATCAGGGGGCTCAACAACCAGATAATACAATATAGAAACAAAATAGGATCAAGACAGATAGTGATCTGAATAAAAGCAGAAGAGACAAAATACTAACAAGATGTAACCACCATTGGTCTTCCTAGCCAAAAAATAATACCAAAAACACCAATCAATAATAACTTCACCACTAGTAAATAGTACCAGAGCTCCACATCACTTGACAGCCCAGTCAATCTTGGTTTTAATCGTTTGGAGCAAGACGAAGAACGTAATGGTGGTGGCTTGGGATTGATCTTTCAAATCCACTTGGGCAATTGCAAGATCTCTGGTCTCCTTAGAACCCCAAATATCCTCGGTAATACTGCTAAGAATGAAAATACTATGGACATGTTGCTCAATAAAATTGTAGATGCTTTTAAGAGCTGAGAGGATACAGTCATTATGCCCTTTTGCATTGCCAAGCCTGGCATCCAGAGATAGAAGCTTCTTGAAAACTTCAACAGTGATATCATCACCTTCATCGCTTTGCAGTTTCCTTTTGCCCTTTGTTTTATCCATATCCCTAATAGCACTCTTTAGGTCCTAAATCTCCTTTTCCATATTTTATACTCTCACCAACAAGTCCTAATCTTTAGGCTCCTCCAATGGATTACTAATGCGCAGTAAAGTCGTAGCAAGCTTCAGGTCTTTATGACTTCTAAGAACCCTCTGAGAAGCAAGGACCTTAGTTTTCATCTCTTTTCTTTTCCTGCTAATGGTAGCAATGTCAAGTTTCCTATCGGGAAGGGGAGGGATGGAGGTAGGGGGGGAGTAGAATCTGAGTAGGGGTAGGCTGAGAAGTGGTGGTTAATAAGATGTATTAACCCTTGATGAAGGGGAACAGCCCTAGTGTGGTTTTACACTTCCAGTACAGATTTCTCCAAAGAATTTAACAAGTAATGAGGAAAATTTATGGTGAGGTTTCTGTGAAAGTGATTAAGGAAGATTAAGTGCTTTTGGGGAATAGTGACAAATCTCCCCTCCAAAGTAACGTACCATACCACCATCCTTGCGATCTCAGTGAAAGGCTCTGGAATAGAAGAAATTTTGATGCCATCCATCAAAAACTGCAGATTCTCTCCCTCATCTAGAAACTTCTTTGCCTCCACCTCTCTGTCCATGTGCTTGTTGAAGAATTTGGTTCCATCTAGACTGAGCCCGGTGACCTGGGAAATAAGCTCCTTGGAAATCTCAACCTTGATATTACTGTACTCAACCACACGATTCCTCCATCCATGAGCAAATTTAATTGAGAGATCCTGATCAAAACCTTGGAATTTTTCAATAAAGCTCATGAGACCCCCTTTTTGTAAATAGTTCCAGAGAACTGTATCATCTTTCCATGCTGGATTATGCATGGGCTTAGTCTTGCAAGGTGGTGCCCCCATTTTTCCTGTGATATTACCTCTTCCCGCAACAGTAAAAATTTGAAAACTATATGAATCATCCTCAGCTCTACTTTTGAAGCCCTCCCAATCGTGCGGAGAGATGTAATTATTAATCCTCACTTTGTAATTAACTAACCACTCCTTAGCATCTATCCTATATCTATTAATGATTATGCTCTAAGTCATGTAAATCTTTGATGATGTCATCACTTTGCACTTATAAAGCCGCTCCTTAGCATCGGCACTACAACTATTAGTGATTACGTTCCAAGTCATGCAAATATTTGATGATGTCATCATTTACTTTAGTAGGAAGAATGTCACCCCTTAACCAAGTGTGAAAATTATTATTTACCCAAATATTTTCTAAACCATCTGCCACACTATTGCCTTCACGGTAGGTATGTTTGATTTCAAAATTTTCAAAAATCTTGCAAATATCAGTAGCTTCAGCTATAAAGTACCCAATTGACCAACTGGGGGGTTGTTTTTGGTTTAAAATATTGATAATGTTCATCGAATCACCCTCAATTATAATATTGGAAATATTACAATCTCTGGCTAGCCTTATTCCCCAAAGAGCAGCAAGAGCTTCAGAGTAGTGATTAGTTTGCCTACCCATTTTACCAGAAAAAGTAGCAACAAAACAACCTCTATGATCTCTAATGACTCCCCCACCTCCAAAATCTCTAGGATTTCCTTTTGAGGTCCCATCAAAATTCAACTTATGCCAAGCACTAGGAGTTTGAATCCATCAGATAGTGGATCTATCAATACTATTGTTATTCTTGTTCAAAACAGTGCCAATATTCCAAGCAGCCAAAATGTGCTCTTCTTCCTCAGGGTAAAGTCTATTTTTAGGGGGTTTAAATCTTTTAATGTTATCTTTCACATAAATGATAATTTATTTGTATAATTTTTTGTATAAATTTCTAGTATTCCTGAAAATGACATCATTACGAGCTTTCCAAACTCGCCACATGGTGTGAGGGAGAAGTAGTTTACATAATCTCCTCAGCACAAAATGTTTGTAAGCAGAGTTCCATTGTTCCCAGGCCTAAAGAAAAGTATGGGGAAAGATCCATTCCTAATTAAAGTTTTCAAAAATGAGATGCCAAATTTTGGAAGTGTACTTATAATGAAGAAAGAGGTGTTTGATGTCTTCTGCTTCTTCTTGACACATGCAACATCTATTAGGCATGATGAATCCTTTCCTAATGATATTTTCATTAGTTAGTATCTTTCCTTTAATGATAAGCCACTAGAAAAAGTTTACTCTAGGGGTTAGCTCAGGCATCCACAGCTTATACCACTCAGTATCACTTGTAATAGAGACAAAGAAAGAGTTGTAGCCAGATTTAACCGAGTACTCTCCATCAAAGGAATCTTTCCAAATGAGTTCATCCTTATGATTTTGAGGACTGATATGAATTAGGGAGAGATGAATCTGCATGGATGAAACATCAGACTGCACATTATCCTCATCTACTTTGATTTGTTTCCCTTTCCTTTTATTTTCAACCACCTCAATATAGTCCTGGACTTTGTACCCATAATTTCTAATTAAGTTGTATTTAATGTGACCATAAGAGGAAATCCAGTTAATATTTGACCATTTGTTAGTCCAGAAATCAATGTCTTGTCCATCCCCAAGCTTCTAGCTACATCCCTGAGAAAGAATATGTCTGATGTAGAGAAGATTGTTCCAGAAAATAGAACCATTTGGAAGTAGCTGATCAAAAATAAAGGAATTCATGCTTTGATTGGAAAGGTATTTTATTTTGATTAACTTGTTCCAAGGTTTTTTCTCTTTTATAAGTCTCCAACCCAACTTTGTAATAAGAGCAACATTCAGATCTTTGATATCTTTGATTCCTAAACCCCCAATCCTCTTTGGTTTACAGACCTGCTCCCAAGCAACTAAATGGTACCTAAACCTGTCTTTAGTACCATGCCATAAAAAGTGCTTTTGAATTTTTTCAATTCTATTCATCACTATTGTTGGAATGCTGAACATTGGCATGATATAAATAAGTAAGTTCCGCAGAGTGCTTTTTAACAATAAACACTTGCCTGCACTTGAAAGTAAAGCTCCTTTCCAACCAACAATTTTTTTTTGAAATCTCTTAAGAATATCATTCCAAACCTCATTAGAAACCTTACTAGTATTCATAGGGATCCCTAAATAAGTAGCAGGGAGGGAATTAATAGTACATTCAAGAATGAGAGTGGTATTTCTTTTCCTTTCAATAGGAGTATTGAAAAAATAGATTGAGCTTTTGTCAAAATTAAATTTCTGTCCCGAGGCTTCCTCATAAAATATAAGGATAGTTTTGATAGCCTTCGCTTCAATTATTAAGGCCATCAGAAGCAGGAGAGTGTGATCAGCAAATTGCTAGTGAGAGGAAACCTGATTACGAGAAGTAGGTTGAAAGCCCTTTATCATACCAATATGGATAGCTTTTGAAATAGATAGGCTTAAACTGTCAGCCATTATAATGAACAACAAAGGGGAGATGGGGTCCCCTTGTCGAATTCCTCTGTTTCTGGAAAAAAAACCAACCGGTTCACCATTGACAACCACTAAGAATCTAGATGAAGATATACAAGAATGTATAATTTTCCTAAATTTATTTTTAAATCCAAACTTGGATAAAACCTCATCCATGAATTTCCAGAAGACTCTATCAAAGGCCTTATGCATGTCTAACTTGATAGCCATCCCAATTTTTTTACTTTTATACATTGAATGAATTGTTTCATGGACCATAATATCTCCATCCTGAATAATTCTACCTTGTATGAATCTGTTATGTTGTTGGGAAATAATTTCCATTAGAATAGGTTGCAGCCTAGTGGTTAAAATCTTTGCGAAGATCCAATAGATTAGATTAACCAAACTGACTGGCCTAAAATCTTTGAAATCCTTTGCATCCAGCTTCTTAGGAGCAAGCAAAATATGTGTATTGTTTAACTCTTTTATGACATTTCCAATTCTATATAACTCATTAAAAACTTTCAAAATATCTTCGGAGTAGATTTCCCAATATCTTTGGAAGAAGTTTACAGAAAAACCATCAGGGCCTGGAGCCTTATCCCCTTCCAGAACAAAAACAACTTTTTTCAATTCCTCGATGGTGACTATTTTGGAAAGACTCTTAAACCTCTTGGCAGGTAGTAAATTATTAGGAATGGAGTCTAAGAGAAAGGAGGCTGCTTGCTCGTTGTATGAATTATTCTTTGTGAGTAGATTCTTTTAGAATTTGATTGCTTCATCTTTGATGTCTTCAAAATCCATAGTAATGGTCCCATTACCCTTTGAGACTTCAGTAATTCTGTTACAAGCCCTATGTTTGAGGGTTGTCATATGAAAATATTTTGTATTTCTGTCTCATGCTTTTAATCAAAGGGTTCTAGACTTCATTCTCCAAAAGGATTCCTCACAGCTTTTTATATTATGTAGGGCAGAGAGAATATTTTTTTCCTACTGATGATCCTCGAGGGTCATACCTTTCACTGAAACTTTAAGCTCAAACTCTTCCAATTGTTGTTTAAGTTCTTTCTTTTTTTCAAAAATATTCCCAAAAACCTCTTTATTCTAGATTCTAACCTTTTGTTTCACATTTTTCAGCTTCCGAAGAAGCTTGAATTGAGAAGTTCCAGTCCCTTCCCAAGACCACCACTCTTTAATTCTATCAAGAATTTCCTCATGTTCAAACCACATCTTTTCAAATTTAAAATTGGAGTGGAAAGGTTTTGACCAATTGAAGAAATTAAGGGCAATAGGATTGTCGTCTGAACCCATTCTAGGAAGGGAGGAGAGATGAAAATTCTGATCTAAGATCAAGTTAGCAGAAATGAGAGCTCTATCCATTCTAACCTAAATCATATTTTCCCCAATTCTTCTGTTAGACCAGGTGTATTGATTACCATGAAGTTCAATGTCCATAAGATTAATATTTGATATAAAGCCAGCAAAATCTTCCATGCTGATAGAGAAATCAGAGTTCCCTCAAAAATTTTCCCTTGGATTTAAAGGAGTGTTAAAGTCCCCCATTATCAACTAGTTCATATCCTCAAAGTTATTCCGAAACAAGACTAACTCTTTCCACAAATTTCTTCTACTAGCAATAGTATTAGGGGCATAAATATTGGAAAGAATGCAGTTAGAATTATTCTCAAGGATTTTTAAAATTATAGCTACAAGATTCTGGGAGGATGAAAGCACATTACCATGAACATTTTTAGTGTCCCAGAAGACCGCTAAGCCTCTAGAAGATCCTTGAGAATCAACTACAGCAAAGGCAGCATTCTCCCAGAAAGATCTTTTGCAATCTTCGACAACTTTATTTTTCATTTTCATTTCCTAAATTAGAAGGATGTTGGGCTTGCTTGATCTTTTGATTTCCTTAAAAATTATTTGTTTAGGTCCCCCATTGAGTCCTCTAACATTCCAAGAAATAACCTTCATTAAAAAATTTTTGGGGATGTATTTACCAGATGGTTCAAAAGCCTTTGAGTACCATCTACAATTTCTTTCTCAGTCTCTTTTTCTCTTACTTCTCTCTTGGAGAGTCTGCCTTTTCTATAGGCGACTCCAATATTTGTAGTTATCCTAGTAGTAGCCCTTGTGATTCTTGAGGTGGAAGCTTCCTAGCTTCCTATCAGTTTCTTTTTATCACTATAGAGCGATTCCAGAATTTCTTCAAATCCTTTTAGTCTTCATTTCTTACTTCTCACTATGATGAATCAATCTTTATCACATTCCAAAAGACTTTTATTTAAAGTAGGATTAATTTCCCCTTCCTCTTTTCCTTTATCAAAATCAAGTTTTTGAGCTATTTTAGGATTGAGCTCCTCCATATCTACAAACTCTTTATCCTCGTTTAGATCTCTTGCTATGGATTCCAGAATATCTTTGGCTTTTCCTCGTCTCATCTTGTGCAGCTCTAGAGATCTGTTCTTAGTTGTCAGTTCTTGATGAGGAAAAGGAGTAATTTTTTCCATCTCTTCTTCCTTAGAAGTGGTTAGATGAATGTATACTTTTTCATTTTCTTCATTCACTTCCATGTTCAACTTTATCGGATTTGATTTCTCAAGTATCATTGTTTGATCTACTTCCATTTCCCTCTTGATTTCTTCACCCTTTGTCAGTTCAGGATATTTTTCCTTTTGGGATTTATCATGCTTTTCCCACTGGTGGATTTTGGGTCTCCACAGTTTCCTATAAACTGGTGGCCTCTTTATTATGGTCTGAAAGCCTTTTTTCCAGTCCTTTATCCTTAGGTTCATCTGCATGCAGCGATCCCTTACATTCTGGTTCTATCCGTCAGTTAGAGAGACTTTATCATCCTCATCCACCTACTTCTGCCCTTGCTTTTCATAATGATCCAAGGGTCTTTCTAACTGTTGCTTCATTTTATCAGAACATTTACCAGTAAAATTCCCTAATTTACGACATTTGTTACATCTTAGCTAGAAAGCCTCATATTCTATTTTTTGTTTCCATGCCCCAAATTTGGATTGTAGAATGATGTGTTCAGGTAGCTCCTAATCCATTTTAGATGAGACATAGAACCTTACAAAGGCAAGTCTGGATCTATTTTTTGTAGGTCCATCTAGCCCAATTGGTGAAACAATCAATCTAGCTACATGAAGAAGGATCTCATCATCCCATAGATGTAGGGGAAGCCCCGAGAGTCTACATTAGATGGGTATGGCATGAATGTTCTCAGTATTTGGGTTAAACCTGGGATACCATTTTTTCAGAAAAAGCCCCATATTTCCAATACACAAGGGACCACCCAATAAGACAGAGTCCACATCATCTTGTAGATTGAATTAGGCTAGAAAAAAACCCTTGGCCATGGTGGTGATAATCAAATCTCCTTTTGGTTTCCATCTGCATATGACCCATTTTATTATAATATCGACATTGTGTCTAGATCCCAAAAACTTTCCAACTAGGGCTAGATTAGTTTTGTCTAGAGCTCTATGCAGACATCTGTCAGGCACTTGTATGTGGGTCACCCCCTCATTATCTTTTGTACTTTCAAAATTCATTCTAGACACAGGAGAAAGAGGACCCACATTTTTGTTAGGAGGTACCTTAACAATATCATCCCATGCTCTAGATCCAATACTAATACCTTTATACAGTTCTCCATCTGTTAATGACACCTTATCAGCTTGTTCACATCCTCTTGAGAGACATTCAATGGCTAGAGTGGATGAAACCACACTCTCAAAACCCTCCCACAGTCCTCCATGAGCTTCAAACCCGCAGTTCTCCATCATACATTAATTGTGCATGAGGTTCATGTTGAAAAATAATCTGGCCAAGAGCAGGGTTTTTAAGTGGTGAATATTCCTAGCTAGACCTAGCTAGAAGGTTGTTTCTAGAATTGGGAAAGACAAATTTTGAAGGAAGAAGAATCTAGAAATTTATTGGTAATCAGAAATCAAGAAAAGAGTTATCAATTGTTGAAATTGATCAGCCTGTCATTCAATATTTCCATACTTTCTCACGTGCTTCTGAATTATGTAGTCTTTTTGTAGATCTAAATTCTCCAACTAGAGAGGGTCCTTCATTTGTATTTGAAAAGTTTGAGTCTCATTTTGTCCCTGTGTATTCCAAAGATGATAGGATATTCCAAGAAACAAATTTTTTAGAGAACATTCATTCTGAGAATTGTATTCTTGTGCTCCACAAACCTCTCACTCCTCATCATTCTATTTCTCTTGTAAGATCACCTCAAAAAAAAATATGGCCTAGCCCCCACCTAGAACTCCATTTGTTGTGAACACTTTTGGTTCTATAGATTTCAGAGGCATGGCTGGATATCCAAATGCCGTGCCCCAAGATGTTAGAAATAGACTACCTAAATTTCAAGGAAACAATGATATTACTGGTGATCAACACTTAAATATTTTTGTCAATATGATAGAAGAATTTGAGATTGAACTTGAGGATGTGTACATAAAATTGTTTATTCATACTCTAGAGGAGGATGCACGAGACTGGTATAAATATTTTCTAGACAACTCCATTGATTCATAGACAAAAATGAAGAATTATTTTAGATTATAGTATGGAGATAAAACAGACCCTAGGTTTTTGTTATCACCAAATCACAGCACCCTTCTATGGTTTATACAAGCGCATATATTTGAACTCACGGTGTGATTGGATAACATGGGTACTATCTCCAAGTTGTGGGACTTGCTACTTGAGATAGACCTCCAGAGAAAGCTGGTTCTTGCTCCTAAACTACCTGCCACAATCTACTCTAATGCAGGGGAAACTAACTATTCTAATATAAATTTCCAAGAGACCCAGGGAGAGAGAATGCATAAAATGAAAGCCTACACTAAAGTGGTGATACACCAGAAAAGCAGGGTGTGAGAGTAGTCTTCAAATGCGTGAAATACAGAAGCAAAGTGCACACTAGAAGAGGTGATGACAGTTCTCCATAATCTAGCAAAATGCATTCACAACAATATTTCAAACATATACAATGATAATGGATCCCTGCATGAACATAATAATAGACACAATATTCTTGTAATCAAGGTTGAAGGGGCAAGAAGAATGCAAGAAAACACAACAGGGGAAGATATATCCACAACTTATATTTTATTGCTTCATGATATGCACAGTTCAATCTATTACAAGATAAGGGCTTGGATCACCATGCAAGGATTCCAAAACAAGGGCCTATAACACATCATCTTCAAAAAGCAATTTTGGTAGAGCTCTGCTACGAAAAACTACTTCCTCTACAATGAGCCCAACACTATAATTTATTAAAAAATGCGAAGAGAGAGAGAAGGGAAAATGGAAATCCCCAAATCTGTCCTTCAACCACTTGTAAGAGACATTAAATGGATTAAAATGATTGTATATTACTTGTAAAAGGCTCCCCATACTGTCCCAGGTGCTGCAGCAGAGAAAGAATGATGACCATGCCTTTTAATTGCACTCCCAACCACTAAATAAAACACTGTTATCAACCCGGCCACATTTTATAAAAAATATCCATCAATATCTCATCAAATCTTGAATTTATTGATTGCTATGCGTTGTGATTGGAGCCACAATTCCAACAGTACCAATTTTGTGTGATTTTGTTGAGAAATACAAAAGTTATGGCCTTCTGAGTGTGGACAGCTATTTTGGGTCTGGCAGGCGTTTTCTGTCATTTGATGGGAATGAGCATTAACTAACTAGAGCCGAATATGTCAAATGTTATGGCCATTTGAAGTTTCACGGGTCAAACGTTGACTTTTCTTCTTTTCCTTCAGCCGTTTCAGCTTTTTGTGTCCCCCACGTACTTTTGTCCCAACTATCCCGCGGACTACTTGGGACACATTCTCCCGCATCGGCCAATTCGGGATTCTTTGTCCCTGCTTGCGGCTTTTTAGCCCTTTCGCATCTCATGCATCCCTCACGTACTTTTGTCCCGGCTGTCCCAGAAAAATATCTCCAAACTACCTGAAATTGATTGTCTTTCAGTAAATCATCCGATTCGCGTCCAACGCGTACTGTTGTCCCGACTGTCCCAAACCACGCGAAACAAAAAGACTTAGATGATTTCTCCTTCTTTCGGCCATTTCGGATTTTTTCGTCCCTTACGTCCTGACGTCCCAACTATCCCGCGGACCACCTGGGACAAAAATGTCTGACTTAGCCGATTTTCTTTGTATTTCAGCCCCAAGCTTGGTACGACGAACCTCGATACGACCCACACTGGTATGACCCGAACCCTTCAGACCCGAAATTCTTTAAAACAATCCTGCAACCTTATTTTTTGCATTTTTCACCTTTTTTCTAACTCGTTGGGATTTCTTCTTGGATGGAAGAGTTAGAGAGAAGCCGAGGGGCCCCTAAAAACATGATTTCGGGCCTTGAATCAATCTACTTGCTCAGGAATGAATAGTTTGATGCATGTTATCAAAATTACCTTGAGGGTGAATTTTGGATAACAGTTTCTTTTATCAGAATTTGAAAATATTAAAAAGAATCCTAATGAATCTGTTCATTACTTAAATACAAGGTTCAATAAGACCCTAAATAGGCTACATGTAATCCTGAGGCCAAGCGATGTTTCTTATTTAATAAAATACTTTGATGCTTTTTATAAGAAGGCTGTCTATTATTTAAGGGATAAGAACCCATCAACATTGAGGTGGGCCTTCAACATGGCTTTGCAGATTGAAAACAATATCAAAGCAGTTAGTAAGCCTCCTAAGAGAGAAGGTATCAAACTGATCAATCTAGAGAAGCCTCAGTCAAGTAAGTCTATGGATCTGGAGGAGGTTATAAAAACTTTAGCTAGAGCTGTTAAGGAAATGTCCTATAAGCTGGCCAGAGAAGAGAAAGGGATTGGACAAGGTTGCTAAGGTCAAAAAGGGCCACAAGTTCAAGAAATATTTACAAATCATCCCAGAGGTGATCATAGATTAGATGATATGGGTAAAGGGCTTATGGTATCAGGAAATAGACAGCCACAACCCCAGGAAAACAAATTGGTGCCTGATTCTTTCACTGCCAGAGTTACTGTTGTTGAAGAACTTCATGAAATTGAGTGGTGTGATAGTTGTTTCTTGCTACATTCTCCATGTGTTGTTGAAAAGGGAGTTGAAGAATAAATTGATGATGATGAGACAAATGATGATGCATGCATGATATATTTCTCTACAAGTTCACAGCAGGAAGAAACCTCAACTGCATTGATGAGTGCCAGAATTGTTAAATATTTATGGGATTACATTCACCGGGTATTACCTCTTCCTCTGAATCATACTTTTGAGATTGATATGGTACAAGCTTTTGACTTTCCTAATAATGATTTTGAGTACTTAAGGGAATTAATGATTAAGAAGTATGATGGAGGAATTCCTTCAAAAGAGGACAGATAGTTATTAATGAATGCAGTAGTTTGCCATGAAAAGGAGTACAATACCATGAGTAAGGTTTCCAAAGGGATAGGGCCTCAAGCCAAACCAAAAACTCTAGTGCTTACCAATATCCCTAAGGAAACCCCTAATAAAGATACATCTGGAAAAGGCCTTGTTTCCTCAAACATAACTAGTATCCCTGCCCATGCTCAGACCGTGAAAACTCCTTTGTTATCAGATGAGTTTGTCAGTCTTCCTCTAAATGCTACTTTACCCAAATATGTTCCTTATAACATAGCCCAAATCTTGAGTCAGATCAAGATTAATTTTCCTATTGTATAATTTCTTAGAATCCGTGAGAATAAGAAGAGGGAGTTTGAGTATTTGGGGCTTAAGGAAGAAAAGGTTACCCTAGGTAAAAATGTAAACATTGTATAGGTTCCTCCTACCATTACAGAGTTGGAAAAACCCAAAATACTAGAAGCACTATGTGAGCCACTTGAAGTATATTTGGGAACATCCTTGGTTGAGTTTCAATTGAAGGTGGATCCATTTTTCACTACTCTAATTATTAAGGATAAGTTGTTACACAACTGTATGTTTGATTCTGGAGCATCATGTAATGTTATGCCTCTTGAGGTCATGAATGAGTTGGATCTCAAAGTAACAACAGATTATGGTAAGTGCACTACCATGGATTCCAGAGAGGTGCCAGTGGTTGGATGTTTCAAGGGGTTGATAGCACACTTTGCAGCCTACCCACGAAAAAACCTAATGCTAGATGTTGTTATTGTTGATTGCCCTGCCAAATGGAGAATGTTATTATCAATAAAATGGGTTGCTAGTGTGAGTGGAAGTGTGCAAATGGACATGTCTTACGCCACCATACCAATTGAGGGCAGCCCTGTGAAATAACGTGGTGAAAATAAAATGTTATATCTCATTGAGGACCTCAACAATTCTTCTTATGAAGTATTACATGTAGATATTGATATTGATAACTCTGTGAGCTATGTTGTTTTCAAGGAGTATGAAATTGATTAATGAAAGTATCCTGAGCAGGTTGATTTTCCTGAGACTTTGATGTTTGAGGCAACCTTGAGAGATGTTGAAAAACTTGAGATAGGTACAAAGGATAAGCTTCAAAAAATTTGGTCTGATAGCAAGTTGGATGGAAAAGAGAAACAACCATATGACTAGCTGTTAAAGACATATCATAACTGCTTAGCATGGTCATATACAGAATCGAAGGAACTTAAAAATTTTCCTTAATTGTTTTCTCTGAATCAGGGTGTACACCATTGTATAGTGTATAGTCTTCTGGTTTCATTTTGCATTCGTGTTTTCCTGTTTTGGTTCATCCTGGTCCACGGTGACCAGTTTTTGTTGGTTTCTCAGTTCGTCCTGGTGGAGTTGGTTATTGTGGTTCTGCTCTGTAAGCTTGTTCTTAAATCCATTACCCAATGGAATTGTGGAACTTGGTATGCTATTTGATCTTGTGGAACTCATTGGGAGTGCCCATCCCTGAGTCAGAGCCAATGTTGGTGCTCAATTTGATCTCACCTCGTTTTTTCAAAAAATTCTTCAATCTACGGGCTCTGTCATATTTTTTATTTCCCCAAATGGATGCGTGAAAGGTTTTCTTCATTTTTATGTTGTTGAAGTTCCTTCTCCTTGGTCATGGATCACATTTTGGCCTTGTATCATTTCCAAATTGTGTTTCCTTAAATAAAGATTCAATTCTAGGTGTAAATGGTGAAAACGGGTGTGTTTTCCCTGTCAAAATTTATCTCTAACGTCTATAGATACATGTTCATTCTTGATTAGATGCGGGTAAGCAAGGTATTTTGAAACTTTAAGGCCCACTTCAACACAAAGCTTGTCCACATGGAGGACCGGAACTCATTTGAGGATCAGCCTTTGGGTCCTACCTTAACATTTGCACCAATGAGACACGTGGTGAGCCCGCACGTTTTTAGAGTCTCCGCTTTTGGGAACCATATAAAAATTGCACCAAATAGACACATGGAGGTTTCTGCTGGCTCCTCTCTATACTTAACCTTTTTAAAAAAAATTCTAAGGCCTAGGACACATGGAGGGCCCGCACCTTCTTAGGACCTGCCCCTGTACTTTACTTTTGAAGAAGCGTCGAAGGGACATGTGGAGTTTTCCTCTGGGTCTTCCCATACTTAGAATTTTCAACGGCTGATGAAAATTTCTCAGATCCTAGGCATGTGGCACCTTCCACTCGTCATTGAACTTTTTCAACAAATCTGCCAGACTAAGACATGTGGTGAGCCCATGGTTATTTAGGGTCTCTCTACTTTTGGGCACCATATCAAAGGTGTGCCAAAGAGGCATGTGGCGCCTTTCATTGGTCCTTAATTTTTTCAACAACTTTGCTAGACTGGAGCACGTGAAGATCTTGCACTCATTTAAGGTCCCACCTCTAAACTTCATCTTTAAAGTTGCACCAAACATACACGTGGAGGCTTCCGATGGCTCCTTTTTATACTGACACTTTTTCAAAGGCCAAAAGGCAATTTTCTTGGGCCCAGAGCATGTGGAAGGCCCACACTTGTTTGGAGACTTGCCTCTCTACTTCACCTTTATAGTTATGCCAAGGAAAAACATGGATGACTCTAATCTAAAGTTGAGAAAGGCCATAATCAAAAGTTGCTGTGCATTACATCTGATTTTGCCACCATTTTTATTCTAAGACTCCTAGAGATACGAATACACATTGTTTTTCATCATTTTTTGATGAAATTCCTTGTCGTTTTTATATAAAAAGTGTAATTGAATGGATTTACAGCTTATTTTTTATTCCAAGGATTATAACGGTTGATATTTTGAAGTTGGAATTGCTCGGGCACTTGTAATAACGTGAATTAACAGAGAAGCTGGATGTAGAGCATATTTTCAGAGGAAAGAATGGGAAAATGATGAAATGATGGAGGTTACAGGCATAAAGGATGAAAAAAGTGTCGCCAGAGGAGATGAATGGGTTCCCCAGTTAAAACAATGATGGAAATATTCACAATGATTCACCTTTTTGAACAACTAACAAATTTTTTTTGTAAGTGTATTAAAAGTCATTTTCTTGAAATCATGATCAAACATGTAACAAACAAAGGTTCCTTGAATATTATTTTCTTATGGGGAAAGCTTAAAAGTAAATGAGTGTTATAAAAAACATGCTTTAATCATGTAAATGGTCGGGGGTTGAATTCTTATGAGAAAAATTTGAGAAATCCCATCTTCCTGAGAGACCATCTGAGAAACTTCTTAATATATTATGTTTTAGATTTGATCATGTCAAGTTGGTTGCAAGTGTACAACCATTGATAAGCTATGAGATTATTCATAAAACCTGCCCCTACTAATGAATCTAATCAACTTCAAATTAATCTGTGTTAATCTTGGGAAAATTTGTGTCTGCTTTATTTTAACATGTTTGCAAATAGTAATTCTTCTTCCTATTGCAATCTTGTGTTAAAATCCCTCTGAATCACACAGGTTCTCATCCATGTGATAGTTTAGTGGCATTTTAAATTTCATTATGAGAAGATCCTTCATCCTGTAATGAGATATACAATTTAAAATCACTTTACTATCATTTTTTTGATAAAGATTATCTATAAGCCTTTGATTGTATCTCAGTTGTGAGGAACTAGGGGTATTTAATGTTTAATTGAGTCTTTAGCTTGAGTATTAAAGTTAAATTCTTGGAGATTGTGTGAAACTGTGGAAATCTGGGCCTCCTTTGATGCACACCTTCTGGTTAAAGGAATATTTTAGCTATTCTGAAGCATTCTGTCATTTAGTTTTCTAATTGTTGTGAAGTTTCTCAAAGATCTGGTAAAAATCAAGTTTATCTTGCTTAATCTTCCACCAAGAAATTATTTTTAAAAATGAATCCTACCTAAACTACCACTATTTTTCCTATATGTACACAAATGAATAAATTCTACTGCCAAAATATGCAGAAGAAATCAGGATTCCATAATGTCTTTAGTAACCTTAACCTTGTTTAGGAAATATCACCATTCTTTAGAAGTGAAAACTCGTGAGAGTTAAATTGTGGTGCATTGATCATATTTTCTCAAGGTTTCCTTTAAAATTTGTGCAAAGAAGGATATCTTCATTCTCCTCCACCAACAGAGCTTACAAAATGGGTCCTCTTGCCCTAGTAGAAAGGCACAACCCAAAGTAGTGAGGATAGATCAAATATTTTCATATGGTGCTATCCATTTCTCCAGTGCCCAAGTGATAAAGAGCTAGCTGAGTCCCTTCCCTAGCTAGAAAATGACTTATGATTCATCTATCTCTGAGTATATTTTTTGAATTTGTGATGCTACTCGGCTTCTAAGGGAGAATCAATTTTGATACCAACACCGTCTACTAAGTGTTATACATTATCTGTTGAACATTACCCCACACTAATTACATTGCCACCCTGGTAATGGTTAGATTTTGAATGCTCAAAGAATGATAAAGAATATAAATGGAAGATAGTAAAGAATTTTCTATACAAAAGAATGATTTACTCAACTGCACCCTCTAATTCAACTAGAAAAATGAGTTTTCGATATTCGTCCTCTATTTCTGCCTCTAGGTTCTGCCATTCACTCATTGCGACTTGTGGCTTTTTCTGGGATATTCACTACAATATATTTCACCTCATCTTGTGCAATGTCTCCCTTATCATTTTGTAAGACTAACATAATGTTAGCCATTATGAGTATTATCCCTTCTAGCATATCCATATTCTGAAATATAAACTTCCCTACTTCATCCAATCTATTTTTTTTGGGGTTCTTGGGCCACTGCAAGGGCCTCACGTTTTTGCTTCACCACTACTAGTCTCTCTGCGCATCCTAATGTTTCATCCTTTGTAGCTTTAATGAATTCATAATTGTCTACCATTGTTCTTATTCTGTTGTATGCTTCCAGAGCTATGCAAATGTTCAATGCTTGATCCAATTTCTTTAGCTCTTCTCAAAGGGTTTGAAGCAGTGCCTCATATGATGAATTTTTTCTAATCACTGAAGTATTTTCCCTTTCTGCCTCCTTTTTAGGGTCTTTTGGTGTTGGAAACCTATCTGGTCCTTCTTTAAGCACCATATCAACAAAAGTTCACACATAGTGTATAAATGAAGGGAACATTTTGGGCACCTTTGGCTCTAAGTGCAGTCTTGCTTAAAGGATGTGATCCCCTGTCTCCTCTGCCATGCCAATAAGAACCCCACTCATTTTCTTCTCTAGGTCCTTTTCTTGTTTTAAGCACATGATCTCAACATCCTTGGCTTTAATATATTCCCTCAACACCCTAATAGTTGCATCTTTATCCACATTCCTCCTTTCTGCCTCTGTTGATACCTTTACCAAGGCATTACTTACCTGTTCATCTGACATAACAGTATGATTTAATGTTATGTGTATCGCCTGAGGTATATTTTTCAATATTTTGGATACACAGGACTCTTCACAGATGTTGAAGTCTTGTTCATCCATATGTGTCTACATTGACCAAGACAACTACTTCCTTGTGCACACGGTGGCCATATCCTCATCCATCAACTCCCATCCATACAATTATTTAAGGCCCACCATGCTTTGGAAACAGGCGTAGAAAATTTTACTTATGTCCTCAGTGTAGGACATGACTGGTGCAATTTACTCCCCACATTTCCTCTTCAATATTGGCCCCTTAAGAACTTGAGCGTCAAGATTTGGATCTTGTTCTGCTATGCCATGAGCAATCTCTTGTGTTGTCTCATCTTCCTCCTTTTATCCATCTTCTCTATCCTTCATTTCTTCTTCCTTTAGATCTTCCACGTCCTCTCGAGGTGTAGGAGATTTGGGCACACTCTCCTCAGACTCTTCTACCTCCTCCTTTAAATTCAACTTCCTTCTTCTCTTCTTAGTTGGCTCCTTTTGTGGAGAGAGTCATGGTGATCTATGCACTGATTATGGAGTAGCACCTAAGGTTTTTGTTCTCTTGAATACCCTTTTGTACTGGTGCTCTCCTTGTACTGCATCCAGGTCCTAGTCATCTCCTTATTTATCTTGTGGTGGTGTAGTCACGTGCTCAATTCCTATATTTTATGTAGGCTGTCTTCTTCATTTATGATCTAAGCCACCACTATCTTCTCGTTCATCTTCCTCTTCATCTACCACTATGGTCTCTGTAGGCTATGGGGTTGGTACATTTTCTACTATATGTTTACCCTTAGGTGACCCTGGAAACACAAACTTGTTTTCCACATAATTTTTATTCTCCAACTTGGGCTTAAGTTGAATATACACAAGCATTGCTTCAACCTCTCCAATGGCCAAGCTTACTACCTTCATGCTTACTATATCTGAGATAAGCCTCTCAATGTAGGCAATCCATCCTGGATATACATATGATTTTCTCACAGTGTGATAATCACAATCTACCATGTCGGTGTTGAAGCTTAGGTGGCGCACATCTATAAATTGGTGAACTTATGCCTGGAAGTAGCATGGTGTGAAGGAATGTGGTAGTTTTCACCAAGGGCTCCAAGATTTGTCCTTCATCATAAATTGAGTGTTACAAAAATGCTGGTAGATTGCAAACTATACTGCCTTACCCACCATCGAAGGCAACTCCTTGGGTATGCACCACTCCTCTTCAAATGTCGTGCAGAGCCTATAATACCAAATCCCCTCCCTTTGCTTAAATGACCCACTCATGGGCCCTTCACATAAATATTTATTAAATATTTCTACCAGAGATTTATTTTCATATGGTACTAATAAATATTCTCCATTGTCACATTAGGAACTCCAATCTCCATAAACACTAAAGATAGTAAAATAGTGCCAAAACTAATTCTGTCACCTATACATGCTTCTTCAATGACTGTCTTCACTATGTGATCCGCAAGATTATAGATCACTCCTTAAGACATCTTCCTTGCAACTTACAACCACATTGTATTCACCTGCAACCACCTTTCTTGGTCATTCAACTTTGTTACAAGATGGGAAGCTACATGTACTAATGGGTACTTCAATTGGACCATTGGTATATCCTAGCTCCTTCCTTGTCTCTTGGATTTCTGCCTTATCTATTAATTCTCTCTCCAGATCTACTCCTGAGGCCCTTAGTCCTGTCACTGTTGAAATCAAGGTGGCTGTGATTCTAACCCTCCATCTAGAAAACTTAAAAAAAGTCCTCATGGACTCTTCTCATCAACCATCAATATAATGCTTCATACTTTCCAAAGTATGTTAGCTTGTATAACTCATAGACTCTAATATACTTTAGTAACTTCTCACTAGCATCATTGTACACTAACATGTCTTCTACTGTGTGTTTGTTTATTTTTGTGCTCAACAATGCATCGAGCTCCTTCTTATTATCCGATGTACGATGGTTTTAATCGCTTATTTTACATTTACAAATGTGGGAATCCCATTCTTGTCCCACAATCACGCCCTCTAGATACTAAATTTATGAGAAATTACTCTCAAGAAAAATTTCTTCTTCCACTTTGACCCTCTTCTTCCCTTTTACTCCTTCTACGGGTGCTTTCTTTGGTGACATTTGAAAAATCTCCCAATTTTATCCTCTATAACGAACGAGTTAAAACCATATTTCAAATCTCTGTGCCCTAGTGGAAATCACGTGCCCTAGCTCCTTCGTAATGTTTCTTCTTCACTCAAACCCTTCACCTATTGGAATACAAGCTTCTTTTGCGCACAAATCTTCTCTCCATGTCTTCTTTCAAACTCTTTGCACCTCAACATTATTTCTCAGCTTGTTTGTACTTAGCTCTTTTCAAATTCTCTCAATTACAATGGTAAAAAATGAAATTGCATCCCATCCTTATATATATTTTCAAAAAGTTAGTGCATTTATTCCTCCTTCACCTACTAATCATTTTTTCGTTCTTTCTGGTCGATACATCTTCGAACCCAAACTATAACCTTATAACACACCTTGCTACCTTCTAGCCGCAAACTTCACTTCAGTGCGCCTTCATGCACCCGAGTACTACACCACTACACCTTCCCTTGGTGATTCCCATGGCCTCTGCTTACCTCGCGTTATACTTGTTTATTCATTCATCTCCACCTATGGTCCTCATTCCCAGAAGAAATATTTTTTTTTTCAATCCTCCAACTTTGAATAACACCCGTAGTAATTTTTTCCTTTTATGTGTACTTATTTTAAATATTCCTATACTTGGATATCAATAACCACCCCACACTAAGGGTGGGTGCAGTTCTCTGTGCATATAAATTTTCCAAATAGTAATTAGCATTTGGCGCACAAACGTGCTTATTACAAAAAAACACCAAATAAATTGAAAAAGCATAGTGAAAAATAAGGAAATACATTTAGGAAAATATAGAATTGAAAACCTAATCTAAATGGAAACATTGCCTTATTACAAACACCAAGAAGACTTATTTATATTAGGGCTTGAGCCTACTCTCATTGAAGTACCCGGGTAACCGTATTCCATCAAGCGTCTCTAATTGAAAAGTTCTTATTTCAAGTATGTGGGTGACAACATATGACCCCAACTAATGTAATTTGAGTTTTCCTTGATGGCACAAAATTTTAGAATCATAGAGAACCACCATCTGTCCTATCTCAAGCTTTTTATCCCTGATGTTCCTGTCATGGCATGCTTTCTTCCCAGCATTTTATTTTTTTTTGACTCCAACATGCTATTTCTCATCGCTCATCCATTTTGAGTAACTTTTCAATCCGTTCTTCTAATGATTGTTCATCAGCTAGACGTCCAGTGCGTGCAATATGCAAAGATGGTAACATGAATTCCATAGGAAGAACTGCTTTCGGGAAAAATACTAACTGAAATGGTGTGGCTTTGTTTAACCTTTTATATGTTGTGTGATATGCCCAAAGCATTGTAGATACTTTACCATCCCAATCCTTTCTCCCAACATCACAAATTTTTGTCAATGTTTAGCTCAATGTATTGTTGAAAGCCTCAATAGTTCCAATTGCCTGAGGATGATATGGTGTAGTCTTATGGTGTGAAATCATTAATTCATCCAATAAAATTCTGATTGTCTCATTCAGAAAGTGTGTGCCCCTATCATTGGTCAAAATTAGTGGGCATCCATGCCTCGTAATAATATTTTCCCATAGAAACCTAGCTAATGTAGTCCCCCCATATATAGATAGGGCCCAACTCTAGCTGTACAATCCTTTGTAGGTGCTACTTCTTCCCACCTTGTCAGATAATCTGTGCAAGTGATGATATAACACGATCCATTCCTACGCGCGGCTGGTGAAATAAGACCCAAAAAATCAATATCCCATTTCTCAAACTATTCTACACTAGTAATAATTTTTAGAGGCATTTCATTTCATTGACCTAGTTTCCCAAGGTGCTAACAGTTATCACAAGCCTTGCAATATGCTTTACAATCTTTATACAAGGTCTCCCACCATGATCCAATGAGTATAATCTTACATGTAGTGGGTTTCACCTACATAGTGGCTGTCCGCAATACCACCATGAGCTTCCTCTGTGATGTCTATTTTTTCATGTTCCAATACACAGCAGCACAATACTTCATCCAGACCTAACTTGTACAGGTAACTACTAATCAACACATAAGGTGCCACGTGTATAACAAGTTGTTTCTTCTCTAAGGATTTCATTCCTTCTGGTGCCATACCTATTCATAAAAAGAAAATAATTTCCTCTAATTATGATGGAACTTGTTGTAACCTATATAATTTTGCATCTGACATGCTATCTTCAATTTCCTATGCTTCTTATCCTAATTGTATTCTAGATAAATGGTCTCGTCCAGAATTACTTTTCCCTGGTTTTACCATAACTATGAAATCAAATTCCTGAAATAAGAGTACCCATCTACATATGCACCCTTGTAAAATGAGCTTGTTTACCAAATACTTCAATGTCATGTGATCTGTATAAAAGAAAAATATTGTAGCTACTAGGTACTATCTGAATTTATGTAGAGCATAGATCATTGATAAAGATTCGCGCTTTGTAGTTGTGTAATTATGTTCTAGAGGAGTCAAATTTCTACTAGACAAATAGATAAGAGGATCTATAATACCTTATTTTGGCTAATCTAACACTATGCCAATGGCCATGCCAAAGGCGTCCACACATAAATGAAATCGTTGGTCCCATAAAGGAAAGCATAGATTAGGCACTGTAGTATGTTTCTCCTTTGATGTCTTGAATGCGTGTTGTTATGGTTGTTCCCAGTAGAACATATATTTCCATTTCATTAACTCCTCCAAAGGTACGACAACCTTGGCATACCACTTTATGAATTTTCTATAATACCTTGTGTGACCCAAGAATCCGTGCACCTCACTCTGACTGGTAGGATCTTTTAGGCTGATAATGACTGCAACTTTAGTTGGATCAACTGAAAAACCTTCCTTATAGATTATGTGTCCTAACAATATTCCAAATGGTGCAACAAATATGCATTTCTTGATGTTCAAAGATATATTCAACTGTGTACATATTTCAAACATTAAGTGCATATTGTCACAATGTTCTTTGACCAATCCATAAACCATCCAATCATCTAAATAAACGTGTAATAAGTTGTGAATAAACTCGTTAAACGCCTAAACAACTATGCGTGAAAATACAAAAGGTGCGTTCTTCAGACCAAAAGTCATCACAGTATAGGCAAAGCTACCCAATTCAGTAGTAAAAGTAGTTTTTTCCTGATCCTCTTCAGAAATCCTAACCTGATGATACCTAGAGAACCCATCTATAAATGAATAGATTTTACACCCTACAACACCTTCTATTATTTCCTTAGTGACTGGCATAGGAAAGGGGTCAGTCATATGTGTAGCATTTTTCTCCCTGTAGTCCACACAAATCCTAATCCAACCATCCTCCTTGATACTGATCACCATTGGACTAACCCATTTTGACTTTTCCAGGGGCTTGATGATTCCAAACTTCAACATTTTGTCAATCTCTTCTTTAACCTTTTTGTGCAAGTTGGGGTTCATCTTTTAGGGTCTCTTTATAACTAGGTGTGTACCCTCTTTAAGATTTATCTTCATCTCCCCTAATGATTTTTTTACGCCTTTAAGTTCATGGTACCCCCTAGGGAATAAGTCTTGATAATCCCATAGTAACTCTATGATTTTTTCCACTTTAGAGTCTGACCAATAGTCTCTAATTATGGTCTCCTTAGGCTCAACATCTATTCCAATATTCACTTTCTTTATCTTCATAGGTTCATGATAGGAACGCGTGGTCTAATTTACACTTTCCAACACCTCACGACTACCTGTTGAATGGTTTACATCTAGATTTTATACTCCTTCATCATCCAATAAGTTGACCATTTTTCCTTTTTCTTTGTCAAGGCAAGCACATTAAAGTAGTGTGGCATCGACCTCTGTTTCTTCAGCAAAATGCGCTCCTGAGTTTCCTTCATCAAATAAGCCCTGAATGATTTATTCAACCTTGGCACTATCTCCCATAGTTAAACTCTTTATGACCTTTAATGCTTCTTCCACCGGAGGCTTGGTAGAGAAGAAGTCAAATGTCTGGGTAATTCCTACAATTAAATCCTACCAATTTCCAATCTCTCTATGGAGTTCTGCATGTACCTACCATGCATGCGTGTAGCCATGTAGAGTGGAATAAAACTTTTGCACCCAGAGTGAAGGTGGTAAAGCTTCCTGCCCCTTTTTCCAGAGTCTCTCACACTACCAAACATGGTGCTAAACAAGTTGATTACCATGATAAGTGTAGATTTGAGTAGGCACATTTCTCCTGAAGAACCTAGTGACAAGATAAATCCTAATTTCATTCCATCCGATAATATTATACTTGTGGACCACCCACCACCACGCTGTTTTCCCATGTAGGGTATATCCTAGCATAATTCCTTCTCTCCAGCGGTTCTATCCATTGTTCTTTAATGGAACGTAGGAACACCAGATGGGCTCCTTCTCTGGTGTATCAAGGTACCGAGTTGTTACCTATTCTCTTGATATAATGTGGTTTGTTGTCCCTAGGAAATATGCTCTTTACTTTGTGCCCTAAAAACTGATAATTCCTATGATTCCAATCATCACAAGAAACACTTGTAGTATTATTAATAGACTATGCATCCTAGTAGAAGGATTCCTTCTTTACATGGCTAAAGCACCTATGGATCCTTGATGGTGCATATATAAATTTGATTAAGGTCTTCCTCACTTAAGGGATCAACATACGGTGTAAATTTTCCATCTGTTAAAGGGATAATAACTCTTTCCTCCTTGTTTTCAAAGATGATATAATCCTTATTGAACCGAAGATCAAAAATATTTACATAGCACTAAGGACACCTTAATAGTTTTTGGAAGCTATCTGACTCTGCGAGCGTAAAACCTCAAAATATCCAGTGAACTTGGCTCCTTGTATGGTAATGGATGCATCTTTCAAAACTATAATGGGAGTGGCCTTAGTCTGGTTAGCCATGAATAAAACATTATACGATGGCTACAATGGAGGTCTCCCAATTTGTACCCATGCATCTAAAGTAAGAACATTGACTTCCACACCTATATCAATCAGTATATTACTCAATAGCCATCCATCCACAACTGCGTTCAGAGTTATTTCCTCGTCATAATCTAGGCTATGAGGGGTAAGATTTGCATGCAGAATCTACCGTCTAGTATCAGTATTTACACGCGGAGTGTTTCCTTTTAAAAAATTCCACAACATTGGAGTGATATTCTCCTAGTGAAACAATTTTCACACTTCTTTCAAGTCATCCATATTAGTTTGGACCATCTTTGATTCTTTATTTTGCTCCATCTTCCGTGATTGCTCCTTTAAATACTATATTTCACCCTAAAGATTCCTGATTACCTCCATGGTTTCCTAGTAAACCTCCTTCTGATGGCAGGGATTTGGGTACCGTGTATGTAGAACCTCCTCCTTATTGATGGTAGGCTTCTGATGCAATTCCTCTTTGGCGTGTGTTGCTTCAACGTGGTTCATGATCTTTACCTGTAATGCCTTGAATTCTTGTTCTGACTTGGGCATCCACTGATTTTCCACAACATGTTATATCCTAACCATCATTTTTCCTTTCTTCTCTTGTTTATGCTTCTTACTAAGATGCTCATACAAGTCCAGGAACTCGTTATAATGATTCTTTCCATGGAAAGAACATGTAATATTTTGAGGACATTCACACCTATAGTGGGCAGGAGATCTGCATGTATAACATGTTCCGCATGGGAGCTCAATTCCTCCACCACCATGGCCTCTTCCTCCAAATCCACCATGATATCCTCAACCTCTACCACGACCACCTTTAAAACACCCTTCACTTTGATCATAGTGTGCCTGATTGTTATCCCAATCCTGATGCTCGTTCTTGCCTTTAGAGTGATATGAAACTCCTGTTTTTCATACACCGATGTCTATAGCATCATGGATCTGACCAATCAGCTAGTAGTCTTCCATGTCATGAGTCATGGACTTACAAATTTTATAGTAGCATGAAATGTTCTTCCTTATGTTGCGTTGTATTAATGGGTAGTGGCGAGCATTATGGTTTAGATGGCATATCTCCCAGTCTAACACAAATGAGCACACTGATATGTGGCGACAACTATTATTTTTGTGACCTTCCAATTCACAATTTGTGTACCAAATACCTGTGTGCATCTCATGTGCTGAATTTTCCGATAGCTTTTATAACTTCTTCGCCATAGCAGCGATCTGTGCTTTTAAAAATGGGCTCACCCCAATGTATATACATCCAATTGCCTCAGCACATAAAGTTGGTTCAAATTCTTTTCATGGATCGGTGTATGTCTTATGTGATAGCACCCTTCTAAAAGGTGTTACTAGGTGCCCAATGAACCATTACGCATGCTTGATTACATCAATATCATAAGAAAGTTTAGATAAAAATGTTTTGAAACGAGCATCATACTCTCTAACACTTTCAGTAGTGCCTTGCTTAGTATCCTTGAGTGCACTTATACACTTCTGTTCAAACTCATGGATATGAAATTATTTGAGGAAGGCATATTCTAAAGATGCATAGTCTACACAAGTCTAATCAGGGTAAAACTTTATGTACCAGCTGTGTGCACGCCCTTGTAACATAGTAGAAAATTTAATTTCCCTATGCTAAGAAGTCATGATTCCTTTTGCGTGCCACATTATTTCACACATGTGTACATGTTCAACATCATCTTCTATGCCCCTATACTTTGGGAGATGAAGAGACATGTCTCCATGTAAATATTATGGGGTTGGTGCAGACCTTGCCCACATGATCCAGAACCTCCTGTGTTTCCTCTGTCTCCAGAACCACCATATCCACCAGAACTAGAGCCACCTATACCTCCTGATCCTGAACCTGTAGCTAGATTTGGACCAGAAGATGTACTTCCCTATGTCCCAACAGTAGTATATAACTTCACCCCAACAGTATACGAATTATTACTACTCCTAGAAGATAGTCCAAAAGTCTGCGTGTCTAAATTCTATGCAGATGATACACCTGAAAAGGTACTCCCATATAAAAATAAATCTGTTTGTGCTGCCATTGTTATGATTTTTATATGACTCACTCCTGCTCTCCCACTACCTAAATTATTTTGCTAATTGTTTGTTGTACTAGATACTGGAAAACCAAGCACAAGGGAAAGGTTGCCAGGTGGATTCAAATATGCACCTGCGGCCTAGGTCGTATCTATTAACATGCTTCTACATGAAGTTGAGGAGGTTTCCCTGTCATGATTTCCCAAATACAGAAGTTCCTAATGCTCGGGTTCCACGTCTTCTGCGTGAAATTCAAACCCTTCCCGAAATATCTCTCTCAACAATTAAATTCACTCTCCCACATCCTATTGTTTCTCTATCTCCCTCTCACACACCTCATACTTAAGATGCCTTTCCTCTCTTTCCCTTTCTATCTATAGTTCTACAATATTTCACCAAACCTTCTCTTGACCGAAGACATGGTGGGGTTTAGTTCGTCATCAGTTTGTTCTCCAAGTTTAGGGTTACCATCATAATATTTATCACTAGTGAAATGCCTTACAGGTGAGTTACCCTGGGATATCGTAAACATTGGAATCCATCTACCTCTGGGAACAAATAATTTGAAATTGAGTACTCCAATATATAGCTATTCAAACCACCATGGAACCACGTATCCACAGCGCGAGTATATATTAGATCAACATCATAAAGGGTCTGAAATTATTCTAGTGTCCAGACAAGTGTGTAATACATCCAATTCTGTTTAGATGCATAAGTAACCAGCCACTCATACAATTCTACCAGAAATATAGTGAAGAAGATCTCATACAAATATTCATACAAATTTTGCTCCACCCACGTGTGTGCGTCAAAATCAGATCCAATGTTGAATCTCTATGCATATTTTTCTTCTAGGTCATGTATCCACTCTAGGCTCCTTAACACTTTCTAGGGTTAACCAGTATGTATTCATCACGAACCATCCTGAAAACAATTGAAAAATAGGTCCTGACAGTAGAATCAATGATGCAACCTAGAATCTACCAATGAAAGCCCAGGCACGCTAGTACATCACTCAGCCTAGACTAAGTACTCACTTGAAGCATGCAAAGGTACCAGGCCCCTCATTAGGGGTTTTGTTGCAGGATGTTAGCATGATGAAGACTTGATGCATTCAGATCCATCATTAATACATCATTCTACATTGCATGTACAAATCTAGTTCTAGAGAATAACAAATTTAAATGACAACCATGATGAAATCAAGTGTGTAATATCCAATTATACTAGGAATTAACTCTTTGATTCAGCCAATACACTTTGTTATATTAATCATGATAAATACACAAAATCTTCTTACAATAATGGCACCATATGCTCATGCACGTAACAAATCTGATAGTATAATCTCACAGTAAACCGGTCCTTACATACCCCTTCTATTCTATGCATTTCATTATATATTTATAAGGGTGGGGATGTTCCCTTCACCACTTATCTAATCCCAAAAATAGGTCGCATGCTGAAATAGCCATGTGCCTTTATAATTACAGCCACACATGCAAGTGCACTAACAATATATTTCTCGTAGTTAACTATCAGTCACAATTCTATCTGTATCCCACATCTATGTAAAGCTCTCTGTATCCACTCTTCCAAAAATTTCCCATGTGTGTCACACAAGTCTTCATCCAATTTTTTTGCTCCACATGCCATCTTCAAAAAATAGATCATTATCGTGAAAACGGCTAAGTCTTGAATCTATCTTTGTCCTCCTCACGCAATTCCCTTCCGATCCTCCCATGCCTTTGAACACACTCTTCTCTTCCATGCAAACCATCTGTATGCCCTCTACTAAGTGTTATACATTGTTTGTTCAACACACTTGATAACACCTTCTAGATTAAGTAAATAAGATCCAATTTTTGAGTTTATCATTATATCCTGTTTGGTTAGTGACATCGTCATAAACCTAACGGTTAGGAATGACATGGTTGAACTTTGTCTTGGGTATGAGTATTTCCTCCTAAGATTGATAGTTGTGTGTGTAATAAGGAGAATGTGATTTCCTTAAGGTTGTAGTCTATGGTTAACAAAAATCCAACATAATGTAAACCCTTTAGTCATGCACATGTGTAGAGTGAAGAGTGTTGGGTGGCAAAGATTTCCAACTTACCTTGAAAATCCCCTTTAAGAGTTTGGATCATAAATTAACTTCATACCCAATCTCAATTGTCATTTGGGTTCTATGATGTAATACTAAGAGTTAATGGTGAAACTTAACAAAAATTTAGTGTATGATTAGTTCAGAAATCATAACCATAAGATTATGTGCATGGAGAAAGGTGAATTTATGACCATTCCTATAACATGTTTAAACCATCTTGTGGTGAGAAAAGGGATCCCCGTCGAGTAAACTCTAATGTGATCCTTAACCCTTAAACAATACTATACTCCATCTTTCTCTCCTACTTTTCCTAGTATGTAATGGATGTTATGATGTGGAATTATGTGATTATTTTCTTAGAGGACAAATCCCCTAAGATAGAGACTAGTAGTCTCATGAGGATACAAATGCCCTATTATCAAATAGGTTACTCTATTCATTACGAAAGGAATATGAACCTAGTTAGGGAAAACTCTCTTGCATTGGACATAAAATGATACTTAGGAAACCTAATATAGAAAAAAAAAGGAATTGTGTTTCCATGTTAAGTGCTTTCAAATCTTTAACTAATTGTCAGACCATAACTACGATAAAAAATAATTGATGTTTGTCCTTGGGAAGTGTGATCATGAGATGTTATTCCATGGGTAAAGTGAAACATGATATTCATTGTATTGTGATTAAACCCTCTCACTTTGGATAAAGAACCTATTTCCTATAATACTTATTGTGTACTAACTCAATTATCAATTTATAAATGAATGAAAGAAATGTGAACCTAAATCCTTAAACAAAAAATAATAATAACTTCACATCCTTTGTATTTACACTTGTTTCCATTGTGTAATCAAGGTATGATATAAGATCAAGATGCATGCCCTTAGATGTGAATCCTAGGGGTGAGACCTAATCGTCTTGTGTGTAAATAAATACCCTATTAACAAACAAGTGAATTAAATCAAGTAATTGAAATAATGTAGATGATCCTTATTTAAGGAGTTACATCGTAAGTTAAATGTTAAAAATTATATAGGTACTCTAGCAAAAAGAAAAACCAATGTATGATTCTCACATTATGAGCCTTCCTAGAACTTAAGTTAAAGATTGAAACATGATTTTAATAAATGTGTAATCCTAAAGATATTGTGCCATGTGAAGACCCTATCTATAAGTTTTATATTGTGGTTCAATCATTATGTTGTGTCTTGTTATATGGGAACAAAATTTTTCCTTGATGAGCATCACACATTTTCATGTTATCTATGTGGGTTAAAATTTTGCAAATATATCATGTGTTGTGCATAGTCCTAAGTGATCTCTTGTAGTGTCATGTGTACTACAATGTAATTTAAAATAATTACTCCGACATTTTTTAGTGTTGTAATTGTGTGTGTAAAATGTGGGTGTTACATCTTTGACTTGTCTTCCTCCTCCCATGGTATTTCTTGCTTTTGTTAATGGAAAACATTCTCAACAAATTCTAAACACAAAAAAATGCCAAACTCCTTTTTAAAATTCCTGATAATAACAAAATGCCAAATCGCATGATTCAATAACTTTCTAAAGCAACTATCATAAACCCTTCAATCTTGGACACACATTTCACTGATATAAGTGATGAATATTTCACTGCACATTGTGTAAGAAATGGTTAGAAGTCAATAGAAAATTTTTATCTTCTCCCCATGCATTGTGCCATTAATGCCTATTGGAAATAAGGTGTCTCAACCTTGTTTGGTTTATTCAGTCAAGATTCTCATACAACTGTTGAATCACATTATCAGTTCTCTAAAAATAGAAATATGAGTTGTCAAAATATTCCCATATGAAATTATATCATGCAAGGACTATTTTTAGAGATATTATGACAAATTTTATGACATCTATAAGGGTCAAAAATAGGGGAGAATATTGTGTACGTGAGATCCTAATTTTATACCGAAATCTTTCTCTTTAATGCTATCCACCTCATGATAGGTTTGGCACATGGTTTTGTAAACCATAGATGGTTTCTTATATAACTGGAGGTCTATAAATTTAAGGGATGGAGAAGTAATTGATGTGGTGAGTTTTGCAAGTATTGTAAATTTGGAATCCTCCTAGAAGTGTTTCTGGTGATACTCCTGTAAGAAACTTGCTCTGCAAGTGTATGTAATCTTGTTATTAGATTTGAAATACATTGAGTGGGCTTTTAGAGTGTGGAGTTTTTTATCCAAAAGGATTTTCCCCATGTATATTAGGTGTTTTTGTTCTTGTTATGAATATGTTGTTGATATTTCTGTAATTGTAATTACTATGTTGAAAGTTTTTCATAATATCTCTCCTCAAGATTAGCGTAGGAAGTTATTTCGTTACTCTTAATTTCCTATCAAGTGGTATAAGAGCCTGATCACCTTTGGTTTCAGTTGTGGGTTGTTGGGTTTTTTGTGCTAATCTGGGTCCTGAGTGGGAGCTTGTGTAGAGAATACATTTTTTATCTAGTTGCAGATATTTTTTCAAATGGTGAGCACATTTGGGAGGATTTACGTAGAGAAGTTTTCTGGAACAAACTTTGAAATGTGGAAGCTGAAGTGGAAGATCTGTTGGTTGATCGAGATATGTGGGATGCAGTGGATGAGAAGGTCCATAGGCCTACGGATCCAGTTTTGGCTAAAAAATATGATGTAATGGATAGAAAAGCTAAAGGTCTTATTAGACTATGTCTTTTAGATTCAATCCTGATAAATGTCCCATGAAGAATCCACTTCAGAGAAGCTTTAGAAAAAGTTGGCTGAGATATACCAAGCTAAGTATCTAGTAAATAAGATTTTCTTGAGGAAGAAGTTGTATTCCTTTAGGATGGAAGAAGTTGGAAAAATATCTGAGCATCTAGAAACATTCAATACATTGGTGACTCAGTTGAGCTCGGTTGGAGTTAAGATGGATGAAGAAGAAAGTTACCAAACTATGTTGGTTTCATTTCCATACTCATGGGATAGCCTATTCATGGCCATTGGAGAGCACTTCAGTCACTCTAAAGATGGAGGGTGTTGTTGGTTCTCTACTCTTCAAAGAGATGAGAAGGAAGGTCTCTCTGAATGCAAAAGAGGCTTTGAGTGTTCAACAAGTTCAAGGAAGAACAAAATAATGAGGAAAGATGACAAGAAGCATGGCCATTCCAAGAATAAGGCGAGATCAAAATCCCCTGATAAGTCCAAAGTGATATGCTAGAACTGTGGTAAATCTGGACACTTCCGAAGGGAATGCAAAGAAGAAAAGAAAAAGAAAAAGAAAAAGAAGAAGCATGATTCTAATTCTGATTCCGAAAAATAAGATGGAGATGCCTTTATTGAAGCTTTGGTCACTCGTGCAGGTGATAATGCATGGTTGATAGACTCAGGTGCATCTTTCAACATGACCCCTAACAAAAACTGGTTTATTAAGTATGCAAACTATGATGGTGGTAAGGTGTATTTGGGTGATAATTCTTTCCTTGAAGTTTTTGGTCGTGGTATTATTCAGGTGAAATTTTATGATGGTAGAATTAGAAGTTTTTGATGGTGTCTTGCATATTCCCAGGACTAGCAAGAAATTTATTATCTATTAGCAAGCTAATAGATGCAGGTGTGCATGTACAATTCTCTGAAGTAGGTGTGAAAATGGTGAGAGATGCTATGGTGATAGCAAGAGGAAGTAGATTGGGTACATTGTACCAACTTGATGCATGCATAGTTGAGTGTAATAGCACTTTGGATAAAACTAAGCCAGTAACTATTTCACTGAAAAAGGAGAGGGTTTCCTCCTCTATGGATGGTTGTGGCTTCTGGGTACCCAAGGGTGCTTTGTCCACTAAATAAAAATTACCTGTAGAGAAGACCATGTCATGGCACCAAAGGCTTGGCCACATTGGGAGAGAAGGGTTTAAAAGCCCTACAAAAAAAGAACCTTGTTGAGGGGGTTGAATTGATTTCAATCTGGAGTTTGATTTCTGTGAGCATTGTATTTATGGGCAAACAGAACCACGTTGAGTTTTACTTGTCTACTCATAAGTCTTCATATATCTTGGATTTAATCCATTCGGATGTATTTGGTCCTGTTAAGGTTGCTTCTATTGCTAAATCAGTTTACTATGTTACTTTCATTAATGATTTTAGTAGGAGAACATGGGTATATTTTCTAAAGAGTAAATATGAAGTTTTTTAGTTGTTTCAAGAAATTTAAGGCTATGGTTAAAAATCAAAATGGGAAGCAAATTAAGTGTTTGAGATCTAATAATGGCGGTGAGTACTATTCTGCAGACTTTGACAGATTTTTTATAGATTGCGGGATTAAAAGATAAAAGAAAACTTCGTATTCTCCAGAACATAATGGAGTTGCAGAAAGAATGAATAAAACATTGATGGAGAAGGCTAGGAGCATGCTGATTGGATCTGGTCTAGAAAAAAGGTTTTGGGCTGAAGCTGTTACCACTGCTTGCTATTTGATAAATAGATCTCCTACATCATTGATTTTTGATAAAACGCTAATGGAGGCGTGGTCGGGGAAAAATACTTCAATTAGAAATCTGAGAGTTTCTGGCTGTGAGGCATATGCACATGTGCCTAAGGAGAAGAGAACAAAGGTGGATTCTAAGGCTGTCAAATGTATCGTCATCGGATATGGCTATGTTGTGAAAGGATACAAGCTATGGGATCCTATTGCACAAAAGGTAATATACTCTAGAAGTGTTAATTTTAGATAGATTAAATCTTTCCTTGTTAATTTTCAGCCAGAACAACATAAAGAAAATGGAAAAAAGGATGTGGTTCAACTTCCTTCTACACCTTATAAAGTTGAATATAGACCCCAAAATAGACAAGAAGTTGAGGAGAGTTCACCAAGCTCTAAATATTCATAAGAGGAAGAAGTGGAATAATACCAACCTCATCTTGTTCGAAAGTCTACAATGCAAAGGCAACCACCTGAAAGGTATGGGTATTCTCGTGATTATTAGAAGTGTATATTTGCTTTGATTTCTAACATTGATGAAATAAGATCTGTACAAGAGGCTTTCGGTATGAATGATGCAAAGTCCTAGCAAATAGTCATGGATGAAGAGATGTTAGCCCTTAAAAAGAATGATACATGGGACCCTTTTACCATTGCCTGAAGGTCGGAAACCTGTTGGATGTAAATGGGTTTTTTTAAAAAAAGATTGGTTCAGATGGAAATGTTGAAAAGTCTAAGGCACAGTTGGTTGCGAAGGGTTACTCTCAAGTTGAGGGGCATTGATTATGGTGAGATATTCTCTCTTGTTGCTAAAATGACATCCATTTGGTTTTTACTATCTATTGTAGCAGCTTATGACCTAGGGGTTGAACAAATGGATGTGAAAACTACTTTCCTTCAAGGTGATTTGGAGGAAGAAATCTATATGACACAGCCAAAGAACTACATGGTGAAAGGTAAAAGCAATATGGTTTGTAAGTTAAAGAAATACCTATATGGACTCAAACAAAGTCCTAGGATGTGGTACCATAATTTTGATTCGTATGTGTTGAGTTTGGGGTTTGTGCGGTCTAAATCTGATCACTATGTATATTTTAAATCCGATGGTGATTGTTTCCTAGTAATTACTTTATATGTTGATGACATGTTGTTTATTGGGAAAGGAAAAGGCTTGATTGCAGAATTGAAATCTCAGCTCTCTGCAAAATTTGAAATGAAAGATCTTAGTGCAGTAAAACCAATACTCGGGATGGATATTAGAAAAGATCATGAGAACAGAAAGCTATGGCTTGGCCAGAGTAAGTATGTTTGTTTGTTTTTACAAAGGTTCAACATGCAGGATTGTAAACTACATTATGTTCCTATTCGTTTGGGAACGAAGCTCTCGATTTCACAATGTCCATCATCCCCATCGGAGATGGAATAAATGAGTAGAGTGCCTTACCAGAGTGCATTTGGAAGCTTAATGTATGTTATGGTCTGTTCAAGACCAAACATTGCCCAAGCAGTGGGAGTTCTTTCTCGTTTTATGTCTAATTATGGAAGAGTGAATTCGGATGCAGTTAAGAGGGTCTTCAAATATTTGCAGGGTACATCAAAGTACTCTATATATTTTCATGGAAGAGGAGATCAACATTCCCTACGTATTCATGGTTTTGTGGATTCAGATTGGGCTGGTGATGTGGAAAGTAGAATATCCACTAGTGCATATGTTTTTACTCTTAATGGTGGTATAATTAGTTGGATGAGAAAGTGACAGGTTGTGGTAACTTTTTCCACTACTGAGTAAGAGTACATGGAAGCTACTCATGCCTGTAAAGAAGCCATTTGGCTAAAGCATTTGTGTTCAGATATTGGATTGAAATAGGGCACAGTTACAATGTATTGTGACAGTAAGAGCGCAATCTACCTTGTGAAAAACCTAACTTTTTATGCCAGGACCAAACACATTGATGTTTAGTATCACTTCATGAGAGATATGGTCAAGGATGGCAGGGTGAAGCTGGAAAAGGTAGAGACAGTTGCGAATGTTGTAGATGCATTAACTAAGCTTGTGAGCACAATGAAATTTAGGTGATGTTTCGAGTCTATAGGCCTCTCGGCCCCTTAGTAGTTGATCGATGATGGTATCTTTCCCTTGACCCTTACAAGGTATTCAAAAAGTGGGAGATTGTTGGAAATAAGGTGTCTCAACCTTGTTTGGTTTATTAAATAAAGATTTTCTTACAACCATTTTGCATTGTCAGTGCTCTGAAAATAGAAATAGGAGTTGTCAAAAGATTCCCATATGATAGTATATCATGCAAGGACTATTTTTAGAGATATTATGACAAATTTTATGACATCTATAAGGGTCCAAAATAGGGGGGAATATTGTGGACGTGAGAGCCTAATTTTAGACCGAAATCTTTCTCTTTAATGCTATCCACCTCATGAGAGGTTTGGTACATGGTTTTGTAAACCATATATGGTTTCTTGTATAACCAAAGGTCTATAAATTGAAGGGTTGGAGAAGTAATTTATGTGGTGAGCTTTGCAAGTACTGTAAAGTTTGAATCCTCCTAGAAGTGTTTTTGGTGATACTCTTGTAAGAAACTTTCTCTGCAAGTGTATGTAATCTTGTTATTAGATTTGAAATACATTTGAGTGGGATTTTGGAGTATGGGGTTTTTTATCCAAAATTATTTTACCCACGTATATCTGTTGTTTATGTTCTTGTTATGAATATGTTATTGATATTTATGTAACTGTTTTACTAAGTTGAAAGTTTTGCATAATATCTCTCCTCAAGATTAGCGTAGGAAGTTGTTCCATTACTCATAATTTCCAATCAATGCCCACTCTGATACCACTATTAGAAGCAAGAGACTGAAAAAATGTTAAATGAAATTATTAATAGCAAAGATGATTATAAATACAACGACAGAAGTAGTTATGGTTGAGTAACTACAGACGTCTGCATAAACACCTACAATGTAATATATTTGTTAGTTAATGGTAACACTTTTGGGGGACTCACCCATATTTGTTGTAGTTTACAACAAATTTTGGCACATCTTCAAAACAAATATTCTGTTTCATATTTAGAAAGATAGAAATAATTGCATTTTTAATAATATTCCTTTTAATAAAAATTTCTTTATTACTAGTAAAATGGCTATTCTCTCCACTATGATGCTCCAGAATCAGAACTAGGTTAGAGTCAAAGCATATAAGTGTTTCTTACTTGGTGGCTAAAAATATTTTAAAATATGACTAGTAAATAAACATTTAAAAATACTATAAAAACTTTTTAAAAATCATGTACTTCTTGACTCCCTTGCATCTTGGTATCGATAAGATCTTAAAAATTCTTGTATGGTCATTTAACATGTTTTTTTTCATGATTTGGTTGTTGTACATACTTTAATGAAAGCACAAAAACTAGAAAATAAATAGGACATAATTATATGCTTTGATCAACCAATAAAGTTTGGGTTGAGGTCAAACACATTCAATTTCTTCTTGACAACTGGGATGTCACTCATCACATAGTCATTTGGGTTTCTTTTTTATGCTCCTTCTTGATGTCACTCACCCCCTCAATCGTGCCACTCACCACCTCAATCGTGTCACTCTCCCCCTCCGCCTTGCTATTGAGGGTCTCACAAATGATGCTCTTAGAACTATTGGATCTCCTCTTATTGCCATTAGTGGTCTCCTCGCTCTTGGACCCTTCCCCTACCCATTGCAAGGGTTTTTTTTTCCTTCATAATTTTGGTGGAACAGGTTTGAATGCCTCTTAGCAAGGAAAATTTTCATAGTTTTCCCTTTTCATTTCTCCCTATGGGTCATCATCTAATAATCTTGAGAAGAAGCAATAGTAAAATCAATAACAAGATGAAAGTGGATGGGATCCTATCCCAAACTTAGCTCTTCCTTGTTTTGACTATGGTGATAAGTTACATAGCCCTCTGCCTCCTTCCCCAACTACCATATTTTCTATTGTAGCCAACAAATTTAGATCTTTGTTTTGTTTGCTCTTTTTTCGATTGATCAAGGTAGTTTTATTGTTTTTTGGTGTAATTGGCCTCCTTCTCAAGGCCTAGGTGGTTCAATGTGATTGACATTCTAGGGTGTGGGCTTTTCCACCCATCGTTTGTATGATCACTATTGAATATCTCTTGTTTTTATTAATAAAAGTGCACTTTTCAATAAAAAATAAATATTTAAATTATGCACCTTTCGAGTAGTGGACATCACAAAATTTATACATCAAACATTATAATTTTAAATAAATTTTTTTGATTGGCATAGACAACAAACACTCGACATGATAAAGAAATATGAATAGCATGAAATACTTCCATGGTAGGTACTACTAAATACGTATAAGGATTTTTAGTGAATTTAGCTTTACAATTCTTAGCAAAATATTGATATTAAATTTTCTCATTCAATTTGTAGATCAGATTATATGGACATGTGTAAGTATATATAATACATACAGGTGCATTTTGAAAATATTTCTCTATAAATTTATATAACTATTAAGCATAATTTCAAAGGTAATACCTGAAAATTGTTATTGAAACTTTATTTGACATGTATATGAGTGAATGTCAAATTTAAAGCTTAATTTTTTTTTTTTAGTTTTGATGGAAAATCCACATAAAATAAAATTAAGATAGAATATTTTATAATAATTATTAAAACATACATTTTATGAGACTCTTGTTTTTAAAAACCAAAATTGTGAACTTTGTCCCCATAACTCCTCTATTTTGATTATCTATTTTTAATTATTTATTTACCTACAATTATTATAGAATTGACATGTAAATTAATAATATTCGTAGACCATATATTTATTATACACAAATAATCTATGAAATATAAAATTTATTATTATTTATGGGAAGGATTAGATTAATGATATGGAATTTGGACATAAACACCGCATTTTATAGCCATATAAAAAAGAAACCTTCAAAAAATTTTGAATTGAAAAATATCATAATGTTGAAATTTCAAATATTATTTAAAATACAATAGAAAAATTTCAAATTAAAAGATAAGGCATGTACTTTAGAAGTAACTCTTTAAATTGTTAGTTGATGTTCATGTCATACAATCATATACTCTTAGAGGATTTTGAGTTTTTTTTTAAAATTATATATTATTTCTATAAATACAAGTGCACACCAACAATTATAATTTTAACTTTCTTCGAAATCCTTGTATCTCTATTGAATTAAAATTAATTTCTCTCTATAAGAGATTATCTTGAAAACTAGGCATATCAATTTATAATGAAGGAATGATTTTTAATTCATAAATTTTTATGCAAGATAAGGTAATTTAGGAATCCCAATTTCGAATATCTATTTAAACTAATGTTAATATTCATATAAAATAAAAACTCAAAAACAAATCAAATCTTTACGGAAGCACTAGAATTTATGAACAACATGTAGGTCTAAAGGAGTAATAGAACATGTTAAAGGTGCGAATTGTTTTTTCAATGGAAATAAAATAATAATAAAGTTTAATGTGATTTTACCATCCATTAAAAGTTTTGTAAGAACACGGTTTAAGCATCATTTGGGTCGTTGTAGTGATTATAACTTTTAAAATAAAAAACACTGCTTTTAAGAACCCACACATACAGAATGCCATAGCTTGCTGTCATAAAAATGATGTGGGATATAAAAAAAGGCAACTATACTCATTTATTATATTGAAGAAAACTGAAAGGCGAGCATAAATGACCTTATTATCTTTAAAGATAAAAAGATAAGGTTAGTTTTTCATTTTCATATTCTTCCATTCTCCTCAATCAAATGTTAATGGTTAATGAGTTTTGTTTAATAGGTTTAGGTGGTATTGAAAAATCTGTTTATTAATATCTTATATTTTATTTACTCTTTTGTTGGTGATTACGTTGCGCTCGGTAAGATTATGTTAACAAATAGATTGTTCTATTTTCTTTTTACATTTCTTTTTTCTATTTACGTCTTTTCATTTGTTATTATTGATTTTTATATTTCAGTTGTGATTATTGACTTTCATAGTTTATAGAGACTAGGAAGAAACTAATAAATAATTCAAAAAATAATATGAGATATGAAGGAAAGAAATTATACATTAGTTTGTTAAGTTGAATTAGGGCATGCATGGTAAGGGACATGTTTTCCCTAGACAAAATTAGTATCAGGGCTAGCCTCTTTTGAGTCTTTGGGAGGGAGGATGCACTATAGTGATGCACTGTTGGATGGTTTCCATGCACAAAAAATCCAAGGTTAATGACTTATGTTGCCAACTACTAACTAGTTATTTAAATACATTACAAATGTCTGTTACTAATGTAGGTTGGGCAACATGTCATTACTAGTATATGAATCTGCCACAATAAATATCTCTAAAATATTGGGTTTGAATGATATTTGAGAATTATAGAGTTTTGGATTAACATAATCAAATTTAAATGGTAAATATTATCCATGTAACATATGGTTGATGCATGTTGTTATTGTAACTTTTTAGAGTTTTAAATCAAGCATCATCTACTGTTGGATGGCCATAATTCATAATAAATTCTAATGTAATGATGTATTTCCCCAACCCCGACTCACTATTAGAATACATTACAAATATTTGTCACTATCTTTCAGAGCACTTATTTGGATGAGGAATGTGGGTTGAGTGGCATGTCCATACCTACTTTACGATTCTCCCATAATGGAAGTTTCTATACCACCTTTTGGGTTTGAATGATATTTGAGGATTAATGTGTTTTAAATTTTAACATGGTAAAATTTAGATAGTAAATATTATTTATGTAGGATATGGTTGATGCGTGCTAGTGCAATTTTCTGGGGTTCAAAAACAAGCTGTGTATATGGGACCATAAGCAATCCCTATCATGCAGTATACGTATGTTAATATAGTTCAAATTTGATGGCTATTTTTTTACTTATCAATATTTTTTGAATGATAATAAATTTTTAATTTTTTTTTGATATTATATATAAAAATAGGATTATTATAGATATAAATAATAAACATATAAATTTATGTAACTAATTAATTTTTAAAAAATTAAAAAATTATAAAAAATAATTATATTAACAAAGACAGATGAAAAAAACCAACAAAAAACTACTACTAAAAACTTGAAAAACAATCCTCAAATTGAAACTCTATCTAAATGATCATGTACCATAATATATAGAAAATGTCTTATCTGTTGATTACGTTTATAGAAATTCCTCTATATAGAATATCACTAGCAATCGTATGTGAAATGTATGATAGAGATCCTGAAGGGGATCTTTTAGAGGAATCATATTGGAGGGAGAGAAACAATGGGAAAGGAAGAGTAGTGAAGAAGAAGGGGTTAGAGGGCGGAGAAGTGCAAGGGTGGTGAAATAAAACAAAATAATAAATTTGAAATTGAAACATCCAAAAATGACATGACATTTATGTCAATATTTTGAGGAGGCATGGGTTGTTGGCTTAGATGATGAAAAACAACGTAAAGAGATATTTGTCAACATAAGGAGCGACATAAATATTTTTGGAAGTGAAACCATGTTTGTAGTTTTAGCCCTTGCATAAATATACACAGGAAGATGTGAAGTGGAAATATAATATGAAGGTGGTGACCTCATGTAAAGTTGTACTCATAAACAATAGGAAGTCATCCTCATTCAACAAAGACCGAAAAAATGGAAAGGTGTGGTTTGTTGAGGATTTTGTTTGTACATGGTAAAGAAACCAACAACATGGGACATGTAGCACTACCCTTTGAATTGGGCTTGGGGTGGAGAAAATAATGTGAAGAATCCATCGGTAGGGAGCAAGAAGCAGTGATATTTGATCAGAGGGGTGAGCTAGATTATGATTATTTAAGTCTGATCATATTTTGAAGGATTTGATCATTTTTTGAGTATTAGAACAATGTTATTATGAATATAGAGGTTGAAATACATAGAGAGGAGACATTTTCATTACTTATTTTGTAAATATGAAGGTTTAAATGTATATGTATATCAAGTATTTTATGTTCTACATATTCAAAAATTATGGAAATCCTATGTTTATTTTTGGCCAAATTTATTCGTGGAAAAACATTGTGCGTGGGTTTTGAAATCTTGATGTCATGGATTAGAAAAATGACATTTAATTCTCAGAAAAAATTGGAAATATGAATATATTTTGTCTCTATCTTTTTACAGTAAGCATCTGCACACTTTGAATTTCATTGGCTTTCACATACACTCTGTCTATCACAAAACATATAAACTTTGTATGTGCCACTATAGAATTGAAAAGAATGAGAAAGAGGAGAAGATAAATAATATCAACGACATGAAATAAAAAGAAAATAGAAAGCTAATACACAACCATATGCAATTTAATTTTATAAAAAAATAAAAAAAAAATATACAATAGCTTAGTTATGTTAAACTTCACCTGGGAACGTTAAGGATTTTATGAGATTCATGTTATATTTTTTAATATTCTGGTTTTATAAAAGAAACTTTGAGGAGGAAAAAATAAACAAGGAATAACTTATCAAGTTGAATTTCATCAATGAGGAGAAATTGCACAACTTGTTATGTAGAATTTTACTAGAAATTTAAGTGAGATTCTGAGTAATAACCGATAATTCCTGGGATTAGGGTCTTGTGAGAAGTTTAAAATTTGCACCGTTATGAAGGTCAAAGAAGCTACATGATAGCCTGTGAGATCAAATGTCATCGTGAATCCTAGAGGATGGTGTGCAATATAAAGTATGGAGCCTATATTTTGAGGTAGGGGGTTGTTACTGGGGCTTTGGGGGCCTACGATGGTAGGATGTGACAATATGTCCAACACGAATGGTGTCACAACCAGACCATTGCCCTCCCCTTTATATTATTTGAAATACATCTTAACCATAATTGTAATGCTTCAAAATTGAATAAAAAGATAAAAATAAATAAAATTATTAATTTCTCACACCTAAAAATTGTTAGGTACGCAAAGGTGTGTGTCAAATTTAACCTAGTGACAAGCCCAGGGAAACCACGTGGTCGTCGAGTTATTTTAAAATGTTAATATGGTTATGCTTTTTGTGATCAATGGCCTCTTTATCATTATCCTAATTTGAGAAGTTCATCCTTACTTTGACATCTTTATCGTTATTACCAATAATACTTATGGTAATACTTAAGAATGATTAGAAATTGAGAGGACTCTAAACAAGCAACAAAGAAAAATCATTGATCAAGATAAACTAACAAGGGCAATAGAATGGCTATTTTTGAGATTAATAGTAAACATAAATCCTTTAAAATATGAAAAAATACATAACTATCCTTATAAGAATATGATGTTGTTTTAATTGTCAAATGTGAATGCAGCTTACCACAAAAATGAAGTGTATAATTGGGAAATGAAGTGTATAAACTTTACCTGGGAACGTTAAGGATTTTATGAGATTCATGTTGTGTTTTTTGGAATTACGGTTTTATAAAAGAAACTTTGGGGAGGAAAACGTTGACAAGGAATAACTTATCATGTTGATTTTCATCAAGGAGGAGAAATTGTACAACTTTTTATGATGATTTTTATTAGCAATTTAAGTGAGATTACGAGTAATAACTTATAATTCCTAGGATTAGGGTTTTGTGAGAAGTTTAAAATTTACGTCATTATGAAGGACAAAGACATTGTAGGATAGCTTGTGAGATCAAATGTCATTGTGAATCCTATAGGATGGCGTGCAATATAAAGTATGGAGCCTATATTTTGAGGTAGGGGGTTGTGACTGGGGCTTTAGGGGCCTACGACGGTAGGATGAGACAATACGACCAATACGAATGGTGTCAAAACTAGATGGTTTCCCTCCCCTTTATATTATTTTAAGTATGTCTTTAGCATAATTTTAATGCTTCAACATTGAATAAAAATATATAAATAAATAAAATTATGATTTACTCATACCTAAAACTTTTTAGGTACGTAAAGGTGTGCATTAAATTTAACCTAGTGATAGGCCCAGGAAAACCACGTGATCAGTGAGTTATTTTAAAATGTTAATATGGTTATGAGTCTTGTGATCATTTACCTCTTTATCATTATCCTAATTTGAGAATTTCATCCTTACTTTGACCTCTTTATCGATATTACCAACAATATTTATGGTAATACTTATGAATGATCAGAAATTGAGAGGACTCTAAACAAGCAACAACGAAAAATTATTGGTCATAATAAACTAATAAAGGCAATAGAATGACTATTTTTAAAATTAATAGTAAACATAAATCCTTTGAAATATAAAAAATACATAGTTATCTTTATATATATATGTTGTTGTTTAAATTGTCAAATGTGAATGCAGCTTACCACAAAAATGAAGTGTATGATTGGGAATTGAATTACTCTAGATAGAGAATTATATTCACGTCGAAAGGCATCTTCAAGTTAGAAAGGGCCTCCATATTTTGACAGACTCTAGGGCATCAAATGGTAGGAAAATATCTACAGGTGACGTTGATGATGGAATGTGCATCGTCCATGTGTCGTAATTGACATGGATAGTATTGGTTTTCACGAGTGAATGTAAACAATATAGTTAATAGTTTTTCCGAGTTCGCAATACCCTTATCCAAACTGTAATGGGATGCCTGTTCCTTGTGCTTCGTGGAAAATATGTGGGTTTCACAAGACTGCAAGTCTTCTTGGAGGGTTTGCATAGAAGATCTTTATTTATTTTGGTTTCTTTATGCTCTGGAATTTATTCCCCCTTTCCTCTACTGACTTCATTGTAGTTTTCTCTCATCCTGAGCTTTTGAGAATGGAAGCTCTTCCTGCACTACTTCTTCATCTTTGTTGTTTTCAGTATCCCAATCTCATTGTTGTATGCCACATGCAGAACCTTTTCATGATATATTAATATCATGGCTTCCCTCTTACAGTGATGGCACATGTGCAACTTTCACATATGGCTTTTATTATTTGGGTTATCCATTTGGAAAGAAGAATAACAACTACCTCTTTGTCACCCACTGATTAATCAATCCTTCCTATGGGAAATGTGCGTGTTCATATGTAGTTCCATCAATGGGAAAACATATTAAAACACAACACCCATTCTGACTTGTGTCAATAATTTTCTGGCATACTTTGTGTTGGCCACCATTGGTGCTTCTACACTGGCATGCCTTTTCATGCCCATTTGTGTGCAAACATGACCCACATAATTGTAAAAATGGGTATTCAAGTACCAACCTCATCCTAGCTATGGTGTTTTTAACACTATTTATGATGGGTTCCACTTTTAGGATAGATTCTCTTTATAGGTGAGTAATTTTATTATTTTAGATGAATTGATTCTGAAATTTTCATTTAAAATTCAATCCCGTAATTTTATTATTCATTTTTTATTTAAAATTATTAAAATATGGGTGAGCTCATTTTAAAATTTAAAATTTTCATAATACCAAGGATGAGATTTGATGGCTGACCCCACCTTTCAAACCAAAACTCTATGACTTTAATATGTTTTGAATACCCTGTCTATATCTGTTAAATAATTTATTTTATTTAGTAATTTGAAAAATACATTTTTTAGATATATTTACAAGCATTGGATAAGTATTAGGAATTATTGGAGAGTTAAATATTCTTTGCATCTATCTGAGGAGAGTGAAGTGTCATGTGTTTTGAAGATGAACTTCATTTTCGTTACATAGCATACTACCAACGAGAGAGAGAGCGTAATGTTTTATGTTCTTCTATATGCCTATTTTGATTGTTTGGCGGTATGAGCTTACCTACACGTAACATGGTAATATGTTTGATGGATTGCTTCACATCCCTGAATAAGTTGAATAAAGGATGATCAAATGCAAGAAAATCCAATGCATCTACGCATGTATCATGAGGAGCGAAAAAGTTTATCATAAGAAAACATGACAACATTACATGAAATTCAACATTATCATGCAATTGTGGATGTTCATAATTGTTCTTTTTTCCTACACCCATGATTTCAGCCAATGTTTGTATTGTATTTATCGGTATTCTTTCTCTTAAAATTATTTCATTAATCATGCTAAATTGATATTGTCTAAAGGCCATAGACACAAGTCGCATTGAAAATTTCATAGGTATAAAGAAAAAGTTTCAGGATGTTATGGTTCAACCTAAGAAATGGAATTTATCCATGGTAGATGTATGCCATGTAATATGAATTTATTTTAGTATTTATCCATGATTTCTAAATAAACTGCATATATAATTTTTGGAGTGTTATAGTAATATTGATTGTTCTACAGATATAAAAAGGTTCTCCATCATATGAACCATAATATCCCTTGAACCTTATCCTATGAATTATATTTAATTGGATGATGAATATTATAATTCAAATAAAGAATATCTTTCTAAATAATTTTATAGATTGTAATGGACAATATGTTGGCATTTTTAAAACATGAAATTGAATAAGCATGTCATGGAAGAGAATTTTGATAAGAGAATATGGATTTCTTGTAAGCATCCAAAAAATTTATCCTTCATTGAAACCTCCTCATTTTATTCTCTTAGTGCCAAATACATGATTGTAGGCTTGCAACTAAGTTTGAAGAATCAATGTAACAAACTACTTGATAAGGATTATGTTTTTCAATTTGAGAAATTTATATTTTATTTATTTAATATTATTATTTGTATCACTATACTTATAGTTTCTCTCTTTTGCTCAAAGTATATCATCACATTTTACATTTGTTTCATTAGTATACCATTAATATATTTAAAATTATATATTTTTATTATTGTCATGCATTTCATACAAGATATATATAAGAAAATTGATTGAATTATTAAATATCATTATGTACCATATCTCATTTTAAAGATATTAACTGATATTTGAATTGGATACGAGATTGATTGTTCACCTAGTGAGAATTATTTTTTAAAAATCATTAAATAATTATGAAGAGTGATATCTAGGTTGTATGCACATAATTTGAGTCATTTAGAGATACACCGCTATCAAAATCTTCATATGCTTCTAAAGAGTGTAATACAATATTGATGCGCCAAAATTAACAGGAACTTGAAAAGGTCATAACTTGTGCATTGGGTGTCCATTTGAGTCTATTTTTTTTAAACCACCTCTTTTGATGTGACAAACGCACGTATTTGCAATTTTTTGGGCCCAAAATCCACTATCTTGAGGCAGAAAATTAGAATTTAAGTTGTAGTTCAGTTTTTTCCTATTTTAGGGCATTATTTAATTTTAGTCTCTTAGTTGCATTATGAGTTGGCAATTTGGCAATTCCTCTAATTTAGGCATGTAGAAGATGTGTGGAAATTTCTATTCCCATACGAATAATCTTGCGAACTTACTAAGAATATCATATTCTAGTTAAATGCTAAAAATAGTAATTTTTGCCACCTAGAGTAGATTTAGTCAAAGTTAGAGTTTGTTTGGCAACTCGAGTTGGGAATTGTTTTCCTATTTATGAAACATTGTAGTTCATGATTCAATAACGAAGAAGGAGATCTATTTTCTTTTGGAGTTCATATTATTTGTAGTATATTGAGTTTGTTTAGAATTTGGCTACATTAAATATGATTACCTAATAACATTATTTATTTTAAAAATATATTTATATACTTAGATTTTTAAGCTATTTTCAACTTCTAAAACACATTTAAATGCTTGGATATTTGAAATTAATTTCTCGATTATTTATTTTAAAGAAATATATTGGTTTCATTATGTTCAATCCCATTTATATTATCAATCATAAACCCCTCTTAATTTACACATTAGATGATGATATATATTTGTTTAAAATTTAGTGGAATTCTAGCTTTATCAATACTTTTGTGACTTCTTGTAGGATACAGTTCCTTTATCAATCGGTAGTGGCCTACCATTGAAAAGTATATGTAATGTTGTCACTATTTCTACACTGCCATTAAATCTACCTTTTTCTTCCTCCACTTTGATTCTTTTCGATGAAAATCAGGATGCCTGTGGGTAAAAAATGGATTCCTGGAGTACGTGTTTGACCAAAAAAATTGCCTCTAATTTTGGTAGAAGCGTTCCAAGATGTATGTGCCATGCCGGTATTCCTTATTGCAACATCAATGTTAGGTACATTAATTATCCAATAGGAAAAGAAAATAAAAGATGATTCACATTGTATTAAAAAGACGGAAAAATAATTAAAACTAATGGAAGGTGGACTGATATATCGAGAGTCTCCTCCCTTGTAAATATGTGTGTTTCTCCTCCTTATTATTTTGAATGATACTCACAAAATAGATTGCAATCCTCTACTTCATGTGTGGGACAAATAAGAGGCTCAACTAAATTATCTCGCCCCTTCCTCCCACTTTTGAGAAAAAAATCCCTTCGGAGCAAGTATGTGCTTCATGCTTGTATTAAGTGCTCACGTATGACAATGTTCATCTATGTCCACACCACTTAAAACAGAAATCAAAGGGTACCGACTGAACACAAAAATTTTAGTTCTACTTCTCAATTTATGTGGGTGTGTTTTAAGTAAGTGTAGAATGGGATTTGATAAAGCTCAAAGTCCTTTGGGTGAGTGAAAATGCAGGAATTCTGGGATTGGAGTTGACATGATTTGGTATCATTTGATGTGCCGGAAATGCTGCACTTTGTACATTATATGACACAACCACCCATTTTGCTACGTTGGCTATTCTTAGGTAAATATCTACTCTTAAGAGAGAGGAGCCATTTTTGAGCATGAGTGGTTGCCTATTTAAATTTTTGGGGAAACAATATTTTATAATATTAAATTAATTAATTAATCAAATGAAGATAAATAAATGAAAAATAATATATAACATAATTATCAGATAATGGTAATTTAATTTTTTTTAATCAAATTTAAATAATGCAAAAGGAACTCTTCCATAATTATTAAATATCTAAAACAAAAAAAAATATATTATAGACCAATAATTGTACATTGATTTTCACTATTGGTTGTTGAAAAAATGACTAATAATTGTTCACTATTTGATTAATGACACTTTTTAAGAGCCAATATGTGACACATAGCTCGGTCATTGGTACCTCTTTCAAATGCTTTATATTTTTTTTTCCATTTTAAATCAATTCAAAAACTACTTTTCCTTCCAAATTAACACGCGAAACGAAAACGCTGATGTGGCATGATGATACGCTATACGATGATATAATTTTTTTATGTTGACGAGACCCCTACATATATCTACGTGCCCCTAAAGTTAGGGTGCACGGTCATGGGGTCCTCTCCCCTATAAAAGAATATTTTTTATTATCATTGTTCTACTTAGTTTTGATTGCAGGGGGAAATGTCAGGTTTTTCAGCATTTACCAATAATGAAATAGCCAACATTGTGAAGAAGGATGCCATGCTTAGTCCGGTAGCATATTTAAATAGCGTTCTCTCACTCCTAATTAGAACAACTGCCTTTCTATTTCTAGATTAGGTAAAAATTCATTTCCTCTTCTTTTATTTGTATCAATTACAACAAAACAATATTTTTGCCACAATTTTTAATACAATGTTTATGTGGATATGGGGAATTTCAAATTTTTAAATTGTGGCATTGAAATTGTGTCTCACCCACATTTTGACATGTTTTTTTATAGTTCACCAACAATTTATTACATCGTTGTTAATTATAATTTATGATTTTGTAAATCACCTACTATTTTTATTTTTGTATTTTCTCAACAATTTTTCAACTTTGTAATACTACCACAACTTTAATTTTTTTATCAATTTTCTACAATTTCTCAAAAATGTGGCTTGTCTATATAGGTCCACATTGTAGACATTGCAGAATTTATAATTTTCTATATCTTTTCAACACAATATATGTAGAAATTTCAATATTTTTTTCTACAATTTATGTTACTACATATAAATTGTATGTGGAAACTACAATTCATTTCGACAATAATAATTTGTTAAAATATCTATATAAAAAATATAGAAATTTTATATTTAACAATTATTAATACGAATTCTTTTTGGTTATTTTATATGTGTATTACTTAAATAATATATTAAAATTTATTATATGTATATTTATTTACAATATATGATAACATTTTAATATTATATTTTTATTTATTTACAACATATGTTGTCATAGTTGGAATCATGGTATGCCACATTTATGTAATCCTCCAATTACGGAGGCTTTAGCAGGTTGGATAATGGTAGTAAAAATAAAAATATATATCTCCAAAAATACCTATATCATAATCCAAGAATACCTATATACATATCCAATTACGGAGTGTAATGCCCCCCCCCCCAACCTACCTTGTCTTGGTTAGCATTATCTCCTGCTAGGCGTGGGATGGAGGGAATTCTTCTTTTTATTGTTGTTAGGGGCCTCTTTGTGCGGACTGACTGCGTGGAGGATGGAGACTTTAAAGTATGACGTGATGGAATCCTTGCTGGTGGCCGCACTCACTGATTTTCCTGATTTGCAAATCTTTTTGGTTTCTTGTTTGACCTGCTTGCTATCCTCTCGGACCACGTGAGATCTCCCTTGGATAGTCTGCATGTGGAGTAGTTGAGAAGGCATCGAAATCTTGTCTGTCAAGTTCTTTTTCTCACGGTTTCTCCTAGACACCTCCTTCTTCCTGCCCTGAACCACGAATGCTTGTTTGCGCTCCATCAAATGCTGCAACAGATGAATTGCTACAGCGTGTTCTGGATAGTGGATTCATTGATGGTGAAATGAAGGTCTATCACCCTGATGTTGCGAGGGTGGGTGTGGGTTCTCAAAATCGTGCTGCACAGGCAGTATCAGTGGAGCGTAGAACTGAAATTCTCCTAGGAGAGTGCCGTGAGGAAGTATTTGGCTATATGCAGCAGACCTGATGAGATCCATAGAGGATGGATTTACGTTTGGTTTAGCCTTCGCGGACAGGGACTCCTTCTTCATCGACACGCAGGCGAGGACCAAGCTGGAGCTCTCGCCCTGTGATACGCGTTTGGCGTTGTCATCTAAAGCGTCTCAGTTGGCTATATTCAGGCCGTTTTGAGTGCTTCCAACAGGTAGGTTGTCCAGCTATGTTGTTATCTGTTCAATATCGACTGCATCCTCAAATTCGGGATTCTCCTTCAAGATATTTTCATCAAAATCAATTAAGTGACAGTGAGAGTGTTACCAGGAGACCCGATGAAATTTATTACAGAGATTCTCTACTGAGACCTTGCTTGTTCTACGATGTAACCCATGGAAGAGGATCTCATTGAGGTGGATCTGTTCCATTTCAGTGTATTCATGGAGCACAAATTGCCTTGCGGCTTTGCTCAACAGTCTTGGGTGTGCTTTGGACCTGTTTGGTAAATGAATCTTTGTATATTGTTGAAAACTTAAATTTGATAGTTTTGGTCTTACGTTGAGTTATTCCACTTCAGCTGCTCCACCAACTATGGCCTCTGTTTCTCATAAATTGGTTTTCTGTCCAGTTTGTAGGCAGCTTGTTTACCCTAATGAGGCTGTGCAAACCCAATGCACACATCCTTACTACAAGCCTTGCCTAACTTATGTGCTGAGTACTACTAGGGCCTGCCCTTATGATGGGTATTTGGTTACTGATACAGATTCGAAGGCATTGCAAGAGGCAAATCCGGTACTGGCTGATGCTATAGGCCGTGTGACAGTTCATTGCCTGTACCACAAGAGCGGATGCACTTGGCAAGGGCCTCTTTCAGAGAGTATGGCTCATGGTAATGGTTACCAGTATGGTTCATCCCCTGTTGTATGTAATAGATGTGGCACCCAGATTGTTCACCGACAAGTACAAGAGCATGCTCAGAATTTCCCTAGGACACAGGGCCAGGTTCAGCAACAAGAAAATGCTCCTCAGGCTCAAGGTGGTGCAGTTGCAGCAGCACACACTGAGCAGAATCAAGTGGTACAAGCTGGAGTTCAACAATAACCAGCACAAATAGCGTCCCAAGTCCCACAAGCTCCAGTTTCTCACCCCCCCAGCCTATCATCCCAGACTTGCACAAGTTTCTCGAAAACAGTTCAATGTCACGGCATCCCCATGATATTGTAAAACGAGGCTTTAACATTTACCCCATCAGTATATGGGCAGAGATTCACATTGCGGACTATACAATTGATTTTATGAAGACAAGAGCATGGCCGTTAACAGAGTTTGGACCTTCAGCAAGCTGAGGAAGAGATGTTGCGCTGGTTGGGTTGCTGTTGCAGGCCCCGTCCATCTTGTTATCGACTGCGGGAGCTTAATCAGGCACGATATTCTCTATACCATTGATTCTTATGCTGTTATTTAACTGAATCATTAAATAACTCTACTCTTCATATAAATGTCTCGTGTGATGGTATGCTGTTTGGTTTCCACTTCCCTTGCTCGTTTGTTTTTTTTTTGGCGTTAGAAATGATTGCGCTGGTTGAAGCCTTTTATATTGTTTTCTGGGTTTTAATAAATATTAGTTGGGTGAACTTTGTTCTTAAGACTAATAAAACAAAAAGAGGTGGGGTCCTGTAATGAAAATTCCCGAGTTCTTTGTGTTGGTCTCACGATTTGAATTTTTTATCAAACATTGTCGTTGGACTCAACTTTATAGTTCTTGTTTTGTTCTTATTCTTGTTTCGGTTCGAGATCTGTAGTTCTGGTTTATGTTGGGTATTTACAAATTAGTGATTGAGTACTGCGAGTGCATTGTGTATAGGTGAATGATGCTATTCCTGTCTCTATCCTTTTCTTTTAGTTGTTTTAGGTTCTAGTAACCCTTCCCGGTTGGCTTGGTGTGTGCTTAGCTTGACTGATTTTTGAATTGAGCCAAGTTGATATTACTTTCAACTAGGTTAGTTGCTTTTGTTATTTGTTTTGAATCACTCGAAGAAATACATTTATTCTTCGAGTGTCATGGTTGATCTTCATAATTTGATATCAATTCATGTTCACCGTTTGGAGATTGTTGTCTTTGGAATCACCTTCTCTCCCTTGGTGACTGTTGTATGTTTTGAGGAATGTAGCTGATCCTATGGAATGTCTTCTTTTGACGTTACTCACATTTCTTTTGGATAGCTTAAAATGTCAGAGGAAATACTCTTTTTCTTACCTTGATTTTGTTTCACACATGTTGGAGGATACGAGATCTACTTGATCATTAGTGAGGAAGTTTTCAAATCTTAAAATTGGGATGTTGGTTTTATGCGTAAGAAATTACTCTACGTTTTGCTCCGTAAAGATGTTTAAATTTCATTCTCCTGTGACTTAGAGGTTGGTGTGTTTGGAAACTCATTGGTTGACTGGTTTTTGTGATGATCGTTGTGATACGACCTCCTTGCTGTCATTGTAGTAGAATGGTTATGTGTTGACCAGAAAGGTTTAAGTCAACTTGTTGTTGACGACAGATCCTTTGGAAGCTATGTATCCTGTGTTGTGTTCTTGTGAATGATTGAGTAACCCTCTTGTAAGATTTATAATGGTTATGTTTGGTCTTGCCAAGTTTGTCCTTTTTCTTAAGACATTCTCTTGATTAGAAGAAAGTTTAATAGAAGGATTGTTAGGATAGGATGTGGCCCATACGAGGTCATTTGTGCATTTCATCCCTTTTCTTTCCAATTTATTTATTCTGTACTGACATAAAATTAACTGTTATAGGCACATCATCTTAATATTAATAAGTCATGTTGGTTTAGATATTCTCATGTCGATTGATTGTTTGGGATCTTCCAGTGGCATAGTGAATCCTTGGCTTGGTGAACTAACTTAAACAAATAGGGACAGATCACGTTTGAAATTAATTCTCTTCTTGTAATTGTTTTTGTTTCGAAATGTTATCTTGTTAAAATGACAGTCATTATTGTGATATGGGTGAAATTCACTATGATGTTTATTAACTGCTCCTATGAGAAAATGATAATTAAATAGAGTTAGTGCCGTCCCTTTTATTTAGACATTTTATGCTTTTGGACAACTCTTTAATTGCTCTTGTTTAGGCTCTTGGAGTATTGTTTTCTTCATTAACGGTGCTTTTCTTCCTTGAAACAGTTAGATAACAACATATTGTCTTAATGTTATAGCTTTTATCGTGCTCAGTTCTTGCGAACTGACATGTGCTAACAAATGTGCAGGAGGATTTCCTGAGTAGAAAAGAAAAAAAAAAGAGAGAGAAAAAGAAACACGTGTAGAAAGTGGATTCCAGCCTTCTTAGGAACTGCTGTTGTACGAATGTTTTTCTTTTGCTTTAAAACATTGGTATGGAAATTGTGGAGACTATTTAGAAGGCATTGCGTTATAATTTTGTATTGTTCTCATGTAGGTTGTTATCGTTTGAAAGTCAATTTGAGAAATATTATTGTCAATAAGATTAAATGAACTTGTTTTGACATGCGTATCCTTTGTTGAATTTTCACTTTTCAGAATATGATTTATCCTTGAATTGTCAACCTAATTATAATTATCTAAACTTGAATCAACTTACATCACTTTGGTTACCTTTGGTCATGTGTCGTTTGGTAGAGGACTATGTTTTGAACCTAGCAAAAAGAAAACAAGAGAAACAAATATACCTTGTGATCCCACTTAAACTAATCAACAATCTCTTATTGTGGTGAATCCTTAGAACGGTCTTAAGGTGAAATCAATGATTAAATCTTGGAAGATAATAAAATTATAATAAATAGAAGGAACTTGACTAAGAAACTCTTCGATCTATCTTACCCGTTGAAAATGTAAACAGTATACTTATGTCTATCTCTTCAAGTGAAGCCCAAGTGAAACCTTTAATATTTCTGGTTAGACTCTTGACCCCAATGAAATCTTATTAACAAATAATAAGATCTTAATGATGAATCCAATATTTAGACAGTCATGTACTGGAATAATAAAATAAAATAAATAAATAAATAAAAATGACCGCTTGAAAAGATGAAACATATATGTTCAAAAGCACAACGTCGAAAACAGATTGATGAAGTTAAGAGCCTTGAGAAATTAACTGCCTCCTCACAAATGAATAAGTTAATCAAGTAAATGAAGTAACCTCTTGCCATCCAATAATTGGTTTACACTGTATATTAACATTAACAAGGTAGGAGAAAATTCTTCAAAGGAGACATGAACTTCAGATTCTCCTATCATGATTTCTCTGGGAAAAGTAAAGAATGTAAAAGCACTTACAGCTAAAACATGATTCTAAAGAAACCTTCTGTGGGAAAACCTTGTTGTAAAATTGCATACTTTAGATGAACCATTGTGTCCTAAGTGTGTGCCTCATGTTTATCCGTAACCAGTGTGGGTCCGTGTTGTGGAAAGCATGTCTTTAGTTGATTGTATTCCCTAGAGAACTTGTGTAGTGTCGTATTATCTTCAAGCAAGTCAAAAAAAAAATCCTGTCTTTTACTGTGTTGTTCGTGTGTTGAATTGTTGGGGTGTTACACTTGGTATCAGAGCATAGGTTCATGCTCTCGAACCTATGGGCCGGATTGGTGTTGTATGGTGATGTTACATGGTGGTGGTGGTGTTACATGATGATACTGCATGATGATGATGATGATGTTGCATGATGGTGGTAGATATTGGAAGAGTAATGTGCTTTAAACGTGATGTGATTATTGTCGTAATTGTGATATTGTGAACGCACGTGATGTGTATGTCACCTTGTGCGTATTTGTCATCATGTTGATGTGTTGGGGATGGGAGTATTCTCTCTCCTTCTTGTGGATTCTATGAAGAGTTCACGTGTGAATTACTGTTTGTGGCGTGTGAAAAGAATTATAATGTGGATGACATAGTGTTAGAACATTGTGACATATTGTGATATGTAGGTGTATCAATGTGTTGTATGACTAGATTGATGTTAAAAGAAATGAGTTGTATCATGATGTTTTTACCATGTTTTGAAGAAATGTGTGTACCACCTTGTTATGTAGCAATGGATGTTATGTTGAGATGTACTATGTTCATCGTATGTATGACTGTGCAAATATGTAATGCTTCATGTTGTGATTTTGGGTCATACGGTGAGTGTATGAACCCTATCGTATGGTGATTGCACTTTGGGTGCAGAATGTGGTAAAGTGATGTGTTACACTCAGTGAATGTATGATCGTGATCTACCCTGTATATGTACCATATGTAAGATGTTATGGTAGTTATGTGTGTGCCACCGTTATGTTAGTGATGTTGTTGTATGTTATGTTGTGAACCTTACGCTAACCGACCCTGAGGGAAATCGGTAGAAGTGTATGTTGAGAGTGAGGAATGGTGTACCATGGGTCAATAACTTGAGCCAAAACTCGGTTTAGTAGACATCCTGTGATCCTTCCTCTCTCCCTATGTGGTTGTATGTATGCAACCTAAGTGCAACTATGACTATGTTCAGCCTTGTCGAAGTGGTGGCGGGATGATTCAGATAGAGGTGATGACAGTTGTATTATTGATATGTATTTTACGAGCTGAGGCTCGATGTTCCGAGTGCTAGCAACTCGTTGAGTACCCCTTGGTGGCTAGATAAGGCCACACAGTTATCGTAATGTGACATTAATATAAGTTGATTTTATTGGTAAATTGATCTTTTTTTACTTTATTTTGTAAGGACCAGCAGCTTTTCTTGATTGCCATGCTTTACAATTTTGGGAATTTCCTTGGTTTGTGGCACTAACATGGGGATTTTGATACTAACTATGGCTATTTGGCCATTTATTTTTGCTTGATTTTGGGTCTTCTTTTAAATTTGGAATTTTTACCGCCTTGCCCAAGGCTTGTACTTTGCCACTTGGCACTTTGATTGGATTGTTGTGCTGGTTCTATTGTCGTGATGTGTGGAATAGGGTCATAGGATGCACCATGGATTGGTTGGACCTATGGACCCGCTTCGTTGTATGGGGGTACGCCCCAAGGAGTTACATATAACTAGCGGGTTGTTGAACCACGCGTTATTATGTCACTTGGGTTAGGAGTGTTCGAACTCTATGTGTCTTGGACCATAGGGTCAACGGCCTCCTTGAGGGAGGCATAAGAGTTTGAGGGAGGCATAAGAGACTTGAGGGAGGGAGGCATAAGAGACTTGAGGGAGGCATAAGTTTGAGGGAGGCATAAGAGATAAGAGTTTGAGGGAGGCATATGATATTTGTGTGTATGGTTGATGTTCTCAGGATATATGTTGAGTTATTGTGATGTTTTGGTAGTGGTCTTTTGATGTATGTGTTACTCATGTCAGATGGATATGTGTTGTTATGTTGTGGTTATGTCATTGATTCCCTTGTGGACACTATGTACCTGTAGCATGGTTTGGTGTTATGTGAAATTTTTTTCATCGATGCAAATTGAGGAAATGTCTGGTGGATTGTAGTACTCTTTTGTTTGAGTATTTTGTATGTCAGTCATTGATGTGTGACGAGTACTATGTTATGTGGACTGTGCCTATTCTATTCCGTATTTGAGTAACCTTTTGTGGTGTAATACAATCTTGAAGTATTTACTTGTGTGCTTGTGAATCTGTAGGGTCTTGTGAACCTGATAGGGTGTTGTGTTAGCAGTTCATGTTGGGCACCCACAATAAGGAATAAACCACAACTCTTCAATGATGAAATTTTTAAAAGGAATTAAACTAAGAATATTGTTAACGGAAAGAGACTAATGAAAATAATAAATAAGAAGGAATTGCCAATCTTCACAGAACATTGAAAGTTAAAATTTCTACCAAATATTCCCAAGGCCACCCCACGGCCGTGCTTTAATCAACTAAAATCTTAAACCATTAGTGTACTCTTGCCTTCGCCCTTATCAGTTCCTTGTTGCCTACCATTTATTTTCTGTTGTGTTATGTTGCATCGAGGACGATGCTTTCTTAAGGGGAGGAGAATGTAATGCCCCTGTGGGCATCAGATTCCATTTCTGCCACCTTGGCCTCCTCCCAACCACCCGACCTGCAGGCTGTAAGGTGCTTTTTTGTGTCCTTGCGTGAGGGAGACGGGAGTCGGTGGAGTGTGATTGTCTTCACCTTGATCTCATTCGGATCCTCTATTCAATGCGTATGGGTCTACATGATGGTTAGATGAATCCTACAAGCTAGTGTATAGGTGTCCAGCCTAATTTTCACCTGCTCTAGTATTATCCTTGCATGTACCTAGCGTAGCATTCTTGATGGTTTGCAGATCTCACGCAAAAATCATTAGATATGGATATGAGTGAAGTTGTTGATTGCAAAAATCTCCTTGTACCTATGTTCCTGTTGTTTGGCTTGAAACCCAATGATCTCCATCCTCTTTGTAAGAAGTGCAAACGTGATTTCTGTTCATGTTGTTTGCTCCATCAGTGAGGCCAGGCAGAGTAGAGAATTGGAATCTGACAAGTCTGTTCCACACCAACATAGTGGATTCATTGAAAGTGAATATTTGAAGATCCTCTTTACGCTGCAACTTGATTGGCTTGCAAATAAAAGGGTGGGTGTGGGTTCTCAAAATGTGCTGCACAGGAGTATCAGTGGAGCAACAAGATTACGAACTGAAAGTTCTCCTAGTAGAGTTCAACAGGTGATAGAAGTTTTGGTAAATTGTTGAGCAACGCTCCTGTCAGAAAGATCCTTAGATTTGTGGAAATTTACGTTTCCTGTTTAGTTTCTTGTAATTTGACCTCGGAACAAATGCTTGTTACCTTCAGTTAGAAACTGTTGCAGGTAAAGGCCAAGCTCCTGAACATCTCAACCCTTGAATTAACAGGGACTGATAGGCAGGTTTCTCTAAAGCTGAAGTATTGGTTATATCTTAGGACCTTGAATGATGTCGCTTCCAACAGCTGAAGTCTGACCCATACAAGTTGTTATCTGTGGTGTATTTCACTGAGTCCAGAGAAGAGTAGACAATGCATTTCCTTCAGGCATTTTCATCAGGAAAGGGGAGTACAGTGAAGATGGACGATAGTGTTGCAGCATGGTAGAAGCCTGTTGAGCGCTTCCATTACAAGAGAGGTCGTCTACTATGTTGTCATCTGTTCAGTGTCGACTGCATCCATCAAATTTCAGGGATCTCATTCAAGGTGACAGGGCATGTTCCATTTCAGAGATATTGCAATGAACTTGGAGAAAATGTCTTGGGAGATTAGCAGGATATTTTTCAATCCAGAACATGTACTGAGTTTGTGTGATTATGCGACAGTGTGAGTATTACCAGAAGACCTGATGAAATTTATTGTTAAGTTTCTCTATTGATTTCTTGGTCTTACGATGTAACTCATGGAAGAGTATCCCATGGAGGTGGATCTGTTTCAGATCATAATATTCATGAAGCACGTTTGCCTTGCTGTAATAATGGTAGAAGCCTTGTTTGACGCTCCAACAAGTAGGTTGTCCAACTTCCTTGTTATCTATCCAGTATTGACTGCAAGCCTTGCCTAACTTATGTGCTGAGTACTACTAGGGCCTGCCCTTATGATGGGTATTTGGTTACTGATACAGATTCGAAGGCTTTGCAAGAGGCAAATCTGGTACTGGCTGATGCTATAGGCCATGTGACAGTTCATTGCCTGTACCACAAGAGCGGCTGCACTTGGCAAGGGCCTCTTTCAGAGAGTATGGCTCATGGTAATGGTTACCAGTATGGTTCATCCCCTGTTGTATGTAATAGATGTGGCACCCAGATTGTTCACCGACAAGTACAAGAGCATGCTCAGAATTTCCCTAGGAAACAGGGCCAGGTTCAGCAACAAGAAAATGCTCCTCAGGCTCAAGGTGGTGCAGTTGCAGTAGCACACACTGAGCAGAATCAAGTGGTACAAGCTGGAGTTCAACAATAACCAGCACAAATAGCATCCCAAGTCCCACAAGCTCCAGTTTCTCACCCCCCAGCTTATCATCCCAGACTTGCACAAGTTTCTCGAAAACAGTTCAATGTCACGGCATCCCCATGATATTGTAAAACGAGGCTTTAACATTTACCCCATCAGTATATGGGCAGAGATTCACATTGCGGACTATACAATTGATTTTATGAAGACAAGAGCATGGCCGTTAACAGAGTTTGGACCTTCAGCAAGCTGAGGAAGAGAAGTTGCGTTGGTTGGGTTGCTGTTGCAGGCCCCGTCCATCTTGTTATCGACTGCGGGAGCTTCATCAGGCACGATATTCTCTATACCATTGATTCTTATGCTGTTATTTAACTGAATCATTAAATAACTCTACTCTTCATATAAATGTCTCGTGTGATGGTATGCTATTTGGTTTCCACTTCCCTTGCTCGTTTGTATCCTTTTTTTTTTGGCGTTAGAAATGATTGCGCTAGTTGAAGCCTTTATATTGTTTTCTGGGTTTTAATAAATATTAGTTGGGTGAACTTTGTTCTTAAGACTAATAAAACAAAAGAGGTGGGGGTCCTGTAATGAAAATTCCCGAGTTCTTTGTGTTGGTCTCACGATTTGAATGTTTTATCAAACATTGTCATTGGACTCAACTTTATAGTTCCTGTTTGTTCTTATTCTTGTTTCGGTTCGAGATCTGTAGTTCTGGTTTATGTTGGGTATTTGCGAAATTAGTGATTGAGTACTGCGAGTGCATTGTGTATAGGTGAATGATGCTATTCCTGTCTCTATCCTTTTCTTTTAGTTGTTTTAGGTTCTAGTAACCCTTCCCGGTTGGCTTGGTGTGTGCTTAGCTTGACTGATCTTTGAATTGAGCCAAGTTGATATTACTTTCAACTAGGTTAGTTGCTTTTGTTATTTTTTTGAATCGCTCGAAGAAATACTTTTATTCTTCGAGTGTCATGGTTGATCGTCATAATTTGATATCAATTCATGTTCACCGTTTGGAGATTGTTGTCTTTGGAATCACCTTCTCTCCCTTGGTGACTGTTGTATGTTTTGAGGAATGTAGCTGATCCTATGGAATGTCTTCTTTTGACGATACTCACATTTCTTTTGGATAGCTTAAAATGTCAGAGGAAATACTCTTTTTCACCTTGATTTTGTTTCACACATGTTGGAGGATACGAGATCTACTTGATCATTAGTGAGGAAGTTTTCAAATCTTAAAATTGGGATGTTGGTTTTATGCGTAAGAAATTACTCTACGTTTTACTCCGTAAAGATGCTTAAATTTCATTATCCTGTGACTTAGAGGTTGGTGTGTTTGGAAACTCATTGGTTGACTGGTTTTTGTGATGATCGTTGTGATACGACCTCCTTGCTGTCATTGTAGTAGAATGGTTATGTATTGACCAGAAAGGTTTAAGTCAACTTGTTGTTGACGACAGATCCTTTGGAAGCTATGTATCCTGTGTTGTGTTCTTGTGAATGATTGAGTAACCCTCCTGTAAGATTTATAATGGTTATGTTTGGTCTTGCCAAGTTTGTCCTTTTTCTTAAGACATTCTCTTGATTAGAAGAAAGTTTAATAGAAGGATTGTTAGGATAGGATGTGACCCATACGAGGTCATTTGTGCATTTCATCCCTTTTCTTTCCAATTTATTTATTCTGTACTGACATAAAATTAACTGTTATAGGCACATCATCTTAATATTAATAAGTCATGTTGGTTTAGATATTCTCATGTCGATTGATTGTTTGGGATCTTCCAGTGGCATAGTGAATCCTTGGCTTGGTGAACTAACTTAAACAAATAGGGACAGATCACGTTTGAAATTAATTCTCTTCTTGTAATTGTTTTTGTTTCGAAATGTTATCTTGTTAAAATGACGGTCATTATTGTGATATGGGTGAAATTCACTATGATGTTTATTAACTGCTCCTATGAGAAAATGATAATTAAATAGAGTTAGTGCCATCCCTTTTATTTAGACATTTTATGCTTTTGGACAACTCTTTAATTGCTCTTGTTTAGACTCTTGGATTATTGTTTTCTTCATCAACGGTGCTTTTCTTCCTTGAAACAGTTAGATAACAACATATTGTCTTAATGTTATAGCTTTTATCGTGCTCAGTTCTTGCGAACTGACATGTGCTAACAAATGTGCAGGAGGATTTCCTGAGTAGAAAAGAAAAAAAAAGAGAGAGAAAAAGAAACACGTGTAGAAAGTGGATTCCTAGCCTTCTTAGGAACTGCTGTTGTACGAATGTTTTTTCTTTTGCTTTAAAACATTGGTATGGAAATTGTGAAGACTATTTAGAAGGCTTTGCGTTATAATTTTGTATTGTTCTCATGTAGGTTGTTATCGTTTGAAAGTCAATTTGAGAAATATTATTGTCAATAAGATTAAATGAACTTGTTTTGACATGCGTATCCTTTGTTGAATTTTCACTTTTCAGAATATGATTTATCCTTGAATTGTCAACCTAATTATAATTATCTAAACTTGAATCAACTTACATCACTTTGGTTACCTTTGGTCATGTGTCGTTTGGTAGAGGACTATGTTTTGAACCTAGCAAAAAGAAAACAAGAGAAACAAATATACCTTGTGATCCCACTTAAACTAATCAACAATCTCTTATTGTGGTGAATCCTTAGAACGGTCTTAAGGTGAAATCAATGATTGAATTCTTGGAAGATAATAATATTATAATAAATAGAAGGAACTTGACTAAGAAACTCTTCGATCTATCTTACCCGTTGAAAAATGTAAACAGTATACTTATGTCTATCTCTTCAAGTGAAGCCCAAGTGAAACCTTTAATAATTCTGGTTAGACTCTTGACCCCAATGAAATCCTTTTTAACCACTAATAAGATCTTAATGATGAATCCAATATTTAGACAGTCATGTACTGGAATAAAATAAAATAAAATAAAATTGACCGCTTGAAAAGATGAAACATATATGTTCAAAAGCACAACGTCGAAAACAGATTGATGAAGTTAAGAGCCTTGAGAAATTAACTGCCTCCTCACAAATGAATAAGTTAATCAAGTAAATGAAGTAACCTCTTGCCATCCAATAATTGGTTTACACTGTATATTAACATTAACAAGGTAGGAGAAAATTCTTCAAAGGAGACATGAACTTCAGATTCTCCTATCATGATTTCTCTGGGAAAAGTAAAGAATGTAAAAGCACTTACAGCTAAAACATGATTCTAAAGAAACCTTCTGTGGGAAAACCTTGTTGTAAAATTGCATACTTTAGATGAACCATTGTGTCCTAAGTGTGTGCCTCATGTTTATCCGTAACCAGTGTGGGTCCGTGTTGTGGAACGCATGTCTTTAGTTGATTGTATTCCCTAGAGAACTTGTGTAGTGTCGTATTATCTTCAAGCAAGTCAAAAAAAAAAATCCTGTCTTTTACTGTGTTGTTCGTGTGTTGAATTGTTGGGGTGTTACACTTGGTATCAGAGCATAGGTTCATGCTCTCGAACCTATGGGCCGGATTGGTGTTATATGATGATGTTACATGGTGGTGGTGGTGTTACATGATGATACTGCATGATGATGATGATGTTGCATGATGGTGGTAGATATTGGAAGAGTAATGTGCTTTAAACGTGATGTGATTATTGTCGTAATTGTGATATTGTGAACGCACGTGATGTGTATGTCACCTTGTGCGTGTTTGTGATCATGTTGATATGTTGGGGATGGGAGTATTCTCTCTCCTTCTTGTGGATTCTATGAAGAGTTCACGTGTGAATTACTGTTTGTGGCGTGTGAAAAGAATTATAAAGTGGATGACATAGTGTTAGAGCATTGTGGCATATTGTGATATGTGGGTGTATCAATGTGTTGTATGACTAGATTGATGTTAAAAGAAATGAGTTGTATCATGATGTTTTTACCATGTTTTGAAGAAATGTGTGTACCACCTTGTTATGTAGCAATGGATGTTATGTTGAGATGTACTATGTTCATCGTATGTATGACTGTGCAAATATGTAATGCTTCATGTTGTGATTTTGGGTCATACGGTGAGTGTATGAACCCTATCGTATGGTGATTGCACTTTGGGTGCAGAATGTGGTAAAGTGATGTGTTACACTCAGTGAATGTATGATCGTGATCTACCCTGTATATGTACCATATGTAAGACGTTATGGTAGTTATGTGTGTGCCACTGTTATGTTAGTGATGTTGTTGTATGTTATGTTGTGAACCTTACGCTAACCGACCCTGAGGGTAATCGGTAGAAGTGTATGTTGAGAGTGAGGAATGGTGTACCATGGGTCAATAACTCGAGCAAAACTCGGTTTAGTAGATAACATGTGATTCTTTCCTCTCTCCCTATGTGGTTGTATGTATGCAACCTAAGTGTATCTATGACTATGTTTAGCCTTGTCGAAGTGGTGGCGGGATGATTCAGATGGAGGTGATGACAGTTGTATTATTGATATGTATTTTACGAGCTGAGGCTTGATGTTCCGAGTGCTAGCAACTCGTTGAGTACCCCTTTGGTGGCTAGATAAGGCCACACAGTTATCGTAATGTGACATTATTATAAGTTGATTTTATTCGTAAATTGAGCTTTTTACTTTATTTTGTAAGGACCAGCAGCTTTTCTTAATTGCCATGCTTTACAATTTTGGGCATTTCCTTGGTTGTGGCACTAACATGGGGATTTTGATACTAACTATGGCTATTTGGCCATTTATTTTAGCTTGATTTTGGGTCTTCTTTTAAATTTGGAATTTTTACCGCCTTGCCCAAGGTTTGTACTTTGCCACTTGGCACTTTGATTGGATTGTTGTGCTGGTTCTATTGTCGTGATGTGTGGAATAGGGTCATAGGATGCACCATGGATTGGTTGGACCTATGGACCCGCTTCGTTGTATGGGGGTACGCCCCAAGGAGTTACATATAACTAGCGGGTTGTTGAACCACGCGTTATTATGTCACTTGGGTTAGGAGTGTTCGAACTCTATGTGTCTTGGACCATAGGGTCAACCGGCCTCCCGCATTGAGGGAGGCATAAGAGTTTGAGGGAGGCATAAGAGACTTGAGGGAGGCATAAGAGTTTGAGGGAGGCATTACTTGAGGGAGGCATAAGAGTTTGAGGGAGGCATAAGAGATTTGAGGGAGGCATAAGAGTTTGAGGGAGGCATATGATATTTGTGTGTATGGTTGATGTTCTAGGACGTATGTTGAGTTATTGTGATGTTTTGGTAGTGGTCTTTTGATGTATGTGTTACTCATGTCAGATGGATATGTGTTGTGATGTTGTGGATATGTCATTGATTCCCTTGTGGACACTATGTACCTGTAGCATGGTTTGGTGTTATGTGAGTTTTTCATTGATGCAAATTGAGGAAATGTCTGGTGGATTGTAGTACTCTTTTGTTTGAGTATTTGGTATGTCAGTCATTGATGTGTGTCGAGTACTATGTTATGTGGAGTGTGCCTATTCTATTCCGTATTTGAGTAACCTTTTGTGGTGTAATACAGTCTTGAAGTATATACTTGTGTGCTTGTGAATCTGTAGTGTCTTGTGAACCTGATAGGGTGTTGTGTTAGCAGTTCATGTTGGGCACCCACAATAAGGAATAAACCAAAACTCTTCAATGATGAAATTTTTAAAAGAAATTAAACTAAGAATAATGCTAATGGAAAGAGACTAATGAAATGATGAACAAGAAAGAACTTCCAATCTTCACAGAACATTGAAAGTTAAAAATTCTACCAAATGTTCCTAAGGCTACCTTGTGACCGTGCTTTAATCAACTAAAATTTTAAACCATAAAGTGTACTTTCTCCTTTACCTGTTCTTGGTTGCGAACCATTTCTTTTCCGTTGTGTTATGTTGCATCGAGGACGATGCTTTTCTTAAGGGGAGGAGAATGTAATGCCCCGTTCGGCATGTACCCTAGTCCTTCCAAACTTTCTACCAGCCTTGTTCTTTTATGCATGAGTATAGTCTCATCCTTTGTAGTACAACTTTTAAACATGGGACACCTACTTAGAGGAACACCACTTTTTTTATTGATATTCCTTGCGTGAAACGTGGAGTCAAGTCCCGCTGTCCCTCATTGGGATTCTTGAACCTGCATTCAATAGAAGTTGCAATTGAATTATTGTACATCATTTTTAAGATGAACTGTACCAACTTTAGTAGGTTTCTTTGCCTTTGCGAAATTCACTTATCCCTGGTTATCCTTCTTATGTACCAGCATGCTCTAATCCTATGGAAAGTGAACCACGCTACAAGTCCTTGGATTTGGATATAACCTGAGTTGTTGAATGAAGGCCTTCTAGAAATCTCATAGACTTGTAGTTGTCAAGTTCATTTCCTTCTTGGCATGGAGGGTCTGGAGCTATTAAAGTATCCAATGATGGCATCCTTTTGTGGCCGCAACTGATTTCCCCGATTTGCAAATCTTTGTTCATGGACTCAGTGACCTGCCGTGCAGTAGAAAGAAACTTTAGTGACCACACATGCTCATTTATTAAAATGTTGAGTTACATCTGCTATTCACGTGGTCTACCTGTTGTGTCTGTCCTAAACCACGAATGCTTGTTTGCACTCCATTAAATGCTGCAAAAGACGAATTGCTACAGCATGTTCTGGATAGTGCCATTGATGGTGTTGATGAAGTCTGTCACAGAGTCTGATAGTTGCAAGGGTGGGAGTGGGTTCTCAAAATCATACTGCATAGGCTTCTATCAGTGGAGCGTAGAACTGAAATTCTGGAGAGTGCTCGTGAGGAAGTATTTGGCTATATGCAGCAGACCTGATGAGATCCATAGAGGATGGATTTACGTTTTGGTTTAGCCTTCGTGGATAGGGACTCCTTCTTTCGACACGCAGGGAGGACCAAGCTGGAGCTCCTGCCAAGTGTGATTACAGGAATTTGGCGTTGTACATCTAAAGCATCTCAGTTGGCTGTATTCAGGCCGTTTTGAGCGCTTCCAACAGGCAGGCTGTCCAGCTATGTTGTTATCTGTTCTTTTTCGACTGCATCCTCAAATTCGGGATTCTCCTTCAAGATATTTTCATCAAAATCGATTAAGTGACAGTGAGAGTGTTACCAGGAGACCCGATGAAATTTATTACAGAGATTCTCTACTGAGACCTTGCTTGTTCTACGATGTAACCCATGGAAGAGGATCTCATTGAGGTGGATCTGTTCCATTTCAATGTATTCATGGAGCACAAATTGCCTTGCAGCTTGCTCAAGCCATTCTTGGGTGTGCTTTGGACTGCGTTTGTCAAAATGAATCTTTGGATAGTTGTTGAAAACTTAAATTTGATAGTTTTGGTCTCCGTTGAGTTATTCCACTTCACACTGGCTCCACCGATACGGCCTCTGTTTCTCATAAATTGGTTTTCTTGTCTAGTAATTGTAGGCAGCCTTGTTTGACTCCTACATGAGGCTGTGCAAACCCAATGCACACATCCTTACTGCAAGCCTTGCCTAACTTATGTGCTGAGTACTACTAGGGCCTGCCCTTATGACGGGTATTTGGTTACTGATACAGATTCGAAGGCATTGCAAGAGGCAAATCCGGTACTGGCTGATGCTATAGGCTGTGTGACAGTTCATTGCCTGTACCACAAGAGCGGATGCACTTGGCAAGGGCCTCTTTCAGAGAGTATGGCTCATGGTAATGGTTACCAGTATGGTTCATCCCCTGTTGTATGTAATAGATGTGACACCCAGATTGTTCACCGACAAGTACAAGAGCATGCTCAGAATTTCCCTGGGACACAGGGCCAGGTTCAGCAACAAGAAAATGCTCCTCAGGCTCAAGGTGGTGCAGTTGTAGCAGCACACACTGAGCAGAATCAAGTGGTACAAGCTGGAGTTCAACAATAACCAGCACAAATAGCGTCCCAAGTCCCACAAGCTCCAGTTTCTCACCCCCCCAGCCTATCATCCCAGACTTGCACAAGTTTCTCGAAAACAGTTCAATGTCACGGCATCCCCATGATATTGTAAAACGAGGCTTTAACATTTACCCCATCAGTATATGGGCAGAGATTCACATTGCGGACTATACAATTGATTTTATGAAGACAAGAGCATGGCCGTTAACAGAGTTTGGACCTTCAGCAGGCTGAGGAAGAGATGTTGCGCTGGTTGGGTTGCTGTTGCAGGCCCCGTCCATCTTGTTATCGACTGCGGGAGCTTAATCAGGCACGATATTCTCTATACCATTGATTCTTATGTTGTTATTTAACTGAATCATTAAATAACTCTACTCTTCATATAAATGTCTCGTGTGATGGTATGCTGTTTGGTTTCCACTTCCCTTGCTCGTTTGTATTTTTTTTTTGGCGTTAGAAATGATTGCGCTGGTTGAGGCCTTTTATATTGTTTTCTGGGTTTTAATAAATATTAGTTGGGTGAACTTGTTCTTAGTCTAATAAAACAAAAGAGGTGGGGGTCCTGTAATGAAAATTCCTGAGTTCTTTGTGTTGGTCTCACGATTTGAATGTTTTATCAAACATTGTCGTTGGACTCAACTTTATAGTTCCTGTTTTGTTCGTATTCTTGTTTCGGTTCGAGATCTGTAGTTCTGGTTTATGTTGGGTATTTGCGAAATAGTGATTGAGTACTGCGAGTGCATTGTGTATAGGTAAATGATGCTATTCCTGTCTCCATCCTTTTCTTTTAGTTGTTTTAGGTTCTAGTAACCCTTTCCGGTTGGCTTAGTGTGTGCTTAGCTTGACTGATCTTTGAATTGAGCCAAGTTGATATTACTCTCAACTAGGTTAGTTGCTTTTGTTATTTTTTTAAAAAATCGCTCGAAGAAATACCTTTATTCTTCAAGCGTCATGGTTGATCTTCATAATTTGATATCAATTCATGTTCACCGTTTGGAGATTGTTGTCTTTGGAATCACCTTCTCTCCCTTGGTGACAGTTGTATGTTTTGGAGGAATGTAGCTGATCCTATGGAATGTCTTCTTTAGACGTTACCCACATTTCTTTTGGATAGCTTAAAATGTCAGAGGAAATACTCTTTTTCGTACCTTGATTTTGTTTCACACATGTTGGAGGATGCGAGATCTACTCGATCATTAGTGAGGAAGTTTTCAAATCTTAAAATTGGGATGTTGGTTTTATGCGTAAGAAATTACTCTACGTTTTGCTCCGTAAAGATGTTTAAATTTCATTCTCCTATGACTTAGAGGTTGGTGTGTCTGGAAACTCATTGATTGACTAGTTTTTGTGATGATCGTTGTGATACGACCTCCTTGCTGTCATTATAGTAGAATGGTTATGTGTTGACCAGAAAGGTTTAAGTCAACTTGTTGTTGACGACAGATCCTTTGGAAGCTATGTATCCTGTGTTGTGTCCTTGTGAATGATTGAGTAACCCTCCTGTAAGATTTATAATGGTTATGTTTGGTCTTGCCAAGTTTGTCCTTTTTCTTAAGACATTCTCTTGATTAGAAGAAAGTTTAATAGAAGGATTGTTAGGATAGGATGTGGCCCATACGAGGTCATTTGTGCGTTTCATCCCTTTTCTTTCCAATTTATTTATTCTGTACTGACATAAAATTAACTGTTATAGGCACATCATCTTAATATTAATAAGTCATGTTGGTTTAGATATTCTCATGTCGATTGATTGTTTGGGATCTTCCAGTGGCATAGTGAATCCTTGGCTTGGTGAACTAACTTAAACAAATAGGGACAGATCACGTTTGAAATTAATTCTCTTCTTGTAATTGTTTTTGTTTCGAAATGTTATCTTGTTAAAATGACGGTCATTATTGTGATATGGGTGAAATTCACTATGATGTTTATTAACTGCTCCTATGAGAAAATGATAATTAAATAGAGTTAGTGTCGTCCCTTTTATTTAGACATTTTATGCTTTTGGACAACTCTTTAATTGCTCTTGTTTAGACTCTTGGATTATTGTTTTCTTCATCAACGGTGCTTTTCTTCCTTGAAACAGTTAGATAACAACATATTGTCTTAATGTTATAGCTTTTATCGTGCTCAGTTCTTGTGAACTGACATGTGCTAACAAATGTGCAGGAGGATTTCCTGAGTAGAAAAGAAAAAAAAAAGAGAGAGAAAAAGAAACACGTGTAGAAAGTGGATTCCATCCTTCTTAGGAACTGTTGTTGTACGAATGTTTTTCTTTTGCTTTAAAACATTGGTATGGAAATTGTGGAGACTATTTAGAAGGCATTGCGTTATAATTTTGTATTGTTCTCATGTAGGTTGTTATCGTTTGAAAGTCAATTTGAGAAATATTATTGTCAATAAGATTAAATGAACTTGTTTTGACATGCGTATCCTTTGTTGAATTTTCACTTTTCAGAATATGATTTATCCTTGAATTGTCAACCTAATTATAATTATCTAAACTTGAATCAACTTACATCACTTTGGTTACCTTTGGTCATGTGTCGTTTGGTAGAGGACTATGTTTTGAACCTAGCAAAAAGAAGACAAGAGAAACAAATATACCTTGTGATCCCACGTAAACTAATCAACAATCTCTTATTTTGGTGAGTCCTTAGAACGGTCTTAAGGTGAAATCAATGATTAAATTCTTGGAAGATAATAAAGATTATAATAAATAGAAGGAACTTGCCTAAGAAACTCTTCGATCTATCTTACCCGTTGAAAATGTAAACAGTATACTTATGTCTATCTCTTCAAGTGAAGCCCAAGTGAAACCTTTAATTTTTCTGATTAGACTCTTGACCCCAATGAAATCTTATTAACAACTAATAAGATCTTAATGATGAATCCAAGATTTAGACAGTCATGTACTGGAATAAAATAAAATAAAATAAAATTGACCGCTTGAAAAGATAAAACATATATGTTCAAAAGCACAACGTCGAAAACAGATTGATGAAGTTAAGAGCCTTGAGAAATTAACTGCCTCCTCACAAATGAATAAGTTAATCAAGTAAATGAAGTAACCTCTTGCCATCCAATAATTGGTTTACACTGTATATTAACATTATCAAGGTAGGGGAAAATTCTTCAAAGGAGACATGAATTTCAGATTCTCCTATCATGATTCCTCTGGGAAAAGTAAAGAATGTAAAAGCACTTACAGCTAAAACATGAATCTAAAGAAACCTTCTGTGGGAAGACCTTGTTGTAAGACTGCATAGTTTAGATGAACCATTGTGTCCTAAGTGTGTGCCTCATGTTTATCCGTAACTAGTGTGGGTCCGTGTTGTGGAAATCATGTCTTTAGTTGATTGTATTCCCTAGAGAACTAGTGTAGTGTCGTATTATCTTCAAGCAAGTCAAAAAAAAAATATCCTGTCTTTTATTGTGTTGTTCTTGTGTTGATTTTTTGGTGTGTTACAAAGGTGAATCAAAAGTTTGAACCATGAAATGATATAGAAACCGCATAATATGGCCATGGAGATAAATTTTACATCATTGCAAGGCTTGTCTAAGCATATCAGACTAGATTGTATGTCAGATGCTCTCCTCCTCATCTGTGTGATTCAATCTCTAGAATTTATCTGCTAGATAACTTGAACTTTACATTTTGCTTCTCAAAGACTAAATCTTTGGCCCTATTTATTTATTTAAATATGAAAAAGAGATGGACCTAGTTCTTTGCTTACAAATTTGGATCCTTTCCATGAATGGATGATCTTTGTATATTAATCATGCTCAATATTTTTCAGAGAAAATCTTGTAACATGTTTTGAATTCTTATACCATGGCTTAAAACATTATATTCCCTCATGTGCATTGCCATGATCTCAATAAATTAAGCAAGCCATAGTTGACTTTCATAAATTCTCTTTGTAGACAACTCACTGTTTATTCTTTTAGAAAGTCTTATACTGGATTTTTCCATAATATTGTTAGTTTTATAATTCATTTATGCATTCGAATTAATTGCTATTAAAGCTCAATTTCTCATGTACATATTGAGTTTTAATTGTTGCTACCTAAGATTATTTCAACTTACAAATGATGAGAACCATCCCAATCCAACAATGCATAATTTAAGTATCCCATATATGCATTAACATGGATGTTTCAAAAGTCCCTCTTCAACACTTATATCTCATGTGGCATTCTTACAATCACATATGAATTAGGGGTAAATACATAGGCTAATGTTTTCTTTTTGATGACAAAGTTGCTATTGTAAATAATTGTAGTCAGAAAACATTAAAATATATTTTAACATATGTTACTCGTAAATTTCAAGCACGTATATATTAAAATAAATAGAGTATTTAGTAATCTCGAGTTATATAAATTTGGACTGTAAGTAATATTAATATATTTTATTTGAATGATTAATATAGTTGTGGGTATTTCAAAATATCTATTAAGTATTTATTAGTTGTTAATTAGTTCTATTTTATTAGGTTTATGTATTATATATGCGTATTGAGAATATGTAAAAGATGGTATAAATATATTTCATGATCTATTTTTAAATGTATATTTACTAATTTAAAGGGCATTTCAATGTATTAGTGTTAAGTCTTTGTTGTAATAATGCTAGTTAATTAGAATTGTATCTAATTTAGAGTAATGTGAACTCTACATGTTCCTTAATGTAGTTCTTATTCTAACGTAATGCATGTGCATAAACATTATAAAATTTCAATGTTCTAGTTGACATAATAAATTAAATTATATATGCTCTTATTAAGTTTCTTATAGTATATTTTGTATCCAAATACATTAATATAGGTCATTTCTTAAATTTAACTTAGAAATACTATTTTCATGCATGATGTAAATTCTTTGCCAATATTTTATTCATCGACATGTCTTTAAACCATGGGATAGCGGAACTAATGTATTATAGACTTATGATGTCATATATATAGGAGTTAACTTTTTAATATATATGCTATATATATTTGTTAAAGGAAATCCTCTTTTGTAGAGTGGTTCTTTGATTTTTCACCCCTAAATAAATGTGGATTTATGTCTTTTACTATTGAAGATAATAATAACCTTGGACAAAGTTAGATAAACATAAAAATATCATATAGAGAAGTTTTACCTTAAAGTGTTAAAATAATATTTTCAATGGGAGCATGCCTATAAAATATGAATCATCTACCACTGACAATATTTGGGAGATGAAAGTTTATACTATAGGAACAAGGATTTATTCAATCTCCTTAATCCAGAGAATTCCAATAAAAGAGCATAAAATTAAAATCAGATCTTAGTGTTTTTGAAATGAATATGCAATGTAAATTTTTACACTGTTGATTCACAATAATTATGTAGACCCTATACATTATGTTTTCATGTGGGTTTTTGTAAAATGTCTTATGTTGTTATTCTAAATATTGTTTTAAATATGATTTGGTCATGTTCAACAAGTAATGTATCCACCAAATAGGTTCGTTTGTACATTGTGAAAAAGGTCTCTTTTCAACCTTTGTCATATGTTAAAGATGACCTTGATTTTTTTAATAATTATTTAGTAAGGTTAGAATAAATAAGGATTATAAGTGATAAAAGATTCCAACATTAATTATAACTCAATTCCCCCATTGACGATGGTAGAATTTGATCAACATCTATGTGGATCAAGATTGAAACTTCCTTTAGGAGTGTTCTTTGTTCTAACCAATGGACTCATAATCTATCACAATGATGGAAATTTGACATCCTCTGATGCATTCGAATCTTTCAAGTCACCCAAATTAATGGAGGATACTAGTAGGAGTGAAAATTAACAGTTGTTAAAAGAAAAAAAATGTTAACTCTCCCATAATGAGATTTTTATCCCACATATGAGTCCTCCAGTGTAATCTATGTTTTAACTTCTTTAAGTGGTGATGCAATCATATTTTGTATATATATATCTATCTATATTTATATGTAGACACACACACACACACACACATAAAACACACACAAGTTTGTAATAATTTTGTATTTCTATCCTTTTCAATGTCATGTTGGCTTCACTTTCTGTCACGCTTCATAAATTGATCCAGTCTTAAAGGGATTTTTGTCATAAAAAAGGTCCTTTCAAAATCCCCATTTTTACCCCTATTCCAAAAAAACATGTAATAAAAATATTAGAATTATAAGATTCATGTGGAATGATGCATAGAAAACACACATTCCTAATAGGTGTCCCCTTCAGATGCTTCCAGGACTTCCTCTGGGGAGTTCCATGGGAGGCCATAGATATTGTTCAGGCAGATATTTCTGATCTTGACCAACTTGTATGGATCTTCAAATAACTAGGGCCTCAACAAAATAGCTAGGACCATAATATCTGCATTTTGCAAGGATGTGTCAACATCTCATATGGGTCAACCCCTCATTGATAACCATCAACTATGGAACCATATAAGGCAAGGAAACACTACCTCATTTATCTGATCCTGACCAAATTCTCTGGAACTGGGAAATTAAGTGGGAACACTGGAAACAATTGCTACATGCAAAAGGCACAACCACATTCTTCCCTAGGAATGGATCTGTAATAGCACTTTCCTTCGTCAACGACTATGGAAAAAAATTTCTCTTAGCCTTATGTCATCCCCTAAAGACTCTGGTTCTATTGGGTAATGAATATCCCTCATCCAAAAGAACTTTCAAAGATTTATTATCCCAAGTATCTTGCAACAAGAGAATTTTAAGTCGAGCTTGGTGGTCATAAATGTAATGGTTTTCATTAAGGGGGACCTCAGTAACATTAATGTCATAATATCATATCCTATGTAGAGAATGACGTGCATTTTAGTCCTCTTTGAAGTTGCCAACATTGGTGAAAAGTAACGTGGGTTACAACTTAGCTAATGTTTGTTATCTACTAAGAGTGGGTCTCATCCATGGGATCTTGGGTATCTGAGATGCATGATAAAAGAATTTAGAGGAGATTTTCATGAGTGATTATAAGCTCAGGACTTGCATAAACTCAAAGAGTTTCAGACATTTTGCAAGTGTACTAAGTTACAAATCCCATATTTGGAGTAGGTCCAACAAGGACATAGAGGGGATAAGACTGTATAGATCCATCCCTATCAGATTTGTAGGTCCTACCTTAGGTGATTAAGAGATCATAATCTCCATATGAACCATCATCATAATTGGATATCTCCTGTTTTACATGTAGTGCATCCTTCAGAACCTTCTAAAATAGTTCCTTACCCATGTTAGGACTCATTCGTTTGTAGAAAAATTAAGTCTTGTTTAGATCAGTTAATTGTACTGCAGTATATAAATGCATATTATGATTATATAATTTTTGGAAGTTACTTATTTAGAGGGTTTATCCACCTATTGATAGGGTAGTAGACCCACTAGAAAACACTACCTTACATATGGAAGATCTCCCAAGTGCAGATATTGGATCCAACGTTGGGGTTTCATAAAACATAAAAATAAGTTATTCCCCATATTTTTAGAATTTTCCCACTTGTATTTGCAGAGAAATCAATTTTTGAAAAAATCCCACTGCCTAATGGAGATAAATTTTCTAGCTAGTCATTTACTAACCCTGACTCACTCTAAAAATATTTTCATAATCCCCACCTCCCCATTATAGCAATCTCTCTGAAAATTTTCACTATGGACCCTTTCATTACACCCATTTTGTGATCCCACTCCCATATGCACTCAAAAACTATATAATTCCACCCTCACCCAAATTTGATATCTCTTGCCAAAAATATATTCCCATGATTCTTTATAGTATCGCATAAGGTTATAATTCCATGGAGTAACCCAACACTCTAGGACTCGCATATCTTGATCTGTAATGCCCACTCCTCTTCAACACTTGTTTTACTATGATTTTGATTACTAGTTGAATATAGACTTGGATCTTATTATGATTATTTTGTTTACCATGACTATTAGATGGTAGATACTTATGGATATGTTGTGATTCGTAGTTATGATTTTTATGGACTCTTAGGTCATGGATAGAGTAATTTATATTGACAATGATGAGGTGTTGTTATTTTATATATGTACTGACATTCACTATTATTGACATATTGATCATGTTTTGATGTTCGGACCAGTCTTGTGATCTCATTGATGCATATAGAAACGGTAGAATTGAATGGTTTTTTTTGAAATTGTAAATGAATTATAGCATTGCTTAGCTTTGATGATGATCTATTGTGTGATATGATGATGTTTATTGATGAATTTTCATGTATTTTTTTTATCATTGATGTACTTGATGTGGTCACGAGGCCGAAGGAGGTATTGTTTGATTTTTGTAGGAAACTCGTATCACAACAAACAAGAGAGGGTTATGAAGACCAACCATAGAGAAATATTGGATGGATGCAACGAAGGTCACCATGGCATGTATATGTTCATGTTAAATTGTTATGTGTTGATAGGTTGTTTAGGAGGTTCCCATGGGGGAGGGGGTTAACCTCAAAATGTGACCATGGGCTATGAATGTTTTCCCTTTTCTTTTTATGTTATTTTATTTTTTTATTTGGAGTATGGGATTTATTATTGTAGTGTAATTTGACTTTCATTATTGGTGAATCAATGTGCTCTGATTTAAGTTGGTAAATAATGTTTGTTAATTTAATTTTGGATGGGACAAAAGGGGACATTTATTAGAGTAGTCTGTCCTTTGATTTTTGTGATTTGAGTTTATTGTACTTGATTTCAAGTGTTGTGTATTCAACCTTACATGTCAAAATCAGATTTGGGCTTAAGGGCCATTTTTGGGGGATTTTTGGACAAGTTAATCTTGTCCCACACCTCTTAATTTCATCTACCAACCACACCTATGGGTTCCTGGGTTAAAAGGTGATATTTATTCAACATTTTTACATGATTTTAAAATTATGTCCTTTAGAGGTGTGTATGTAAAAAGCTTATCATTTTTATCAACCACCAATTTATTAGCCTCGGGGTTGATGTTTGACTTGTGATGTGGATTTGAAGATAAGTGATGTGGCATCCTATATGGAGCCACATCACCTTCCTCTTCTCTTTTTCTATATATGCAAGTTTATTTATTGGTTAGGGGGTTACTTCATTTTATTGTGCACTTGTAATATGTGAGTTAGAGAGTTGAGGTGCTTGCTTGGAGTCTTGGAGTTGGATTTGAGCACTAAAGGATCTTGAAATGTGATTTTGAAATAAAGTTCTTGCTATGGAAAGGTTGGAACTATAGCCATGCTATTTATTTTTGTATATATGCGTGTGTATGTAAATGAATGGTTTTTTGTGCTTGTTTTGAGGTCATGGGTAGAATTCCTTAGGTATGTTGTAGGAGAAGGTTTATGGAGATCTTAATTGGAGGGAGGAATAAGATTATTGTTATATATTTTGGGAGGGAGTTGGGTTAGGTAACCCACCTTTTTAGATAAGAAAAATGCTTACTTTTCTTATATGTTTTATTGAAGGAGACATAAGAGATTGTGGGGAGGCATAAGAGATTGTGTGAGGCATAAGAGGATCTTGAGGGAGGTATAAGAGTTATGTAGGGGTTTTTTTTGTGGTTCGGAGGATTTTAAGGTGGGCACCGAATCCCACTGGTAGGCATAAGATATTTCCCCATATTTCCTTGCTCCATTGGAAGAAGTTGTGAATAACTTGTGAAAATTTCCGTTGGTTGTATCCATTTCTTATTGCACTTTGGTTGCAGCTTGAGGTCCAATGAGGAGGATAACTTCTCCTGCTTCTTGGATTATTGGTTGGGTGGAGAGTGTTTCCTTCTCCACTATTTTTTTGTTGTGCTTGAAGTGAAGAAACTGGTCGAGTTAAAGTTAAATATTTGGAACTTAAAACCTTTTGTAGAAGACAAAAATGGAATCCTATACTTGTAAAAATCTTGCCATGTTGTTTCGACTTAAAGTGGAAGGCTTGTAGTGTGTATTTGAAAAGAGTTATACTATTAATTTTTATTTATCAAGTTGTAAAGTTGAATAGAGACAACTTATATTTGTGTTTTTTTTTTGCTGGAAAAGAAACTCTCAGAATTTTGGAATTTATTCAAGTTGTAATATATAATTTGGAAATGAATGTTGTATTTTAAGAAAGTGTTGTTGAGTTATTTTTTTATTATTGGAAAAATTGGAATGAAAAAATGAGTCTATTTGAGTGTATTATATCTCATTTTCCTTCCAAATAGTATAGGAGAAAAGAATGGGTTGAAGTTGATATTATACTCTAGTTTTATACTTCATTGCAAAGGAAATAATGCTAAAAAAATTAGTATTTTAACCCAAAAAAAGAATAATAGATTATGTATATTTAAATGTTACATTTTATTGCAAATGAAAGAATAGAGAAACGAGTTTAGTTGAGAATGTAATTCCTCTTTACTTTCTCCAACTAGATTGTGCAAAGAAAATCTTGAAGTTGATTTAAAATAAAGAAATGACTCATCTTAGTTTAACTATTGCTTGTAGGCACCATAATTACATTTAAACTTTCCATAGAAACCAACCCAGGTAGAAAATATTTTGGAAAAATCATGAAATTTAGATTCTGTTTTCGGGGAATAGAACTGACACCATGTCCAGAGCAATGGTTTCAGAACTGCCGGCTTGTGTAGAGCGGACACTTTCAAAATTGTCACCCAGGAGGGCAACGGTCACATGATCACTGGCTTGTACAGGGCAGCAATTTTGTCACTTTCGATGGAAAAATAAAATTTACGACCTGTACAAACCTAGAATGAATTTAATCAAAATTAGAACTTTAAAAACTCCAGAATGAAACTACCAGAAACTCATAAGGGAAAAAACAAATTTGTTTAAGTAAATAAATCCACTTCAGGGAATTCAAATGTATATAATCTCATATATCTAATGGAATGGGGGTTTCCCAAATGATGAACTCAAAGATGGAAATAACCAAATATCAAAAATGGATTCATGGTGGAATCTCTACAATAAACAAATAGAGAACTTTGCAATAATAAACGAAACTAGGTAAAGAATGGAGTGGGGAAAAATTTCCCATTTGCAAACTAGATCCAAAGAAAAATATTTCCATGGCTTCACTTCTTACTTTCATGGTCCCCACTCCTCCAACCTTTAAAACAAAGAAAAAGAAAGAGGAAAAATGAGGAACTAAGGCAAGACAAAGGCTAAATGAAATCCATAAGGATGATTATGGTTAGAATGGAAACCTAAGATCTAATGGCCAAAATTGAATCAATCCAAGGGTAGGAGATCAACCCTACAATTGTTAGGTGAGGGTATTTTGTGGGATTTTGAATTAATTAAATACATGTGTAACTTGCGAACGGGGCAACTTAGAGCCTTAGAGTGTTGAGTTAAAATGTGGTCCTCCTAGAATGTTTCAGTAAATGATTAAATTGAATTAAACTGTATAATTTAATTAACGGCATTGTGAAAATATATTAGGGTTAATGAATTAAGGTGATTAATTTAATGAAGGGCCATTATTTAATAAAAGTGGATTATGGTTATCAATTGAATAAGGGAAATAAATTTAACCAAACAAATTAATTAATGGATACACCACTAAATGATTATAACCAGAAATATCTTTGGAAGCAGATTCATAATACTTACTTATTAATATAAGTTACATCAACCTAATGTAATAAATAAAATTATAGATAGAAGCTAGATAAATGCACTCTAGGGATAACAAACTTGCAAAAAATAATTATTCCGTAAATTTCGTAATTAATTATTGGGTTTTTATCTTGGGTTTTCTGTGGAAAAATGTGGGTGTTATAATATTGATTTGGTGATTGATTTGGGTAATACGGTGATAGAGGCATCGTAGGTCTATGAAAGGGAGAGAAAGAAGATCATAGAGTTGTTGGTCCTTGATGTCGTGGACAAAGTATCAAATGTTTGCCACATCAGCCACCCAACAACACAAAATATTAATGATTTTTTTTGCTTGATTCAAAACCGGTGACGTGGACCTGGGAAATAAAAATATAACGGTTGAAAACATTAATGGTGGGGATAGCCCCCTATTTCAAATTTGAATGAACAAGGCACAATAAATATTGACGTGGTTGTCCATTTAAAAATGGATCTACATGTGGTTTCAAACGATAAGGATGGAGCATTAGTTGAAAAGAATATGAACAACACGAATGAAATTATATTTCATCCTAAACAAGGAAATGTGGTCCCTCTTACCTCGAGATGCATGGGGAAGGGAATTTCAAATGAGAATGTTGTTGATAACTTTGAAGCGCTATTGTTGGATTCTGTGCTCATCAATTTGGAGTGAAAACATATTAAAATTAATAGAGTGGCAGTCCAAGTTGGGGCCACAGTTAACGTGAATAGTACCATCAAGGAAACGAGTCCCCTTACTAAGAACGCCAATGTAATCTTGGTTTTTTCTGAGTCTCTTTGTAAGGTTGACATCACTGCTTCATTTGATGGGGAAGATGGATGGAGAAGGTTAAAAATAAAATACCACACACCGCTCATCCCGCCATGACCCAAAGTCATGGTAGTAAATTATAAATTCCCCCTATTGATCATGTTCAAGTTTTGTTTGCTTCCCTTAGTTCATGATTATACTTGAACTAGTTTTTCGGTTTTTGTTTTCCTTTTTGGGGTTTCCATTGTTTACAACTGTGGTATTTTTGTAATTTGGCTATATTTTGGCTTTATGTTTGTAGTTCACCCACTTCTTTTGTGCTTCCTCGCTCTTTCTATCTTCTTGGCCTTTTCTTTATGTTCTGGTCTTCATGTTACTTATGGATTTTGAGCCTCTCTATAATCTGGGGTATGGTCCCCTTCAAAAACCCATTTTCCCTTAATAAAAAATATTAAAGTGGAATTTGAACCTTATTTCAAATTCACAAAAAAATAGTAATATAAGGTTTCGACTCAATTATAAATTTACATTAGTTTAGTGTAAATATGTTATAAATACAAATATAATAGATAGTATTTATAATGAAGTTTACACATTTTTTTCTAAAATTTTGATGATGTCACATTTTTTTCATTATTTAATGTGGTATTTCCACAATACTATATTGTTATTATAATTTTAAATATATATAATAATAAGTATATCAATTGAATAATATGACATTTCAACACTATTTGAATTTTTTATTTTATTTTATTTAAATATATAAAAAATAAAGTTCAAAATAATACTACCTTTTCACATTAAAATAGTTTAATATTAGTATTCTTATAATTAATTCATGGATGAAGTAACTGCATAATGACTACGAAGAACCCTAAACGACACTCTTCAAACCAAAGCGATGGATTTTCTAATGACATCCATGGAAAGGAATGCAACGGACATGGAGAAGGGAAATAAGATCTTCGATTTCAAGGATCTGCGAACCCTTGCCTCATTGGAAGGTCGACTGGTGATGGCGACTAGGTGAGTTTAGTTCAGGGCCGTGGGGAAACTTCAACCCTGAAATATTTTTTATGGATCGGCCTTTCTCTTATAGTGAAACATGGAAAAAGTGGATGAGGCTTTGACCCACCCAAACTTGGGACTGCTGGTAAAAATAATGGTGGTAACGAGAATAGGAACTCCAACCTTGAGAGTGGAGGCTCCACAAATGCCCATTATCCTCTTACAAAGGTTGCTGAGTCATTAGATGTGGGCGATGCTTATAGATCTGGGTGTCCCAATCATGGGAAATCTCACACCCAGAATGGGATAAACTCCATATCTAGTGATGACAAATCTGAAGGAGGGAAACAGGGTAGTAGAGCTAGATCCTACACTTATGTGGTCTCCAAACAAAAGGAGAATGCCAAAATTATTGACAAGAATTTAACACCATCACAGATGACTCCCGTGCTGAAGATAGAAAAATATCTACTACAAAAGGTCCTCAAGGAAGAGGAAAACCTATCCCATCTTGGTCTCATTTGCAGGTTTCATAAGTTTTGGCCTAAGCTCTCCCAGCTCCATGATTGGATTACACAAATATGGAGGGAAAATATTATAGGTAAGATTAAACTATGTCCCTTCGAAACCCATGAGGACATGGATTTAATAGTTAATCAATATTGGGTTTGGTGAGAACACAGACTCATGTTCAAGCCATGATATCCATCTTTTGACCCCCTAAAAGACTCCTTTGACACCTACCCTGTCTAGATCTGGTTGTCAGGACTTCCATTGCAAATTTTGAATAGATCTTGCCTCATTGCCTTAGGAGATACCCTTGGATCTTCTGTTAAAGTTGATGATGAAAACTCCCATCAAACACATACAACTTATGCTAGAATTTTGGTAGACATTGACACCTCTCAAGCCCTTCCAATAGAGATTCACCTACAAATTGGTGACAGGAAGTGGGTGAAGAGGATAGACTATGAGGGCTTAGCTTTCATATGCCGAAGATGCTTCCAAATAGGGAATCTTTTAGATGAGTGTGAAACTTTCCAAATGCAAGGAAAATCCTATATGGTGGAAGGATTCTCTACGAGATCATCTAAAAATTATACCCCATTCAAAACCGATTGTGGAACCCACACAAATTGACTTACCCGACAAGGAATATCTTCCGAACACTACAAAAAAGAAACCTCAAGATTCATCTCCTCTGGGTTTTGATTCAACGATAGATTGTGACTCAACGCCCCTTACTGAGGTTCACATTCCTATCAAGTCAATTGAAGTTGTTCTTCCAATCTTAGTGGAAGAAGAAACTGAGGAATGGAAGGTGGTGGATAGAAAAAAGAAGGGATACACTAAATCTAAACCTTCCATTATCTTAGACAAGGCATGAGCCCTATCCTGTTGTGTGCTTTCATCCCTGCATCTGGGCTGTAGGCCTGTTGTGCTACTGCTGTTGCTGTGACATGATTGTCTACTAGTTGTAGGATTGTTAGTTTTTGGCTATTATCTTGGAAGAAAGATTTTTGTTGTTGGACTGATTTAATAAATCTAGATTGTGATCTTTATTGTATTACTGAATCTATAAATCTGGCTTTTGAGCCCTGCTGTACAAGGGTATAGTCCCTTTAAAAAAACTATATTCCAATAGTAAAAATAATAATAAATGCATGTATGTTGTAAAATATTTATAATTAATTCTATTTATTAAAAAATTGTGTAATGTATAATTTCCATAGTATTTAATGTGGCTTAGTTACATTATTTTAGTTTTCTTAAAGTTTATTATAATACATGTATGTTTGGTGTGATGTAGTATTTGCACATCATATATTAGTCTTCTTAAATATGTAAAACTTCAAAACAAAATCCAAATTATATAATGTGGCATTTCAATAATGTTATAATTTCGTATCTATCTTCATAAAACATGCCACAGTCTATGTGTTAGGTAATATTTATAATAAATTCTAATATTATTTTTTAAAAATGTGGAAGTTCTATAATGAAGGGTTGGAGATGTGGGTTTTCAACAAATTATTAAAAATGCAAATTTACTATGGAAAATCTACAATAATTAAAAATTAATAAGAAAATTATCATAGAAATGCCAAAAAAAATTTACAGTTATACTAAATTGTGGAATAATTGGAATAAAAAATTCTTGTTTGTTATAGTGTTAGTGTGACATGTCACTTATTTGTGTAGGTGGATTTGCTTCTTCTTCATATGTATGAAATTAATCCGACAAGGTAATAACACTTTTGCTACCACAAACCTCCAAAGCCATTTATAAATATGAAATACAAATATTCCTACAGTTAAAAGAGACTTTTTCTCATAACAGTAAATGTTATACAATGTATAGCCCACAGAAACCAGACTCAAATCTACCATCAAAACCCTCTTTATCAAGATCTACTTGTAATGGAATACAAGTGGGATCCTCTTTAATGGAGGTTGATGACAATAGCAGTCTCACACATTCTGTCTGCAGTAACAGTACAAGACATTTGCGACATGGATAGTTCAACACTGGTCTGCACCCAGTTCGTTCCTTGGTTGCCACGGGTTGTAATGTCACATGAGCCTCATCACGTTGTTTCAGTGTTGATCTCCTTCCCTGACATCAGAGTCCAGTTTTAGAATAATGCAATACAATGGGTCAGATAGATCTGCAGTAGAGAAGGAAGGCAGAGGAAATCAGTATAACAACATGAATGGGGACTCCACGTGGACTCTGAATTCCTCATGCATGTAAGATAGACACTGGAGTAGAATTAAATTTGAAACCGTTGTGATGAAACCGTACTTCAATGACACATTCAATCCTAACCATCTACATACTGATTGTGCCAGATTTAGGGGTTTCAATTCACTAAGAAGTAATAATAAATGGTGTCACTAAAACGTAACTGCCGCTGTTATCCTATCTGTCCACTTTTCCTTGAATCAAAAGGTGAGATTGAAGTATAGATATACTGCCGACATCAAAGGCTCACAGTTGCCAAATACATTGTGTTGAGTTCTTTGTGGATCGTGGACCTTCATCAATGGCATGGCAGAGATTGCAAATTAATATCACACACAACTAAAATAAATTACTAGTTTTATTTGCATACAATGCATTGATATTAGGAGGAATTTGATCTGCCCATACATTTTGCTTTTGTTTATTTTATGAAAAAATATTTGTTGCATTACTAATCAACTTAAAATATTCTTAACATCCACATTCATTTATGTCGATGAAAACGAGGTTTGAATAGGGACATGTTTCGGGCTAACAATAGTCCATATGATGAGAATGGTTTGTCCGAATGGATGTTAGATTTTGTAATTCTCTTTCTTCAACCTTTAAAATATTCCCTCTCGATATATTGTGACACCTTATTTCAAATATTTTATTTGGTGTATAGTTGGGAGTATATTGGAAAAAGATGGGCAAAGGTGGAGTGATATTTTTCACTCTTATTTGTTTCATTTAGTGAAAGATTTGATGGTAGTGTTTGTTCTTTAGGTACAACACAAAACGTTAATTTTTCTCTAATTTTATAATTTCATTCTTCTTGTTCTAGAATTATTTGATGCTCATAGTTGTGTAGGATGATGTGGAGGACATGGTGATAAATGGTAAAAATATTATAAATTTAAATATCTATAATCTTTTTTAGCCGGAAGAACTAAGGATGGAAACGATGCAAGTACTATTGGAGATGCTAAGGATCCACTGAATAAAAGAGTGTACCAATGAGAAATGGGAGACATAAATTGCAAAAAGGAAATATAAGGCATACACACTCAAAAATACAAGTTATAAAGCAAATTGAGGTAATTGTATACAACAAGACATGACTCTATCTTAATAATTTGCTTCATATCAATACATTGCTCCATGTATTAGTTCAGTAATTAGATTTACATATATAGGAGGAAAGTTAAACTACCACCTAGATTAATGGTGAATTATTCTCACTAATTGATACTGGCAGTAGTGATGACTCAAGTAAAATAACTCAATACAATTGGTAAGATAACTAAATACATTAGGTACACTTAGAAAAAATAACACAACAAGTGTAGATCTAATACAAGTGTAAGAATTATCCTAATAAACAAATAAAATGATATTTATTATAATGTAAATTAACAAGTACATATTCCAGTTGTTGTATATATATATATATATATATATATATATATATATATATATATATATAAAAGTATATTGGGGAAACGAATATGAGTACCCATGTTTTTCCTTATGAATGTTTGAGCAATGTCTAGGATTCAATTTTTTAAATATTGTTTTGGGATCTTTTCTTGTGTACTAGTAACGATTTTTTTTAATGGTTTTGTGTCAAGAGTTAATGGCCCCTATGTTCTAATATATATATGCCTTGTTTTATTAATAATATTTAAAGTTATTGAATTTATTGTGACCCTTACAAGATGTGTTGCTTAATTTGTTATGTTTCTCTCTAATGAAGTATTATCTATTTTCATGTTGTTTACACTTTTCTCTATGTTGTGATGATGATGAGAAAACAACAATAAAAAACTTATATTAAGAAAAACAAAAAGTATTCAATAAACTCCAATAATACTCATTATTTTTTTATCTTTCAATTACATTATATTTCCTTTTATTCGAATTCCAAAAGACTCCTAATAAAACTTGAATTCTCAAAAGAACTTGACTAAAATTTATATCTTTCGTAAAACTTATTATTTTTAGTAATATATATTTTTAGTAAGTTCAAATCTTTATTTCTAGATTCTAAAAATTTTCACACATTAACCATGCACCTAAACTAACGTGTTCCTTTAGTTGCAATTCAATTTGACTTAGCGTTTAAAAGATACGATCTTTTATAATTTAAAGAAAAAATTGAAAAATAATTCAAACCCAATATTTGGGCCCTGAATAAAATATTTCATCCTCGTAAACTTGTTGAGATAGGTTGCAAGCAACTACCATAGCTTAACAAGACATTGAACTTATCAAAATATTTTTCGTTGAAAAACAATGAATCATTTCAACAAGCCAGGATCAAAAGTTATGACTTGTTCAATATAGGCCACATAATCTGCATTGTGTTAATTTAATCTATATTATCAAGACATAAAAAAAATTAATATCAATCATCAATTACTAATATCAATTTTTATAAGAGAACAATTAATATTTTTTTAATCTACATACATATTAGAGTGTACACGAGGCCATGACTATGACCCCTAAGAAAAATACTAGATTTGAATTATTAAAAGGGAAATAAAAAATTGAGATTGTAGAGTCCATCATAGAATCATAAAATTTAGGATTGAATCAAGATATCATGAGGAGATATCTGTCTTGTATTTGAGGGTATGGAGCTTATGAACAATATTGGGTGATGATTTAAGGTTTCTCCACTTTTTCATAGGTTGTGGGGTTTTCCTAAGACGGGGATAACTTTACTTCAATGAAACTTACTTTCCATTTTTCTCATCAAATTCATTTATGTTTATTGTGGTTGGTGTCTATATGATGTCTCGTATTTATACTCAATAATAATTATCTTAAAGATTTTTTTTTTAGTATCACCCCTATGGTTTGCAAGGAGATCATCTGAATGTTTTTATGCTTTTACTACACTACATGCTCTTAAACTACAATATTTTCTTAGCTGTGTTTTTTTGGAAATATTATTCCATGGATTTATAAGGATAATATTAATGTCTATGGGAGGGAGAAGAAGAAAAATTTCCTATGGTGTGATGATTTCAATCGACAATATTAGATATTTTTTATTCTTAAAAATAATGTATATGATTAATTATTATAAATTAATTTATTATAAGATGATTATGATTATACAATGATGGTGAAATTTCAAATTTCCCATTCTCTGTGTTTAGAATGATTTTAATAGCTAAAAAGAAATATTCTCTTTTATCAAACAAATTTTATTGCTTTAAAATATAAAATTCATTCTCACATGTGAATAATGAAATTTACTTGGAAGAGGAAAATATTTAACACAATTAGAAATAAATGTGAGAAATAGAAGGATTGGAAGGAGTTTGCCTACTTATGTAGTAATATTTTGGTCTAACTTAAAAAAATTAATAATTGGACTCGACGAATCACTTAATTTTAAGTAATAGTCTCAATTCAAAGTGTTATGCCTTGTTTCAATCTACAAAGCTTTTATTACTCTTATTCGCCCATAGTTTTAATTTTTTTTAATTAGTTGGAGTGCTCTGTGAGGTTTGACATGGATATGTGGTTATGATTAATGTCTACAACATACTCTTTCAAGAAAATATGTATCGAAGAATATTTTTCATTCATGTAGATTTTCCACACAAACTTGAAATTTCATACACCCGATTATATTGTTTAGGTTACAGAGAGGCTCTGATGAAATAAATTGTGATGCTCCTTTTCCTTAAGATCATTTCTACATACAGTCTGTTATCCCCTTAATGCATGAAAGAGTATTTTTTGGGACACAAAAAGTCTTTCTCATCTTTTCCTCTCTATAATTTCTAGATACAACATCATTGACTTTTTCTTCCTTGAATCCATCACCCTTGGTAATACATTTAAGCTAATTCAATTCTTGCATTAGGTAATCAAGTACCGATATGATTAATTCTCTAGATTCAAGAGTAGAGGTACCATCAATGTTTTGACATGAATGCTAGTGATATTTTGTAAATATATACCTATTATTATTTGTAAGTTTTTTATGGAATTGAAACTCGAGTGAACCATCTACTTTTTTTAGAGGCAAGAACATTAAGAAGCTATAATTTCTCATCATATTCCATCTCAAGGGTGAATTTAATAAGATGATAAACATTGTTTAGATGTATTGAGAATTCATTGAGAATTTTTTTCTCCATAACACCATTTAGTAGAAGATGTCAACAAAATATTTTGGTAAAGCATCAAAAAATCTTCTAGTTTTTGGAGTACATATAAATAAATCACTACAATCCAAAAAAAAAAGATTGGAAAATTATTTTTGGTGATCTTATCAGAAGGTCGAATTGTCAAGATTTCATTAGAAAACGAATTGCTACGGGTATTTGACACCTCATCCTTATTTTAAGCACTTATATCTAATTCTTTTGGGGGAGACAAATTTAACTCTATAATGTTTTACAATATTTTATGAACGAGTAATTTCTTACACTGGTTACTGACATTTCAATGATAATAGAGGAAGGAATCAATGAAATGATTGAAACTTTTTTGGAGGATATTATTAACTACCTTTAAATCTACTATTATGACATAATCTTGCTTTGTAAAATTTAAATTGTCAAGAACACTACTATTATTATTAAAATATTTTCATAAATTTATTCATGATCTATATCATTAAGTGTATTACTTTTTGTGTATTATTTATTTTACATTAATAAATATTTTTGTATTCACCTACCACAAGCACTCTTAGATGATGTTGGTATGAATAAATAATTATTTTTCTACATGTAAATTCATTGTCACAAATGAATAAATCAATGAATTGTAGCTATTATTATTTTTTTACAATAAAATTGAATTGTGATTTTGATTTAATAAAATACAATTATTAGCAATATAATACTTATAATAAATCCTTCTATATGCCTATCAGTCTCTCACAAGCAACCATGGATGCTTTTGCTAGTATTAAGGTATATAGGAGGGAGATGAAGACAAATCTCCTATGGTGTGATGATTCCAACAGATGTTTTTTATTCTTAAAAATAATGTATACGATTAATTATTATAAATTAATTTATTATAAGACGATTCTAATGATACAATGATGGTGACCATTAGGTCTTTTTTTTTATCAAAGTTGTCATTTAATTTAGATTTTTATTTGGTTATTTGGACACATGTTAATTTATCATCAATATATCCATTTCATTTGATTTTTTTTGTCTTTATCTTTTGTATTTAAAAAAAAATCCCATAAAAATTGAAATATTTTTAGTTGAAATTATATTTTGATGATTTTTTTTAACTGTACATATGTCTATACAAGCTCATAAATTTCCTTTATATGTTTAACGCTAATGTATTCTATTGATCGTTATATATTCTATATGTTTAAAATAAACTTATATTTTGAAGATAATTTTTCAGTGTTAACTAGTGTGTGAATGTGTATACATTCTCAAACATATTATTTATATGTTTACATATGAATGAATTCTCTTGAGGGTTACATTTTTGTGTCGTATTTTAGAGATTTTCGAGATACTACATCCCATTTTAAGATCCCAAAAACTTGATATATGTAAGGTCATAATTAGGTCTTATTAAATTGTTATAGAATATTTTTATATATATTCAACACAAAATAAAGATATAAGTTAGTGTGTGGCATTGAATTGCCCATAACAAATCTTAAATCACACTATCATCATTAAATTGAAGTAGCATATCCTTATAAAATATTTTCATGACATTAAGCTTATTGTTTTCAATTGATGTGATTTTGTATGTTTCATATACATTGTGATGTAATATTCATAAATTATTTATTATTAATAGTTGATGTACCTTATGTGAATCATAATCATATTTGATAATGTAGAATTTCTTTTTCAAGTGAATTATGAGTACCGTGTGTAACATTGACCAAATTATTTTTAGGTTTAGACCCCTACATAGTGTAGAATTGACATTATATTGGTGAAATTGTACACATACCATATTTTATTATTGAGAAACTGAGTAAGTATTTTATCTTGGCTTGTTATTAGTAAAGAAATTTAGTAGAATTATGGTAATCACCTAGCCAATTACTTTATGGATATTTGACTTCCAAAGTAAATCACCAATAATTTTTTTAAACACGAGGCATTATTATTTTTACATTGGAAAGGGCTTGGGATTTCAATAATAACGGTGTGACTACAAATAATATTTATGGTAAGGTATTCTTCCTAGATATTTACTTGAATACATAATGTCAAACTTATCTTGAATCGATGAATCATAGTTCCATTTATTCCATGAGCAATATGGATCATGCTTAAATAAATTCTCGTTATATATTACGAAGGTCATGAAAGATTTGGGAATTCAGAACTTCCACATTGATGGTTCAGTTTCCTGCTCACGCCAGCATCACATATAAGAAGGGAAAGGAGGGTAAAGATATTTTCAAGATGGTTTTCTTATATGATCACTCATTAATAATACCATGATATGAAGAAACCTAGTGAAATGCCATATCTAAACATGAACTTATTCAAAGGGAGGATTTTTAGAAACTCAAATTTGGAAATATATCCTTTCACTCTATTGATCTTTCCATTGTAAATTGCCATCCAAAAAAATTCACTCTCCTCACTTTATCTTAGTACACATTGGAAAAACTCCATTCCTTATCTTATCTTTGCACAAATCTTTGTTGTCATTATTTGAAGTTAAACTACATAAAACAAATCTAGAAACATCAATATTTATACCCAAAAAGTTAAAGTATCCTTATTCTCTTTTGTTCAAAATAATAGGTTTCATTTGGAATTGTAGAATGTCAATCCTGACCTTACTGTATAGTTTTGGAACAACATGTGTTGAGATAATTATTTTGATTCCATCACCTTATTATGAGGAAATATATGACCTTGGTCATCATTTCATGAAATAAACATATTTGGAAGAATATATAAGTGAATAAATCATACCTTATTTGGTAAGATGACACTTTAAGAACTCATATAAATGTAAGCACTAAAGGCATCCAAAGATCCCTGAACTAGAAAATAGCTCACATACATCCATTAGGGAAGAACCCCCTAAACGTATGCATTACCTGATGGCGCTCCAAAAATGTTTTATTGATTGCTATGTTTTATTAATACAGAGTGCATGCCATTATATAGGTTGCGAGAGGGAGGACAGGAGGAAAATAGTTACATAACTATTTACTAACAACTTCTAACAACAATGTATTAACAATGCGCTAACATTCCCCCCTTAAGACATTACTCTTACAAATGTACTCCCCTAAACAAATAAAACTTCACCTTGCCGAGAGGATTTGTGAGAATATCTATAACCTGAAAATCAATAGGGCAATACTGGAGCTAAATTTGGTGGTTCAAGACCTGTTCATGAATGTAGTGACATTCGACCTCAATATGATTTGTTCGTTAATAGAAAACAAGATTCTTAACAAGCTTCAACACACCTTGATTGTCGCAGTGAATGATGGGAGGTTTCTCTTCAGAAATCCCTATATCTGCAAGAATGCAACATAACCAAATTGCTTTACACACAGCTCCTCGTGCGGTGCGGTATTCAGCCTCAGTGGATGAGAGAGTAACAACAGTTTGCTTCTTGCTAATCCACAAGATAGGTCCAGATCCGAGATGAAAAACATAACCTGAAGTGGATTTCCTATCATCAATGGATCATGCATAGTCTGAGACTATATATCCCTGTAGGAAGAACTGAGTGTTCTTCTGATACTCCAGACCAAAGTCAACTGAACCTCAGACATATCTCAACACATGCTTTGCTACTATCCAATGACATTTCTTCGGCTCCTGCATAAATATGACGAGATAGCTCACTGCAAAGCAAAGATCTAGTCTGGTATAAGTCAAATAAATGAGACTCCCCATAAGCTACCTGTAGTGAGTTCCATATACCTGTGGTGAATCCTGGAATCTAGATAATTTCAAACCTTTCTCCATAGGAGTGGACATTGGTTTACAATCTGACATTCCATACTTTTCAAGGAGTGTCTTGGCATATTTCATTTGGGAGACAAAGATATGATTCTTCTTCTGGCATATCTCTAAGCCAAGAAAGTAGTGAAGTAGCCTCAAATCGGTCATGTCGAAGGATTTCTTCAGATCATTCTTTACATCATCTACAAGATTGTCAGAACTTCCTGTGATCACAAGATCATCTACGTATAAAACCAGAATGAAAATCTATGTTCCTACCTTCTTGATATACAAATTTATATCTGAGAGGCTACGTGTGAATCCATGCTACAATAGGTGATCATCAATTTTTATATACCATGTCCTAGGTGCTTATTTGAGTCCATAGAGATACTTTATCAGATGACATAACTTGTTTGGTTGATGCTCGTCTACAAACCCTTCTGGTTGGGCCATGTACACTTCTTCTTTTAGATCACCATTCAGAAAAGCACTCTTGACATCCATTTGGTGAAGTTTCCATCCATTTTGTGTTTCCAGTGCACAGACAACTCTAATGGTTTTGATCTACGCAGTGGGTGTAAAGGTCTTGTCATATTCAATTCCTTCTTACTAAGCATAACCCTTTGAAACAAGTCATGCTTTGTGTTTATCGATTGAACCATCTACCTTACATTTTGTTTTGAAAATACATTTGTAGCCAATGTATTTATTACTTGGAGGCAGATTGACAAGTTCCCACGTCTGAATCTGAATTAGGGAATCATATTCAGCATCCATATCCTATTTCCATTGTGGTTAGTCTAATGCTTCACGAACAATGTTAGGTTCGGTGCTCTCAACAACTGAACTCATGAGTGTCAAATTTACCTAATGTCTGGCTTGAATTCGTGTTCTAACTCCCATAGAAGTACCTGGAAGTGAGTTTAGGTGTGCATCCCTAATAGTATTCTGAACGTATTTCAGATGTTGGTGCTGCTGCTGATGTGAATATGTGTTTTCCAGTGTGCCAGGATCAACGAACAAGTCTCCACTCAGCTCTTCTTCTCTCTGAGAAGAATCATCTTGCCCATCATTTGGATGTGTGAGCAATCTATGTGATGAGGTTGGTACTAGATCTCCATTGTGTGGCAGGGAGTCAAAGGATGACTCATCACATACCACATCTCGACTCTCGTAGATCTTCTTCATCTCAGGATCCATGAGACGATATGCCTTTGACGTAGTATTATACCCCAAGAAAAGACATGGCATTGTCTTTGGATCAGTATTCTTCCTTCTCTCATCTGGAACATGCATATATGCAATACAACCAAAAACTCTCAAATGATGAATAAAAGGTTTATGAAAATTCCATACCTCTTTCGGTGTCTTGTTCTGCAAGATCTTTCTAGGTGCCAGGTTGAGTAGATACACTATTGTCTCGACTGCTTCTGCCCAAAATTGATCCTCTAACTTGGCGGTCAAGAGCATACAACGAGCCATCTCCATGACAGTCCTGTTGTGGCGCTCGGAAATCCCATTCCGTTGGGGCATGTAGGGTGTATTCAAATGTTGCTGAATGCCATGCTACTTCAGGTATGCTAAGAACTTCTTTGACACAAATTCCCCCCTTGATCTGAGTGGAGGAGAAGAAGAGGCTTCCCAGACTACCTGGTGGCTTGCTGGTACAAGGTTTGGAAATTCGCAAATGCCTCACTCTTCTTCCAGAGGAAATATACACATATTTTGCATGAGTAATCATCAATGATGAGCTGGAAGTAATAAAAACCTTGGAAGCTAGCTGGCAGGGGTCTGCACATATCAGTGTGAATGACCTAAAGATGCTCTATAGAATGGTAAGAGCTCTGTTTGAATAGACCTCTATGTTGTTTACCCGCAAGACATCCTGAGCAAACAGGTAAGGAATGGGAGAGTGGAGGAAGCCCTCTTACTATATCCTTGGCACTGAACTGATGCAGAGCCCCAATAGAAAGATGACCATATCGAAAGTGCCATAGTGCAGTGGACTCCGACATTGAAGAAAAGAGAGTAATGCTAGATGAAGTGACCGCATCCAGTGTAAATAGGCGGCCATTCAGAAATGCTTGAGCAATTACTGAATCTCCCTGAGAAATGATGCAGGACTTGACCCCTTTCTCAACAAAGAATTCAACCTGCATCTGATGGTTAAGAAGTTGATTCACAGAAAAAATATTTTAGGTCAAACCTAGAACATATAGCACCTTCGTGAGTGTACATCTTCGTGTTCCAAGAGGAATGATGACATCACTAATCCCCACTGCAATATACTTCTAATTGTCTGCGATGGTGATCTGATCTCTAATGGGCTGGTCACTCAGAGTATGGAACAACTTCTTATTGCCAATCATGTGTTTGTTGGCACCCGAATCAATCAACTAGACATCTCCTGATGGCTGTGAAGTCTATGAGACTAGAACAATGTCAGAATGAGTCATGTCTTGAACCTCTTCATCGGAGGTGGCATCCCGCTGAGCAGCAATGTGACTATTCTGCCTCTGATTACGAGCATGCCATCGAGATCTCTTGGAATAACCTTACCCAGAAGTGCTCTCTTAGCCAGAGTTGCCATACTTGCGACCATTGCAATAATATTTCATAGTCGTGTGCGTATCCATGGAGAAAATGTGGCACCACAGATCTGCCATATTGTTCTGCTACTTCTGAGGTAGCCACTATGGTGGCCGCTGAGAAGATTGCTGCTGAGGATGTTGCTTCTGATTCTGGAGGGCTGACTGCCCTTTCCGAGGCTTATGATTTTGCCTTGTGATGAGAGCCTTGTCTTCGAAGGCTTCTTGAACATTTTTCATGGCTTCTTCCTACTGAAGATAATTCATAAGGGTGGAAAAACTCACATCCTGTTGAGTGATGGTCAACATGGTGATCAGTGTCTGAAACTAGGAAGGAAGAGCTCACAAGGTGAGTGGGTCTAGCAACTTGTCATCCACCGGTTCACCGAGAGTAGAGAGTTCTACACGTAACTCAGCCACACACCACAAGAAGGCTTCTACTAATTCGCCATCATGCATACTCATCATGTGAAGCTTTGTCTAAAGATGCAACTTTGTCGTCATATTCTTGGCTTTGTAGATGGTACACAACGTGGTCCATGCCTAATAAGAAGTGGTTGCTTCCTGAATGTATGGTTGCACCTCATCAGAAAGGCTTAAGGTGATAAGCATTATTGCTTTTGCATCAGCCTTTTCATATTTAACCAACAGATCAGCGTCTGTGGGAGGGGTGTCTTTGCCAGAAATGATCCTCCAAAGATCTTCAAACTGAAGAATCATCCGTATCTTGGTTTTCCATATGGAAAAATTTTTCGCTTTCAAGATTTGGGTATCGGATAGCAATATTTTTGGAGTAGACATTTTCAAAAACTCAAAAATTGTATTTTATTTATTTATTTTCAAAAATGGCTAATATGCTTACTGAAGGAATATGTCCCAAAGATGGGTTGTATAGGCTCGTGCAGTGAGACACAGATGCTCCTGTGCATGTTCTACTTTGTGTTCATCATCTTCATCATAACCACGTTAAAGTTCTGCATGAATCCGTCGTGCTTGACATCGAACGTCGAACCAAAAATACTCCAATAGTCCTCGGCGCACAATCTCATCAAAGAGAATATTCCCAGTGTTGTGTAGCTCGTTGACCAAGGAAAAGAACATCCCATTGGTGTCTTCGTTGTCGCTCAATGCCCAAATATTTGATGCATTGCTTGTGGTGATTTGTGCATCCAAAATTTGCGACACACACGCACACACGGTTTTGAAATTTGTAGGCTTTCTTCCACTTGCCTACATAGGTTATATGTCTACAGGGATTTTCTTGGCCAAATCCATTCTTCAGCCCTGAATAGGTCACTTTTGGACATTGTCCATGCACAGTTTAATGGAGACTCCACGTTTGGCTTTATTCTTCACACACAACATACACCTCCATGTCAGCAAGGAGTTAAAAATGCCAAAACATATGTGTCAATCTTCAGGCAGTGCGCAAATAATTCTCCACGTAGGTTTCCCCCTTTATTTCTGTGAACGCAAAACAATTTTTGCTTCCTTCCTTGGTCACCTCTTCCAGCGCACAACAAACAAAGAAATGCAAAGCTGTTCCCAAGTCGTTTCTCTCCCAGATTGCTTTTCTCTCCATGTTTCTCAAAACTGATGGCTAAATGAGAATTGCAGAAATGTCTGAGTTCAAACAAAAAAATTCCCAAGAAAAAAAACTAAATGCTTCCTCGTGTAGATTCTTCATGCATGCAATCAGAGATCAACTGTCTATTCCAACCTTCCATGCAAGAAGAGGACATGAGGCTCTCATACCAATGATGGCGCTCCAACAATGTTTTATTGATTGCTATGTTTTATTAATATAGAGTGCACGCCATTATATAGGATGCGAGAGGGACAACAAGAGGAAAACAGTTACATAACTGTTTACTAACAACTTCTAACAACAATGTATTAACAATGCGCTAACATTACCCTTTTACGTCTACGATTATCCATCCTCATTTTACAAGAAAAAAAATTGACCGTTCCTAAGTATTTACAAAAATATCAAATTCAAGAGAAGCATTATCAAATAACGATTTTCAAGTATATTTACACTACGGTAGATATCACAATGTAAGATAATGATGTGTGGTTTGATCCCTCTCTAAAGTAGTGGTGACGTTAGTGGTGTATAGGGGTTACAAAAATCCACCCATATTTGTTTGATAGGAAATTATGCTTGCAATTGTTGGAGGTGATAAGGACTTAGAGGGGGGTTAGGATGGGCAGGGATGGGGGGTTGGTGAATCAGTCCCCAATGAAACTTTTCAACACTTTTTCTTCAAACCCTAATCACACATGCTCATATATAACACATCAAGCATATAGTATTCTCAATGAAAGATCCAAAAATAGAGATAAACATTTAAATACACTTATGTTGATGATAAAATCACATGCATAGACATATGTAAATATTCAGATCAAATTACAAGAGAAATTCTATCGAAAAGGATTAACAAGATGCAACATAATGTATTAAGTTGAACAATATTTTCATACGAATATACCAAAATATATGATTCTTAAAAATGTGATTACAACTCAATATAAGATTTGAATACACCTCAAATACCTGAATATAACCTCGGCATGATATTAAGTTAGCATTCAAAAACAAGCACCAAAATAGGCTTTTCTTGTTTAGCTCGTTCTCAATGAAACATCTTTAATCTTCACTTGCTCAACTTCTCCTCATGCAAACTCAACAAAAAGATGACCTAGAATGAGATTCCATGTGATTTGGGCTAGGCCCAAAGTTTTTTTATTCGTAGAAAAAGGGTTATTCACAAGAAGATAAAAGGGGTTATCAAAAAGCATGTGCAATTGTAAATAAAATTCCTTTTTATAGTCTTTCCTTGATTAGAACACAAATGAAGTTGGTCCCTCGTGATATTTTCGACCCATAAAACTATATAAAATTAAAAATTACAATAGTCACATATGACCCATATAGGTCGGCCTAGCCAAAAAAATCCTTTCATGTGCCAAAAATGGCTCAAAACCCCATGGGCAGAACTTAAAAATGCCCTAAAATGAGTCCCATAATTTTTCATGACCCATGAACCTTTACATATGAGTAAAACATAATTAAAAAATTCATATATTGTCACACATTTAATTTTCCAATTAAAATATTTCATTTACCAGGCCCATTAATCTTTGCAATTCTCAAAACACCTATTTCGTGCACCCTTAAACACCTTGGAAATTTCATACTGCCACAAGATATCTTCTACTAAATCAAACCATGTCATTTAAAACATAAAAATAAATAGCAGGACCAGTTGATAAATTCTAAACTTGTTTCAAGTCTTGAAACATCTTCCTCTTCAAACCACATCAATATTCTCCTTTTCTAAAACAACCTGCTAAAAATGCTACTTTCAAATGTCAACTCATAAAAAACTTTATACATATCATCAAGCCTTAAAATTAGGATAATTGGATGTAAAATTAATTTCTCTTAATTTTCTCGGTTATATGACGCGTCATATAATCTATCACATGCATCAAACATCCTCAAACTTACACAATTACATAACCTTTTCTGAACTACCAATATTGTTCATGCTGAAAGAAAGCCCTCGAAAACCTATCATTTGATCTCATCATGAGACAATCCATATATCATTGGAAATAGATATGAAAAATATTTCTAATAAAACTTGAAAAATCTTCAAACTCCTTTTGTAGCTCAAGTTATTTTCAAAACACTAAACACTACTCCTTAAGGACCTACAAAATACCCTTTGACTAGTCAACCCTTTTGACCCCAAAGCACAATAAACCTGCATGAACATGATCATAAACCTTCATGAACATCAATTAGAACTCATATTCATCACACATGATAATTTTTGAATATTAATCCTTTGGAAATATTTTCCCAGATACCTTATTCTTCAAAAACTGTTATTTTTAGGTGGGGCCCACATATGGTCATGACCTCAAACTTACGTTTTTTTAAATCCACATAATTTAAATGAAACAATGCAATAAATTAAAAGATTATAACTTTAAAATTACCAAAAATTACCTCATACACTAGGAAAAACCTGAATACATGCTTCCACGACATCATCTAACCCCATTGAACTTTTTCACACCTCCAAACAAGTATACCTACTCCTAATGAGCACATGTAATCATGTTATCCACAAGTACCTAGACCATATAACTGATCTAAGTAGTAAATAGAACTCAAAACCTTCTATGAATTATTTCAACATGCTTCCTAATCATCCAAGAAGCTCACACTCTCAAGCTACACCTCTGAGGCACCTTTATGGGTTTGCTAAAGTAAGATCACATCACCGAATCTCACTGTAATAGCTGAACCCCATTTGAATCAACATGTTAGCACATCATACATCATCATGGAAACATCATATGACATCCAATTTGTCATTAATGTGGTTTTTCATCATTGAAAACACCTATTAGGCCCACATGCCAACAATCTCCCCCTTTGTCATTAATGGAAAAAAGCCTGAACTTGTCCCCCTTTTTACATTAATGACAAAGGAAATAAGAAATCATCTAAATTTCCTTACCTTAGCTTCATACGTCCATGCTTTGGTTAGAAACATCAACCAAAGGTCTCAAATTCTCTCATTTTCCCCAAAATCTTAACTTTTCCTTTAATTGGGCATGCCAATAGCTAGCTCCTCCTAGAATCAACACTAATAACATCTTAACAACATTATTCAAACATGAAACTAACAATATCTAACCTTGCAAGGAATAAAACATCATTTTTCATCTTTTAGGCATGCAAATCCACTATTCTTCACCATATACCTTGTTTCAAGCTTGTCAAGTGAACACTGTAGCAAACCAACATTTGTAACATACTTTTAGATAACATGCCAAAATTTTCATCAATGAACATTCAAATTCATTATACCTTAATTTTGAGTATACACTATATTATCAAGGTATAACTTAGGCTTGGTAATACACTTTTTTGCTACCAAAACTGTTCCAAATATTCATTTCCCTAATCAAACTCCTCATTGCATTTAATACCAACTTTGATAAGTAACACTGTTGGTTCTCAAAATAGTCTCACCCTGATTTGCATTTGAAAATCAATCGATTTACGGCCTCTGTCATTTTCTTTTTTCCCCACATTGTACCTGGATAATCTTTGTCGCCATTTTTTTTGTTCCTGGTTTGTAGATCACTTATGGGTCCATGGTTGCTCCTTGTTTCTTTGTTACTATGGAAAAGGTCTATAATTTGGGTCTCATGTTCTCCCACATTTTTCAGTCTCCACAATTGGGATTCGTCTTCCTTGTCATTTCTACCCTAAATACTTGAAGAAAATGAATGGATGTATCTCTAACAAACATATTTGAGCCTTGTAAACGTTTCTAAATTCTTTGTCCTTGGAGAAATTTTCATTCTCTGGCTCGAATGATCATTTTTATGTATTTTACGGTTTGAAGGGCATTTATCTTGATACAATTTTCATCCTTGCATTGACAAGGGACGTGGCTTCTTTTGGTTGGTCGGGGGACGGCGGGAAAACACTTTAAATTATCACTTTTTACTTTTTTGGCGAAAAGGAAAATTTGGTCCCATGGCTCCACTCAATTCTGATTGGTTATTTTGGTGCTTACATGGCTTCTTCTGATTGTAAGGGTCGCAGCGGGTCTATTTTTGAATTTTTTCTTTTTAGCAACTTTGGCAAAAATTATGAACCCGCCCCGCGGCCCTGCCAAGCTCTGATTGGAGAAAATTTAAGAGGTAGGGAAGAGACTTGAATGGGATTAAAGAGGCATTAAAGCATGCAAATGTTCTAGCAGCTCCAGATTATAGGAAGGCCTTTCAACTGTTCTCTTTTTCTTCATAGAACACTATTTCTTCTGTCCTACTATAGAAGGATGATGAAGGGGTTGAGAGGCCTATTGCCTTTTTTGAGTAAGGCCTTGCAAGGGGCTGAGCTTAGGTACACTATCATGGAAAAGAAGGCATTTTCCTTGGTAAAAGCAAAAAATGTTTTTAGACCCAACATTCTAAGTTCTAAAGTGGTTGCTTATGTTCCCCACACCATGGTGAATGACATCTTGTCAGAGATGGAAGCCTCAAGAAAAAGGTGTAGGTGGGTGAAAAAATTGTAAGAATATGATATGGATATCCAAACCAAAAAGTTTGTGAGAGGTTTGGGATTGGCTAAGGTTATGGCTGAGAGCAACTTGCAAACTATTGAGGTAAATGAGGTGGAAGAGGAAAGGTTAGGTGTATTTCAAACATTGGTGAATTTTGAGTGGTATAGAGATACAATCTTATACCTAAGACATTGAATCAGGGAAAATTTTACTGGCGAATATTCGTAATATGGCGAATATTCCATTTTTGAAAATTTTGAAAAGGTGAATTTTTTTACACGGGTCAGTGACCTGTTTGCCTAAAAATTACACTTTAATTTTTTTTAGGGGTCGGCTTCGCCTACCCTTGAAAAATATCCCCTATATAAACCTAGATTATTCACCAGGTAGAACACTTCTACTTCACATTTTTCAACAATATGATATATCCCATATTATAGACGCGCGACAAGGGGGTAAGTTATTGACGCGCGACAAGGAGGGTTTGTGGACAAGGAGATACTATAGATATTTACGCATAGTAGACGCATGACAAAGAGTTTGTTGACAAGTGACATGGATATTTTTTTGATGCGCAAGAAGAGGGCAGAGGCTGCAGACGCGCGACAGGATATTTGTTGTCGCGCGTAAAAAAAATGAAATGACGTGCATCACTAAACCTCAGAGATGTGCGTCAACACCCTTGTTGATGCGCGTCAAAGAGGTCTAGTGATGCGCGTCAACAAGGGTGTTGACGCGCGTCACTGAGGTATAGTGATGCGCGTCACTGAGGGTGATGTCTGACCTTGACAGATAGTTGACACGTGACAAGGAGGTACAACAGATATTGATGCATAGCAGACGCACGAAAAAGAGTTTTTTGACACGCGACACGGAGATTTTTTGATGAGAAAGCATAGGGCGGAGGCTGTAGATGCGCAATGGGAGATTTTGTTGTCGCGCGTCAAAAAAATGTAATGACGCACATCACTAGACCTTGGTGACATGCATCAACAACCTTGTTGATGCACGTCAAAGAGGTATAGTGACGCGCGTCATTACATTTTTTTGATGCGTGACAGCAAAATCTCCTGTCGCATGTCTGCAGTCTTCTGTCGTAGTACTTGACAATTAGGTGAAATTTTTTCATACAACCCCCAAAAAATTCACCTTCCCACGAAACCGGTTCCGGGGATATTCGCCAGGTATTCTCCACCTCCGATTTCCAAGAGGTCTCTTAAAATGAACTCTGCATCGAATCTTCCATGAGTCATTACTGATTATGTGATAGCTTGGAAGAATCCAAAGGGAGTCCTCTCAAGGTGCATTACTGAAGAAGAATCCCCCAAGATAATTGTTGATCTCAATGGAGGATTTTGTGCAGGGTATTTTACTACAAGAGTCACAACACACAAAATACTGAGGGTTGGTTATTGTGGCCAACTATTTTCAATGATAAAACTCTTTTAGTTAGAATATGTTAGAGTTGCTAGTGCTTCTATGGAAGACTGAAAGCTTCAGGCTCCCATCCTTTTCAGTCTATATCAATTGAAGCTCCATTCAAGAAATGGGGGATGGATTTCATTGGTGAAATTTTAGACCGTTCAAGTGCTAGCCATAAGTAGATTCTTGTAGCAATTGACTATTTTACTAAGTTGGTGGAGGAAACCCCCACCAATAAGGAAAAACACAAAGTTATCATGGATTTTGTGCTAAACAACGTCATCTGTAGGTTTGGGGCGTCAGTAAAGATTGTAGTTGATAATGACATGAGCTTTAGAGATAAACCTTTGGTGGCAATGTGTGAGTATGGGATCAACTTGATATGTGCCTCCAATTACAATCCCCAAGGAAATGGACAAGCTGAATCCAGTAATAAAAATTTGTTGAAGATTATTAGAATAACATTGGAGTAGAATAAGAGAAAGTCGGGTGAACAATTGAATTTTACTGTTTGGGAAGATAGGATTAGTGTCAGGAGGGTCACTGAAAAGAGTCCATTTGAGTTGATATATGGGACTTAGACCCTACTGCCTCATCATATGTAATTGTATTCATATCATTTTATGCAAAAACTGGAACATCAAGAGGTAGATCCTTATGATGCTCACATTAACCAGATTGTTGAGCTTGTTGAAGAGAGGAGGGAATCCCACCAGAGGCATGTAAAATTCAGATAGAAACTTAAGAAGTTATTTGACAACAAGATCACTCCCAGAGCTTTCAATGTTGGAGATCTTGTGCTGCTATGGGATAGCAGACATGAGAATAAGGGCAAGCATGACAAGTTTAACTCATTATGGATGTGCCCTTACTCCATTGATATTAGGATTGTTGAGCATACCATTTTCCTCAAAGACTTAGATGGTGAACTACTCGAGTTTCCTGTCAATGGTAGGCATTTGAATAATTTTTGGAATTGACGCTGCTGAAATCGAGAAAATATTTTATACAGTGTATAGTTTGTTGTTTGTTCCTTGTCTTTTGTGTTTTTTCTCGTTTTGGTCCTTGGTGACATGTTTTTGTTGGTTTCTCTGACTCTTTTTGAAGATGGCTCTTTTTCTCTACTCTATAAGATGACTTTGTTGCCCAATGGATATTTCTTTGCACTTGGTCTGCCTTTTTTCTTGTGGCACTCACAGAGAGTGCTCATCCTCGAGTTAGAGCCGATGTTGGTGCTCAAAATTGGGAACTCCCAAATTTTCATTTGAAAATCTATCGATTTATGGCCTTTGTCACTTTATTTTTTCCTCGTGTTATACTTGGTTAATCTTTCTCACCATTTTTTCTGTTCTTGTGTCGTAGATCACTTATGGGTCCATGGTTTGCTCCTTGTTTCTTTATTTGTCTGGAAAAGGTCTATAATTTGGGTCTCTCATTCTCTGTTCACCCAAAAACTTGGGATCTCCCATATTTTTTGGTCTACACAGTTGGGATTTTTTTTCCTTGTCGTTTCTGCCCTAAATACTTGAAGAAAATGAATGGATGCATCTCTGTGAAAAATTATACCCCATTCAAAACTGATTGTGGAACCCATGCAAATTGACTTAGCCAACTTGGAATATCTTCCGAACACTACAAAGAGGAAACCTCAAGATTCATTTTCTCAGGGTTTTGATTCAGCGATAGATTGTGACTCAATGCCCCTTACTGAGGTTCACATTCCTATCAAGTTAATTGAAATTGTTCTTCCAATCTGAGTGGAAGAAAAAAATGAGGAATGGAAGGTGGTGGATATAAAAAAAAAGCGATACACTAAATCTAAACCTTCCATTATCTTAGACAAGGCATGAGCCATGTCTTATTGTGTGCTTTCATCCCTGCATCTAGGTTGTAGGCCTGTTGTGCTACTGCTGAGCAGTTGCTATTGTTGAGACATCGCTGTCTACTAGTTGTAGGATTGTTAGTTTTTGGTTATTATCTCGGAAGAAAGATTTTTGTTGTTGGACTGATTTAATAAATCTAGATTTTGATCTTTATTATATTGCTGAATCTATAAATTTGACTTTTGAGCCCTGTTGGACAAGGGTATAGTCCCTTAAAAAAACTATATTCCAATAGTAAAAATAATAATAAATGCATGTATGTTGTAAAATATTTATAATTAATGCTATTTATTAAAAAATTTCGTAATGTATAATTTCAATAGTATTTAATGTGGCTTAGTTACATTATTTTAGTTTTCTTAAAGTTTATTATAATACATGTATGCTTGGTGTGATGTAGTATTTGCACATCATATGTTAGTCTTCTTAAATATGTAAAACTTCAAAACAAAATCCAAATTATATAATGTGGCATTTCAATAATGGTATAATTTCGTATCTATCTTCATAAAACATGCCACAATTATATCTGTTAGGTAATAAATATAATCAATTCTAATAATATTGAAAAAAAATGTGGATGTTCCATAATGAAGATTTGGAGATGTTGGTTTTCAACAAATTATTAAAAATACAAATTTACTATGGAAAATCTAGAATAATTAAAAATTAATAAGAAAGTTACCATAGCCATGTATGAAATTAATCCGACAAGGTAATAACACTTTTGCTACCACGAAACTCCAAAGGCATTTATAAATATGAAATACAAATATTCCTACAGTTAAAAGAAACTTTTTCTCATAACAGTAAATGTTATACAATGTATAGCCCACAGAAACCAAACTCAAATCTACCATCAAAACCCTCTTTATCAAGGTCTACTTGTAATGGAATACAAGTGGGTTCCTCTTTAATGGAGGTTGATGACAATAGCAGTCTCACACATTCTGTCTACAATAACAGTACAAGACATTTGTGACATGGATAGTTCAACACAGGTCTGCACCCAGTTCGTTCCTTGGTAGCCTAGTTGAAGATGCAGACTGAGATGACTATTTGCCACGGGTTGTAATGTCACATGAGCCTTATCACGTTGTTTCAGTATTGATCTTCTTCCCTGACATTAGAGTCCAGTTTTAGAATAATGCAATACAATGGGTTAGATAGATCTGCAGTAGAGAAGGAAGGTAGAGGCAATCAGTATAGCAACATGAATGAGGTCTCCATGTGGACTCTAAATTCCTCATTGTGATGAAACCGTACTTTAACAACACATTCAATCCTAATTGTCTGCATTCTGATTGTGTCAGATTTAGGGGTTCCAAATCACCAAGAAAATGTTTTTGGCGTAATCATAAATGGTGTCACTAAAAAGTAATTGTGGTTGTTATCCTAGCTGTTCACTTTTTCTTGCATCAGAAGGTGAGATGGAAGTATAGATATAGTGCCAACATCTAAGGCTCACATTTGCAAAATACATTGTTTTAACTTGTTAGTGGATCGTGGACCTTCATCAATGGAATGGCAAAGTTTGAAATATCACACAATTAAAATAAATTATTAGTTTTATTTTCATACAATGCATTTATATTGGGAGGAATATGATCTTCCCATACTTTTTTCTTTCGTTTATTTTATGAAAAAATGTTTGTTTCATTACTGATAAACTGTCACAATTTTTAACATCCACACTCATTTTTGTCGATGAAAATGAGGTTTGGATAAGGACAAGTTTCAGGCTAACAATTGTGTATATGATGAGAATGGTGTGTTTGCATGGATGTTAGATTTTGTAATTCTGTTTCTCCAACCTTTACAATATTCTCTTTCGACATAAGTTAACTCAAGTAAGCTAACTCTACACAATTGGTATGATAACTAAATACGTCTGGTACACTTAAGTAAGCTAACAAAACAAGTTTAGATCTAACACAAGTGCAAGAATTATCCTAATAAACAAATAAAATGATATTTATTATAATGTAAATAAACAAGTACATCCACCTGTTGTGTGTGTGTATATATATATATATATATATTTATAAACAATATGTTTTTAAGTTATTGGGGAAATGAATATGAGTACTCATGATGAATGTTTGAGTAATTTTGAAGATTCAATTTTGTAAATATTGTTTTGGGATATTTTCTTGTGTACTATGAACAAAAATTCTTTTGAATGGTTTTGTGTCAAGAGTTAATGGCCCCTATGTTCTAATATATATAAGCCTTTTTTTATTAATAATATTTAAATTTATTGTGACCCTTACAAGATGTGTTACTTATTTTTGCATGTTTTTTGCTAATGAAGTATTTTCTATTTTCATTGTGTTTACACTTTTCTCTATGTTGTGATGATGTCGAGAAAACAACAATAAAAAACTTATATTAATCAAGACAAAAATTCTTCAATAAACTCCAATAATCCTCATTATTTTCTGATGATCTTTCAATTACATTAGATTTCCTTTTATTCAAATTTCAAAAGACTCCTAATTAAACTTGAGTTCTCAACAGAACTTGACTAAAATTTCCATCTTTCGCAAAACTTACTATTTTTAGTAATATCTATTTTTAGTAAGTTGAAATATTTATTTCTAGATCCTACAAATTTGTACACATTAACCATGCACCTAAACTAACGTGTTCCTTTTGTTGCAAATCAAGTTGACTTAGCGTTAAAAAGATATGATTTTTTAAAAATTTAAATTAAAACTGAAGAACAACTCAAAGCAAAAATGCAGGCCCTCAATGGAATATTTCATCCTCCTAAACTTGTTGAGATAGGCCGTAAGCAACTAACATAACTTAACAAGGCATTGACCTTATCGAAATATTTTTCATTGAAAAATACTGAATCATTTCAACAAGCCAGGATCAAACATTATGACTTATGCAATATAGGCCATGGAATCTGCATCATGTTAACGTAATCTATGTTATTAAGCCATAAAAACTTAATATCAATAATTGGTTACTAATATCATTTTTTATAATAGAACAATTAATTTATTTTTTTAATATACATATTACAGTGTACACGACGTCATGACTATGACCCCTAAGAAAAATACTAGAATTGAATTATTAAAAAGGAAATAAAAAATTGATATTTTCAGAGTCCATCATAGAATCCGGAAATTTAGGATTGACTCAAGATATTATGAGGACATATATTTCTTATATTTGAGGGTATGGAGCTTATGAACAATATTGGGTAATGATTTAAGGCTTCTCCAATTTTTTTATAGGTTGTTTGGTTTTCCTAAGATGGGGATAACTTTGCTTCAATGAAACTTAATTTACATTTTTCTTCTCTAATTCATTTATGTTTATTGTGGTTGGTGTCTTTATGATTTCTAGTATTTAAAATAAAAAATTATTATCTTATATATATTTTTTAAGTATCGTCCCTATGGTTTGCAACTAACACATCTGAATGTTTTTTATGCTTTTACTACACTATGTTGTTAAACTACAATATTTTCTTATCTGTGTTTTTTTAATACTATTCTATGGATTTATAAGGAAAATATTAATGTCTATGGGAGGGAGATGCAGACAAATTTCCTATGGCGTGATGATTCTAATCTAGATCAAACACTAGGATGAAAACTTAGATTTCTCAAAATATTAGATGTTTTTTATTCTTAAAAATAATGTATACGATTAACTTTTATAAAATAAATTATAAATTAATTTATTACAAGATTATTATGATGATACAATGATTGTGACCATTATGTCATTTTTTTTCAAGGTTGTGATTTGATTTATATTTTTATTTGGTTATTGAGACATATGTTAATTTATCATTAATATATCCATTTGATTTGATTTGTTCATGTCTTTATCTTTTGTATTTTAAAAAAAAAATTATCCATAAAGATTGAAATATTTTAAATTGAAATTATATTTTTATTTTTTTTAAAGTGTACATATGTCTATACAAGCTCATATATTTTCTTTATATGTTTAACGTTAATGTATTGTATTGAGTATTATATATTCCATATGTTTAAACTAAACTTATATTTTGAAGATTATTTTTCAGTTTTAAGAGTGTGAATGTGTATACATCCTCAAACATATTATTTATATTTTTACCTATGAATGAATTCTCTTAATGGTTACATTTTTTATGTGGTATTTTAGAGATTTTGGCGATGCTACATCCCATTTTAAGATCCCGAAAACTTGATATATGTAAGGTCATTATTAGGTCTTGTTAAATTGTTAAAGAATATTTTTATATGTATTTAACACAAAATAAAGGTATAATTCAGTGTGTGGCATTGAATTTCCCATCGTGAGTCTTAAATCACACTGACATCGTTAATTGAAGTAGCATATCCTTATAAATTATTTTCATGGCATGAAGCTTATTGTTTTCAATTGATGCGATTTTGTATGTTTCATATACATTGTGATCTAATATTTATAAATTATTTATTATTAATAATTGATGTACCTTATGTGAATCATAATCATATTTGATAATGGAGAATTTATTTTTCAAATTAAGTATGAGTACCGTATGTATTATTGACTAAATTATTTTTTAGTTTTATACCCCTGCATAATGCAGAATTGACATTATATTGAGGCAATTGTAAACATACCATATTTTATTTTTGAGAATCTGAGTACGTATTTTATCTTGGATTGCTATTAGTAAAGAAATTTCTTAGAATTATAGTAATCACCTAACCAATTACTTTATGGATATAATTGACTTCCAAAGTAGATCACCAACCATTTTTTTTAAACACGAGGCATTATTATTATTTTTACATTCGAAAGGGCTTGGGATTTTAAAAATAATGGTGCGACTGCAAATAATATTTATGGGAAGGTACACTTCCTAGATATTTCCCTGAATACATAATTTCAAACTTATCATGCATCGATGAATCATAGTTCCATTTATTCCACGAGTAATATAGATCATACTTAAAGAAATTATCGCTATATATTACAAAGGTCATGAAATAAATGGGAATTCAGAACTTCCATATGCATGACTCAGTTTCCTGCTCACGCCAGCATCACATATAAGAAAGGAAAGGACGGTAAATATATTTTCAAGATGGTTTTCTTATAAAAAGGGAAAGGAGGGAAAAGATATTTTCAAGATGGTTTGCTTATATGGTCACTCATTGAGAATACCACGATCTGAAGAAACCTAGTGAAAGGCCATATCTAAACATGAACTGCTTCAAAGGGAGGATATTTAGAAACTCAAATTTCGAAATATATCCTTTCACTCTATTGATCTTTCCATTATAAAGTTTCATCTACAAAAATTCACTCTCCTCACTCTATCTTAGTACACCTTTAAAACACTCAATTGATTCTCTTATCTTTCCACAACTCTTTGTTGTCATTATGTGAAGTTAAACTATATAAAACAAATTTTTTGGTGTTAGCACAAGGTTGTATAGATAATATATCAGATCTAAGCATATATGCAATAAAAGCATATTTTCTACTAGAATAAATATACAAGACAAGAGATATAAATCAACACCATATTTAACGTGGTTCACCTAGTGTGGGCTACATCCACCAAGAAACAAGACAATGTATTATCAAAAGATTTCAGAAGATAACAATGAAGATTTAAAATTTTCCACATCTCTCACGATGTACAGTATTTTATTTCTCTTAAGCTTATTATTCTTCTCCAAGAATTCTCTCTCACAATTATTTCCACAATAATCATCAATACTTACTCATAACCCTAGCTTTCTAGCTTATAAATACCTTATAAAAACTTAGGGTACTTAGCCATGAAATTACAATCAATAGATCTACTTTAAAACTAAAATTAGATCTAATTCCCGTGAGTTAAATAAAACACCCTCACATAGGTAACCAATGTCGGTTAACCCTAACCGATGTCGGTTCCTACTTTCCTGACTGATGCTAGTCATAGGTGACCGATGTCAGTCCCTTCATAACCGATGCCAGTTATTGTGTTTTCCATCAAGTTTAATACAGCATGCTAAACTGAAGTAATTGAGCTCCACATCTCAAAAATCTCCCACTTGGAGATAACTTACTGGACTATACCTGTACAGTGTCATTGTTGGATCCTTTCTTGAGCTTTGTTTCTTCATCTTCAAGTCTCAAAATCAAAGACCAATAGAAGTGGAGTGTAGATAAAACTTATCCTTTTTTAATGGCTTTATTAGCATATCCATGAGGTTCTCACTCGTATAAATCTTCTCAATTTTTAGCTTCCCATCCTCCACTACCTTCCGTATGAAGTGATACCTCAACTGAATGTGTTTCATTATAGAATGAAACATTTAGTTCTTTGCCAAATGAATTACACTATGATTGTCACTGAATAATTTACAATCATCTTGCTCCTTTCCCAACTCTTCCATGAACCTACTCATCCATATCATCTCTTTGCTAGCCTTTGTAGCTGCAACATACTCTACCTCTGTAGTAGAAAAAATCACATCCTTATGCAATCTTGATATCCAGCTAACTTTCATCCCTCCTCCTATGAAAATATATCCAGTAATGCTCCTCCTACAATCCAGATATCCATCCATATCCAAATCAACATACAATGTTACATATAATAAATATCTGACCTCCATAGTCATAAATACATGCTAGATGTCCCTCTCAAATACCTGAGTATCCATTGGACTGCTTTCCAATGCTCTTTACCTAGATTGGCCATAAATCTACTCACAACTCCCACTACCTGTGTAATGTCTGGTCTGGTACAAACCATAGCATACATGAGACTCCCAACTGCTGAAGCATATAGAACTTGTGCCATGTATTTGACCTCCTCATGTGATGATGGACACTGATATTTTCTCAATTTGAAGTGTCTAGCCATAGGTGTACTTACAAGTTTTTCATTCTGTATTTTAAACATTTTCTAACACCTTATAGATATAATCCTTCCTGAGACAAATACAATTTATTTTTCTTCCCGTCTCTGTGTATTTACATGCCAATGATTCTTTTTACAGCTCCTAAATCCTTGATATAAAATTTGTGAGATAAATTTCCCTTAATCTCACCAATGTCCTACATACTAGATCCTGCAATAAGCATATCATCCACATACAGTAACAAAATAATATAGCTCCCATTTTGCAAGCTTCTTGAAATAAACACAATGGTCAAATTCACATCTCAAGTAACCATGCTCATGCATAAAACTATTAAACCTCATGTACCATTTCCTTAGAGCTTGTTTGAGCCCATATAATCTCTTTTTTAACCTACACACTAATTTCTTTTTACCCTTGACTTCATACCCAAGTGGCTGTTACATATCAATCTCTTCATCCAAATTTCCATGAAGGAAAACCATCTTCACATCTAGTTTTTGTAAATGCAACGCATCTACTATAACTACATTCAATATAGTACGTATAGAAGTCATCTTAACTAATAGGAGAAAATATTTCACCAAATTCAATACCTCGCTTTTTGTGCAAATCCCTTTACTACAAGTCTTGCCTTGTACCTTTTCTGTCCACCCTCTTCTTCCTTGATCCTGTAAACCCATTTGTTCTGCAAGGTTCCTCTTACTTGCTAGAAACTTGACCAAATCCCATGTCTGTTCTTGTTCCAAGGATTCCATCTCCTCATTCATGCCATGCTCCCACTCCACATGTGGATCTCATGCTGCATTGCTTCTTCAAAACTCTCTAGGTTCACCATTATCAGTCAATAATAAATAAAATAGAGAAGGTGTAAATATTTCTGGAGGTTTACTTACCCTTTGTGACCTTCTCACAGGATTATAGGGTGCTCGGAGGCTCATTCTTGACCTCTTGTATATTTTTATCAACCTCTGATACAGTGACCGACACCGGTCACCTGTAACTGACATACCAGTTCCCCTAACCGATGACGTTCGGTTCTACCATAGCGATGCCAGATGCTCCGGACAAGGGTCACCCTAACGACACTGGTTATTGTGTAACCAATGCTGTACCTATAGATGATTGTTTTAAATACTGAGAGTACATTTTCATTCCACAAAAATTCTCAATTGGTTCATCCTTGGGTATCAAAATTTGATCCCTGTACATTCTCTTTTCATTCCATTCAATGCTCACAACTCCTAAAAATTTTAGAATTCTCTAAATCCAAAAAATGGAATCTAAAATCACCATAGATCCATAACCAATGAAAGTGCATCTCTTTTATTTTGTTTCCAACTTTTTTCTTATTTTCCTTAACAATATGCACAAAATCTTCTGAACCAATAATTTTAAGAAAAGAAATATCTACCTATTTTTTGTTCCAAGCTTTCTCTGGTATTCCTCCATCTAGTGAACTTGAAGGCCCATGCGGTTAATCAAATAAACCATTGTATCAACTACTTCTGCCCAAAACTATAAGGGTCAATCTAGCATGTATCCTCATAATTCTTTCACGTTCCGTGATTTTTGTATTCATTACTTTCTGTAACACCATTCTCTTGTGGTGTTCTATGGAACCATTATTTCTCTACATATTCCATTCACTGAACAATAATAATAGAAATACTTGCTACAGTATTCACCACTATTTTTATATCTAAGGTACTTTAACTTTTAATTTGATTCATTTTCAACAAGGGAGCTTTCCATCTTTTAAAAGTCTCAAAAACATCATATTTATGTTTAATACAATAAACCCATACCTTTCTTGTGGCATCATCAATGAAAGTCACATAATATTAGGATCCTCCATGAGAAGATACCTGGGCTAGTCCCCACACCTATGAGTGCACAAGCTCCAATTTAAGCTCCTTCTTTGCTGACCCCCAACCTTGAATAAACCTCATCTCTCTTTTACTTTCCAAAGACACAGTCCTCACAGAAATCAAGATCTAAATCTTTCAAATATGATAACTTACCCTTAGCTTTTAAGATCGACATTACTTTTGGAATTATATGGCCCAACCGATTATGCAATGTGTATGCATCTGAATCTGAAGTAGGTAACACAAAAAAGAATCATTAACACAGATAGATAAATATAAAGTTCCTACCTTCTTGTCTCTTACCACAAAAAAGGCATCAGGTTGGTGAATTTTAAAGAGTCTGTTATGAATGTAACCATGTAACCAACTTCACCTAGTATCCATGCAAAAATAAAATTCCTCTTGAGGCTTTGCACATGCTTCACATTTTTTAATAGCCATGTATTTCCATTATGCAATTTTAGATGAAATTCCCTTTTTACAGTTATATTGCAAGGTTCATCATCACCCAAATAAACATGCCCAAAATTGTCTTGGACATAATTTCTGAAATAAGCCTTATTAAGGGTTGCATCGAAAGAAGCTCCTAAATCTTAAAACCTTGATTCTATTATATTATCGAAAGAAATAATAATAACATCTTGCATTAGTTGTGCTTAAATATTTGCCTCTTTATGTTCCTCTTTACCTTTGTCTAAGTGTTTGTTTTCTTTATCCTTTGACCAATAATTTACTATGTACATTGGGATATGAAATTATAACGTATATGGGTTGATGGAGATGCCGACATGTGATACACATCCCCTTAGTTAGTCACAAAGGAATTAGTTATATTGGGTAATGAGTCATCCTACATTGGGATTAGGTGTTACCCATCTATTAAGAGTAATGTATTTCTATATATGGGAGGTATATATCATGTGATGGGGTATGATTTGATTCGTATACTTGGTAGAGGTATATTGGAGGTGGCCCCCTTGAAGTGGATTCCGATCTTGGGAGATTGTGGAGCTACTCCTTCCTTAAGGAGCATTGTATGGTGTTACCCTACCTTAAGGGTATTATTATGCATATATTAAATATTTTGGGATCTTATCCATCCATATATCTTGTGTTATCTTCTGTAATTTATTGATTTTATTATATGCAAATAACTTATCAAGTGATATGAGAGTGTTGATTTTGGCAAAAATTGGGTCCCCACCCTAATTTTAGAGATTTATATATATTTTCAAATCAGCTCTGCATTTTTTTCTCAAATTTCTTACCACCATTTTGAAAGGGTTGTAAAAAATACAGTCCAAATTTATGAAATTTGGGATGTGTTTTTTTGAAGTTATTTTATTTTTAGGGTTTCGCCTAAATTTCATTCACAAGATGAAATTTTTTGAATTACTTTTCTAAATTTTTACTAGCATTGTGAATCGCATTCATAAATCTATGGTAAATTTTTCATAATTTGTGGATATGGTTTGAAGAATATATTGAGATTTTTATTGTTTTACATAAAATAGGCCTACAAGTTACAATTTTATATCTTTCTTTAATTTTGTTACATATTTGGAAAGCTATCATAATTTTAGTATGTATTAATTCTTTGTGGTTTCATATTGGAGGTTGAATTATAGATGAAATCATCAGGTCAAATAGTGGTCAAAGGAGTAAGTATGTGAAACCCTAATTTTTGTGTATCATAGATATACCAATTTTCTATGGAAATGACAAAATTGATGCAAAAAAATGGTGGTTACAATTTAAGAAAATGCATTTTTAAAAATGTTTAATATGGGTTAGTTTTTATCTTCATCTTGGTGGAAAAGCACAACATTGGTATTCTTATTTGTATATAGATCTATTGGATTGAGATTGGGAGGAAATGGAAGATATTTTACTAGCTCGATGAGAAGCCAAAAAGAAACATTATTTTGTTGAAGAAGAAGAAGAAGAAGAAGAAGAAGAAGAAGATGATGATGATGATAATGATGATGATGATGATGATGATGAAGTTTCTACACATAATAGTACATATTGAAGGAAGGAAGATTCAATATTTTAGTTTGAAGGGTACATTCAAAGAACTTTTTTTTTTTTTCATAAGCCCTATCAGAAAATATAACTTCATCAATATGGATGTAGCTCACAATATACATGTGCAAACAAAGCATATTAATTTTTTTTAAGATTTAAAGCTCTCCATGGATAAATATGTTTTACATTAATATTTTTATGCTTTAGACATGGATGGTATATATATTTTTCTTAGATATCCTTGGTTAGAGATATTGGGAAAAATAAATCTTAATGTGCAAAAGAAATTCATCAAATTGTGGTACAAAAAAGCGAAAATTACATTACAAAGTATCACACTTAGTAGGAAAATAATTAATATAAATGAGGATAATGAAGAGGAATTTGAAGATGATGAAGAAGGGAATAAGGATTATTCAGAAGGAGAGGCTGTAGAAAAAAGATGAAAAAGAAATAAATAATTCATCTATTCAAGAGAAAAAATAAATTTAGTGAACAAGGTGGAAGAGAAAAATAAAGAAAAGGTTAATAAGGTTGGGAATACACAACTTACACCATATATACACCCACATCATCATGAAAGGGAAAAATCATGGATTTATGTTAGGCTACATAAGGGCATAAATCTATCTAAATATGCAAGGAATTGACAGAATAATAACCAAGCCTATAGACGGAATAAATGGAGCAATAATTATATGACATGGAATCATATGAATAATTATTCTGGATATTCACAGATACCGAGGAGACTCACATATGGAAAATTATGGAATCAGACGAGTCCAATGGAATATGGAATTCGGTATAGAGTAGTATCACCCATTAGGATGTCATATGGGTGGTTGGATGATCGAGAATGGCGACAAGTATGAAATAATTTAAAGCACACTCATTATATGGCATCTTCTTATGTTTTGGGGACGAAACATATCAAAGAGGGAGGCAATGATATATACCTTGGGATATGATATTATAATGTATATGGGTTAATGGAGATGTCGACATGTGGCACACATCTCCTTAGTTCGTCACATGAAAATTAGTTGTATTGGGTAATGAGTAGGCCTACATTGGGATTAAGTTATACCCATCTATTTAGAGTAATGTATGTCTATATAAGGGAGATGAGTATCATGTAATGTGTTATGAGTTGATTCTTATACTCAGTAGAGGTATATTGGAGATGTACCCCTCGAAGTGGATTCCTATCTTAGGAGTTTGTGGAGTTACTCATCCCTCAAGGAGCATTATATGGTGGTGCCCTACCTTAAGGGTATTATTATGCATATATTAAATATTTGGGCATCTTGGCAACCAATATCTCTTTTGTTGTATTATATTCTACAAATTATTGATTTAATATATGCAAATATATTTTTGAGTGGTATGAGAGTGTCGATGTCAGAAAAAATTGGGTCTAAACCGTAATTTTAGAGATTCATCTATATTTTGAAATCGGTTGTGAATTATTTCTCAAAATTTTTTGCACAATTTTGAAAGGGTTTTAGAAAACAACAATACAAAATTTAGATATGTTGGATGTATTTTCTTTAATTTATTGCATTTTAAGGGTTTCAGCTAAATTTGGTTCAGAAGTTGCATTTTTTGGAATTAAATTCCCAAATGTTTACCAGCATTGTGAATCCCATTTAGAAATCTATGGTAAAAATTTCATAATTTTTGGATATGGTTTGGAGAATATATTGAGATTTTTATGGTCTTACATAAAATAGAACTACATGTTGCAATTTTCCATCAAACTTTAATTTTGTTACATATTCAGAAAGCTATCACGGTTTTAATAGAATTTACTTCTTTGTGGTTCCAGATTGGAGGTCGAATTATAGACAAACTTATCAGGTCAAATATTGGTCAAAGGAGTAAGTGTGTGAAACCTTAATTTTTGTGTATCATGGATATACCAAGTTTCTATGGCAATGGGGAAATTGATTCAAAAATATTATGGTTAGAATTTAAGAAAATGTATTTTGAATTTTTTTTAGTATTGGTTAGTTTTTATCTTTATCTTGGTGGGAAAACATGACATTGGTATTCTTATTTGGATATAGATATGTTGGATTGGGATTGGGAGGAAATGGAATATATTTTCGTAGCTAGACTGAAACCTAAAAAGAAACATAATTTTTTTAAAGAAGTAGAAGAAGAAGAATAAGAAGAAGAAGAAGAATAAAAAGAAGAAGAAGGACAAGAAGAAGAAGAAGATGACGATGATGATGATGTTGATGAAGTTCCTACACATGATAGTGCATCTCCATGGAAGGAAGCTTCAATATTTCAGTTTGAATTGTGCATTTAAAGAAAAAAGGTAATTTTTTCCATAAACCCTAGCAACAAATATAACTTCATCAAAATGGATGTAGCTCACAATCTACATGTGCAAACAAAGCATATTAAGGCAGCTCAAGTGGAAGGTAAGTATATTAAGGTTTTTAAAGATTTAAATATCTCTATGGATAAATATGTTTTACATTTAGATTTTTATGCTTTAGATATGGATGGTATGTATATTGTTCTTGGATATCCTTGGTTAGAGACATTGGGAAGTATAAATATTAATGTGGAAAATAAATTCATGAAATTATGGGACAAACAAAAGAAAATTACATTACAAGATATCACACTTAACAGGAAACAAATTAATATAAATGAGGATCATGAAGAGGAATTTGAAGATGATGAAGGAGGGAATAAGGATTACTTAGAAGGAGAGGCTGTAAAAAAATATGAGAAAGAAAGAAATAATTTATCTACTAAAGAGAAAAAATAAATAACAAACAAGGTAAAAGAGAAAAATAAAGAAAAGGTTGATAAGGTTGATGATAGCAAGGTTAAACATATAGACATGCACATCATCATGAAAGGGAAAAATCATGGATTTATGTTAGGCCACATAAGGCAAAAAATCTATATAAATATGAGGGAATTGAAGGAGCAATAATCAGGGCTATACACAGAATCAATGGAGCAACAATTATATGACATGGAATCATAGGAATAATTATTATGGATATGCATGGATACCAAGGATGATCACATATGAAAAGGGATGGATTCAGGTTTGGAGTAATATCACCAACTAGGATCTCATATGGGTGGTTTGATGATCGAGCATGGAGACAAGTGTTCAATAACTTACATCACACTCATTATATGGCTTCTTCTTATGTTTCAGGGATGAAACACGTAAAAGTAGGAGACAATGCTATGTACCTTGGGATATGATATGATAATGTATATGGTTTTATAGAGATGTCGACATGTGGCACACATCCCCTTAGTCAAATAGGAATTAGTAATATTGGTTAATGAGTCAGCCTACATTAGGTGTTACCCATCTTTTAAGAGTAATGTATGTCTATAAAAGGGAGGTGACTATCATGTGATGGGTTATAAGTTGATTCTTATACTTGGTAGAGGTATATTGGAGGTGTCCCCCTCGAAATGTATTCTCATCTTGGGAGATTGTGGAGTTATTCCTTCCTTAACAAGCATTGTATGGTGTTGCCCTACCTTAAAGGTATTATTATGCATATAATAAATATTTGTGCATCTTGGTCACCCATATATTTTTTTTTATGTTATCTTCTAAAATTTATATATTTATTATATGCAAATATCTTATCAAGTGGTATTAGAGCGTCGATTTCAACAATTTTTTTTCCCAAACCCTAATTTTAGAGATTTTGAAATCGTATGTGATTTTTTTCTCAAATTTTTTACCAAAGTTGTCAAATGGTTTTATAAAACTATAGTACAAATTTCAAAAAAATTGGAGGTATTTTGTCGAAGTTATTGCATTGTTAGGATTTCGCTTAAATTTGCTTCGCAAGCTCCAAGTTTTGGAATTAATTTTCTAAAGTTTAACTATAATTTAAAATCCCATTAATAAATCTATGGTACAAATTTCATAATTTTTTGATATGGTTTTAAGAATATATTGAGAGTTTTATGGTTTTACATAAAATAGGCATACAAGTTGCAATTCTCCATATTTCTTTTATTTTGTTACATATTCGGAAAGATATCGCAATTTTAGTATGGGTTACTTCTTTGTGGTTTCAGATTGGAGGTTGAATTATAGGAGAAATCATCAGGTCAAATATTGGTCAAAGGAGTAAGTTTGTGAAACCGTAATTTTTGTGTATCATTGATATACCAATTTTATATAGGCAACGAGGAAATTAATGCAAAAAAATGGTGGTTATAATTTATTTTTATTATGAGTTAGTTTTTATCTTCATCATGGTGTGAAAGCATGACATAGGTATTCTTATTTGGATATAGATTTGATGAATTGGGATTGGGAGGAAATGCAAGGTATTTTCCTAGCTAGATGGGAAGCCAAAAAGAAACATTTTTTTTAAGAAGAATAAGAGCAAGAAGATGATGATGATGATGATGATGATGATGATGATGATGAAGTTTCTACACATGATAGTGCATCTCTAAGGAAGGAGGCTTCAATATTTCAGTTTAAAGGGTGCATTCAAAGAAAAAAGGTAATTGTTTTCATAAACCCTAGAAGCAAATATAACTTCATCAATATGGACGTAGTTCACAATCTACATGTGCAAACAAACAATATTAAGGAATATCATTTGGAAGGTAAGCATATTCATGTTTTTGGAGATTTAAAGCTCTCTAAGGACAAATATGTTTTACATTCAAATCTTTATGCTTTAGATATGGATAGTGTGGACATTGTTCTGAGATATCCTTGGGTAGAGACATTGGGAACAATAAATCTTATTGTGCAAAATAAATTCGTGAAATTTTGGTACAAACGAAAGAAAATTAAATTACAAGATATTACACTTATCAAGAAAAATATTAATATAAATGAGGATCATGAAGAGGAATTTGAAGATGATGAGGAAGGGAATAAGGATAATTCAGAAGGAGAGTCTACAGAACAAGATGAAACAGAAATAAATAATTCCTCTACTCAAGAGATAAAAGAAATAGAAAAATGGGTGGAAAAGAAAAATAAAGAAAGGTTTATATGGTTGAGGATACCAAGGTTACACTATATAGATACCCACATCATCATGAAAGGGAAAAATCATGCATTTATGTTAGGCCAAAGAAGGGCAAGAATCTATATAAATATCAATGGAATTAAATGAAAAATAATGAGGGATATTTTTAGAATCAATGAAGCAACAGTTATCCTACATGGAATCATAAGAATAATTATTAGGGATACACATGGATACAGAGGAGGACCACATATGGAAAAGGAAGGAATCAAATGATTCTAATGGAATATGGAATCAGGTTTGGAGTAGTATCACCAACTAGGATCTCATAGGGGTGGTTGGATGATCGAGCATGGTGAAAAGTGTGCAATAATTTAAAGCACACTCATTATATGTCTTCTTCTTATGTTTTGGGGATGAAACATGTAAAAGAGGGAGGGAATACTATGTACCTTGGGATATGATATTATAACGTACATGGGTTGATGGAGATGTCCACATGTGGCACACATCCCCTTAGTTAGTCACATAAGAATTAGTTATATTTGGTAATGAGATGGCCTACATTGGGATTAGGTCTTACGCATCTATTACGAGTAATGTATATTTATATAAGGGAAATTTGTATAACGTTATGGGGTATGCGTTGATTCTTATACTTGGTAGAGGTATATTGGCAGTGTCCCCCTCGAAGTGGATTTCCATCTTGGGAGATTATGGAGTTACTCCTTCCTTAAGGAGCATTCTATGGTGTTTCCCTACCTTAAGGAGCATTCTATGGTGTTGCCCTACCATAAGGAGCATTCTATGGAAAAAAATATCTTATCAAGTGGTATCAGAGCGCTGATTTCGACAAAATTTGGGTCCAAACTCTAATTTTAGAGATTCATATATGTTTTGAAATTGGCTATGATTTTTTTTAATTTTATTTACATAGTTGTGAAAGGGTTTTGGAAAACTACAGTCCATATTTCAGAAATTTTGGAGGTGTTTTGTCAAAGTTATTACTTTTTTAGGGGTTTGCCTAAATTTTCTTCACAAACTTTTTTTTTTAAATTAATTTTCTAAATTTTTACCAGCATTGCACAGCCCATTAAGAAATAAATGGTGAAAAATTCATAATTTTTGGATATTGTTTGAAGTAAATATTAAGAGTTTTATGGTTTTACAAAAAATAGGCCTACAGATTGCAATTTTTCATCTTTCTTTAATTTTGTAACATATTCGGGAAGCTATCACAATTTTATTAGGGGTTACTTCTTTGTGGTTTCAGATTGGAGGCCGAATTATAGACAAAACCATCAGGTCAAATATTCGTCAAAGGAGCAAGTTTGTGAAACCTTAATTTTTATGTCTCATGGATATAGCAATTTTCTATTACAATAACGAAATTTATGCAAAAAAGTGGTGGTTAAATTTTAAGAAAATTTATTTTGAAATTTTTTTGGTATGGGATATTTTTTATCTTCATCTTGGTGGGAAAGCACAACATTGGTATTATTATTTCGATATAGATCTATTGGATTGGGATTGGGAGGAAATGGAAGATATTTTCCTAGTTAGATGGGAAGTTGATGTAGCCTAGAATTCAGTAATACAAACCTTATGAAACCCTAAACGCTTTGGTACATCACTCAACCTAATTGAGCACTCACTCGAAGCACCCAAAGGTACTAGGTCCTTCTTTAGGGTTGCGGTAGTAGGATGTTAGCAGCATGGAGACTTAACACATATAGTACTATTACTAGTTCATCATTCTACAGAGCATACCATATCTATATCTAAGGAAAAAAAGAATTAAGTACTAACCATGATGACATAAAAAACATACTATATTCAGATACACATAGAACTATCACTTGGATTCAACCAATGTCCTTCATTATATTCAATGCAATAAGTTTATAGAAGCCTCATTACAATATCAATAGTATGCACGTAGTAGTTTTAACAACATATCTCTGTATATCTCGATCCCCTTTGTGTGTATATATATTACATAGTTTACTACATATATATAAGGGTGTCGACTTGTCCTTCACCGTTTATCCATCCCAAAAATAGGACGCATGCTATTCTTAGCCACATGTATTTACAAAACTAGTCACAGATGCAAGTGCACTAACAATACACTACTACTAGCTAACTGTAAGTAGAAGATCTATTTTTGGCTTGTGTTCATGTAAAGTACTTTGTATCCAATCCTCCAAAAATAGCCAATGCATGACATGCACATCTCTACCTTGTTTGTGTTCTCTACACATCATCTCTAAAAATATACCTTAATGAGTGAAACGGCTAAGTCTTGAAAAATGAAATTTTGTTCGGTGCATGTGTTCTCTTTGTCCATTTGCACCTTTGAATATGACTCACTTCCCCACGTGGACTTCTTATGTGATTTTTGTTAATTGTTCTTTGATCAAAATTACCCCACACTAATTTCATTGTCGCTTCGACAATGGTCATCTCTAAAAACTTAAGTAAAGAATAGAAGAATGGAAAGAATGAAAGAATGTATGAAAGAATATTGTTACTCCACAATCTCTTCTTCAACCTGAACAACTAATTTAGAATATTCCTATTTTATTTCAACCTCCACAGTATTCCATTAAGCGAGTGCTTCCTCTGCTTTTTCTAGAATGTCCACATAAATGGACTCCAATTCACCCCTTGCAATCTCCCCTTTTTCATTTTGCAACAACAAAATGTTGGACATTACAATCATCCTTCCCTCTAGTAAATCCATCTTCTGTGCAATGAGCTTCCCAAGCTTTTCCAACCGAGTCTTGTGTGGTTCTTGTGATGCTGTCAGGACCTCACTCTTTTCCTTAACCATTGATAATATTTCTACGCTTCCCAATGTTTTATCCTTCATTGCTTTGTATACCTCATTGTTCTCCTCCAGTGTTATTATGTTTATGGGTATCTCTGGAGCTGTGTAAATGTTCAAGGCTTGTTTTTATTTCTTCAATTCTTCTTGTAGCACTTACAATAGTCCTTCACAGGATGCAATCTTCTACATCACTTAAGCATTCTCTCACTCTTCCTCTTGTTCTGGATCCTTTGGCGTTCCAATGCGCAGAGGATCATCTTTAAGCACTAGGTCCACCAACTTTCCTACATAGTGTATTGCTGAAGGAAATATCTATGGTACGTATGGCTCCAAGAGTGGCCTAGCTCTTATGTTATTGTTGCTAATATCCTCTGTGATGATGATAAATACAGAGTTCTTTTTTTTCTCTAATTCTCTCTCCTATGTTAGGTGTACTATTTTCTTATCCTTAGTTTGATCTCTTCCCTAAGTGCCCTAATTGTGGTAGCCTTGTCCATATTCCACCTCACTACCTCTATTGATACTTTGACCAATGCATTACTCACCTGTTCATCTCACATGATAGTAGGATTTATTGTCACGTGTCTATCCTAATGTATTTTATTCAACCTCCTTTATACTCATGAATCCTCACACACATCAAAATATGGCTCATCCATGTGTGTGTGCATGAAGCATGATAACTAATTCCTCATGCATACTGTGGTAATATCTTCATCCATTAGTTCCCAGCCATATAACTCCTTTTACGATAGAGTTCTATAGAAACGGGCATGGAAAATTTTACCCGTTTCCTCTGCATAACCCATGGCTAGTGGAGTGTGCTCTCCAGTTGATCTTCTAGACTGAGGATGCTTAGGAAATTGAGCTTCCAAATTTGGGACTTGTGTCTCCATGTCCTGAGTAGTCTCTGTAGCTATCTCATCTGTTCCCTTTTCCTCATCTTCTCCTTGCCTCATTTCTTCATCTTTCTATTCTACATTCTCTAGAGGTGTAGGAGAAGTAGACGCACTTTCCTCTTACTCCCCCACCCCCTCATTCAACTTCAATTTCCTTCTCATTTACATAGTTGTCTCCTTTTGTGGAGAGATTTTGGGTGATTTGTGCACTATTTGCGGAGTAACACCTTGTGTCCTTGTTCTCTTGAATAATCACTTAAATTTGTGCTCTCCTTGGATTGCATCCAAGTCCTCATCATCCCCTTCTTGTGGTTGAGGTGGTGTAGTAGTGCGCTCAGCTTCATCCTTGTTCGTAGGATGTGTTCTACCTCTATGCTCCAAACCACCACTATCCTCACACTCATCCTCCTAATCCTCCACTTCTAATGGCTCTATGGGCTTAGGTATTGGGACATTATCCATTGTATGTTTTCCCTTTGGTGGTGCTGGAAGTGCGAACTCATTTTCCACATACTTTTTATTCTCCATCTTGGGCTTCAGTTGAAGATACACCAATGCTGATCCAATATCTCCCAAAAATAGACTTATTGGTTTAATGCTTAATACATCTGAAATGAAAATTTCAATATATGCACCCTGCCATGGATACACATATTTATTCCTTAGTGTGTGGTAATCATAATCTACCTTATCCACATTAAATGTCAGTCACCGTGTGTCTATGAAATTATGTACTGATGCCTAGAAGTACCTTGTTGTGAAGGCATATGGTAACTTACACCAAGGGCTCCATGCTCCATATTTCATAGTGAACCACACTATATAGAAATGCTGGTATATAGTGAACTAAACTGCCTTTCCAACAACCGAAGGAAAGTCCTTGGGGATGTGCCATTCTTCCTCAAAAGCCACACAGAGCCTATCATACCACTTCTCTATCATGGATCCCTCACAAAATTCCTTCTTGAAGCATTCTGTAGGTGACTTGTGTTCTATGGGATACTCCCATATCTTCTCCTTCGGTCCATCTAGTACTTTGATCTCCGTGAACACTGGTGATAACAGAGCAGCTCCAAAGCTGACCTTTCCTCCTGTGTGCACTTCGTCAATGATTATTTTTGCAATATAACATGAAATGTTATAGACCACCCCTTCATACATATTTTTGCCATTGTATAGCCACATGGTGTTCACTTATGACCACCTTTCTTAGTCATTTAGCTTTGTAACCAGATGCACGGTTGCTTACACCACTAGATACTTCTTCAGTATATTGACGTCCATGCCGCGTGAACCCTTTATGTACCCCAACTCCTTTTTGGTCTCCAAGATTGCTATATTATCTACTAAATCATCTTTCAAATTTCTCCTATGCCTTTCAAGCCCGTTATCATGGAGATGAGCATGGCTGAAATTCTAGCTCGACAACCTGCAAAGTAGAAAAATATTCTTGCACTCTACTCATGACCCACTGGTACAAGGGCTCATATTTCCTAAAGTAAGGAAGTTCATATAGCTAGTAAAATCCTATCTTCTTTAAGAGCTTCTTGTCAGTATCATCATACACTGGCATGTCTTCCACTATGCATTTAGTTATCTTCATGTTCAACAACGTGTCAAGATCCTTCTTATTCTCTATGGTACGATGATTTTACTCACTCACCTTACTTTTCCTTATGTGAGAATTCTAGTCCTATCTGACGATAACCCCCTCTGGATATTACATTTCTAAAAAATTACTTTCGGGAGTTGTCTCCTCTTCTTCTTTCCCTTCACTCCTACTGCAAGTAATTTATTGGGTGCCATTTCTACCTAGTAATCCTTTGAAGATTCTTTCCTCTTGCATTCTGAAATGTTCAAATAAAACCCTAGCTCGATTCAACTTTCCCTAGGTGAAATCACATGCCCTAGCTCCTCTTTGTTTCCTTGCTTTGCTCAAACCCTTCACCACCGGGGACGTAATCTCTTTTTGTTCCCATATCTCTTTATCATGACTGGTTACAGACCTTTCACACCTTAATACGATCACTCGGCTCTTTTAAATGGTAAAAATGAACTTGCATCACATCCTTATATAGATTTTCAAATTTTTCACATTCATTGATCCTTCGCCGACCAAATATCCTCTCATTAATTGACCAATTCCATCCTTTCCACGCATTACATATCTATGCCTCAGCTATAACCTTCTAGCGCGCCTTCTTACCCTTTTGTCATAGACTTCTCTTCAGTGCACTTCCTTGCACCTTCTACTAGTAGTTTTTATGGCCTCTTCTTACCTCATGTTATATTGTTCCTTCAGTCATCTCTATATTTGGTCACTTTTTAGAGGCACTCCTTTGAATTGAAGAGCACCCGTAGTAGCTTATTCCTTTAACCTTTCAATTCCCACAGTATTGTACCTTGATATCGACAACCACCCCACACTAAAATTATGTGCAATCCTTTGGAAATAAACATGCTTCATATAGTAATTAGCTTCATGCACACAAGCGCGATTATTTCACAACACACCAAATAAATTGAAAAAGCATAGCGAAAAAGAAGGAAACACATTATGGAAATACATAATTGAAAACCTAATCTAAATGGAAATACTGCCTTATTAAAAACACCGAGAAGACTTATTTATAGTAGGGCTTCAGCCTACTCCCGTTGAAGTAACCAGGTAGCTGTGTTCCATCAAGTGCTTCTAACTAGAAAGCACTTGCTTCAAGGATTTAAGTGATAATATACGGTCCTAACCAATGTAGCTTAAGTTTTCCTAGATGGCACAAAAAGTTAGAGTCATAAAGAAGTACCATTTGTCCAATCTCAAACTTTCTATCCCTTATGTTTTTGTCATGCCATGCTTTCTACCTAGGATTTTCTTGTTTCTGACTCCAAAATGCTATGGCTCATCACTCATCCAGCTGAATTATATTTTCAATCCATTCTTCTAAATCTTTCTCATCATCAGGACCTCTAGCACATGCAATACACAAAGAAGGTAACATAAACTCCATAGGAAGAACGACTTCTGCACCAAACACTAGCTAAAATGGTGTGGCTTTGTTCAAACTTTTATATATTTTTCTATATGCCCAAAGTAGTGTAGATACTTTATCGTCCCAATCCTTTCTTCCAACATCACATTTTTTTTTCTGTGTGGCCCAAAATTTTATTAAAAGCCTCAATAGTTCCATTTTCCTGAGGATGATAGGGTGTAGTCTTATGGTGTGAAATCATGAACTCATCCAATAAAATTATGATTGTCTCATTAAGAAAATGTGTGCCCCTAGATCACTGGTCAAACTCAAAGTACATCCATACCTTGTAATAATATGTTCCTATAGAAATGGAGCTTCTATAGCTATTGTACAATCCTTGGTAGGTGCCTCTTCTACTCACTGTTTCAGATAGTCTCTGCAAGTGATAATGTAGTGTGATCCATTTCTACGCATAGTTGGTGAGATAGGACCCATGAAATCTATAGCCCATTTCTCAAATGGTTCTGCACTAGCAATAGGTCTCATAGGCATTTCATCTCGCTGACCTGGTCTTCCAAGACGTTGAAAATGATGACATGCCTTACAATCTTTATAGAGGGTCTCCCACCATAATCCACCGAGTAGAATGTTATGCATTGTGGCATCACCTACAAAGTGGCCTCCTGCAATTCCACCATGAGCTTATTCCATAATTCCTGTGGGGTCATGTTATAATACACAATGACGCAATACTTCATCCCGACCCATTTTGTACAATTCACCAGTAATTAATATATAAGGTGCAGCGTGTATAGCAAGTTGTTTCTTCTCTAATTATTTCATTATTTCGGGTGTCATCCCTATGCGTAAAAATACAAAAATGTCCTCTAGTTATGATGGTGTGCATTATAACCTATATAACTATGCATCTGGCATGGTATCCTCAATTTCCTGCACTTCTTCTCCTCAATGTATTCTTGATAAATGGTCTAGTCCAGAATTACTTTTTCCTGGTTTTACCACAACTGTGAAATCAAACTCTTGAAATAAGAGCACCCATCGACATATGTGCCCTTGTAAAATAAGATTATAAACCAAATAATTCAATGCCATGTGATCTGTATAAAAGAGAAATAGTCTAGCTAGTACGTATTGGAAAAATTTATGAAAACGCATAGATAATTGAAAAAGCTTCGCACTCTATAGTTGTGTAATTTTTTTCTGCAGGAGTCAACATTCTACTAGAAAAATAGATAGGATGATCTACAATACCCTCTTTAGGTTGAGCCAACACCAGGTAAATGGCCATGTCAGAGGCATCAACATGTACACAAAATGGTTTGTCCCACGAAGGAAAACATAGAATAGGCTCGGTAGTAAGTTTCTCCTTTAATGTCTTGAATCTGAGCTACTGCTGTTCTCCCCAGTAGAACATACCTTTCCCTTTCAGTAAATTTTCAAGGGGTACGAAAAACTTTGGCATAGCCTTTGATAAATTTTATATAATATCCTATATGCCCCAAAAATTCATGCACCTCACTTTGACTGGTAGGCTCCGCTAGGCCTATAATGACTGCAACCTTCATTGGGTCAACTAAGAAACCCTCTTTGCGGATTATGTTTCCTAAAAGTATCCCAAATGTTGTAGTAAATATGTACTTCTTGATGTTGAAAGAGATACTCAACTGCCTAAACCGTTGAAACATTAAGCGCAGATTGTCATGCAGTGGTCCTTAACTAATCCATACACCATCCAATTTTCTAAATATACCTGTAAGAAGTGAATAAGTTCCTTAAACGCTAGGACAACTATGTGTGAAAATACAACAAGAAAATTTTTTAGACCAAAAGGCATGACAATATAGATGAAGCTACCCCATTTAGTAGTAAATGTAGTGTTTTCCTTATCCTCCTTGGAAATCCTAACCTGATGATACCCAGAGAACCCATCTATAAAAAAATATATTTCTCACCCTACAACTCCTAGTATTTCCTCAGTAAATGGCATAAGGAATGGATCTGTTACGCATTCAACATTCAGCTCCCTGTAGTCCACACAGATTCTAATCCCTCCATCCTTCTTGATACTAATCACCATTTGACTAATCCATTCTGACTCCTCAAGGGGGTTGATAATTCTAGACTTCAACATGTTATCAATATCTTCTTTGACATTTTCGTGCAAATTGGAATTAATTCTGTAAGGCCTCTTTCTAACCGGGTGTGTGCCCTCTTTAAGCTTTATTTTCATCTCCCTGAATGATTTATACAAGCCATTGAGTTCATGGTACTCTGTAGGAAATAGGTCCTGGTAGTCCCTTAGTAACTCTATGATTTTGGACACTTTAGAGTCTGACCAATAGTGTGTAATTATGGCTTCCTTAGGCACAATCTCTATTCCAATATTCACGCACTTTGTTTTCACAGGTTCATGATACACGTGCGTGGTCCTATCCGCAGTGTCCAATACCTCATGCCTTCATGTTGAATGGTTTACATCTAGATTATCTACTTCTTCATCATCCAATAGGTAGACCATTTTTCCTCTCTTTCATAAGATAAGTGCATTGAAGTAATGTTGCTTTGGCCCCTAGTTCTTTATCAAGATGTGCTCCTGAGTCCTCTTTATCTAATAATTCCTGGAGGATTTCTTTAGCCTTAGCACTATCCCCCATAGTTAAGCACTTGATAAATTTCAATGCTTCTTCTACCAGAGGTTATGTAGAGAAGAATTCAAACATTTGGGCCATTCCTGTAATTAAATTCTGCCAATTTCTAGTTTCTCTATGGAGTTCTACATATAAACACCAAGCACGTACGTAGCCTTGTAAAGTGGAATGAAACCAGTGCACCCTTAGTGAAGGTGGTAAAGCTTCCTGCCCTTCTATCCAGAGTCTCTCATGCTTCCAAACATTTTGATCACTGTGATAATTTCATATTTGAGTAGGTGCATTGCTCCTAAAGAACTTAGTAGTAATAAAAACCCCAATTTCATCACATTCAACTAGATTATCCTTGTGGACCACCCACTACCGTGTTGTTGTCCCACATAGTCTATATGCTAGCATATTTCTCCTCTCCAGTGGGTCTATCCATTTTTCTTCCATGGTGCACAAGAATACCATGGGATCCCCTTCTCTTATGTAATAAGGTACTGAGTTATTACCTATCCTCCTGACATAACAAAATTTTGTGCCTCGAGGGAATATGCTCTTTACTTCACGCCCTATGAACTCAAAATTACTATGAGCCCAATTATCACAAGAAAAAATTATAGTATCACTAATAGATTTTGTATTCTCCAATTGAATTAGTCCTTCTTTGGTTGGTTTAATCATCTCTGGATATCGGATGATGCATACATAAATCCTATTCAGATCTTCTTCACTTAAAGGCTCAACATAAGGCATGAAATTTCCATCTGTCAAAGGGATAATGAACATTTCATATTTATTTTCAAAAATTATATAACCCTTGTTGAATCAAAGATCAACAATATTTTCATAACACCAAGGATGCCCTAGTAGAGTTGGGAAGCTATCTGATTTTGCGAGTGCTAAAAATTCAAAGTCTCTAGTGAACTTGGCTCCTTGTATGGTAATAGATGCATCTTTTAAAAATCCTATGGGAGTGGCCTTAGTTCGATTAGCCATGAATAATACATTATAGGATGTCTGCAATGGGGGTCTCCCCATTTGTACCCATGCATCCAAGGTAAGAACATTGAATTCCACACCTGTATCAACCTTTATATTACTCAATAGCCACCCATTGAAAACAACATTTAGAGTGATTTCCTTGTAATAATCTAGGCTATGAGGAGGGATATTTACATGCAGGGTCTATTGTTTGGTATCAATACTAGCGTGCAGAGTGTTCCCTTTCAACTAACTGCCTAACAGTGGAATGATGTTCTCTTGGTGTAAAATTTTGCACACTTCTCTTAAGTCATCTATATCAGTTTGGACCGTCTCTGACACTTTCTTCTACTCCTTTAAATATTGTATCACACCCTGAATATTCCTTAGCACTTCCACGGTATCCTGATAAACCTTCTTCTGATAGGCAAGATCTGGGTACCTCCCGGGCACGTGCTGCCTCAGTGTGGGTTGTGATCCTCACTTGTAGTGCCTCGAACTCTGCTTCCAATTTGGGCATCCATTGATTGTCCATAGTGCAATGTATCCTAACCATCCCGACACCTTTGTTTCCTTGCGTATGTTGTTTACTCAGATGCTCATATAAGTTTGAGTAATCTTCATACCTATGGTTCTTTTTGTAGAAATAACATGTAATATTCTAAGGACATTCGCGCCTATAGTGGGTAGGAGATCCACAAGTATAACATGTTCTACAAGAAAAATCACTTCTTCCACCACCACGGTCTTGTCCTTTGAATCCACAGTAGTATCCTCGACCTCTACCATGGCTGCCTTCAAAATGCCCCTCATTTCAATCATAGCGTCCCTGATTGTGCTCCCGGTCTTGATGCCCATTCTTTCCTTTAGAGTTATCTAAAACTCCTATCTACTGTACACCAATATCTATAGCATCATAGATCTGTCTAATCAGTTAGCATTACTCTGTGTCATGATTTGTGGACCTACATATTTTACACTAGCTTGAAATTTTCTTCCTTATCACGTGTTCTAATAATGGGAAGTGGCAAATCTCACAATTTATCAGCAATGAGTGTATTTTTCTACAAGTAAAACTATCCTTTATATGACCCTCTACTTCACAATATGTACACCAAATTCCTGAGCATGTTTCATGGGCTGAATTCACTGATAATTTCTCTAGATGTTTTGCCATAGCTGTAATTTGTGCCTCTTAGAATGGGCTAACACTAGTGTCAATACTCCCAACTACTTCAAAATGTAGGGCTGCTTCCAATGCCTTATGTGGATCAATATATGTCTTATGTGACAATGCCCTCCTAAATAGTGTAATCAATCCCCCAAAAAACCATTGTGCATGCGAGCTTGCATGAATATCATAAGAAAGTTTAGACAGAAGCATTTTAAAATGTGCATCATACTCATACATAGTTTTAATAGTGCCTTGTTTAATATCCTTTAGTGCACTTATATTCTTCTGCTCAAATTCAAGGATATGAAACTCTTCTAAGAAAGCATCCTTCAATGCTGCATAATCCTCGTAAGTCTGATCAGGGTCAAACTTTCTGTACTAGATGTGTGTGTACCCTTGTAACATAGTAGCAAATTGGCTTTCCCTACGCTTAGAAGCTGTGATTATTTTTAGTCGCCACAATATTTCACACATATGCACATGTTCAGTAGCATCTTCTATTACCCTATACTCTAGAAGATGAATAGACATTTCCATATAAATATTCTGGGGTTGGTTCGGACCTTGCCCACCTGATCCTAAACCTCCAGTGTCCCCCTACCTCTAGAACCTCTAGATCCACCTGTGCCAAAACTTCCCATGCCTCCTAATCCCAAACCTGTAGTTGGAATAGGTCCTGTAGATGTACTCCCCAGTGCTCCGATAGTAGTGCTATACTGGACCCCTACGGTATGTGAAGTAGTTCCACTTCCAAAAGTGAATCCAACATTTAGTGCACTAATATTCTGTGTGGACGATGCACCTGAAAACACACCTCCAAATAACAATAAATCCATTTTCCTTGCCATTGATATACTTGTTCTCTTACTTCTCAAACTTTCTTACTGATTACTTGTTAGATTAGATACTAGAAAACTAAGTGCAAGGGCTAGGTTACTAGGTGGATTCAGATGCGCGCCCACGGCCCAGGTCATATATGCTAGCGCACTTTCTTATGAGGCTGAGGAGGGTTCCCTATCATGCTTTCCAAGATGGGGGAGTTCCTAATGCTCTGGCTCCACGTCTTCTACATGAGCTCCAAATACTTCACGAGCCATCTCTCTCCTCAACTTCATTTACATTGCAACATCACGTTGCTTCTCTATCTCCCTCTCGTGTGCCTCATTATACTTAATCGACATTTCTTCTCTATGTCTTTCCGCTGCCAAGTCCATCATCCATCACCAGTCTTGTCCCCGCCCCCATGCATGGTGTGGTTTAGTTACCCATTGGTTTGCTCTCCTAAGTCAAAGTTACTATCAAGATATTTTTCACCAAAGGAATGCCTTATAGGTAAGCTTCCCATGGATGTCTTAAGAACTAAAATTCAGCTACCTATGGACATGAATAGGTGGAAATTGAGTATTCCAAGATATAACTATTCAGGAAACCATGAAACCACCTATCCATAACTCGAGTCCAAATCATATCAGTATCATAAAGGGCCTGGAATTCTTCTTTTGTCAAGAAAAGTGCACGATACCTTGAATTCCATTTAGATGCATAAGCAACTAGACACTATTATAATTCTACTAGAAAGATAGTGAAAAATATCTCATATAGACTGTTATACAGATTCTGTTCCACCAAAGTGAGTCCATTACACTCATATCCAATGTTGAACTGCCATGTGCGTATTCTTCTTCCAGTTCATGTATCCATTCTTTAATACTTGCTAATGTCAACCGGTATGTCTTCATTGCAAACCATCCTGAAAACAACTAAAAAATAGGTCCTGGAAATGGAACCAATGATGTAGCCTAGAATTCAGTGATACGAACACTATAAAACCCTAGATGCGCTAACACATCACTCTTCCCAATTGAGCACTCACCCAAAGCGGTTAAAGGTACCATGTCCCTCTTTATGGTTGCTATAGTAGGATGTTAGCATCATGGAGACTTAACATATATAGTTCTATTACTAGCTCATCATTCTACAGAGCATACCAGATCTATATCTAAGGAAAAGTAGAATTAAGTACTAACCATGATGAGATCAAAAACATACTAGATTAAGATACACATAGAACTAAAGTTGATGCCCTTCATTATATTAAATGTAATAAGTTTACAAAAGCCTCATTACAATATCTGTAGCATGCATGTAGCAATTTTAACAACATATATTTGTATATATCCATTCCTCTGTGTGTATATCTATTACACATTTTACTTCATACATATATGGGTGGGGAATTTCCCTTCACAACTTATCCATTCCAAAAATAGGTCACATACTATTCTTAGCCACGCACCTTTACAAAAATAGCCACACATGGAAGTGCACTAACAATATACTACTACTAGCTAACTGTCAATAGCATATCTATTTCTAGCTTGTGTCCATGCAAAGTGCTTAGTATCCAATCTTCCAAAAGAAGCCAATGTGTGGTGTGCATGTCTCTACCTTTTTTTTGTGCTCTGCATGTCATCTCTTAAAATAGACCTTAAGGAGGGAAATAGTTAAGTCCCGAAAACTAAACTTTTGTTCCATGCACATGTTATCCCTATCCATTTGCACCTTTGAATATGAATCACTTCCCTATGTAGAATTATTAATTGATTTTTTTCAAGTTTTCTTTGATCAACAGAAGCCAAAAAGAAACATAATTTTGTTAAGAATAAGAAGAAGAAAAAGAAGAAGAAGATGATGAAGATGATAAATTTGCTACACATGATAGTGCATCTCCAGAGAAGGAAGCTTCAATATTTCAGTTTGAAGGGTGCATTCAAATAAAAAGGTAATTGTTTCCATAAACCCTAGAAGCAAATATAACTTTATCAATATGGATGTAGCTCACATTCTACATGTGCAAACAAAGCATATTAAGGCAACTCAAGTGGAAGGTAAGCATATTCAAGTTTTCAAAGATTTAAAGCTCTCTATGGATAAATATGTTTTACATTCATATTTTTATTCTTTTGATATGGATTGTATGAATATTTTTCTTGGATATCCTTGGTTAGAGACATAGGGAACAATAAATCTTTATGTGCAAAAGAAATTCATGAAATTATGGTACAGACGAAAGAAAATTGCATTACAAGATATCACACATAGCAAGAAAAAAATTAATATAAATGATGATCATGAAGAGGAATTTGAAGATGATGAAGGGAATAAGGATTATTCAAAAGGTGAGGCTGTAGAAAAATATGAAAAAGAATTAAATAATTCATCTACTCAATAGAAAAAAGAAATAGCAAACAAGGTGGAAGAGAAAAATAAAGAAAAGAATGATAAGGTTGAGGATACCAAGGTTACACCATATAGAAACCCACATCATCATCAAAGGGAAAAATCATGGATTTATGTTAGGCCACATATGGGTAGAAATCTATATAAATATGCAGGAAATTGAAGGAGCAATAATCAGGGATATATACGGAATCTATGGAGCAACAATTATATGACATGCAATCATAGGAATAATTATTATGGATATGCATGGATACCGAGGAGGATCACATATGGAAAAGGATGAAATCAAATGAGCCCAATGGAATATGGAATCAGCTTTAGAGCAGTATCACCCATTAGAATCTCATATGGGTGGTTGGATGATCGATCATGGTGACAAGTATGCAATAATTTAAAACACACTCATTCTATGGCTTCTTCTTATGTTTTGGGAACGAAGCATGTCAAATAGGGAGGAAATGATATGTACCTTGGGATATGATATTATAATGTACATGGGTTGAAGGTGATGCCAACATGTGACGCATATCGACTTAGTTAGTCACGTAGGAGTTAGTTATATGGGGTAATGAGCCGACCTACATTGGGATTAGGTGTTACCCATCTATTAGGAGTAATGTATGTCTATATAAGGGATATGAGTATAATGTGATGGGGTATGAGTTTATTCTTATACTTGGTAGAGGTATATTGGAGGTGTCCCACTCAAAGTGGATTCCCATCTTGGGAGATTTTGGAGTTACTCCTTCCTTAAGAAGCATTGTATGGTTTTGCCCTACGTTAAGGATATTATTATGCATATATTAAATATTTGGGCATCTTGGCCCACCCATATCTCTTGTGTTGTGTTATCTTCTGTAATTTATTGATTTATTATATGTAAGGTTCATATCAAGTGGTATCAGAGCATCGATTTTGGCAAAAAAAAATTAGGTTCAAACCCTAATTGTAGTGATTCGGATATATTTTGGAAATGGTTGTGAATTTTTTCTTGATTTTTTTTTACCATAGTTGCGAAAGGGTTTAATAAAGCTATACTCTAAATTTCAGAAAGTTTTAAGGTGTTTTGTGGAAGTTATTGCATTTTTAGGGTTTCACCTAAATTTGCTTCACGGGCTGTATTTTTTGGAATTAATTCTCTAATTTTTTTCCATAATTTTTTAATTCCTTTTATAAATCTATGGTAAAAATTTCAGAATTTTTGGATCTATTTTAAAGAAGATATTGAGGGTTTTAGGATTTTACATAAAACCGGCCTATAGGTTGCAATTTTTTGTCTTTCTTTGATTATTTTACATATTCGGAAATCTCTCAAAATTTTAGTAGGGGTTACTTCTTTGTGGTTTCAGATTTGAGGTTGAATGATTTACGAAATCATCAGTTCAAATATTGGTCAAAGGAGTAAGTTTGTGAAACCCTAATTTTTATGCATCATGGATATACCAATTTTCTATGGTAATAGGGAAATTGATGCAAAAAAATGGTGGATACAATTTAAACAAGTATATTTTGAAGAATTTTTAGTATGGTTTAGTTTTTATCTTCATCTTGGTGGGAAAGTGTGACATTGGTATTGTTATTTGGATATAGATCTATTGGATTGGGATTAGGAGGAAATGGAGGAGATTTTCTTAGCTAGATGGGAAACAAAAAAGAAACACAATTTTGTTAAAGAAGAAGAATAAGAAGAAGAAGTAGCATCAGAAGAATAATAAGAACAAGAAGAACAAAATGTTGATGAAGAAGAAGAAGAAAATGTTGATGATGAAGTTGCTACACAGGATAGTGCATCTCTAAGGAAGGAAGCTTCAATATTTCAGTTTGAAGGGTGCATTCAAAGAAAAAAGGTAATTGTTTCCATAAACCCTAGGAACAAATATAACTTCATCAATATGGATGTAGCCCATAATCTACATGTGCAAACAAATCATATCAAGGAATCTCAAATGGATGGTAAGCATATTAAAGTTTTTGAATATTTAAAGCTTTCTATGGATAAATATGTTTTACATTCAGATTTTTATGCTTTAGATATGGATGGTATGGATATTGTTATCATATATCCTTGGTTAGAGACATTGGGAACAATTAATATTAATATGCAAAAGAAATTCATGAAATTATGGTACAAGAGAAAGAAAATTACATTGCAAGATATCACACTTAGCAAGGAAAAAAATAATGTAAAATTGTATCATGAAGATGAATTTGAAGATGGTGAAGAAGGGAATAAGGATGAATCAGAAGGAGAGGATGAAGAACATGATGAAAAAGTAAACAATATTTTCTCTACTCAAGAGAAAAAAATAAATAACAAACAAGTTGGAAGAGGAAAAGAAAGTGGAGGAAAAGATTGATAAGGTTGAGCATACTAAGGTTGCACCATATAGACACCCACATCATCATGAGAGGAAAAAATCATGGAGACATGTGAGGACACACAAGGGAAGCAATCTATATGGATTTACAGGGAATTGGAGGAGTAATAATTTTGGCTATACATGGAATCAATGGAACAATAATTATATGACATGGAATCACATGAATAATAATTATGGATATGCATGGATGCCAAGGAGGAACAAATATGGACTAGGATGGAATCAGATGAGCACAATGGAATATGGAATCATTTTTGGAGCAACATCACCCACTAGGATTTCATATGGGTGGTTAGATGATCGAGTATGGTGACAAGTGTGCAATAATTTAAAGCACACTCATTATATGGCTTCTTCTTATGTTTCAGGGATGAAACATGTCAAAGAGGGAGGCAATGCTATGTACCTTGGGATATGATAATATAATATATCTAGGTTGATGGAGATGCCGACATGTGGCACACATCCCCTTAGTTAGATGTATGGGTTCACATGGGATATAATATTATAATGTATATGGGTTGATGGAGATGCCGACATGTGGCACACATCCCCTTAGTTATTTATATGGGCTCACATAGGAATTAATTATATTGGGTAATGGGTCAGCCTGCATTGGGATTAGGTGTTACCCATCCTATTTAAAGGATGTGAGTATCATTATGAGGAAATGGATGTATGAGTTGATTCTTCTACTTGGTAGAGGTATATTGGAGGTGTCCCCCTCAAAGTGGATTCCCATCTTGGGAGATTGTGGAGTTACTCCTTCCTTAAGGAGCATTGTATGGTGTTGCCCTACCTTAAGGGTATTATTATGAATATATTACATATTTGGGCATCTTGGCCCACCCATATCTCTTGTGTTGTGTTATCTTCTGCAATTTATTGATTTATTATATGCAAGGTTCTTATCAAGTATCTATCAGAGCATCGATTTTATGGCAAAAATTGGGTTCAAACCCTAATTTTAGAGATTCATCTATATGTTGAAATAGAATGTACATTTTTTCTTCAAAGTTTTTTCCATAGTTGTGAAATATTAATTTCAGAAAATCAGTCCAGTTATTTCAGAAATTTTAGACGTTTTTTGGAAGTTATTGCATTTTTAGGGTTTCTCCTAAATTTCTTTACATGACCTGCATTTTTCGGAAATAATTTTCTAAATTTTTATAGAATTGTGAATCCCCTTCAGAAAGATATGGTAAAAATTTTAGAATTTTTGATATTCTTGTCAGACATGGGTTAAAGTTTTATTTTTGGATTTCAATATTTTACTCCTCAGGTAGAAAAGGTAATTTGAGGAATTTTCCTGAATTTGAGTACATAATTCATAAACCTCTCAAAAATTACGATTGGGGTTTGTATTATGTGATTTTAATTTTTGGCTGAACTTCTAGCTTTGACAGAGTTAGAATATTTTTCAAATTGAGTGTCTATTCCTATCTCTCCCCTAGTTCTGGTGGATCCATGGGGACGGTAACTTCTTCATTAAGAGATGGCAGGATTGATGCCAAAGAATTGTCTTAAAAAACTTAGGGATACCTTCAACTCTCAACCATCAGATATTTGAGTTCTTCAAGTTGTGGATTAGTGGCCCTACAGGCATCATTTGGTATTACTGAGTTAGAATAAGGAAAAGTCTACATTGGTCTTTGGAGGAAAGGTGAACAATTTTTCATGGACAGGGGGGAGAACAAAAGAAGAAAATCAAGAGGAAGTAGAAGAATTTAATGATAATAGCGAGGAAGAATGGCTTCTCCATATCAGAAGAAGAAGAAGAAAATTGTTGAGGTTGAAGTTGCTACACATAGATTTAGAAGGAGAGACAACAAATCAAGTATACAACTACAAATAATGCATCTGCTAAGGAATAAATCTACATTCATTTTATTTCATTTCATAGGGCACATTCATAAGGATCTCTCTAATTGTTTGCATAAACCCTAGTGACAAATATAATCTTCATCAATATGGATGTAGCTCAACATCTACATGTTCAAGCAAAGCATAGCAAGGAATCTCAAATGGATGGTAAGCAAATTCAGGTTTTTGAAGATTTTAAAGCTTTCTATGGATAAATATGTTTTACATTCAGATTTTTATGCTTTAGATATGGATGGTATGGATATTATTCTTGGATATCATTGGTTATAGACATTAGGAACAATCAATATTAATGTGTAAAGTAAATTCATGAAATTCTGGTACAAGAGAAAGAAAATTACATTGCAAGATATCACACTTAGCAAGGAAAAATGTAATGTAAAATTGGATCATGAAGATGAATTTGAAGATGGTGAAGAAGGGAATAAGGATGAATCAAAATTAGATGATGAAGAACACGATGAAAAAGTCAAAAATAATTTCTCTAATCAAGAGAAAAAAAAATAACAAACAAGTTGGAAGAGGAAAAGAAAGCAGAGGAAAAGATTGATAAGGTTGAGCATACTAAGGTTGCACCATATAGACACCCACATCATCATGAGAGGAAAAAATCATGGAGTTATGTTATGCCACATAAGGGCAACAATCTATATAAATATGCAGGGAATTGGAGGAGCAATAATTAGGGCTATATGCGGAATCAATGGAGCAACAATTATATGACATGTAATCACATGAATAATTATTATGGATATGCATGGATACCGAGGAGGATCACATATGGAAAAGGATGGAATCAGATGAGTCCAATGGAATATGGAATCAGGTTTGGAGTAGCATCACCCATTAGGATCTCATATGGGTGGTTGGAGGATCAAGCATGGCGACTATTGTGCAATAATTTAAATCACACTCATTATATGGCTTCTTCTTATGTTTCGGGGACGAAACATGTCAAAGAGGGAGGCAATGCTATGTACCTTGGGATATGATATTATAATGTATATGGGTTGATGGAGATGCCGACATGTGGCACACATCCCCTTAGTTATATGTATGGGTTCACATGGGATATAATATTATAATGTATATGGGTTGATGGAGATGCCGACATGTGACACACATCCCCTTAGTTAGTTATATGGGCTCCCATAGGAATTAGTTATATTGGGTAATGAGTCAGCCTATATTGGGATTAGGTGTTACCCATCCTATTTAAAGGATGTGAGTATCATTATGAGGAGGTGATGGATGTATAATTTGATTCTTCATAGTTGGTAGAGGTATATTGGAGGTGTCCCCCTCAAAGTGGATTCCCATCTTGGGAGATTGTGGAGTTACTCCTTCCTTAAGGAGCATTGTATGGTGTTGCCCTATCTTAAGGGTATTATTATGAAAATATTAGATATTTGGGCATCTTGGCCTCCCATATCTCTTGTGTTTCATTATCTTCTGACAGATTTATTCATTTATTATATGCAATATCTTGTCAATGATCCTTTGAGTGTATATGACTCCATCATCATTGTCATTATGATTCTATAGTCACATTAACATCTTAAGTGTTCAATGCTGCCTATTAGTTGACTCATGCCAAAAATTGTCTCATGAGATAGTCTTATTTTTTTCTTTCACAACGGCTTCCTGAAAGGGTTTTCCTCCAAACTATGCTAGAGAGAATGATTTCACCTTATATTGGAGACAAGACTCCAAAGTTAGTGGTAAAGAATTTATATTCCTTTTATTTCATTACTCATTTGCTATGTTAATCTTTTTTGGCCAATGATTTCCATTGTTTGATGACATTATTGGGTTATCTCAAGCTCAATTTGTTTTCAATCATGATAAAATCACCCATTGCTAAGTTTCTGTTCTGATGTAAGTCATGATATTGAAATTATTGAACTAAGGCATCAACTAAGCCTTTTAGTTTATTCAATTGAGTTATCTTCTTTAATTTTCATTGTACCAATATAAATCTTCACTATTAAAGATTTTGGCCAATAGATTTGTGGTGGCATAAGATTTTGTCTATAGCTAGCTCTTGTAGACATTCCCAAATACCTTGAGATGAAGGGTGTAATTTATTGATCCATCACCCTGGGTGATTGGTTAGGTTTATCCCCCCAAAGTCCATAGCAAAAATATAAGTTCTAAAGGCTCATTACAATTGAAGACAATGTTGAAGCACCTTCTTATGAATGGGTGATTTTTCAAACTAGTTTCCCATCAATTATTGACAAGCATGGGTGGGTGGTAGCTTAGGGAATCATTTTGGTGCACTCAATTAAATTTGATGTGATCTACTAGTCATTTGATCTAATGTGGCATGCATTTTCATGGATTGGTTTTTGTTAGTCACTTGCATGTTGCCCATGTGATCCAAAACTTGCATGATCCTTTATCTACAATCCGCATTAGTGCTTTAATTAGTGTTGTGAAGTTGAGGAGGTGCACTATAAGGGGTGGTTCCCCACCATGGTGGAAGTAGAAGATGAAAATATATGGAAATTCATACTTTGGATTTCCCCAAAGGTTAAAAATATATTTTCTTTTAAAAGAAGGATGGTATGAATTATAAAGCTCATGCATACGGTATTGAATATATTTGAGAAGATCTCCCATTTATTAAGGGAAAATCCTTAATAAATTATTGCATTGTAGGTGTCTAATTGACATAATCGTCATGTTCATCCACCTGCTCTAATTATTCATGTACTAAAGGTTGATTAAAATGTGACCTAGTGACAACCCTATAAGAAATATGTGTAGTATTCGATTTAGAGTTAGAAGTGATAATATTACAATCTACATATATTTGAGATTGGAAAGAATCCTAGTTATACTTTTCTAATTGAGTGCTATAAAGATAATTTCATGACAAGAAGAGAAAGATAACCTCGAGGTATTATAAAGGATGTGAAAAGAACTTTGGAAAGCAAGGTATACTTAATTAATTGATAACACTAAGAAGCTAGGATAAAAAAAGAAAAAAAACATAAATATGACTGAATAAAGGGTGGATTAGGATTCACATTAGGTTGATAAGGATTTATGTAAACTAAGATGCTCAAATATATAACGATCCTCTCTTTATAATGTAAGATATAAAAATAAGCTCACACTAGAGGCAATAAATAGAAAATATATACACTGAGAGTGTAAATAGTCATGTTATGACACTCAATATCAAAGATGTAGGGTTCTAAAGACAATATAAAGGATATGAGATATGAGTTCTAGCTAGAATCCTAATGGATGTAAACAAGAGTTAGGGTAATAAGAAATATCTAATCATAAACTATGGGTTGTAATGCCATTTGGCAGTAAGCATGTGCTATAAAGTGAACAATAATGTCATAAGCAAAGATATGTTATATTATCATAATATAATACATGATACATCATAATGTTGATTAAACTAACATAAGGGAAATATTTTATGATTTGGGATACTTAACCTCGTGTGGACATTATTGGCACATTAGTCCCCCTCCATTATTTATAACAACTTGTGTGAGATTGTTGTGGGTGTATCAAAAGAGGCATAAGTTGAATACCTAAGTAGAGAAAAATTGGGGACTCAAAATAATAAAGTCGTTGGATCAAATCCTATTGTTGATGCTCCTAATAACCTAATGTTCCAATAAGGAACTCCAAATGTAAGATCTATTAGACCCTAAAACCTCTTAACCTTTAAGGGTATTACTTGCGAGCATAAGAAGAGAAGAGTGTTTGATGATAGGTTTGAGAAATGACAATAATAATGCTTATAAATAGGGGAACATAATCTAAAATAATTATTTTGACTTAGCATGCACCATCGTCTAGGTCGATGATGTCAAATGAAAAAATTCTCTACTAGACATCATCGATTGAGTCAACGATGTCGGTTGTAAATAATCCAATAAGAGTTGAGGGAGAGGAGAGTGAAGGAAGGGTGATACAAGATACTTGGAGAAAATGGAAAGGTAATATGTAGGTGATGTAAGGAGGTAGACAAATGTATAAAGTGCTGATACTTGATAGTAGGAAGGCAAGGGAAAGTTCCACGATGATATCTCACAAGATGATATAGATCTACCCCAACCCTTTCCTAATACACCCCTTATGACATGTACTCAAAGGGATTAATACAAAAAAAACCTACAAAGAGAATCATTACTAAGTGAAAATTAAGTTGTACACACATAGTATATGATTGTGATAAAAATTTTGTAGGGGACTTGTGGAGGACGTTTTGGAAGAAGTTGAAGTTATAATTCAACTCAATGTATCATCTTCAAACAAATGAATAGACCGAGATGGTCAAGAAAAGTTTTGGAAATATGTTGTGATGTTTATTGGAGAGAAACCAAGACCGTGGGATTTAATATTAACACAAAATGAATTTTATTGACAATTCAATCTATGAAGTTATTATAAGGATGCCAATATGGATATTGTCTGAAAGTATCCCACAACGGTTACGTAATTGCAAGATATGGTAGATATGAGTAACTTGAGTGTGGAAGTAAAAGAATTCATTGAATTTGTGAGTGACATACATCAAAAAGAGAAGAAGCAATTGAAATAAAATACTTTGGAGGTTGGTGACATGGTTTAATCTCACTCGAGGAAAGAACGGTTCCCAAAGGGAACATGTGATAAGTTAATTGTTGTATATATCTCCCCCCGGGTAAATATAGACAAATAGAAGAATATGGAAATAAAATAAACTCAAAATCTGACATTTATTTGCGCCACTAGTCGCGCCCATAGCGCAGATTAGAAGGCGCCGACATGGAAAAAGTTCCGCCCCTGGCGTAGATTAGAAGGCGCCGACATGGAAAAAGTTGCGCCCCTGGCACAGATTAGAAGGTGCCAACATGGAAAAAGTTATGCCCCTGGCACATATTAGAAGGCACCGACATGGAAAAATTTGCACCCCTAGCGCAGATTAGAAGGCGCCGACATGGAAAAAGTTGTGCCCCTGGCGCAGATTTAGAAGGCGCCGACATGGAAAAAGTTGCGCCCCTGGCACAGATTAGAAGGCACCGACACCAAATTTTTAGTGCCTATGGTGCACTTAAAAGTATGTTGACGTGAGGATGGATGCACCAAGGTGCACCTTCAGGAGGCGCAACATTTTGAGCGTTGCACACCCCGAATCCGACAGGAAGCAAACCCTAACCCAGATATTCAAATGGCCATAACTTTTCACAGGGAGCTTGGATTCACGCAAGGTTGGACTTTTCGGAAAGCTTACAAGGTCCTCTATCCAACTACAACTAGATATATTTAATTGGGTGAGAAAAATTTCTTCAAAAATGCAAAATATAGTTCACCATTTTTTTGGTTTGCTAGGGTTCTCACCTACCGCCATAATGAGATGAATTAAATGTAACCTGGAGGTGGTTGGGGTAGATTTGGAATTCCTCTCTCTTACCTCTCTCATTCTTCCTATAAATTGTAAGGAGGGGCTTCTTTCTAAAGGTTGGACATTCTTTTTTTTGCCCCTCCCTTCTTCTCTTTGGTAGGTGAATTTATGGAGTTCAAACCTCCCATCTAAAACTGTAATGCAACTTTGCCTCTTGGCATTTTGTAGTGTGTTGTATCAATCTTTAGAGAAAATAATGCATGTTTGTGGATGATTCTCAACCCTCTCTGTGTTCATTTTCATCCTCCTGATATTTCACTACAATTTTGGTTATCTGTGCATGATCTTGCATTGCATTTTAATGGTTTGTGTTTATTGGCAAGACAAGTGTTCTTCATTCCTTGGTGTATCACCTTTGTTAGTCTAGGTTTATTTTTATGCATCTTCTTACCCTATCTCCTTGGCAAGTTAGATTAGGTTTTTGAGTAAACCCTCTACATTTTTATGTGTGCATCTGAACAGAGGAATAGGAACCGGCCTTCATCCGGAGAGCTTTCTCGATTCACAAGGTCCCACACTTGGGAAAAGCTCCATGTTATGCAATCGCACTAAGAGTCTCAACCCATTGAGTTACAGACATTCAGGGGTGTTGTGATTCACCATCAACAATTTTGGCATGTCCGGTGGGACCAAGAGGTCATTCCACAGATTTGAAGGAATTTTCAAGAAATTTGGACTAAAAATTGTAGGTTTTACAATTTCAGATTTTTCATTTTCCAGGCTGAACTTTGAAAACAATTATCAAGGGCTTAACTTTATCAAAACAAGTCAAAATTTCACCAGGTGATAGATCTGGGGGTAATCTTCAAAAGGATATTCTTATATTTTTTATATTTTAACTTTCAAAATTTCATGGTTTTTAGTATTTTGGGTTTTCCCAGGTGTTGAACATGTCCCAAGTTCTAACACAGTGTATTTCAAGTTTTGTAAGTTGCCTTACATGACCTAAGTTTTGCATGTACCTTTTGGGGATTAGTAGTTGCACAACAAAACCCGATAACTGAATTGAAGAACTATATCTTCTGGGTCCTTCAAGGTTTTAAAAAATTATTTTTTAATATTGTCATGTTTGGTGTGTAACTTGGCAGAATCCATCCTTTTGAGGCTCATTCCCCAACACATCTAGCGAATCCAAAGGGGTAGAATTTAGTGGTATAGTAGCACAGGTTGCCCAGGTACATGAGAAGAATTCAAACCACATCTGACACTCGAGAAGAGGGGTTATTTTTCCACTTACAGCTATCACCAGGCAGAGGAAGGAGAGAAAGAGGACCACGAAGATCACCATCTCCACCTAACCGGACTTTGTCTACACCTCAACCTGGTAGACATTTTCTCGCATCAACCAGAGTTCTTAGGCCAATTATAATGGAACATCTACCACCGAATCCCTTTGTCAATTTCACTGGCAGCAGCCCACTTGCCCTTAATGCAAAAAATCCAGTTCCAATTGCAGCATTGAAGAACATTCCATTTTTCACTGGAGAAAATCGTACCACTCTTGGTGATCATGTCAAAGACATTGCTAACGTTTGAGCAATCCATGAGATAAATGAAATGGATGTTGTTGTCAAATTGCTGGCATCTTCGTTCAAAGGGAAGGCATTGCAATGGTTTAGGATTCTTAGAGCTGGTTCTATACGAAATTGGAATCAGTTATGCATAGTTCTCCATGAGCAGTTTGGAGAAAAGGGAGACAATTTGTCTCTACTAGAAAAATTGAAGACTATCAAGAGAGCTCCCAATGAGCAACTGACTGACTTCAACTTTAGATTTTGAAGGTCTTGGGATAGGATTCCAGTGGCTGTTTGGCCAACAGTTGAAGGTGCTTTTCTATATTATCTTAAGGCTTTGAATTCTTATATTTCTATGTTAATTCAATCTATGCGAGGCACAACCTTACCTGTTGCTTATAGCATTTCCATTAGGGCTAAAATTGTCTTATTCAAGCTGGTAAGTTGGCTCCTAGGCTTCCCATGCCCTTGTATCCAAACTTAGAAAATCCAAGCACTAGTCAAGCACCCACTTTGGTTCCTATTTCCACTCCTAGAAATCAAAGTTCAAATTAAACTTCTACTTCATCCTCTAGTGCTTCAAATGAACTCCAAGAGGTCATGAAACAATTGCAAAATTTGGGAAATGAGCTGGTTACACTCAAGAGGTAGCAAGCCCAAAGCTTTAGACCCTCTTATCAGCCTCAAGCTCAACCTAATAGGCAACCATACCATCCTAATAGGCCACCCAATCCAACTGCAAATCAAAGCCAAGTAAGGCCTCAAGCCAATAGACCTTTTCACCCCTGTAACCCCAATGTTGCATCTTCTTCTAAAGCATTAGTGCCAGTGCAAAACAACATAGCTCAAGATTATGATTGGTGTTTCCCATGCAATGAACCTCACAACCAGTTCATGTGCTTCAATGGTGCTTTGAACAAAGCCTTGATGGTGAAAACTATTGGTGTAGAGGGTGAAGTGAGTCAAGAAACAAATCAGTAGCAAGGGACATCGCAGCAAAACACATCTCCAAATGATACCGCACTTATAAATTGGAAAGCTGACACAAGATCAAAGAAGAGGAATATTAGTGAAGGGCAGTCATTCTCTCCAAGTGATCTACAACCTTCCATCACTCCACAAGGTGTTGGTAAGAAAAATATAGTTCCAAACACGCAAGGATAGCCCAAACCACCTTCTAAACCAACTCAAATGCCAGCTGTTGCTGCCCATGTACAAGAAAGGAATGTACAGGTTAAAGGACACCAAAGAGATGTTTCATCCCCATTTAGCATCATTGATCAAATGAAGAAGAAAAATTTGAATATATCAATGTGGGAATCTTTATCCATCCCAAGCCATAGAGATCTTCTACAAGATGCCATGAAGAATTGGTCAACTTCAAACCAGTAGGTCCATATGCAAGAGAATGTCCTCACAAATGCTTCTCAGCCTAAAGGGAATCATGGAGGACAACAAGGTAAAGTTTTTAAGCCCCCTCCATTCTATGTTTCATTAATTATTGGGGATAAAATAGTACACAATTGCATGATTGATTCTAGGGCAAGTAGCTCTGTCATGCCCAAGCAAATAGCTGATCAGCTGGGTCTCCAATATGAAGTCATATCAAGGGGGGTAGTGCAATTGGATGGGACAACAGTAGCAATGGTGGGAGTGATTAAAGGTTTGAATCTTACCTTGCATGCATGCCCCAACGTTACCGTTTTGCAAGATGTTTCAGTGATAGATTTGCCACCACTCTTTGCCCTATGCTTATCAATGGATTTCATAGCTAGAATTGGAGGCTACTTATCTGCTGACTAGTCACACATGTTGTTCAGAACAATATATGGTACTAAGGTCACAATCAGATCCAAACCAATTGCAAACTTTCATATTGAGCCTCATACTCCAAGCCAAATCAATGCCAAATGTTCAGCATTTGATCAAGAAGATTATCCAAGCACAAATGAAGTTGACACCAAAGTTTGAAGCATCCTAGATTTGAATCTTGACGAATTGGAAAGTAAGGTACATGTTTTTTATCCCTACCAAGAAGTAGAAGAATCTGAGCTAGGAGTCTATTGCATACATGAAGAAATCCAGTCTATTCCTAGCATCACCAAACAAGACCATAAGGATGACAATGAGGTATGGCAGTTATTTTTCAATGGATCAAGGAGTAGGTAGGGTGCAGGAGGATGAGTTATGCTTATTTCACCTCAAGGCATCAAATATTATTCATCTTTTCATTTCTAGTTTTCTTATTCAAAAAACACAGCTGAATATGAGGCCTTGATTCATGGACTTCATTGGGCCAGGAAAAAGGGCATAAAGAACTTGCAGGTGTTCGAGGATAGTGAGCTAATTGTCAATCAAGTCAGGGGACAACATGCTACAAAGAATGACCTGCTGAAGAACTACAAGAACAGGGTATGGGACCTCGTTGAGGATTTTGAAGCTTTCAACATCATGTCCATACCTAGGAAGAAAAATGAAGCCACGGATAGGCTCACAACAGTTGGAGAAATGTTTGATGTGGTTGATAACATCAGAACGGAAAAAACACAACCACATATCCATGTGATTTTGAGGCCAGCAGTTCCAGATAATAACACAAGCTGGCAGGTGTTTGAGAATGATCAACAGATCATCAATTTCTTACAAGAAGAGGCTAAATTCTCAGCTACGAATCAGGATAGACTAGAGCAACAATACAGTGATCAAGTAGTGCAACTGCGAACAAACAAGCTTCCGAAGGGTTTAGTAACATTGGAACTTATATCTTCAACGCTAACGACCAGTTTCATAAGGAAAAGGATAAGATGCAGGTCAAGAGAGAAGATTCAGAGTCAATTCTGGTTAGGGAAGGCAGAACACTTCAAATTGGTAAAGTGGCCACTGAGCAGGAGAAATCTAATTTCATACAGCTTTGCCAAGAATTCCTAGATGTCTTTGCTTGGAGCTATGAAGACTTGAGAGGATTCAATCCAAAGTTGGCACAACATATCGTAGAATTGGATCTAGATGCTAAACACATCAGGTAGAAGCAAATACCAGACAACCCTCACATTTAGCTTCTAATGAAGAAAGAGTTAAACAAGCTAATAGAGGAAAGCATTATATTCTCGATCAAGCACTCAAGCTGGGTTGTAAACTTGGTTCCGGTCAAGAAGAAGAGCGGAGAAATCAGGTTGTGTGTGGACTTCTGAGACCTCAACAGGGTATCTCTCAAAGACCATTACCAACTACCTTCAATGGAACAAATATATCAAGTGGTGTCCGGTTCGGATAGATTCTCTCTCCTAGATGGCTATTCAAGGTATAATCAGATAATGGTGAAAGAAGATGACCAATTCAAGACGGCTTTCACCACCAAATGGGGCACCTATGCCTACAAGAAGATGCCATTTGGGTTATCAAATGTTGGAGCCACTTTCCAAAGGGCAATGGATATGGAATTCAAAGGATTGATCAATAAAATAGTTCTAATATATCTTGACGACATCACTGTATTCTCCAAAAATGCAGCGGATCACCTCTTTCATTTGAGGTAAGTATTTCAGAGGTGTAGAAGATTTGGGGTATCATTGAATCCCAAAAAATGCATATTCTTGGCTCATAAGGGAAAACTTCTAGGCCATATTGTTTCAAAGGAGGGATTGACGATTGACCCAGAAAGAGTTGAAGCAATTCAAGTGTTGCCATTGCCAAGTCACAAGAAGGCTCTTCAAAGCTTCTTAGGAAGGATCAATTTTGTCCGCAGGTTTGTTCCAAACTTTGCATCTCTCGTAAAGCCAATAATGCTAATGTTGAAGAAGAGCATGGCATTTAAGTGGACATCTGAAGGCAAGGAAATTTTTTGAGGCAATAAAAGAGGCTATATCTCAAGCTCCAACTCTCGTCAATCTAGACTTCTCCAAGGACTTCATGATATATGCCTTTGGTGGTGGAGACACCATTTCTACAATCCTGGTACAGTAAAACAAAGAAGGATTAGAACAACCAGTTGCTTTCTTCAATCAAGGCTTGGAGGAATATGAAACTAGGTACTCTTTCATTGAAAAACATGTCCTTGTAGTGATTAGAAGCTTAAAGAAATTCAAGCACCTAGTCTCAAACAACAAGATCCAATTATTGATCTCTCATGCGGGAGTCAAGGATTTCCTTTTAAACAAGGATCTAAATGAGAAACGTGCAGGATGGATCACTCGTGTCATTGAATATGACATCGAAATTAAGGTCACTAAGCTGGTCCATGGAAAGGGATTATGTGAATAACTAGCTTTGAGTCAGCAAGTTGAAGTAGGTGATGAAAAAGAGACTGTCTTGGTACTACAGGATGGTTAAGAATAGGAAAATGATGATGTGTCCACTCCTTGTTGGACTCAGAATATGATACACTTCCTATAGGTAGGCCTATGCCCTCCAGAATTGAGCAAAGAAAAAAGGAGATAATTTAGATTACAAGCCATCCCATATGTGCTTGTTGATGGTTTTTTGTTCAAGAAAGACATCAATGGAGTTCTATTGAGGTGCATTGGGACAGGTCAAATTGAGAGGGTGTTACAAGATTTTCATGATGGAGATTCTAGAGGACATTTTCCCCCACGGATAATAGCTCTCAAGATAATGAAGGCAGGGTATTATTGGCCCACAGTGTTCAGCGACTGCTATACATGGATAAGAAAGTGTAAGAAATGTGCACTCTTCATAGGAAAAGAAATACTAGCAGCGCTTCCATTGCACCCAATTTTGGTTGACCAACCATTTATACAATGGGGATTGGAATTCATTGGGGTCATAAATCCAAACTCAAGCCAAGGCCACAAGTGGATTCTCATGGTAACGAACTATTTCACCAAGTGGAGCAAAGCAGTAGTGCTCAAAGAAGCAAATGAATCTAAAATACTAGACTTTTATGAAGGGATAGTGACTAGGTTCAGTGTGCCGGCCACTATCATATCATAAAATTCATTGGCATTCATAGGTTCCAAGATTACAGAATGGGATGTCAAGAATGGAATCTATTTGAGCACTTCTTTAAATTATTACCCGCAGGGTAATGGACAGGCAAAGTCCACGAACAAGAATTTGGTAAGAATCATCATAAGGACTCTAGATGAAAACCAAAGGACATGGCATACAAAGCTAAAATCAGCATTATGGGCTGACAGGATAACAACAAAGAGATCTAAAGGAAATTCTCCCTACAATTTGGTCTATGGGAAAGAGGTAGTATTGCCTATATCATTAGAATTGCTAGCATTGGAGCTCATGAAGCATTTGGAGTTGTCTGAGTTCGAACCAATGGAGACCAGGTATGCAGAGTTGATGGAATTGGCAGAAATAAGAGAACATGCAGTTCTGATGATTGAAAAGGATCAGGCCTTAGTAAAAAGATGGTTTGATAAGAAGGCAAGAGTAAGGACCTTCCAGGAAGGGGACCTAGTTCTGAAATGGGATGCAAATCGGGAAAAACCAGGAAGGCATTCCAAGTTTGATGCCATTTCAAGTGGCCCCTACATGGTCACGGGATGTAAAATTATTAATGCGTTCCAATTGTCTACATTGGATGGAGAAGAACTCCCGATTCCGGTTAACGGAATCTATCTTAAACATTGCTACTAAAAGGAAAAGGTTTACCCTTGTAAATATTAGCCTAGATTTCAATTCCTCTAAGTGCGTATGCACATTGTCTTGTTGTAGTTAAGTTTCAATTTCCCTAAGTTCTCTAGCACAGGTTTGTCGCTCTCAGGTTGAATTTCTATAGTTCAACATGCTCTCGAAGAAGGAGTTGCGGTATCAAGCTCGGGATTAGAGATCAAGTTAGTTTCAAGTTATTGCTTATGAATCCATGCCCAATGGATTGCTAAAAGGCCACTGATCTTCTACCTAGTAGGCAGGTGACCCCGTTGAGTCACCAAATTGTTGTATATATATTCCCCCTCAGGTAGATATGGGAACATGAAGAAATTTGCGCCTTGGCACAGTTAAAGGGTGCACGACATAAGGTGTTGACATGAAGAAATTCGCGCCTTGGCACAGGTAAAGGGTGCATGACATAAGGTGTCAACATGAAGAAATTCACGCCTTGGCATAGGTAAAGGGTGCATGACATAAGGTGTTGACATGAAGAAATTCGCACCTTGGCAAAAGTAAAGGGCATACGACATAAGGTGTCAACATGAAGAAATTTGTGCCTTGGTGCAGGTAAAGGGTGCACGACATAAGGTGTCGACATGAAGAAATGCATGCCTTGGCATAGGTAAACAGCACACAACATAAGGTGTTGAGATGAAGAAATTCACGCCTCGGCGCAGGTAAAGGGTGCATGACATAAGGTGTCAACATGAAGAAATTTTCACCTTGGCGTAGGTAAAGGGTGCACGACATAAGGTGTCGACATGAAGAAATTCAAGCCTTGGCGCAGGTAAATGGCACACGACATAAGGTGTCAACATGAAGAAATTCATGCCTTGGCACAAATAAGAGTATGTCGACATAAGAATGGATGTGCCAGGGTGTATCTTCAGGAGGCGCAACATTTTGAGCGCTAACAGGAAGCAGACCCTGACCGAGATATTCAAATGGCAATAACTTTTCTCAGGGAGCTCAGATTCACGGAAGGTATGACTTTTTGGAAAGCTTACGAGGTTCTATGTCCAACTACAACTAGATATCTTTAATTGGGTGAGGAAAAATTCTTAAAAATGCAAAATACAGTTCGCCACTTTTGGGTTTGCTAGGGTTCTCACCTACCACTATAATGTAACCTAGAGGTGGTTGGGGTATATTTTGATTTCCTCTCTCTTCCCTCTCTCATTCTTCCTATAAATTTTAAGGAGGGGATTCTTTCTAAAGGTTGGACATTCTTGTTTTTCCCCTCCCTTCTTCTCATTGGCAGGTGAGTTTGTGGAGTTCAAACTTCCCATTTAAAATTGTAACGCAACTTTGCCTCTTGGCATTTTGTAGTGTATTGTATCAATATTCGGAGCAGATAATGCATGTCTGTGGATGATTCTCAACCCTCTCTGTGTTTATTTTCATCCTCCTGATCTTTCACTATAGTTTTGGTTATCTATGCATTATCTTGCATTGCATTTTAATGGTTTGTGTTTATTGGCAAGACAAGTGTTCTTCATTCCTCGGTGCATCACCTTTGTTAGTTTAGGTTTATTTTTATGCATCTTCTTACCCTGTCTCCTTGGAAAGTTAGATTAGGTTTTTGAGTAAACCCTCTACCTTTTTATGTGTGCATCTGAACAGAGGTATAGGAACCGACCTTCATCCAGAGAGCTTTCCCGATTCACAAGGTCCCACACTTGGGAAAATCTCCATGTTATGCAATCGCACTAAGATTCTCAACCCATCGAGTTTCATACATTCAGGGGTGTTGTGATTCACCATCAAAAGTTTCATATTGGAGGCCTAATTATAGACGAAATCATCAGGTCAAATACTGATCAAAGGAGTAAGTTTTTGACACCCTAGTTTTTGTGTATCATTGATATACCAATTTTCTATGGCAATGGGGAAATTGATGTAAAAAAATGGTTGTTAGAATTTAAGAAAATGAATTTTTAAAAATGTTTAGTATGAGTTAGTTTTTATCTTTATATTTTTGGGAAAGCAAGACATTGGTACACATGATAGTGCATCTCCAAGGAAGGAAGCTTCAATATTTCAGTTTAAAGGGTGCAATTTTTAAAGAAAAAAGGTAATTGTTTCCATACACCCTAGCAGAAAATATAACTTCATCAATATGGATGTAGCTCACAATCTACATGTGCAAACACAACATATTAAGGCAACTTAATTGGAAGGTAAGAAGATTCATATTGTTTTTGAGGATTTAAAGCTCTCTATGGAGAAATATGTCTTACATTCATATTTTTATGCTTTAGATATGGATGGTATGGATATTGTTATGGGATATACTTGGTTAGAGACATTGGGAACAATAAATCTTAATGTGCAAAATAAATTCATGAAATCGTGGTACAAATGAAATAAAATTACATTATAAGATATCACACTTAGCAGGAAAAAAATTAAGATAAATGAGGATCATGAAGATGAATTTGAAGATGAAGAAAAAGGGAATAAGGATTATTTAGAAGAATGGGATCTAGAAAATTATGAAAAATAAATATATAATTCATCTACTCAATAGAAAAAAGAAATAGCAAACAAGTTGGAAGAGAAAAATAAAGAAAAGTTTGATAAGGTTGAGGATACCAAGGTTACACCATATATACACCTACATCATCATGAAAGGGAAAAATACTGGATTTATGTTAGGCCACATAAGGAAAAAATCTATATGAATATGCAGGGAATTGAACGAGCAATAATTAGTGGTATACATGGAATCAATAGAGCAACAATTATATGACATGAAATAATAGGAATACATAGTATGGATATGCATGGATAATGAGGAGGATCACATGTGGAAAAGGATGGAATTAGATGAGTAAAATGGAACATGGAATCAAGTTTTGAATAGTATCACCCACTAGGATCTCATATGGGTGATTGGAAGATTGAGCATGACGACAAGTGTGCAATAATTTAAATCACACTCATTATACAAATTATTCTTATGTTTCAGGGACAAAACATGTAAAATAGGGATGAAATTTTATGTACCTTGGGATACGATATTATAATGTATATGGGTTGATAGAGATGCAGACATGTGGCACACATCCACTTAGTTAGTCACATATGAATTAGTTATAATGGGTAATGAGTCGGTCTACATTGGGATTAGGTGTTACCCATCTGTTAAGATTAATGTATGTCTATATAAGGGAGGTGAGTATCATTTTATGGCATATTATTTGATTCTTATACTTGGTAGGGGTATATTTGAGGTTTCCCCCTAGAAGTGGATTCCCATATGGGGAGATTGTGGAGTTACTCCTTCCTTAAGGAGCATTGTATGGTGTTGCCCTACCTTAAGGGTATTATTATGCATATATTAAATATTTGGGCATCTTGGCCACCCATATCTCTTGTGTTGTGTTATATTCTAAAATTTATTTATTTATTATATGTAAATATCTTATCAAGTGGGATCAGAGTGTCTTTTTTGGTAAAAATTGGGTCCAAACCCTAGTTTTAGAGATTCTTCTATCTTTTGAAATTGGCTGTGAATTATTTCTCAATGTTTTTACCAAATTGTGAAATGGTTTTATAAAATTACATTCCAAATTTTAGAAAATTTGGAGGTGTTTTGTTGAAGGTATTGCATTTTTTAGGGTTTCTCCTAAATTTGCTTCACAAGCAGTATTTTTTGGAATTGAATTTTTTAAAATTTTACTAGCATTGAGAATCCTATTAAAAAATATATGTTAAAAATTTCATAATTTTTTTATATGGTTTGAAGAATATATTGATATTTTTATGGTTCTACATAAAATAGGCCTTCAGGTTGTAATTTTCAATATTTCTTTAACTTTGTTACATATTTAGAAAACTATCACAATTTTAGTAGGGGTTACTTCTATGTGGTTTCATATTGGATGTCTGATTATAGACGAAATCATCAGGTCAAATACTGGTCAAAGGAGTAAGTTTTTGAAACCCTAAGTTTTGTGTATCATCGATATACCAATTTTCTATGGCAATGGGGAAATTGATGCAAAAAATGTTCGTTACAATTTAAGAAAATGTATTTTAAATTTTTTTTAGTATGAGTTAGTTTTTATCTTCATCTTGGTGGGAAAGCACGACATTGGTACACATGATAGTGCATCTCCAAGGAAGGAATCTTCAATATTTCAGTTTGAAGGGTGCATTCAAAGAAAACAAGAAATTATTTCCATAAACCCTAGCATAAAATATAAATTCATCAATATTGATGTAGCTCACAATCTACATGTGCAAACACAACATATTAAGGTATCTTAAGTGGAAGGTAAACATATTCACGTTTTTTAAGATTTAAATCTCTCTATGGAGATATATGTTTTACATTCATATTTTTATGCTTTAGATATGAATGGTATGAATATTGTTCTGTGATATCCTTGGTTAGAGAAATTGGGAACAATAAATTCATGAAATTGTGTTACAAACAAAATAAAATTACATTACAAGATATCACACTTAGTAGGAAAAAAATTAATATAAATGAGGCTTATTAAGAGGAATTTGAAGATGATGAAGAAGGGAATAAGGAATATTTAGAAGGATGGGCTACAAAAAATGATGAAAGGAAATAAAAAATTCATCTACTCAAGAGAAAAAAGAAATAGCAAACAAGGTGAAAGAGATAAATAAATAAAAGGTTGATAAGGTTGAGGATATTGAGGTTACACCATATAGACACCTACATCATCATGAAAGGGGAAAATATTGGATTTATGTTAGGCTACATAAGGGAAAAATCTATATAAATATGCAGGGAATTGAAGGAGCTATAATTAGTGCTATACACGAAATCAATGGAGCAACAATTATATGACATGAAATCACAAGAATACTTGGTATGTATATGCATGGCTACTAAGGAGGATCACATATGGAAAAAGTTTGGAATTAGATGATTACAGTGAAATATGGAATCAATTTTGGAACAATATCACCCACTAGGATATCATATGGATGATTGGATGATCAAGCATGACGACAAGTGTTATGTACCTTGGGATATGATATTATAATGTATACGGGTTCATGGAGATGCCGACATGTGGCACACATCTGCTTAGTTAGTCACATATGAATTAGTTATAATGGGTAATGAGTCCGCCTTCATTGGGATTAAGTGTTACCCATATGTTAAGATTAATGTATGTCTATATAAGGGAGGTTAGTATCATTTGATGGCGTATGATTTGATTCTTATACTTGGTAGAGGTATATTGGAGGTTTCCCCCTAGAAGTGGATTCCCATATTGGGAGATTGTGGAGTTACTCCTTCCTTAAGGAGCATTGTACAGTGTTGCCCTACCTTAAGGGTATTATTATGCATATATCAAATATTTCGGAATTTTTTCCACCCATATCTCTTGTCTTGTCATATATTCTTCAATTTATTTATTTATCATAAGAAAACATCTTATCAAATTGTATTAAAGCGTCAATTTTGGCAAACGTTGGGTCGAAACCCTAATTTTACATATTCATCTATATTTTTAAATTAGATATGAAATTTTTCTCAACTTTTTTTCTATAGTTTTCAAATTGATTTAAAAAAACTCCTGTCCAAATTTCAGAAATTTTGAAGGTGTTTTGTTGAATTTATTTCATTTTTATGGTTTCACCTAAATTTCCATCACAAGTTGCATTTTTTGGAATTAATTTTCTAAATTTGTACCAAAATTTTGAATCACATTAAGACATCTATTGTTGAAATTTCATAATTTTTTAATATGGTTTGAAGAATATATTGAGATTTTTATTGTTTTACAAAAAATATTTCTACATGTTGCAATTTTCCGTCTTCTTTTTAATTTTGTTACATTTCATAATGCTATCACGATTTTAGCAGGGGTTACTTCTTTGTGGTTTAAGATTCGAGGCTGAATTATAGACGAAATCATCAGGTCAAATATTGGTCAAAGGAGTAAGTTTGTAAAACCCTACTTTTGTGTATCATGGATATACCAATTTTCTATGGCAATGGGGAAATTGATGCAAACAAATGGTGGTTACAATTTAAGAAAATGTATTTTGAAAAATGTTTGGTATGGGTTAGTTTTTATCTTCATCTTAGTGGAAAAGTATGACATTGGTATTCTTATTTGGATATACATCTATTGGATTGGGATTGGGAGGAAATGGAAGATATTTTCCTAGCTAGATGGGAAGCCAAAAAGAAACATTATTTTGTTAAAGAGTAAAAAGAAGAAGAATAAGAAGATGATGATGATGATGAAGTTGGTACAAATGATAGTGCATCTCTAAGGAAGGAAGGTTCAATATTTCAGTTTGAAGGGTGCATTGAAAGGACAAAGTAATTGTTTCCATAAACCCTAGCAGAAAATATAACTTCATCAATATTGATGTAGCTCACAATCTACATGTCTAAAAAAAGTCTATTAAGGCATATCAAGTGGAAGGTAAGCATATTAAAGTTTTTGAATATTTAAATATCTCTATGGATAAATATGTTTTACCTTCAGATTTGCATGCTTTAGATATGGATGGTATGGATATTGTTCTTGGATACCCTCGGTTAGAGAAACTGGGAACAATAAATCTTAATGTGCAAAATAAATTCATGAAATTGTGGTACAAACGAAAGAAAATTACATTACAAGATAGCACACTTAGCAGGAAAAAATTAATATAAATGAGGATCATGAAGAGGAATTTGAATATGGTGAAGAAGGGAATAAGGATTATTTAGAAGGAGAGGCTGAATAAAAAGATGAAAAATAAATAAATAATTCATCTAGTCAAGATAAAAAAGAAATAACAATCAAGGTGGAAGAGAAAAATAAAGAAAATGTTGATAAGGTTGGGGATACGAAGGTTAAACCATATAGACACCCACATCATCATAAAAGGGAAAAATCATGGATTTATTTTAGGCCACATAAGGTCAGCAATCTATATAAATATGAAGGGAATTGAAGGAGAAATAATTAGGTCTATACATGGAATAAATGGAGCAACAATTATATGACATGGAATCATAGGAATAATTATTATGGATATGCATGGATATAGAGGACAGCAACATATGGAAAGGATAGAATCATATGAGTCTAATGGAATATAGAATCAGGTAAAGAGCACTATCACCCACCATGTTCTCAGATGGGTTGGTGGATGATCGAGCATGGCGAAAAGTGTGCTATAATTTAAAGCACACTCATTATATAGCTTTTTTTTATGTTTCGGGGACAAAATAGCTCAAAGAGAGAGGAAATTTTATGTACCTTGGGATATGATATCAGAATATATATGGTTTGATAAAGTTTCTGACATGTGGCACACATCTCCTTATTTAGTTACATGGGAATTAGCTATATTGGGTAATGAGTATGCCTACATTACGATTAGGTGTTACCCATTTATTAAGAGTAATGTATGTCTATATAAGGGAGGTGAGTATCATGTGATGGGGTATGAGTTTATGTTTATACTTGGTAGAGGTATATTAGAGGTGTCCCCCTCGAAGTGGATTACTATCTTGGGAGATTGTGGAGTTACTCCTTCCTTAAGGAGAATTGTATGATGTTTCCCTATCTTAAGTTTTTTATTATGCATATATTAAATATTTGGGCATCTTGGCCACCCATATCTCTTGTGTTTTGTTATCTTCTGCAATCTATTGATTTATTATATGCAAATATATTATCACTATATTTATTTGCATGTATTTTCTTTCAACAATTCAAATAGGTAATTCCCTTACCTCTGGATTTAGATCTACCATTCCTTGACTTTGATTTACCATTATTCTTACTCTTGGACCTCTCATTCTACCAGTCTCTACTTTCTTCATTCAAACCATTCTCAGAGGATGATTTCTCTATAGTTTTATTGTGAGATTCTTCATTTAAGATTATACTAACCACATCATAAAACTTAAAAATATTATCAGGAGATGTTTTATTACTAACAACTATTACCAATTTATCCCAACTATCAGGCAAAAATATAAGACTAAGAGTGCTTTCACTTCATCATCAAATGAAATATCTACCTATTTTAACTTATTTACAATAGATCGAAAATCATTCAAATGACTAGATGAAATTCCACCTTCATGCACCTTATAATTAAATATTTTCTTCATCAAATAAAATTTATTTGAAGCACTAGGTTTTGGATTTGAATTAGCAAGATATTTCATTAACTCTACCATAGATGCTGCTTCTATAATATTGGAAGCCACGGACACTGTCAGGCTCAATCTTATAGATCCCAAAGCCTTTCTATCAAGAATTTTCAATTTTTCATCAGTCATCTTTTTAGGTCTAGAATTTTCATCCAATGGTAAGTGCAAATATATTTGATATAGATAGTACTCAATCTGCATATTCCATAATTGATAATTTCAGCCGTTAAACTTCTTTACCTTGTATTTTTTCTTCTACCATTGATGGATCTCTCACTTAATCAGAAAACTTTCTGTGAGTAAATATGTCAACACACAAAATCCTCAAATACATATTTGATACCAATTGTTGGGGTCAGCACAAAGTTGTACCGATAATATATAAGATCTAAGCATACATGTAATAAAAGTGTATATTCTACCAGAAGAGATATACAAAACAAGAGATATAAATCAACACCGTATTTAACGTGGTTCACCCATTGTTGGCTACATCCTCTAAGAAACAATCAAATCTATTATCCAAAGATTTCAGAAGATATGAAATGACTATTTACAATCTTCCACGCCTCTCACGATGTACAATACTTTCTTTGTCTCAAGATTCTCCTTCTTCTCCAAGAATTATCTATCTCACAATTGTTTCCACAATAATCATCGATACTCACTCCTAACCCTAGATTTCTATATTATAAATACCTTATACAAATTTAGGGAACTTATCCATGTAATTACAATCAATAGATCTGCTTTAATACTAAAATTAGATCTAATTTTTGTGAGTTAAATAAAACACCCACGCAGAGGTAACCGATGACAACTAGTCTTAACCAATGCCGGTAATAGGTGACGAATATTGGTCCCTTCATAACTGATGCCGACTACTATGTTTTCCAGCAAGTTTAATATAACATGCTAAACTGAATTAATTGAGCTCCACATCTCAACAAAATATAGAAACATCCATGATTATACCCAAAAATTTAAAGTATTCTTATTCTCTCTTGTTCAAAATAATAGGTTTCATTTGGAATTGGAGAATGTCAATCCTGTAGTTATTGTATAGTTTTGGACCAACATGTGTTGAGCTAATTCTTTCAATTCCATCACCTTATTATGAGAAAATATATGGCCTTGGTCATCATTTCATGAAATAAAAAATATTTCGAAGCATATATAAGTGAATAAATATTACCTCATTTGGTAATATGACACTTTAATAACTCGTATAAATGTAATCACTAAAGGCATCAAAAGATCCCTAAACTGGAAAATAGCTCACACACATCCATTAAGGAAGAACCCTCTACTGGTATGAATTATCCTTTTATGTCTAGGATTCTCCATCTTCATTTTACAAGAAATAAAATTGACCGTTCCCAAGTATTTGAAAAAGTGTGAAATTCAAGAGAAGCATTTTCAAATAATGATTGTCAATTATAATTGCACTACAATATATATCACAAGCTAAGATAATGATGTGTGGTTTGATCCGTCTTTATAGTAGTGGTGATGTAAGTGGTATATAGGGGTTACAAAAATCCACCCTTATTTGTTTTATAGGAAATTATTCTTGTAATTGTTGGAGGTGATAAAGACTTAGAGGGGGGGTTGAATCAATCCCCAATAAAAGTTTTCAACACTTGTTCTTCAAACTCTAATCACACATGCTCATATACAACACATAAAACATATAATATTTGAAAGGTTCTAAGAATATTATCACATAGAAAAATTAAATTTCTCTATTGTATTTCTCCTTCGAACACCATTACATATATATAGGAAATACATATCCTATAAGATAGGAAACAACTCACAAAGATTGACGAGTTGTTAAAACAACTCATAACATATTAAACCATATTTACCTGGTTGTTAATACTAACAACATTACTAACAAATATAATGTGAGAAATAAATATTTAATTCCTAACATTCCCTCCCTTTGTGCGAACATGGGAAAAACCTACCTTATACTGCAACGTGCCGCTACGTATCCTACTCATAATCGAGATGGTTTCAAGGACAATACCAAAAACCTTTGGATGGTTATCTAAGTGGTTAACAAAAAACCCCACAACGGATGGTTTTTTAGGACAGTATAAACAACCTCTAGATAGTATTTCTAGTGGATAACTAATAAACAAAAATATCATGACGTGGTAGTAGTATCATCGTCTCTCATCATTATCTCACTTCAGGGAATAACATAGGATTTTTTTTTTTGAATTCTACTGCTTATCCACACAAAATGAAATAATGGAATTGGAACATTAGATCATGTTCCCTCCCCTCAATGTGATATTTCCACTTATTGAAAACAAGAACGTTGCACAACATAACACACCACAAAAATTCCACCACAACTGATATGCAGCCCCATCGTTGGTGATGGACAAGAGGTCATTGAATGACCTCCTTCCTCTGTTGATTTTTTCCTCTAGTGATAGGTTGCTAACTCAACCATGTGTGATCATGATTCTCAAAAAAATAACCTCCACAATTTGTACATCACGTACAAGTGAAAATGTGTCCAATCATTGAACAATAAGGAAATTTGTTTTAGTTTTTCTTTTTTCTTTTGCAACTTGACTATTTTTTTTAGATTTTTAACATGACTCAATTTCAACTCTTGACATAACATAATACAATAAACTTATAACTAAAAAATAACTTTTACAATTTGATTGAAATGAATTTTGACACTGATATACATTCTAATTAAAAAAATACTAGACTCTATAATATGAATCATACCCATATAAAGGTGAGCATATAAAAAGGAAATAGGTCTAATAAAAGACAAAAGTGAAAAATCTACTACGTAAAAAGTGACTTGTCCTTTAAAAAAAAAAAGAGAGTACATTACCAAAATAACAATACATATGACATGGAAAATATGGCAGTGGTAAGACTTTTGACAATATGGTGAGTAATACAAGACGGTTGAAGACCAAATATGTATTAACTGAACATAGACCAAAACAAAACTAAATTAATGGATATGAATACCTAGATAATGAATTGAGCACATATGTTAAAGACTGAACGAAGGAAAACATTAGACATGTGGATTTTTTTTCCAATGCATGCATTACACTGCCGTGTTCAGAGTATGAATCAAGAGGAAAGTTTGAACAACTAGAGTTTATAGAACATGTTGAAACCATGATCCAAGGAAATATATTCGGCGTAGATTGATACTACTAATGCATGATACATTTGATTAAATATGTTTGATTAAACACCATTCTTCGATCAGATATAACACATTGAATCAAGATAACTAGAAAGCTCCTACGCATATAAATTCATAGACAACAAAAATAGGAAATTGTAAAAAAAAATTCGAAGCTTTAAATAATGGTATGCTTGATTCAACTTCAATATTTATGATTTGGTAGACCACAGAGGCACATATCGGTATGGATGTTTTATGCGTAGAGATTGTAGCATTTTCTTGACCAATAACTATTTTGTAGTTCACTCATGAAGACAAACAATGAATCTTGATGTCACCTGGTAAAATACTAATGAGGATCCTCATAGCTGAATTGGAATATCAGGCCTCCAATCGGATGCATTGCAGAGGTTTTGAATGTAGATTCTAAAGTTTCTACCACCAAGCGAGCCACTATAAAAACTGTGTCCAAACTTCTTGGCTGCGCATTTCTTATACAAAAAAGAAAACACTAAACTAATAATTGTTCACCCTACAAAATTTATTTTCCATTAAAATATTATCATCTACACGGAGAAAACAACAACTTTCTCCCCTTGTCAACACTCAAAAACTCATCACAGAAGGAGGATTGGTCATTCTGATACCAGATGAAAGGTTCAAAGCAAATTATCAAATATAAAACATAGATTTCATTATTTTACTTCTCCTTTAAACACCATTACATAAATATAGGAAATGCATAACCTATAATTTAGGAAACCACTCACAAAGATTGATGAGTTGTTAAAACAAGTCATAACATATTAAACCATATTTATGTGGTGCTTAAAACTAACAACCTTACTAACAAATAACCATTTAATTCCTAATAGTAGTCTCAATGAAAGATCCACAAAGAGAGATGAACATGTAAATACAATTATATTGATGATAAAATCATATCCATATACATATGTAAATATTTAGATCATATTACAAGAGAAATTCCCTCAACAAGGATTAACAAGATGCAAAAGAATGTATTAAGATGAACAATATATTCATATAAATATACAAAAATATATGCTTCTTCAAAATGTGAGTACAATTAAATATAAGATCTGAAGACACGTTAATTTTATATACTTTTTCCTAGAGTGGAAAGAAGAGTTCTTATCTATGTGTATAACACTCTAACTATCACTATACAACTTCCCTTCCTCCTATTTATGCCCCAACTCCTCAAGTAATTGCGGTAGCTAAAAAAAATCTTTTGTTACCTCTGTTGCAATAGCATACTTAGTCTATGTGGTTGACAAAGCAACAAGATTCTATAGTCTTGAATTCCAGCTCACTATTGGCCCACATATAGTGAAAATATAAGCTTTCGTGGTCCTCTTGTTTTCTATATTTTGAGCTATATCCGAATCTACATAACCATACAAAGTGTTTCTGATCAATTGTAGCACAAAAAATCCCCATGGTATCTCTCAAGTACCAAAGGATCCACTTTATTGCTTGCTAATGATCTTTACTTGGATATCTCATAAATCTTCTCACTCTTCCCACTGGATGGTAAATATTAGGCTTAGTGCACACCATGGCATACATCAAACAAAAAACCGTTGATGAATAAGGTACCTTGGAAATTTTGTTTATCTCTTGCTCTATCCTGGGACAGAATTCCTTTGATAACTTAAAATGGACTGCCAAACGATTCCCAATCAATTTATTATCCTTCATATTAAAACTCTCTAAGACCTTGTTAATATACTTTTCCTGAGATAAAGTCAGCTTCAATTCCTTCTTATCTCGAGATATCCTCATACAAAGGATTTTTTTGGTTGTCCCAAAATCCTTCATAGAAAAGGAGTCACATAGCTTCTTCTTGAGTACTTTTATTTCCTACAACCAACCTTTCATCTACATACAGACACAAGATAATATAAATTTCATTCTAAAATTTAATTGTATGCATGCAAAGGTCAAAATGGGATCTAATAAAAAATTTCTCCAACATGAAGCTATTAAATTTCTTATATCATTGACATGGAGCATGTTTGAGGCCATATAGGCTCTTCTTCAATTTGCACACCATCTCCTCTTTACCTTTGACCTCATATCCCAATGGCTATAGCATATATACATTCTTCTCCAAATCACCATGAAGGAATGCAGTATTTACATCTATTTTCTCTAAGTTAAAGTCTTCTGGTGTCACTATTCCAAGAACAATTCTAATAGAAGTCAATTTTAGTACATGATAAAAAATCTCATCAAAATCTACACCATTTTTCTATGCAAATTGCTTAACCGCCAACTAGGCCTTGTATCTTTTCTTACCTCCTTATTCCTCTTTAACTCTGTGCACCCACTTGTTCTGTAACACTCTTTTTCCTTCGGGTAGATTCACCAAATCACATGTCTTGTTCTCTATGAGAGATTTATGCTCCTCATTCATGATTTTCTCCCACTTCTTCTTGGCATATACCCGCATTGCTTCAAAAAATCTCTCTACCTCTCCACTGTTAGTGAGTAATAAATAATAAAGAGAAGGAGAAAATGTTTAGGTTTTCTTCTTACCCTAGAAGACAACTTCAATATAGGAGTTTGGGGTTTCTATTGAGTTGGTTCTTGAACTGATTCGTGTCTCAATTTCCCATCTAGAAGATCCTCTACCATTGACTATTTATTTTTCGATTCTTCCCTTTTCTCTTGCACTATTTCCTATACATAAAATTCTCATTAAATATTACATTTCTCTATTGAATGATTTTCTTGTACTTAATACTCAAACATTTATATCCAAATTCATCACCACCATAACCAATGAAAGTGCATTTTTTTGATTTAGCCTCTAGCTTTGTCATATCATCCTTGTCAATATGAACAAACACCTCACATCCAAAGACTCTAAGGAATGAATAATCAAATTTCTTACCAGACAAAGCCTCCTCATGTATACCTCCATCCAAGGCATTTGAGGGTCCTCTATCTATCAAGTACATAGTTATGCTCTTTGTTTCTACCCAAAAAGAAAGGGATAGTCCTGCATGTAACTTCATGATCCTATATCGTTCCATTATTGTCCTATTCATCCTTGTTGACACCCTATTTTTTTAAAAGTTCCTGGAACTATCCTTTTCCTATGGATTCCATTCTTAGAACAATAATCACCAAACTCATTGTTAATACTCCCCTCCATTATTTTACCTAAGACATTTTAGCTTAATACCCACTTAATTCTCTACCAAGCCTTTCCATTTAGAAAAAGTGTCAAATACATTAAAAAAAATTCCCAATCCAATATACCCAAACTTTTCTTGTTCCATCATCAATAAAAGTAACATAATAATTTAAACCGCCAAGAAATGTCACCTGTTCTGGCTCCCACACATAAGAATGTACCAGCTCTAACTGAATCTCTTTCTTCGTAGGTCCAACATTGAGAAAATTTACTAGCTTCTATTTCCCATATAAATAGTTCTCACAAATATCAAAACTAGTTTTTCTAAATCTAGGAAATTTCTTCTTTATGATTTGCATACCCTTATGGCTTATATGACCAAGCCTATAGTGTCATAATGTTGTATATGCATCTGAAGCTATAAGATCCAAGCATTAGTACTAATAGTTGTTAAATACAAGGTTCCAAACTTTTTACCTATTACCACCATAAGAACACCCTTAGTAACCTTCCAAGAGTCTGGTGTAAATATCACGGTACAACCATCATTTCTCAATTTACCTACTGATACCAAGTTTCATCTTAATATAGGCACATGTATGACATCCTTCAATATTCATGTATTCCTATTCTACATCATTTTGAATAGAACATTTTCCAACTATGTTGCAAGGTTAATCATCAAACAAAAAAACATGCCCAAAATCCCCTTGAAAATAATCAACAAAATAATACCTATGCGGAGTAGCATAGAATGAATCCCCCAAATATAAAACCTAAGATTCAACAATATTATGCAAAGAAAGAATCAAAGCATCCTGAGAGAGATTACCTCTTATCACATTTACCTCCTTGTATTCTTCCTATTGTTTCTTCTTGTCTCGAAGCTTCCAACAATCCTTCTTTGCATTTCTAGACTTTCTACAGTGCCAGAATACCACTTAATTTTGGATTTTTACCTTACCCGATCTTTCAATTTTCCACGGCTTCCTCTATTCTTCTATCTCCCTATAGTTTGTGCAGTAAAAACATTCCATGAAGTATAAGATTCCCTAGACCTTTTCTATGCATTTCCTCACATAAAATCACCCTTATAACTTCCTCAAACTTCAACTTTGAGTTAGCTGGAACTGAGTTACTTACCTCCATTACCAGGATATTCCAACTCTCAGGTAAGGAGCAAAAAATTAATAAAGGCCTAACTTATTCATCAAATTCTATTGTAATTGAAGCTATAATATTCTCAATCATATTACAATCATTCAAATGATCTAATCTCAGACATCTTCATATTAAGAAAATTTTTCATTAAAAATATATTGTTAGAGGCAGAGGGTTTTTCATATAACTTCCCTTATTAATCCATGAGTTCTTTTATAGTATTTTCCTTTGAGACATTAAATAATACCGAAGATGAAATACATAGACAGATTGTCCCAATTTCCTTCCTATCTAGGAAATCCCATTCCGCATCTATCATGCTTGAGGGTTTGTTCCCTTTCTTAGATAGCATAATATAAAGAACTTTCTGATAAAGGTAATCTTCCACCCACATCGTCCAAAGATTAAAAATTTTCCCATTGAATTTATCAACATTTGATCTTCCATTACCTTCCATAGATCCAACTAAAGATAAAAATTTCCCTATGATTCAACACTTCAGGAAACAAAACCAGGATCTGATACAAATTGTTAGGTAATAAGGGATAAAATATGTGAAACAATCCTAGACAAAATCACAATAGTAGACAATGATATGAAGAAAGATATTATAGATCTGAAATAAAAGTGGAAAAAATAAAAGAACAAAAAACATAGACAAGATTTAATGTGGTTCACCCAATTTGGGCTATGTCCACAAAGAATCATTTTCTTATATTTTATTACATGCCACTCCTTTCTCTCAATACAATACTCAGATCTATTTGGATTTTTTCTCCACATACTCTCCTGAATTAACACATGAACTCACAAACATATACAATGTATAATACCATACCATATGCACAAAAATCATGCCAATATGAAACTGCATAAGCAGTTATAAAATATCGTGGGAACCAAAACCATGGGCCAAAACTCACCCCATAAACCTATGGGTCAAAATACATCCCATATGATAAAAGCACATCTACTAAGGTATCAGACACATTTTTCAAGGCCAATTTTTTTTCTAGCACCCGCAAACCTGTAATAGTTGGAGCTTTTTTCTAGGTACCCCCACTCAATGACCAACCTCACCCCGAACCCCGATGGGAAGATTATGGAGAGTGTAAAATAATTTTAGTGTGTAATCTTCAACACTTCCACACATGGAAACAAGCTCCACAACATAACATATCACATTAATAAGTGGGATGGGGCTCATCTTTATTCCAACACATGGAAAAGATTAATTGTAATCCCCACGCTAGCCATAAAATCTACTAACTTGTTTCCTTCTCGATAAGTATGTTATATCATGCACTCTTGAAAGGTGTTGATAATTTGAGTAGCCTCTTCCATCATATTTTTTATTATCTAAATAGGTGGAGAGCTCCCTATAAGGCAATTGGTGATGTTAAGATAATCCACTTCAATAATCATTTTAGTGGCATTAATATCTCTCGCAACTCGAATACCCCAAAGGGTAGCTAGAGCCTCTGCATTATTTCTCATGGGTCCGGCAAGTAGTCTAAGGACTTGGCCAAATTAATTTCAAATGCACCCTCCACCCCATAATCTATTTGGGTTTCCCTTTGAGGCACTATCATAATTTATCTTGAGCCAACTAGGAATATGAGTACGCCATTTAATGTGTTCTCTACAAATATCATCTTTAGCCTCTCAATTGGAAAAAATGTTTTAACCCCATAGCTCAAAGATTTTGTTATCACCTCTACTCTATTTTGTCTTGTTAAAATTTCTGCAAATTAAAAGGTTCTACTTCAATCAGATCTGAAGGTTTTTTTTCATCACATATTGTAGCATTACCAGATTTCCATATCTTTCAAATAATGTGATTGAAAGAAATCCTCCATAGAATTCTAACAATTGAGTTTTTAGCGAGGAAGCCCCACTTATTCTAGGCATCAACTAAGGACTCGAGTAAAGTCTAATTTATGTTCTAAAGCTAAAAATAGTACTCATAGTAAAAAAAAACATGATTAACCATTTCCTCAAAAATTTTACAGAAAATGCACCTATCCAGAAAATGTTGACCATTTTTCACCCAATTTTCAACGGTTAAAATTTTGTTATGAAGAGAATTCCATAGGAAATGGTTGATCTTAGGGTTAAGAACGTTCAACCAAACCTTATCCCACTCAAAATGTGGAAGCTACTCTTCCAACATGAGTAAGTGTATATTTAGTAAAATATTGATATTAAATGTTCATTTTCAATTGGCAGATTAAATTATGTTGACATGTGTAAGTATGTATAGAATATGTATAGATGCATTTTAAAAATATTTCTCAGTAAATTTAGATATATTTTTATGTATAATTTCAAAGGTAATACTTGAAAATTGTTATTCAAATTTTATTTGATAGGTATATGAGTGAATGCCAAATTTAAGATAAATTTTATTTTTTTTAGTTTTGATGGAAAATCTAAATAAAATAAAATTATGATAGAATATTTTATAATAATTATTAGAACATACATTTTAAGAGGCTTGTTTTTATAAAAAAACATTATAAACTTTTTCCCATAAAATCCTTTATTTTGATTACCTACTTTTAAATATTTATTTACCAACAGTTAATATCGAATAAACATGTACATTAATAGCATTTATATACCATATATTTTTTATAGTTAAATAATTTGTTAAAATATAAATTTTATTAGTATTTATGGGAAGGATTAGATTGGTGGTATGGAATTCATATATAAACATAGTATTTTATAGCCACATAAAAAATATCTTCATCAAATTTTGAATTGAAAAGTATAATAATGTCCAAATTCCAAACATTATTTAAAATGCAATAGGAAAGATTAAAATTAAAAAGTAAGGCATGTAATTTAAAGTAACGAGAGTTTATTTTGTTAGCTAGTGATCATGTCTTACAATTGTATGCTCCTTAAGAGATTTTGTATTTTTTGAAATCATATATTATTTCTACAAATACAAATGCACACCAACAATTAAATCTTTATTTTTCTTCAAAAATCTTGTATCTTTATTTAATTAAAATTAATTTCTATATCTATTAATATATCTATTAGAATTTAAGTTACAATTACTAATACATAGCCATATATAAACACAAATATCACTACTAGTACTATTAAATATAAATATATGATACAATGATAAGTATAGTAGATTACCTTGAAACCTTGGCATATCTATTGGAGAAATGTAATCTCAATCCCCACATTAAATACTGACAACTGACAACTGGAGATTTCTACTAAAATTATATTTAGAAAAAATGAAAAATATATGCATTGAATGGAATGTGCAGATTTGATTCTAACATTCTCCCTAAAATAAGGAAATAAATTTAAGTTTCTATCTAATTCTGACATGCAACTGTAAACAAATTAAATTATGATTTATTTGTATTGTTTTTGTGTTGTATTTAAAAATGTAATAAAGAGCATAAAAATAGAAGTGTGTGGGGAAAAAGAGGAAGAACAAAGAAATAAAGTTTAGATAAATGTTATTTTTAGAAATTTGAATATAGAAGCTATTAATTTTTATTGTTGTTTCATGTTGTGCATTTTATGTGTATTCTCCTCCATTGTTGTAGGTTTATTTTTTCCATTTTATTGTTGAACATTTTATTTTTTAGTTTGTTATTTATATTATAAGGTTGTAGATCTATTCCCCTATCTCTTCCCTTCATCTGGTATCAGAGAAGTTCATTTTAATCATCAATTTTAAGTTATTGTTCTTCAAGATCTCATTAGAGGTTATTGAAAACCATTAATGATGTCCAAATATGGAAAAACTTTGTCTAGTCTATAGACTCCCCAGTTTAATGACAAAAATTATCATTATTGGTCCTTGAAAATGAAATTTGTTTTTAGATCCCAGGATGTTTAGGATATTTTGAACACGGGTATCAAGAACTCACAAATGCAGAAAATTTCAATGCACTCACACATGCTTTAAAAGATATTTTAAAGGAAGAAAGGAAAAAGGATAGAATATCCCTCTTTTACATTCATCAAGAATTTGATGAGAGTATTCTTCCCACAGTTGTAGAAGAAATCCAAGAAAAGGATGCATGGGAAACTCTCCAAGTCACATACCAAAGTAAGGATAAAGTTAAGGAAATAAAACTTCAGTTGCTTAGAAAACATTTTGAGAATCTAAGTATCAAAGATTCCAATTCTGTAGAATCCTTTTTTAGACATGTTGTTGGGCATGTGAATCAAATAAAATTGCATACAGAAACCATAGAAGATCAAAGGATAGTTGAAAAAATCCTTAGAGTTGTATATGTTAAGTTTTATCCTCTTGTTATTGCTATAGAGGAAACTAAGGATTTGAGTTAGATGTCATTAGATGAGTTGTATGCATCTTTGATAAACTCTGAGTAGAGGCTAAATAGATCGCATATAGGAATAAAAAATTCATTTTCATCTATGGCTTCTATAATTTGTGACAGAGGTAGAGGACTTATATTCACTCCTAGAGGAAGAGGTAGAAATATAGTTAGAGGACGCAAAAGAATTCATGTAAACCGAGGTGGAAGAGGACACAACCATGATCATCCGCATGGTCATAATTATTCAAGTAGTCATAGACAATAAAAGTCACATGTTAAGTGCAATTATTGCAGAACGTATGGACACTACTCTTTTGAATGCAAGAAGAAACAATATGATCAAAGAAAAAAAATTTAGAATAATCTTAAAAGTTCTACAAAAACTTATTTCTTTATTGTATGCATGAAGATCACTGAAGTGATTTACAAAATCTCACCGATCGAATGTAATATGGTTCAAGAAAGTATGCATCATATTTGGTATTTAGACTCAAGTAACAAAAATCACATGACTAGAAATCTATATTTATTTTGCATTTTAGATGAAGCAGTAAAAAGTGATGTTACTCTTGGGAACAATAATCGAAAAGGTATTTTTGATATTCTAACCAAAAATGGGGAATAGAAAGTCATTAATGATGTTTTTATGTTGTTAGTTTAAAACATTATCTAAGGAGTATTGGACAGTTGGTACCGAAAGGGTACATGGTTTACATGAAATATAATGAGTGTGTGATTGTGGAAAAGGATCCTAGCAATTTGTTAATCGCAAAAGTGAAGATGAGTAGTAAAAAAATGTTTCCCTTGAGATTGCATCCAGGAAAAAAGAAAATATGATTTATTTGTGACAAAAAAATAGCTTAGTTCGCATCCAAGTCCTTCTCCAAGCTGTAGTGCCCATTTCCCTTCAACACCTTTTGTTATTGATTATGATATTGTTGACTAAACTTATGGACATTATTCTAGATTTTGATTTGGCATGATGTTAGATGCAAGAGATCATGGACTGTTGTTGATTTTGATTCATATATGATGCATGTGGATAATTGGAGACATTTTATACTGATGTTGTTATGACGTTGACATGGATATATATATATATATATATATCTGTGTGTGTGTGTGTTTTTGGACATGTTTTATTTTGTCATATTGATTAGACCTAGAAAATTGAATTAATCTTGTGATCATATGATTATGGATGAAATTGTAAATGGGATTGTTGCTTGCTTCAATGATGTTTGATTCATATATATAGATGAATTTGGATTTATATAGTGTATTTTTTTTGGATGATTTGATGTGGCCACAAGGCTGAAGGAGGTATTGGTGTTTTGCAGGTAAACATGTCACAACAAACATCGGGGAATTGGAGACCAACCACATTGGAATCCTAAATGAATTCAAAAAGGGTCACCATTGCAACGTGTATTTTTTTATTTTTTTTGTGTTTGAATTGTTGTTAGGGGTCCCCATGTGGGGGATACATCACCTTCGAATGTGACCAAGGGGTTATGTGTATTATTTTATTTAGTTTCTTTTGTTTAATTTTAGTATGTGATTTTTAGTGATGTATTTTCCCCTTTATTATTTATTCTATTTGTGTCTATATTAGTGAGCAAAAATGTTGTTAAATAAATTAAAATGGGTCAAAATAATGCATTTATTAGAGTTGACATCTCTTGGATTATGTTTTGCAAGTAATGTGTAAGTAGCTTTGAGTGTGAAACACTCCACTTTGCTTTCGAAATTCGGATCTATCCCTAGGGGTTGATTTTGAAGGCTTGTGGGATAAGTTAAACTTGTCCCACACCTCTTAAATTGTTACACCAACCCTACCTATGTGTTGGGGAGTCAAAATTAGGCCTTATTATGTATTTTGGGAAGGCAAGTTGTAAGTTTTTATTGCACCTTCTTGCATGAAAATTAATTTTTTTCCTTAAGAGATGTGGGCGTGGATTGTGCGTGTAAGTAAAATGTCATTTATTCACCAACTTATTAATTGTGATTTGGAGTTTAAAGTTTACTTTTGAGGTGGAGTTGAGGATGAGTGATGTGGCATCCTACATGGAGCCACCTCATCCTCCTCTCTTGCTTGTCTATTTATTCGAATTCTTTTGTTGTTTTGGGGGTTACTTCATGTTGGTTTGGTGCTCTTGGAATTAGAGAGAGTTAGAGGATTTTGGATGCTTGTAGATTTTTTGGTGCTTTGGGAATGTTTGGATTTAAAGAAGCATAATGTTGAACTTTTGGATCAAGATCTATCATGGAGAGGTAGGATCTTGACTCTTTTAAAATGTGTTCTTGTTATTTTATGCATATGTGAACGTTGTTGAGTCTTTGGTATGTTTGTTGGTTGGTTGGGTAGATTGCCTTGGTTTGGTGTAGGAGAATACTATGGGGATATTTTATGGGGAGGCATATGAGTTGTGGGGAGATATTAGAGTTATTTTTGGAGGGAGTTTGGTTTGGTTGTTCCACCTTGGACAATAAATAGCTTGCATTTATTAGTTTTGGGGGAGGCATAAGAGGTACTTGCGGGAGGAATAAGAGTATGTAGGGGTTTGAGATGAATATTTATGTGGGTTTTTAAGGTGGTCACCAATTCCCCATTGGGAGTTATAAGCATTTTCCCCCATAGATATTTCTCTTTTGGCCTTTGTGTGACGAGGCCTTGTATATTTTGTTACTGTCCTTCTTCTGACTGTAACTGCATTTTATTTTAGACTGTGTTATGATTGTGAAATTTGTTTTGTGTTATAGAATCTTATCTTGTTGCCATGATTTGAATCTATTTCCTACTATAATGTGGTTGGGGCTTGGGGGCTAATGAGGAGGAGGACTTCTCCTCTTCATTGGAATTCTTGGTTGGGTGGAGAGCATTGTCTCTCCCCCTTTTCTTTGTTGTGACCAAATGAAATCTGGGTGATCTCTCTTTTTACCATTTCTTGGAGCTGTGTATGAAGAAAAATCTTGTAATTCTGATTGGATTCCCTTATTGTGAAATTCCCTCTTTTAAGTGGATGGCATTGTAATATTAATTGTGGTGAGAAGCTTCTCTGTTTTGGATATGAAGCTACATTCAAATGAGAAATACATATTCGGTAATATGTTGTGATGAAGGGAAAAGAAAGTATTAAAAGAAGGGATTATTATTTCATTTAATGGAATTTGATTATATTCTTCAAAATTGTATTACTCTTGTTTGAAAATCTGTGTTTGAAATATTACTGAAAAATCTTTGTTTCAAGAATGGAAAAAAAAGAATGTATTAAGAAGTAGTATGTTCTCTGTGTTATTTGAAATGCATGGTTGAAAATAAATGGAATTACATTCTTTTTTTTCGTATATTTATTGAAGGAAAATTGAACATTGTAAATTGAGAAAGGGAATGAACCTAAATGTTTAAAGTATGGCAAATGAAATAGATAAATTTCCAGTTTGAAATAGGTAGATCTTTATTAGATTGTTTCAAACCTGTAATAAATATCATAAAAATATACATAGTACCCTAAAAATATGAAAGAAAAAATGAAAACTTAAAATGAACTAAGGATGATCAAAACGCATCCCAAAATAGTTTGTATTTCTCAAGAAATTTACTTAGAACTTTATTAATCGATCTAGAGGAAGAAAAACACCTTTACAGATAAAAGAGAAAGGAAATAAATCAGTTTTAAAATACCAACCATAATATATTAATCCTTGAAAATCCATCAAATCTTTCTCAATTGTGATTCTCCATGTCGGTTCGGCATGTTGGAGAAGGAAGAATAGTGGATCATATTAAATCTGGCAGTTGAAAAGTTTAGTGCACATTTTTATTATAGGAAAGATGTTTTCTAAAATTTTACCCAACAAAGTTTGTTGAAAATAAGATTTTTTCCTTCCCATGAAAAGAAGAGATTGAGACCTTCCCAAAAAGTCCTTATTTTCTCAAATCTGAGCTTCCAGTCTAAAGTTATGGCCTTCTAAAGTTTTTACTTTGGTTGGTTTCAAAAAAAAAAAAACTAACTATCAAAAAAGGAAATTTTTGTAAATCAGATTCACAGGCCCGAAAATTACTTAGTGCACTTTTATCAAAAATGAAAAAAGTCACAAGTTCTTTTGTGGCCCCACAACCCTGCATCCTTTACTTTCAGAAAAAAATACTTCCCCAAGTTCACGGGCCCGCACCTTCAAACTTTACCTTTTAAAAAGAAACAGGCTGAAAATTTCTAAGTATCCCCGACAACCCACCACCCCGCAGCCAATGAGGGTCTACCACGTGGCTTCTTTAGGCATTGGTGGAGGCGCAAATGGTTTTAAATCTTATCAATTTTGGAAAAAGGTTGGCAAAAATTCCTAAGTTTCCCCACTGGCCCGCCTTCTCGTAGGTCACTGTTGGACTGACATGTGGCTTCGCTAGGCATCAGGGGAGGTACGAGTTATTTTTAACCTTCACAATTTTTAACACAAAAGCCAAAATTTCTAAGTCTCCCCAAAGGTCCACTTCCCCACTTGAAATTTTAGGCATGACACGTGGCATCCTTGGGCGTTGCTGGAGGCATGGCTCATTTTAAAACTTTTTTCCCTTTCAACCAAAAAGCTAAAAATCCTAAGTTCCTTCAGCGACCCGCCTCCCATGTTCGATTAAAAATGTGTTGCATGTACCTTGTGGCTTGGGAAATATTTTCTTCTTTTGGCACAAAGCCCCGTCGCAGGCTCGTGGGCGCATAGGTGTAACTTGCAGTTTTTGCCAAAAGCTCAAAGTGCCAAATTACCTCCCATGCTACGCCTGCCCGAAATCTTCCCTGGGTGAAAATTATTCCTTGGGCCTACAAGCCCGCCTTTGGGAAAAATTTCCTCCCTAGGCCCGCCGACCCATAACTTAAGAAATATGAGTTAGGAGGACTTCTTTATATCATTTGAAAGGGGAAGAAATTTCCTATCAAATGGAAATATTTTTAGGAAACTATTAGTGCAAAATCATAGCACTCCCAAATGGTTATATAGATCTTATTTTCTAAGGAAGAGTCATTTGGTGTGATCCGCATAACATTGAACTTTGTTAGTAAATAATAGATAAAATATGTGGAATAATCCCTTACAAAATCGCAACAGTAGCAACTAATATGCAGAGAATATTATAGATCTCAAATAAAAGTGTAGAATAAATAACAAAACACAGAGAGACAAGATTTAATGTGGTTTACCCAATTTGGGCTACGTCCACCAAGAATCACTTGCTCATATTTTATATCAAGCCTCCACTCTCTCAATTCAATACCCAAATCCATTTGGAACTATGCTCAAAAAACTCTAGAAAATTCACACCCAAATTCAAAGCACATCTGTAATACATTTTCTTGTCTATCTATCATATATATAAGACCATATAAATAGACGACTGCTTAAACAATTTGATACAAAACTGTGGATATCAAAACCATGGGCAAAAATCGTGGGTATCAAAACAATGGGTACCGAAAAACCATGGGCCCAAAAATAGACCATAATGGTTACCCATTACCCATGGGTTAATAAACCACCCATAAAAATTTTCTTCAGTGGCTTCACCCCTGAGCCCCCATCGATCGGGAGGGCTTCACCCCCCCAAACCCCCTTGACCCACTCACCGGCGAGCAAGACCGCCGTAAAAATACCTGAATGTAACACATAGAAGGTGTACCACACTCTAACATGAAAACAAGATCCACAAACATAACAATCTGCCACTTAGAGACTGATTTCCACTGAGCAAGCTTCTCAACCCTTCACTGTCATCCACGAAGGCCAACCAATGTTGAACATAGCTTTAGTTTATCCCTTGTGACCACCTTGGTCATCATGTCTGTAGGATTCTGATTGGTATGAATCTTCTCCAACTTCAACTTATCTTCTTCCAAAGCTGTCCTGATGAAGTGATATCTCAACTATATATGTTTTTTCCTAGAGTGGAAAGTAGAGTTCTTAGCTGGGTGTATAACACTCTAACTATCACTATGTAGCTTACGTTCCTTCTGATTATGCCCCAAATCCTCAAGCAATTGTTGTAACCAAATCATATCTTTTCTTTCCTCTGTGGCAGTAACATACTCAGCCTCTGTGGTTGATAAAACCACCAGCTTTTGTAGTCGTGAAATATAGCTCACTGCTAACCCACCTACAATGTAAATATAACTTGTCATGCTCCTCTTATTGTCAACATCTCCAACCATGTCTGAATCTACACAACCACGTAAAGTGGTGTCTGATCCACTGTAGCACAAAATTATCCCCATGGTCCCTCTCAAATACCAAAGGATCCACTTTACTGCTTGTCAATGCTCTTTACCTAGATCACTCATAAATCTACTCACAGCTCCCATTGCATGGGAAATATCAGGCCTAGTGCACACCATAACATACATCAAACTACCAACCGCTGATGAGTAAGGTACCTTGGACATCTAGTTTCTTTCCTGTTGTCTTGGGACACTGCTCCTTTGATAACTTAAAATGGCCTGCCAAAGGAGTCCCAACCAGTTTAGCATCCTGCATGTTAAACCTATCCAATACCTTCTTAATGTACTCTTCCTAAGATAAAGTTAGCTTTCATTCCTTCCTATCCTGAGTTATCCTCATACCAAGGATTTTTCTGGCTACCCCCAAATCCTTCATATCAAAGGATTCACTTAGCTGTTTCTTGAGTACTTTTATTTCCTTCATGTTTTTACCTACAACCAACATGTCATCAACATACAAACATAAGATAATATAACTTCCATCCCAAAATTTCTTTGTATACATGCAATGGTCAGAATGACATCTAAAATAACCTTGCTCCATCATGAAGCTATCAAAATTCTTATACCATTAGTGTGGAGCTTGTTTTAGGCCATACAAGCTCTTCTGCAGTTTGCACACCATCTCCTCTTTACCTTTGACTTCATATCCTTCTGGCTACTGCATATATAGCTCCTCCTCCAAATCACCATGGAGAAATGCAGTCTTTACATCTAAATGTTCTAAGTGCAAGTCTTCTGCTACCACTATTCCAAGAATAGTTCTGATAGAATTCATTTTTACTAGAGGAGAAAAAATCTCATCAAAATCTTTACCTTGTTTCTGTGCAATCCCCTTGACCACCAACCAGGCCTTATATATTTTCTTTCCTCCTTCGTCTTTAAATCTGTAAACCCACTTGTTCTACAATGCTCTTTTACCTTCTGGTAGCTTCACCAAATCCCAAGTTTGGTTCTCCATGAGAGACTTATGCTCCTCATCCATGGCTTTCTCCCACTTCTTATTGGCATCTACCTACATTACTTCATTAAATCTCTCTGGCTCTCCACTATCACTGAGTAATAAATAATAAATAGAAGGAGAAAAATGTTCAGGTTCTTTTCTTACCCTAGAATACCTCCTCACTGTAGGAGTTTTGGGTTCCTTTCGAGTAGGTTCCTGAACTGATTCATGGGTCACTTTCCCATCTGGAATATCCTCTACCACTGAAGATTCTTTCTTTAATTCTTCCCTCTTTTCCTGCAACTACTTCTTATATATGAATTTCTCATTAAATACCACATCCCTAGACCAAATGATATTCTTATCTTTAATACTCCAACATTTAAATCCAAATTCATCACCACCATAACCAATAAAAGTGCATTTTTCTTATTTAGCCTCTAGTTTGGTCCTATCATCCTTGTTAATATGAACAAACACCTCACATCCAAAGACTCTAAGAATGAGTAATCAACTTTCTTACCGTACCAAGCCTCCTCAGGTATACCTCCATCCAAGGCACTTTAGGGTCCTCTGTTTATCAAGTACATAGTTGTGCTCACCGCTTCTACCCAAAAATAAAGAGGCAGTCCTACATGTATCCTCATGCTCCTAGCAAATTCCATTATCGTTCTGTTCATCCTTTCTGACACCCCATTCTATTATGGGGTTCCTGGAGCCATCTTTTTCTTGTGGATTTCATTCTTAGAACAATAATCATCAAATTCATTGTTGCATTACTCCCCTCCATTATCTGACCTGAGACATTTTAACTTAAGGCCTGTTTCATTCTCTACTAAGGCTTTCCATTTAACAAAAGTATCAAATACATCAGATTTGTTTCTAATACAATAAACTCAAACTTTCCTTTTGTTGGCATCATTAATAAAAGTAACATAATAACTTGAACCCCCAAGAGATGATACCTAAGCCGGCCCCCACACATCAGAATGTACCAGCTCTAACTTACTCTCTTTCTTCGTAGGTCCAACCTTGTGAAACCTTACTCGCTTCTATTTCCCATATATGTTGTTCTCACAGAAATCCAAACCAATTTCTGTATATCCAAGAAAATTCTTATTTATGATGTCCATTCCCTTATGGCTCATATGACCAAGCCTATAGTGCATATGTTGTATCTACATCTGAAGCCATAAGATTACAATCATTAGTACTATCAGTTGTTAAATACAAGGTTCCAACCTTCTTACCTCTTGCCACCACAAGAGCACCCTTGGTGACCTTATAAGAGTCAACTGTAAATATCACAATACAACCATCACTTCCCAATTGCCCTGCTGATATCAAATTTCTCCTTAATGTAGGTAAATGCCTGAAATCCTTTAATAGCCATGTATTCCCATTTTGCATCTTAACCTCAACAGAACCTTTTCCAACTATACTGCAAGGATCATCATCACCAAGAAAAACATGCCCAAAATCCCCTTGAACATAATCAACAAAATAATGCCTATGTGAGTAGCATGAAAAGAAGCCCCCTGAATCTAAAACCCAAGATTCATTAATTATATGCAAAGAAAGAATCAAAGCATCCTAGCATACATTACCGGATGCCACATTTGCCTCCTCATTTTCTTCCTATTGTTTCTTCTTATCCTGAAGCTCCCAACAGTCCTTCTTTACATGCCCAGACTTTCCACAATGCCAGTATACTATCTTTCTTTTGGATTTTGACCTTTCCCGATCCTTTGATTTTCCACGGTTTCCTCTATTCTTCTGTCTCCCTCTAGTTTCCACTGTCAAAGAATTCCCTCAAGTATAAGATTCACCAGAGATTTTTCTTCACATTTCCTCACTTAGAATCACCCCTACAACATCCTCAAACTTCAACTTTGAGTTAGGTGGAACTCAGTTGCTTACCGCCATTACCAGGTTATTCCAACTTTCAGGTAAAGAGCACAAAATTAATAAAGCCCTAACTTCTTCATCAAATTCTATTGTAACCAAAGCTAACACATTCACAACCGTATTGAAATCATTTAAATGATCTACTACAAAACCATTCTCAGACATCTTCATATTAAACAACTTTTTCATAAAAAATATCTTATTAGAGGCAAAGGGTTTTTCATACAACTTCCCTAATGCATCCATCAACTCTTTTGTAGTCTTTTCCTTTGAAACATTAAATAATACCAAAGATGCAAGACATAGCTGGATCATTCCAAGTGCCTTCCAATCCAAAAAATCCCATTCCACATCTGTCATACTCGAGATTTTGTTCACCTTCTCAAACAAAAATTTGCCCATTGAATTTATCAACCCTAGATCTTCCATCATCTGTCATAGTTCCCAACTCAAGCTAAAAAATTTCCCCTGCGATTCAACACTTCAGCAAACAAAACCAGGCTCTGATACCAATTGTTAGGGAATAAGAGATAAAATATGTGGAATATCCCTTACAGAATCGCAACTAGTAGAAACTAATATGCAGAAAATATTACAGATCTCAAATAAAAAGTACAGAATAAATAACAACAACACAAGGAAATAAGATTTAACATGGTTCACCCAATTGGGCTGCGTCAACCAAGAATCACTTGCTCATATTTTTTACAAGCCTCCACTCTCTCAATACAATACCTAGATCCATTGGAGCTATGCGCAACAAACTCTACATAATTCACACCCGAATTCAAAGCACATATGCAGTACATTTTCTTGTCTATCTAAATCATATGCAAAGACCATATAAATAGATAACTCCTTAAGGCCGTTTTATTAAACGTGGTATCAAAACCATGGCAAAAAAGTGTGGGTATCAAAACAATGGGAAAAAACTGTGGGTATAAAAACAATGGGTACCGAAAATACCATGGGCCCAGAAAAAGCCCATAACAGTTACCCATTACTAATGGGTTAATAAACCACCATAAAAATACCCGAGTGTAACACATAGAAGGTGTACCACACTCTAACATGAAAATAGGCTCCACAAACATAACAATCTCCCACTTGGAGAATTATTTCCACTGAGCAAGCTTATCAACCCTTCACTGTCATCTACGAAGGCCAACCAAAGCTGAAAATAACTTTAGTTTATCCCTTGTGACCACCTTGGTCATCATGTCTACAGGATTCTGACTCCTATGAATCTTCTCCAACTACAACTTATCTTCCTCCAAAGTTGTCCCGACTGAAGCCCGCCTATCTCGTACTGTATATGCTTTGTCCTGGACTGGACAAGTAGGCTTCGCTAGGCAATCGGCGTATAGCACTCTGACTATAACTATGTAAGCTTACATTCAATTCTGCTTATGCCCCAAATCCTCAAGCAATTGTTGTAAGTCTCCCCAAATCGTCCTCTTCCCCACTTGCCTCTGTAGGCATGCAACATATGTGGCAACCTCCGTGCGTTGATGGTGTCACCATGGCTTCATTCTAGTAATGAACTTTCAGCTCACTACTGTCCCACCAAATAGTGTAAATATAACTATGTCGTGCTCCTCCGGCTGTCAACATCTCCAGCCGTGTCTAAATCTACATAACCATGTAAAGTTGCGTGTCTGATCCACTGTAGCTTGGGAAATACTGTCCCCATGGTCCCTCTTAAATACTGAAGGATCCACTTTACTTCTTAGCAATGCTCGTTTACGCATAGGTGTCACTTGCAGTAAATCTACTCAACAAGCTCCCACTACATGTGGCAATATTAGGCCTCCCAGTACTACACCATAGCATACATCGAAACTGCCAACCACTAGATGAGTAAGGTATTCCTTGGGCCTACAATCCTGCCTTTGGGAAAAATTTCCTACTCTGTCTTGGGACACTGCTGACTTTGATAAGTTAAGAAATATGCCTATTAGGAGGAGTCCTTTATACCAGTTTAGCATCCTGCATGTTAAATTTCCTATCCAATGGACCTATTCTTAATGAAACTGTTCCTGAGCTAAATTCATAGCACTTCCAATTCCTTCCTATCCCAGAGCTTCTTCCTCATAACCAAGAGTCATTTGTCTGGCTGACCCCCATAATCTTTCATATCAAAGAACTTCACTTAGTTGTTTCTTGAGTACTTTTATTTCCTGCATGTTTTTTCCTTGCAAAATCGTAACATGTCATCAACATACAAACACATGATAATATGACTTTCATCCTCAAATTTCTTTGTATACACGCAATGGTTAGAATCACATCTAATATAACATTGCTCCATGAGAGACAAGCTATCAAACTGGTCTTATACCAATTGACATGGAGCTACGTTTCAGGCCATACAAGCTCTTGCTCATAGTTTGCATCAAGCCATCTCACTCTTTACAATTCAATGACTTCATATCCGTTCTGGAACTATGCTCAACATACTATAGAAAATCCTCACTCCAAATTCAAAGCACATCTGGAGATACATGTAGTCTTGTACTATCTAACATATGCATAAGTGCATAGTAAATCTGTTACCACTGCTTCCAAGAATAATTCTGATAGAAGTCATTGGATACTCACAACCATGGGCAAAAATCGTGGGTATCAAAATCTATACCTTGTTTATGTGCAAAAACCCTTGACCACTAACCATAGACCTTATATATTTTCTTTCCTCCTTACTTCATGGGTTAACTTTGTATACCCACTTGTTCATAAAAATTCTTTTTCCTTCCGGTAGCTTCACCAAATCCCAAGTTTGAGTTCTCCATTGATTGAGACTTGTTGGCTTGCAAAATCACAGCACCCCCTGGATGCAAATCACCGGTTTCTATGCAAGATCGCCTTTAAGCATCCAGTGTGATTTCATACACATTGAATCCTTGTCTCCAAGTGTGGGACTCTGAAAAATGAGAACAGGATTCTCCAGAGAAGGCTGGTTCCTATTTCCCTCTGTTCAGATGCACATGAAATATTCCACTGAGCAAGTTTTCTCAAAACCTTCAATCTAATCTACCAAGTCCAGACCAAGGTAAGAAGATAGCATAAAATAAATCTAAGCTAATAGAGGTGATGCACCGAGGAATGAAGAACACCTATGTTTGCCAGTGAACACAGACCATTCAAATGTAATATAAGATCATGCACAGACTTCAACAAAACTTGTAGTCCAAAGACCAGTCCTGATGCAAGATGATATCACAGACTAGGGTATGATGAATCATCCTGGAGTGGACATGTAGAGTTACTTAGCTCCAAAGATTGATACAATACACTGCTAGACTATGCACTAAGTAGGCAGAGTCGTATTACAATTCAAATGCGTAGGTTCGAACTCCACAAATTCACTTGATTGGAGACCAAGGGAGGAGCAAAACAGAAAAATGTTCCACCCTGGCAGCAAGATAGCTCAACCCCTTTACAATATGATAGAAAGAATGAGCTTTTGAAAGTCGAGAAAGGAAAGCTCAAATCTATCCTAAACCACCTATAGGTTGCATTCAATATCATCCTATCGTGGCAGAAGCGCTCCTGTCCTGGAAAAACGGTGGGCTGCCTAACAGAAGCGGCTGAATCTGTCTGCAACCACGTAAAGTTGTTTGTCTGAAGCATTACTTCTGCTTGTTATTTCACGCTAGAGGTGTTTCTTGATTTTCTCTCTCCAAACTGAACCAAAGGATGCAAGATTGACTGCTTATCAATGCTCTGTACCTGGATCACTCATAAATCTACTCACAGCTTTCCACTGCATGGGAAATATCAGGAACTAGTGCCACATCCATAGCATACTGGATCGAAAGTTATGTCGACCGCTGAAGATTTAGGGCACGGAACGGGTGAACATCTAGTTTCTTTCCTGAATTGTCTTCCCGCGACTCTGCTCACCTGGATGACACGTTAAAATGGTTCTGACTCAACTGAGTCCCAACTCGGTCTAGCATCCTCCACCTCTCGGCGGGCTATCTTTTAAATTTCCTTAATGGGCTCTTCCTAAGCTGGGACACGTGGCGCTATTTCATTGGTTCGGGCCAGTGCCCAAGTTACTCCTCATACCTTTGAATTTTTGACTTTTTCTCTTGAGACTACATGTCATGATCCTGGTCATATCAACGGATCTGCCGGCTCTTTCGCTGCCCTTCTTGCGTACTTTTATGTCCCTGCATATTTTTACCTATAACCAAACTGTCATGGGACATACAAACTTCCGATCTACCCGAAATGGGCTTCCTTGTCCTCAAATTTCGGCCGTATGACACGCAATGGTCATGCATTGACATTGGCTTTCAGCTAACCTTCGGTCCATCCACGTTCCGCGTGTCCCTATGTCCCATTTTTTCCTTGTGCTCCTTTTGCTGATTTTAGCCGAACCGGCCGGTTCGCGTCCATTTGTTCCAACTATCCCAGAAACAGTTCCATTGGAGCTTGTCCTTCGGCCGATACAAGCTCTTGACTGCAGTTTTCACACCGGTCTCGGCTCAGTTCGCGCCTTTTTGTCTTCAGATCCTTTTGGATGTTACATATTTAGGACCGTCCCTTCTCCAATTCGGCTGATCCGGCTGAAATTCGGGTCCTTCGCGTACATTGTCCGGAACTGTCCCGCTCAGCACTGCAAGTCATTTTTTCTACCTCTATTCGACCGGATCGGCTCTGATCACGCCCGCCGCGTACTTCTATCCCAGATGTCCCAAACCGCTTAGTGGGCCACCTGGAGGCTTCTTGGCCGATCCGCATCTTTCTGTCCCACACGTCCCAATTGACTCACTAGGACTAGGACTTAGCCGATTTTCACAATTTCCTCCTGGATCAACCTATTTACCCTGGGACTGCAAACCCTCTTGTTCTGCAATGTTATCGAAATTTACCTTCTGGGGGGGTCACCAAATTCCAAGTTTGGTTCTCCAACAGAGACTTACGCTCCTCATCCATGGCTTGCTCCCACTTCTTACTAGGCATCTACTTGCATTTGCTTCATCAAAGCTCTCTAGCTCTCCACTATCAGTGAGTAATAAATAATAAAGAGAAGGAGAAAAACCTGAACAGGTTCTTTTCATACCCTAGAAGACCTCCCTCACTATAGGAGTTTGGGGTTCCTTGTTGAGTAGGTCCCTGAATTGATTCATGGGTCACTGTCCCATCCGGAAGATTCTCTACCACTGCATATTCTTTCTTGGACTTCTTCCCTCATTTTCCTATAACTACTTGCTTATACATGACTTTATCATTCAAGACCACATCCCTAGACTGAATGATTTTCTTTTCATTAATACTCCAACATTTAAATCCAAAGTCATCACGACCATAACCAATAAAATTGCATTTTTATGATTTATCCTCTAGCTTGGTCCTATCATCCTTATCAATATGAATAAACACCTCACATCCAAAGACTCTAGAAATGAGTAATCAAATTTCTTACCATACCAAGCCTCCTTAGGTATGCCTCCATCTAAGGCACTTTAGGGTCCTCTGTTTATCAAGTACACAGATGTGCTCACCACTTCTGCCCAAAAATAAAGAGGCAGTCTTGCATGTATCCTCATGCTCATAGCACGTTCCATTATTGTTTTGTTCATCCTTTCTGACACCCCATTCTACTGTGGGGTTCCTGGAACTGTCTTTTGCCTGCAGATTCCATTCTTAGAATAGTAATCATCAAATTCATTGCTGTAGTACTCCCCTCCATTATCTGATCTGAGACATTTTAACTTAAGTCTTGTTTTGTTCCCTGCTAAGGCTTTCCATTTAACAAAAGTATCAAATACATCATATTTGTTTCTAATACAATAAACCCAAACTTTCCTTGTTGCATCATCAATAAAAGTAACATAATAACTTGAGCCCCTAAGAGATGATACCTGATCCATCCCCCACACATCAGAATGTACCAACTCTAACTTACTCTCTTTATTTGTAGGTCTAACCTTGAGAAACCTTACTCACTTTTTTTTCCCATATATGTAGTTCTCATAGAAATCCAAACCTGTTTCTGTATATCTAGGAAAATTCTTCTTTATGATGTTCATGCCCTTATGGCTCATATGACTGAGCCTATAGTGCCATAATGTTGTATCTTTATATGAATCCAAAAGATTACAATAATTAGTACTATCAGTGGTTAAATACAAGGTTCCAACCTTCTTACCTCTTGCCACCACAAGATAACCCTTGGTAACCTTCCAAGAGTCAAGATTTAAATATCACAGTACAACCATCACTTCCTAATTTCCCCACCGATATAAAATTTCTCCTTAATGTAGGGCACATGTCTGACATCCTTCAATAGCCATGTATTCCCATTCTACATCTTAACCTAAATAGAACCTTTTTCAACTATACTGCAAGGCTCATCATCACCAAGAAAAACATATCCAAAATCCCCTTGAACATAATCAAAAAAATAATGCCTATGTGGAGTAGCATGAAAAACAAGGACCTTAATCTAAAACCGAAGATTCAGTAATATTATGCAAAGAAAGAATCAAAGCATCCTGGCATACATTACCCGATGCCACATTTGCCTCCTTGTTTTCTTCCTGTTGTTTCTTCTTGTCCCGAAGCTTCCAACAATCCTTCTTTACATGCCCAGACTTTCCACAGTGCCAGCATCCTATCTTGCTTTTTGATTTTGACCTTGCCCGACTCCTTTGACTTTCCACAGTTTCCTCTATTCTTCTGTCTCCCTCTAGTTTCCACTGTCAAAGCATTCCTTGAAGTAGAAGATTCCCCAGAGATTTTTCTTCATATTTCCTCTCTTAGAATCACCCATAAAACATCCTCAAACTTCAACTTTGAGTTAGCTGGAACTGAGTTGCTTACCGCCATTACCAGGTTATTCCAACTTTCAGGTAAAGAGCACAAAATTAATAAAGCCCTAACTTCTTCATCAAATTCTATTGTAACCAAAGCTAACACATTCACAACCGTATTGAAATCATTTAAATGATCTACTACAAAACCATTCTCAGACATCTTCATATTAAACAACTTTTTCATAAAAAATATCTTATTAGAGGCAAAGGGTTTTTCATACAACTTCCCTAATGCATCCATCAGTTCTTTTGTAGTCTTTTCCTTTGAAACATTAAATAATACTGAAGATGCAAGACATAGCTGGATCATTCCAAGTGCCTTCCAATCCAAAAAATCCCATTCCACATCTGTCATACTCGAGATTTTGTTCACCTTCTCAAACAAAAATTTTGCCCATTGAATTTATCAACCCTAGATCTTCCATCATCTGTCATAGTTCCCACTCAAGCTAAAAAATTTCCCTGCGATTCAACACTTCAGCAAACCAAACCAGGCTCTGATACCAATTGTTAGGGAATAAGAGATAAAATATGTGGAATAATCCCTTACAGAATCGCAATAGTAGAAACTAATATGCAGAAAATATTACAGATCTCAAATAAAAGTACAGAATAAATAACACAACACAAGGAAATAAGATTTAACATGGTTCACCCAATTTGGGCTGCGTCAACCAAGAATCACTTGCTCATATTTTATTACAAGCCTCCACTCTCTCAATACAATACCTAGATCCATTTGGAGCTATGCTCAACAAACTCTACATAATTCACACCCGAATTCAAAGCACATATGCAGTACATTTTCTTGTCTATCTATCATATGCATAAGACCATATAAATAGATAACTACTTAAGCAGTTTGATATAAACAGTGGGTATCAAAACCATGCGCAAAAATCGTGGGTATCAAAACAATGGGTACCAAAAAACCATGGGCCCAAAAATAGCCCATAACCTATGGGTTAATAAACCACACATAAAAATTTTCTTCGGGAGCTTCACCCCCAATCCCCCATCGATCGGGACCACCGTAAAAATACCTGAATGTAACACATAGAAGGTTTACCACACTCTAACATGAAAATAGGATCCACAAACATAACAAACTTTCCCTAAGGTGTGGGACCTTGTAAAGTGAAAATCTCTCCAGATTAACGGCTAGTTCCTATTCCTTTGTTTAGGTTCATGCATGAGAACTTGCAGAGGGCCTATCTCTATACTTGATCTAAAATTACCAAGAGGATAGGGATAAAAGGAATGAAGGAAATGAAACTAATCTATAAGGTGATGTACCAAAGGAATGATGAACATTTGTTATGTTAATAGACACAAACCAACAAAATGCATACAATAACAAAACATAGATAACTAGATCTAAATTGAAATACCAGATGAAAGTAAAAGAGACAAGAAAGGATCTGAAATAGATCATAGATGTGTTTTATTTGTCTACAGATTGATATAATACATTACAAAGTGGCCAAAAGGTAGAAAACGTATTATAGTCTAGTGGAAGGTTTAAAAAACTCCACAAGTTATTTTTCTAAAAGAAAAGGGGAGCCTGCAAAATAGAAGAATGTTCAACCCTTTACACTGAGTCCTGACCCGGTATTTGTAGACTCGATCAGAGAGAAGAAAGAGAGAGAAGAAGGAAAAGCAAGTTGAAGCTCAACCACTACTGTTAATGCCCTTGACGAAATATGCCCCCAAATCTGTCTTGACTATATAAATATTTGGTTCGGCACATTGAAGGAAGAGGAAACAATGGAACAGATTGAATCTGATCTGGTTGTTGAGGTAAGAATGTCCTTCATTAAAGGCCCGAAGAAATTTTCCCCATTTTTTACCTACCATGGCTTGAAAAAATGTTTTTTTATCATTTCATGACATAGAGAACATCGAGACGCTTCCATCGGTATAAGATTTGTAATATTTTGATCCCTGACTCAAAGGATATGCCCCTTTGAAGTATTTATTGAGTCTGTACAAATGGGTAGGAAAAAAATTTGAAAAATGGGTCTGCTTTTTAATATGGGGCATGTGGCAGCAAGATTAGGGAAAAATCAGGTTTGTGGGTCCATGATTTATATTTTTCCCCCTTTTCCGCACAAAATGCAAAACTCAGAAAACTCCTGTGGCCCCCACGCTTCGCTTGAACACGTGGCACCCTTTGGTTGGTTGGGAAGATGCGCTTCAATTTTTACCTGTGTGCCTTTTTGACAAAAGACAAATGTTCACCTTTTCCTCCAACTCCCCGTTTTGACCTTGACTCGGGCTCAAATGCTAAATTTTTCCTTTGGGCAGAGTTGTGGCCCAATTTGCAAATTTTACACCTTTTGGAATAACAAAGGGGCAAAAAACCAGGTTTATTCCAGATGGCTTGCTTTAGCACTACTAGTTTATGCTTACCACATGGCGTTTCCTCCATTACCTACCCAATTTCTATGCTTTTGGTGAAGTCTTTTTCTTAACAAGGTCACATCTCTTGACATGGGACACGCGACAGTCTAGTTCTTGTTTTGATAGCCTCTGTCTATTCAATCCTTGAATCACCAACATTTAGACACTTAGCAACCTCCACTGGCCTACCCCATGCATTGACTATTCAACTGAGTCTACCCCTTTTGATACTAGACACATGGAGGTATTGCGGTTGTATGAAAGCCCAATTAAAAATTTTCCTTTGAAGGAGCATCGAGTTGACACTTGGTAGCTTCTATAGGTTTGTGGACTTTTCAGCGGTCCCTTTTATCCTTTTTTGGGCCCAGGGCTACATGGAAAATTGGTGAAATTTTGAGTCCCTGCCTTGGGATTCCCATCTTGGATTTGTACCGAGCCCACACATGGCTTCTTCTTTCCTAGCTGAAGACTTTTCGACGGCCACATAACTTTTGAGGCTCTGAGCCACATGGAGAGTTTCTGCTCATTTGGATCTCTTCCTTTTGACAAACTCTTGGATATGTGCTAAGATGACACTTGGTGACCTCTGCTTGCACTTTATACTTAGCTAATTTTTTAGACCTGCCTTGGCCAGTTTTTGACTCTGTTAACCATTTGACCCTGCATCTGCTCCAACCTAGGACACGTGGAGATTTGGCGCTTGTTTGAGATTCCCTTTATGGATTCATCTTTGGAGAAGCATCGTTAGGACATGTGGTTCTCTCCTCTGGATCTTTCATACTTAGTCGATTTTGGATTCTTTCCTAAATGGTATCGAGCCCGAAATACTTTGAAGCTTCACCATTTTTTTCCCTTATTGCTCCTAGTTCCTCTGCAGCACTGCCCCTTCTTTTCTTACCCTACCATTCCATTGTTGAGTCTACCTGTAACTTGAAAAATGGATTTAAGACATGGAAATGGCTCGATAAAATCATTTGTTTTACATAGGGTCATTTATTCTTTCTCAACCCCCACCACTCCATTGTTAAGTCCTTCTGTGACCTATTTACAATATCGAAATGAGTTTTCTTAGGTTCTTTCTATGCGGGGTCATGGATGATCCAATATTTCACTCGGGGGCGAAATATGGATAACAAAAACGTTAAGTGTGTTAAATATGTGAAAAATGAGGTTGAAGTGCAAAGATGAGGCTGAGAGTGGGTAAGTGGGAAATTACCCCTTTTTAAGTTAAATGTGTAACTCTAAATCATGGGTTGACCTTTTTAAGTGGTCACGTTAGGGGATAAGAGAATTTTTTTCTAACCCATGTAAATAAGAACCTTGGTTACTGTTTAGACCTAGTGAAATTAAAAACCTTGGGCATTTAGTGGTTTTGGCCTCTTTGACCCTCTAAATTAACTAAGGAATATTTAACGATAATGTTAATGTAATAATTTATTAAATTAACACCTAAGAGAAATTTAACTATATTTTGATTAATTACACTCATTAATTTTGTAATGTGGATCTAATGTTTGTTATAACGGGAAAATTTCATTTATTAAATTATAATTGACTTTAAATCTTTGTTGTGACAATTTTTACTTGAAGCTTGGTAGTGGTCATGCTTTTCAAAAAAAAAAATGTATTCCATAATTTTTCTACCTAAACCTAGGTTGTTCTTGGGTATCAAGTGGTCATTTTAGGGGGCGTTACATAAGCCAAATGATACCTTTGTTGAATTATGAGCTCAAGTACTTGAGTCCTCTTCTCAAGTAGGTGAGTCCTCTACTCAAGAAAACATATTGTGCAAGTCTTGTGCTAAGAAAAATTAGGTTTGTGATTCTTGTACTCCAGCAACTAAGTCATCCACCAAGCTAAATGAGTCATGCGTAAATTTAAATTAGGTATGCGTTAATGCAAGCAAGTCTTATGCTAATACAGATTCCTATAGTAATGCAGAGTCTTGCACTAAAGGAATATAATCAACTTTTAAGTGAGTTTTGAGGTATGACTCATGGATTTAACATCTAAGGTTTGGAAATTTTTATTTTATAGGTATGAATTTATTGCATAGGAATAATATGGTTAAAGGTTTTCCATTGATTCAAAAACATGAAAGAGTATGTGAAGGATGTGATTTGGGGAAGCATCATAGAGAGTATTTCCCGGTTGGAAAATCAACATTATCATATGCACCTATAGAGATAGTAAAATTTGATTAATTTGGAACCATGCAAACATATTCTATTGGAGGTTTTTCATATTTTATCACATTAATTGATGATTACATAAAGAAAACTTGGGTTATCTTTTTGAGGCATAAATCTAATGCTTTTGGAATCTTTCAACAATTCAAGGATTTTTTGGAGAAGCAAAGTGGTTACAACATCAATGTATTAAGAAATGATAAAGGTGGTGAGTATATTTCTAATGCTTTTCTAAATTTTTTCAGAGAACATGGTAGTCATAAACATTTTAAAACCCACTACACATGTCATCAGAAAATTGTATCTAAAAGGAAAAATAGAACCATTATGGAAATGGTAAGGAGTATGTTGAAGGAAAAGAATTTTACAAATGATTATGGGGTTGAATTAGTAGAAAATATTGTTTATATTTCAAATAGATGTGCAACTAAAAGTGTAAGGAATATGATTCCTCAAGAAGATTAGAGCTGTAGAAAGCATAGTGTTGCACACTTCAAAGTATTTGAATGCATTTCATATGCACATGTACCTGAAGTGATGAGAATAAAGTTGGATAATAGAGGTGAGGAGTGTATTGTTTTTGGGTATTCAGAAGATATAAACACCTACAAGTTGTTTAATCCAAGCACTAGTAAAGATATAATTAGCAAAGATCCATAATTTTTTGAGAATGAAGTGTGGGATGGAAGTGTAGAAAAAATAATAAGTATAACATCTGGTAATTCACATGATGTTTTGGGTGATTAAGTGTTATGACAATAAGGTATTCCTAAAACAATACTTCTTTCCACTCTAGGATGTGCACCACAAGTTGTAGCACATGCTATGCTACCATCTACAAGAAGGAGATATCCAAGAATTCATAATTTTACAGTTGGAAAGTAGATTTCACCAAGAACAAAAGTCATGATTCCTTTAGAAACTAGTCCACTAAACTCATTTTATAGTAGTAGTTCATCGGATCCTACATTGGAATGTTTATTACAGCAAAAAACAAGGAGTTAAAGAGATATTTATGAATCTGATTTTAAGAGTCAAACTGAAAATTCCTTTTATATTTTTGATTTATTTTCAAAAACCACTGATCTGATTTATTTTTATGAAGCAATAAAATATGCAACATGGGTAGAAGCCATAGATGAAGAGATTGAAGCTATTTAGAAAAATAACACTTGGGATTTATTATATTGTCCTCAAAGAAAGGATGTCATAAGTGTGAAATGGATTAACAAAACAAACATGATGTGGATGGTAACATGATGAAACATAAGGAAAGATTGGTTTCTAGAGGTTTCACTTAGCAACCTGGTATTGACTGTAATGAAACATTTGCTCCTGTAGCATGTTTGGATATGGTAAGAACAGTTTTGTCCATTAGAACTTAAAGTAAGTGGCCTATTTACAAATGGATGTAAAATCAATATTTTTAAATGGTTATCTTGAAGAATACATTTATGTAAAACAACCAGAAGGATATCAAATTTTAGGTCATGAAGAAAAATTATACAAGCTGAAAAAGGATCTCTTTGGACTCAAGGAAGCTGCTAGAGCATGGTATATATGCATTGATTCTTATTTAATTAATAATGGATTTAGTAGGTGCAGAAGTTAGCCTAATTTTTATATCAAAATGGATGAGAAAGCTAAGATGTTGATTGTGTGTCTTTATGTTAATGATTTAATTTTTACAGGAGACCTTTCTATAAATTCTTTTAAGGAAGCCATGATGAAAGAGTTTGAAATGACTAACCTTTCTATCATGAAATATTTCTTGGGAATAGAAGTTAAGAAATTATCTAAATGTATTTTAATTTCTCAATCAACGTATGCAAGTGATATGTTGAAAATATTTAATATTCTAATTTCTAAACCAATGCCTAAACCAGTTGTTATAGGGTTGAAGTTGAGCAAGGAAGATAGTGGTTCATTTGTTAATCCAAGATTGATTAAAAGACTAGTTGGTAGTATCATGTACTTGACGGCCACAAGTCTTGAAATTATGTACAGTATGAGCCTTATTTTGAGTTTCATGGAGTCTCCAAAAGATTCTCATTGGCAAGGTGGATAAAGGATACTTAGGTATGTATTTGGAAAAAAAAACTATGGTATTTTGTATTCAACTATGGATGATATTAAGATCATTAGATACACAGACAACGATTGTGCTCGCAAAGTTGATGATAGAAAAATTACCTTCATTTATACTTTTCATTTTGGAATAGGGATAGTATTTTGGGCTTCAAAGAAATAACCCATTATAACTCTTTCTTCAGCAAAAGTGGAGTACATGAAAATGAAAGGTGTGGTATGTCAAGCCGTATGGATGAGGAGAATGCTAGCTGAGTTGATGCATGAACAAGAAGAAGGAAAAATTATTTATTGTGATAATAAAAGAAGCAAGCAAATAGACACTAGATATCATTTTATAAGAGAGGTAGTAAATAACAAGGAGATATTCTTAGAGTTTGTTTGATAAGAAGATCAATTTACTGATCCTTTTTCAAAGCCATTGGGAAAATATGCATTTGATTATCTAAGAATTTTTTTGGGTTTCTAAGATAAAAATGAAGTGAAGAAAGAAAGATTTGGAAATGGTAACAATAGTTATGGAGATGAGAATGCTGATAGCGAGTTGATATTAACGGGGAGTGTTTGAGAAAATTAATCTTAATCCATGCATTCAATACTGACAAGTGACAGTGGAATATTTCTGAAAAATTCAGACTTAGAAAAAAAGGAAAAGATATGCATTGAATGGAACATGTAGATTTGATTATGACATTCTCTCTAAAATTTGGAAATGAATTTATGTTTCTATCTAACTCTTACATGCAACCGTCAATGAATTAAATTTTGATTTGTACGTATTGTTTTTGTGATGCATTTTAAAATGTAATAAAGAGGATAAAAATAGAAGTGTGTGGGGAAGAAGAGGAACAACAGAGCAGCGAAGCTCCAGTAAATGTTATTTTCAGAAATTTGAACATAGAAAGTTTTGATTTTTATTTTTGTTTCATGTTGTGTGTTTTGTGTGTATTCTTCTCTTCCATTTTTGTGGCTTTATTTTGTCCATTTTATTGTTGCGCATTGATTTTTTAGTTTGTTGTTTATGTTCTAAGGTTACATACCTCTTCCCTTCAATACCAATTTCTAATAAAGGAATGATTTTTAATTCCTTAATTTTTATGTAAGATAACAGTAATTTAGGAATCTCAATTTGGAATATCCATGTTTAAACTAATATTAACATTTATATAAAAATAAAACTCAAAAAAAAATTCTTTGCCGAAGAACTATTATTTATTAAGATGTAGGTATAAAGTCCTAATAGGATGTGAAATGTGTGAATTGTTTTTTATTGGAAACAAAAAAATAAAAAGTCCATCGAATAACATATCCTGCCATTTGGGACTACATTCATTAGTATAGGACTTTTTTTTAATAAAAGAGAACATTTGGAGAGTGGAGGCTGAATGGAGTTTAGATGAATTGGCAAGAGATTTAGAATAAGTCTTAACGAGAAGGCAATACATTTTTTGGAATGTATTTTACAATAAACCATGTGCTTTTGAAAGATACCAATTGTGAAGACATGCCAAAAGGTTGAAATTTTCCAACTAATCAGCCCGTATGAAAAGTAATACGGACTTTCAACGCCATTTTTCAGCCCTTCTGAGTAATGACACTTAAGCAAAAGGAAAAAATAACAGTATAATAGATTCACAATGTATTTAATAAACTTTTGGCTAGTATTTGCTAAAGAATATTATCTTTGTGCATGCTACTGACATTAAGAAAATGGTAATATATAATGTAGGGAAATTTTCATTTACAAAAGCATAGATAATTTAAATGACCATCATGTTATTTATTACTTCTGCAGGTACACAAAGCTTTTGAGCTTAGGCATGAAACTATATTCCTTGTTGTGATTATCATAGATAGATATCTTGCAAGTCAAGATGTTCTCAGAAATGATTTTCAACTTGTGGGGCTGACTATAATACTTTTAGCATGAAAGTACGAGGAGGCTTGTTTCACCTCTTTGTAATAATTTGTCCTTATTTGGGGTTGTCTCTTAATGTCTATTTTTTTGTTGTAGAATTTCAACAGAGCATGAGTGTCCTCGATTTTTTGTGGGAGAGTCCTAGAGCCGACTACAAGGTGAAAGCTCTCTTAATCTTTGGGATTGTTTACTTTTCAATGATATAGGGTTGTCTACAAGAGGAAAATGTTGCATGTAATTGGAGAAATTGTATCTTTGTTAACGCCCATGGATTGGGGACAATGGTTTAAATTTTGTTGCTCTATACTATCCCAATTTATTGATACTCAATCTTGAATAATATCCCTTAGTTAGGAATAAATCTCTAAAACCATTAAGACAAAACTATGTCAAGATTAAATATTTGAGCATTAATAACTACTCTCTTGTTAGTGATGAAGGTATTATCTCAATTCTTTCAAAAACGAGTGATTTGATGAAGGAAATGTTGTAGGCTCTAACATTGACTGACATTAGTCTTATTGTCAATGGGTCCACAGAAACTGAAACATATTTCAATAACTACTTTTCGAGGAATGATGGATGTTGGTGTGGAGGTAGTTGGACTAGGATGATTGAGTTTCAAGAAATTTTCTATCCAGAAGTGTGAGTTAGTGACTGATAGGGGATTATAATAATTTTCATGTTGTACACTATCACTTGTGTAGTGCCCACTTCCCTTGGACACTTATTATATTTTGATTTTGATTAGTCTTGACTATATACATGGATATTATTGTATTAGTTTGGCTTAGCATAATGTTAGATGATAGAGATACTTGGACTATTGTAGCATTTTGATTCATAGTATGATTTGTGTGGATTCTTAGAGAGACATTTTATATTGATGATGATGTGTTGTTGACATAGTTATATATTTCCGACATTCAACATTCTCATCATATTAAGTAGGATTTAGTAGTTAAACTAATCTTTTGGTATTGATAAAATATAGAATTGAGATGTTGGAATTTTAAAATAATAACATTATTTGTCTAGATGATGATTCAATTTATATATGGATGATTGTTCACTTATATGGGTATATTTTATCTTACATGTTTTTATGTGGCCACAAGGATGAAGGAGGTATTGTGTGATTTTTTCTAGGTAATTATATCACAACAATCAAATGGGGATTGGATACCAATCACAGCAGAATACTGGGTGAATACAAAAATGGTCACCATGGCAACTTGTGTTATCTTGTGTATTTTTTATTTGTTTTCATGGGGGTTCCCATGGGGGGATGACCTCCAATTATGATGAAGGGTTTGTGTATAGTTCTTTTCCTTTCTTTTATTTAATTTTGGTGTATTTGATTTAATTTTTGATGTACTTTTATTTTATCATTACTTCATTTATGTGTCTAGATTAGTAAATTAATCATGTTACTAAACTAATTATGGATGGGATAAAATAATTCATTTATTACATTAGATGGTTCTTTGGTTTATGTGTTTTTAATTTGAGTGTAAGTAACTTGAGTGTTGTACAATCTACCTCACCTTGGAAATTCAGATTTAGCCTTAAGGGCCAATTTTGGAGGCTTGTGGGACAAGCTAAGCTTGTCCCACACCTCTTAATTTATTATACCAACCCTACCTATGTGTTGGAGAGTAAAAAATAGACCCCATTATGTGTTTTGGAAGGTAAAAAGTTGAGATTTAATTGCACTTTCTTACATGTGTTTAATTTTTGTCCTTTAAGGGTGTGGGTTAGAGTTGTGTGTGGAAGAGGTTTGTCATTCATCTCAACCACACATTTATTGTCCATTGGGGTTAAGGTTTGACTTGTGAGGTGAATTTGAGAATGAGTGATGTCGCATCCTACATGGAGCCACCTCACACTCCTCTCCCCCTTTTCTATTTATTCAAGTTCTTCTATTTGTTTGGGGGTTATTTCATTTCTTTTTGTGCTCTTGTATTTTGGAGTTGGAGGATTTTAAAGTTCTTATGGATTTTGTTGGGGATTTTTGGTAATATATTGGGCTTGAAATATCTTGGTGGGTGACTCTTGGATCAAGATTTACTATGGAAAGGTAAGGTCATGCACCCTTGTTTTCTTCTTTGCTTTTTTATATATTATGTTTTGTATGGATGTGTTTTCTTTCTTGAAGTGTTTGCTAGTGAAATGGCTTTAGGTTGTGTTGAGATAGTGAAATGAGGATGAAATATGTTGGGATGCACAATAGCTTATTTGTGTTTTTAGGAGGGAGTGGGTTTTAGATGCCCCACCTTGTTCTATTTTTTATTTTGTGCATTTTGGGAGCCATAAGAGAGAGGGAGGAATAAGAGTGAGGTAGGCATAACAGACATATATTTGTGTTTTGGGGAGGCATAAGAGATTTTGGGGTTGATCGTGTTTTGGAAGATTTTAGAGGTGGGCATCCAAACCCTTGGGAGGCACAAGGTTATCCCCATATTCCTTTCTCTACTTGGCTTATTTTAGAGCCATTGTTTAGGGAAGTGGTTGTGCTTAAAAATGAGTGTTTATGTGGTTATATTTATTGTGCTTTTGTTTCTTGAAAGTAAGTGTGGAAGCATTTTATAGTTTCCTTGTGTTGATCCATCTCTTATTTCCTTGTGAATGGGGCTCAGGGGCCAATGATGAAGATTGCTTCTCCTCCTCATTCGAGTTTTGGTTAGGTGGAGAGTGTTGCCTTTCCCCTAATTTTTTGTTGTGATCAAGTGGAGAAAATATGGAGCCATTGTTAGAGAGTTGGAAGCTTGGAGAAACTATAGAAGACTAAGAAATTTTCCATTATAGTTACCTTCTTGTAAAAATTCCCACTTCAAGTTGAAGATTATTGCATTGGTTATTTTGAAAGAAAAGTTGCATTGAGTATTTGTTTTTAAGATTGTAATGCATGCAGGAATGAAAGATAATTTTAGAGATACAAGTTTGATCAAATGGATATTTAGTTAGAAAAGAAGAAACAATTTGTTCACATTTTAGTTGATTTATTACTTCACATAGGTGTGTTGCTCTTGCTTTAAAATTATTGAGAAAAAATTCTTGTGAGAAACTACTTGTGGAAATGGTTGTAAATTGTAAGTTGTAAAAGAGAGAAATAATATTCTTAGTCAATTACTTGAATGGAATATAATAACAAAAAAAGTTGTATGATTTCATTCCTTTGCATTGATTAAAGAAAGTTTAAATTTTGTAGGTGTTGTGGAAAAGTTTCAAAAAAAAATTATTTTGTTATTTTGTCAACAAATGGATTGCTTTCCTTTTTATCAAATAAAGTGAAGAAGTTGTATGGATACCATTAGACTTAGTCTCATTTGGGTTGAACAAAATCATTGCAAATCTACTATAAATTGTTAAAGGAAATGAAACTTATTCTCTTTTACATTCTATACAATATTTATCCAATTTTTAAAGAAGAAAATTTTAGTGCAAGTTCTAACTTGCTGATATTATTATCAATAGATTTATTACTACTTATTGATACTAATATTAATATTTTAAAAATTAGTAATATTAATATATTATTAATATTAAAACATATTAATATTAATATATTATTAATAGTACTATATTATACAATGTAGATCAATATCATTATTTTTATTATTAATAATACTATAAAAATATATATTTAAATTCGTACTAAGTTTTTTTTTAAACAAAAAAATAAAATAAAAATTTAAATTGTGGCAATACTGTGGCCACAAACTATTTATTTTGGGGATAGGGTTGGGGGGAGGTTCACTGACCCCACCTCCACCACATTAATAAATTGGATAGGGGTTGGGGTCAAGGACCTTCCCTCCAACCCGAAGCATTGCCTACCTATTAATTAAACCCTACTACAACTTCTTTGATAGTACAGTCGAGTGTATTAAACCCACGGCCATGGATATTATCATTAGGGTTTGTTATAATATATAACAATTAAAATATATTTATACACACACAAACACACACACACACACACACATATATATGTATATTTATACATACATACATACATACATACATACATACACACACACACACACACACATGTACATACACACACACATACATACATACATACACACACATATGTATATATATATATATGTATGTACATATGTATATATATATGTCCTGTGTACATCTTGTCTTTGACTATAACATAATGAAATATAAATAAATAATACATACATAATGTATATGTATATTTATATACATATATATGCCCTCTTACCCAAGTAAATATGTTTAAAAATTTAACCATATCACTAAAATGGGGCAAAACCCATATGCCTACTTGAGGAAATATTAAAATAATGAGGTGAACATTTAAATAAATTCTTTAAAACCATAGGTGAAGGTCTAAACAAAACAAGAAATGAAATGAATCATATGCATCCTTCCAAGAGATTGAGGTATCCTCTCATGGCTCCCTCCTCCTCCTTTAACCTACAAAAAAAACAAAGGAATAATAAGCCAAAAAAAAGAGAAAAGAGATTTTCATAAGCAAAATTAGGGTTAGTTGAACCCCTAGATCTTGTGGCCCCAAATGAATCCATCCAATGGATGAGATTTATCCCTACATGAAAGTAGGTGGGGAGTGGGTGAGAGAAATCAACATTTAGTTTGCATGGGTGAAATTTATTTTGGGGTCACTCAATTAAGTGTAAAAGGGGATGGGTGTTATTAACTTTCTAAGCAAAATGTCTTTTAGAGACATTTTAATTAAATTTAAACTTCGACCCCTTTGTGGATATGATAGAACCTTATTATTTAATTAATTTTTCCACCTTACATTTGGGATTATTTTGTGAAAGTTTAACTATGGTGGAAATTAAAATTTATCAAAATTAAATTTAGGGAAAACTTAAACCATGCCTTGGACTAATCTAGTTTATTAGAAGGTATTGGGAGATTTATTATTTTATTACAATGGGGATTAAAAAAATAAAATTCATATTATTAATTTAAAGTAACTTAGAAACAAGAATATGACAACCGTTAATTTGAATCTTTTTGCAAATATGTTAAAAAAAAATTATAAAAATATTCCATAATTTTTCTAGCTTAACCTAGGTTGTTCTTGGATTTCGTGCAAACATTTTTAGCGGGTGTTACAACTTGAAAATATGTGAGTAAAGGAATGTGATTTGATTTCTTTATTTTGTGTGATAGACATGGAAAATTGAAAATGTTATCACTTATTATATGTAAAAGACTTCAAGAGACTAGAATTTTGACAAGGCCTATTCCTACATGTGTGTCCCTGAAATCCCTCAAATATTTGCCATTGTCCAAGTGTTGGAAATCGATTATTTTATTTTTTAGGGAATGCCTTCCCTCAATTTCAGCATCTTGATCTTTGTAGGCTCTGTAGAATATCTGACAAGGGTATTATTTCTCTCTTGCAAAACTATAAGAGAAGTTTAGTAGAAGTAAACTTATAAAGTGGGTATGTCCAAGTAACATATTGGGGAGTATTTTTGGGATAACTGATAATGATGTTGTTCCTTTAGTATCTATAACACAACAAGTTGTACAGATTTTGTCTCTCTCAGGCTATATGTAGATAAAGATAAAAGTTTTCCTTTTATAGAAAAAATGAGGAAGTCTTTACTAGGTCTTAACTTGCAACATTGCAGTGGGATGAGTTAGACAACTCTGGATTCAGTAGGGATACATATATGGTGGTGTGACCTACTAGTGCCATAATAAAAGAATATGCTCCAGTTTCATAAAAGTTAATTTTGAATATCATGAGTATATATGGAACTAATGCATTAGGGTGAAAATTTGAGGTTATCAGATCGGTAACCAAGTTACAGTTTGAAGATAGCTGGCTTGCTTGTGCATTTTTGAGTGTTGATGGAGATGAATTGACAAATTATTTAATGTTGTACTTGTAAAATTTAATGCAATGTGTAAAAATTTCATAATTCTAAATTTTAAACTCTAATAAATGAATTTGTTTCAAATTCTTGTTTTTATTAATAAAAAATTGTTGAGATGCTTATAATTTATTATCAGCCACTTAGAAAAATCAAATTATTTTTTTGAAAAAATTAAGTTAATTCTTTGAAAAAATCAAATAAAGATACAATATTGAAAAACTATATACAAATGTTAGAGAATGTCACATGCATCATTGTGATTGGTCAAGCAAAAAAATTAAATTAATTTTTTGAAGGCTATATATACCTTCCTTCGGCAGGATAATACTATGTTTTAATATGATTTTACTCTCCATTAAATTTTTAGTAAGAACACGTTTTAAATAAAAAGCATGACTTTTAAGAACCCCAAGGTCCTAGACATAGAGAATTCCTTAAAAAAAAGCCAAATACATTAATTTATTATATTGAAGAAAATTGAAAGGAAAGCATAAATGAGCTTATTATATTTAAAGATAAAGGATAAAGTTAATATTCTTCCATTCTTCTCAGAATTAGATGTTAATGGTTAATGAGTTTTCTTATTAGGCTTAGGTTGTATTGAAAAATATCGTTAGCAATTCTTATATTTTATTTACTCTTTTGCAAACCAAGACCTAGGAAAGATCACATTAACAAATAGATTGTTCAATTTTCTTTATATGTTTCTCTCTATTTTACTAAATTATTGCAATTGTGATTATTGACTTTCATAGTTTATAGAGGTTAGGAAGAAACTAACAACTAATTCAAAAAATAAGATTAGATATCAATGAAAGAAATTGCGCATTACTTTGTTACATTGAATAAGGACATGTATGATAAGGGACATGTTTTCTTTGGGTAGAAATTGTACCAGGGATAGCCTCTTTTGACTCTCTTCAAGGGAGGATGCATTGTAGTGATGCACCACTGGATGGCTGGGATGTATGAAAAAACCAAGGTTAATGACTTATGTCACCAACTCTTACTAGTTATTTAAATCCATTAAATATCTCTGTTACATTATAACTATATGATTCTACCATAATATATATTTGTAAAATATTGTGTTTGTATAATATTTGAGAATTAGAGAGTTTTGGATTAACATAATCAAATTTAAATAATAAATATTATCCATGTAATATATGGTTGATACATTTTGTTATTGTAGCTTTATAGAGTTTGAAACCAAGAATCATCCATGGTTGGATGGCTGTGATTCATAAAAATCCTAATGTAATGGCTTGTGTCACTAACTTCGACTGGCTATTAGAATACATTAAAAATAGTTGTCGCTATATTTCATAGCACTTACTTGCATGAGTAATGTTGTAGTGCCCACTTCCCTTAGACACCTATTACTTTTGATTTTGATACTATTGGCTATAAGTATGGACATTATATTATCATTTTGACTTAGCTTGATGTTAGATGATTGAGATACATGGATTATGGTTATAATTTGATTTATATTATTATGTTTGTAGATTATTAGAGGTATGTTATATTGATGATGATGGATTATCGACATGGTTATATATTCAGACATTCATGTTTTTGTTATATTGAGCAGACCTTAGCTGTTGAACTAATCTTGTGATCTATAAATATTGAGTAAATATAGAATTGAGATGTGTTGGAAATTGAAATTAGTAACGTTACTTATTTGGATGATAATTTAATTTGATTTATATGTGGATGATTGTTGATTTATATTGTATATCCTATATTGGATGTTTTGAAGTGACCACGAGGCCAAAGGAAGTATTTTATGTTTTGCAGGTAAAATATAACACAACAACCAAGGGGGGATTGGAGACCAACCACATTGGAATGCTAAATAAATTCAACAAGGTTCACCATGGAAACATGTATTTTGTTATGTGTGTGTGTGTTTGAATTGTTGTTAGGGGGTTCCTATGGGGGGAATCACCTCCAATTGTGACCAAGGGGTTATGTTTTTTCTTTCATTTTGTTTCATTTATTTAATTTTAGTATGTGATTATTTACTTATGTATTTTTCCCCTTTATTAATTAATTAATTTGTCTTTAGATTAGTAAATTAATCATGTTGCTAAATTAATCATGTCCAGATGGGAGAAAATAATTCATTTATTAGATTTTATAGCTCTTAGTTTTATGTGTTCAAGTTGTGTGCTTGAGATCTTGAGTGTTGTACACTCCACATCTCCTTGGAAATTTGGATTTGGCCTTAAGGGTCAATTCTAGAGGTTTGTGAGACAAGATAAAATTGTTCCACACCTATAACTTTATTATACCAACCCTACCTATGGGTTGGGAGGTAAAAAATATACCCCATTATGTGTTTTGGGAAGACAAAAAGGTAAAATTTTTATTGCACTTTCTTACATGCATTTATTTTTAGTCCTTAAGGGGTGTGGGCTTGGATTGTGTGTGTAAGTAAATTTTCATTCCTCTCACCCACCAATTTATGGTGCATTGGGGTTGAGGTTTGACTTGTAAGGTGTAGTTGAGGATGAGTGATGTGACATTGTACATGGAGCCACCTCACCCTCCTCTCTCCGTTTTCTATTTATTAAAGTTTTTTTGCTTGCTTGGCAGTTACTTCATTTGTTTGTGCTCTTGCATTTTTGGGAGTTAGAGGATTTTTGAGTGGTTTTGGATTTATTGTATATTCTTGGTGATTGTTTGGGCTTAAAGAAGCTTGGTGTGGGACTCTTGGATCAAGATCTACCAAGGAAAGGTAGAATCTATACTCTTGTAAAATATTTTATTTTATATTGTGTATATGTGCATATTTTTTAGTGTTTTGGTATACTTGTTGGGTGATTGGGTAGATTACTTAAGTGTGGTGTAGGAGGGGACTATGTGGAGCTTGCATGTGGGGAGGCATAAAAGTTATTTTCATGTTTAAGAGGGATTTGGGTTGTGTGCCCCACGTTGGCCAAGAAATTTCTTGCATTTCGTTCTTGGACTATTCCTATGAGGGAGCCACAAGAGATTGTAGGGAGGAATAAGAGGTTATTGAGTGACACATAAGAGTGTGTAGGGGTTTTGAGATGTTTATTGGATGGTTTTAAGGTGGGCACACATTTCCCGTTTGGAGGCATAAGTGACCTCTCCAGTGATCTTGCTCCTTTGGATTTTGTATGTTGAAGCCTTGTGTATTTTGTTGCTTTCCTTCTTGTGATTGTAGTTGTATTGTTTGTGTTTTGGTATGGTTGTAAAATATTGTATTGTGATGTTGAATCTTATTTTCGTGCCATGATTTGTATCCATTTTTCATTGCAACGTGGCTGGGGCTCAAGGGAGAATGAGGAGGATGGATTCTCCTCCTCATTGAAATTTTGGGTAGGGTGGAGAGTGTTGGCTCTCCCCCATTTTTGGTTGTTTTGTTCAAGAGATGAGAAAATGGATCTTATCTGAAGAGTTGGTTTGGGAGCCACAATTGAAGAAAACTTGTATTTCATTTTAGCCTATATTCTTGTATTATTTCCTACTTTAAGTGGAAGACTTTGTATTAATACTTGTGAGGAAAATTTATGTTGATTATTGAATTTCAAAGTTGTGTTGCATATTACAAAGGGAAAGGAAAGAATTGTATTTGTAAAGCTAGTTGTTGAAATAGAAAAGAAGCTTTTAAGGAGGAATTATTGCATTCCACTAAAGTTAATTTATTTCCCACAAAAGTGTGTTGTTCTTGTCCTAAATAAATTATTGGAAATATTGTTGTAAACTCTCTTGTGGATATTTGAAAATTTGTATTAAGAAATATTGTATTTCCTTGTGTTACTTGAAAGACATGTATTAGAAAAGTTAGACTATTTATACTTGTTCTTATATTGTTTATGGAAAAGAGCTCATATTAAAATTATCGTTCAATAGGCCCAATGAAAAAGTCTTATTGTTATTCTAGTATGTATTTCTCATTAATTTTTTTTTTAATGCAAATCTATCACAAATTTGCTAATGGAAAAGAAATATATTCTCTCTTAATCTCTATACTATATTTCTTAAATTGTTAGAGAACAAAATATTAGTGGAAGTATTCAACCCACCAATACTATTATCTATTATTTTATCCTCACCTTGACAAAAATTTTATTACTCTTAAATATTATTAATAATAAAATAATTTAATATTAGAAGGGACATATTAATATGAGGTGACTCATTAATATTAATTAATATTATTATATTAATAAGGGGGTATGATATATAAGGAATGATTAGGTGAAATAATATAATAATATATGTCTATACATAGAATAAACACAACACAATGGGGATATGTAAGATTATATATAGAACAAGAGGCGGTTCTTAATTAATGTTTATAATATATTCCTTATTTTGACCAAGGACTCAACCTCTTCCCCAATCTATAACTATATGCATTTATATGTATATAGAATCCTTTCTCGTGGTCCCCTCAAGCTCTTATAAAATTATACCCTTTATAAAAAAAAGTGCGGTGGAAATTTCTTCCAACTACCAATAAAATAAATCAAAGGTTGAGAGCCATAAAGGATACGAAATAGGTGGAAAGTAGGTAAGGGGTTGGGGGACCCTCCCCCCAACCCAAAATTATTACGTTTCTAACATCTTAAACTCCAACACTTACCACAAACAATGTTATATGCATTGCTAAAAATCTATGCATTTTTCTTTTCTCTCGGACTGTGTGTTTTGGCTACGGCCGAGTATATTAACTTTTTAAAAGATTTTCATATATACGTTGATAATTATCAAATAGATATTGTATTCTGTGATTAGTACACGAAGATTACTCACTGAGATGGGGTAGATTTCAGATTTTTAATGTCTTAAAAAGTTGAAAATGTGATTTTGGGATAATATAGTTATTGGATTTTTTATAAGATACATAGTATATATAGAATAATATCATATGAAATAGATATTTGTGATGTGTATGGGGGTTACACATTAAATGGAAATACTTATTAATCGAAACTATGTGTCAATTAAAATAGGGCAAAACCCAAGATGTCATTTGGGAAATATTAAGAAAGGTCCTGTAGAAAAAGAATAAACAAATGTATTGAAACTCTAGGATGAGGGTGTAAAAATTAAAGCAAATTTGTATCGAACATGTATCCTCCTAAAAGCTTGAGGATGGCCTTTAATGGCTTCCCTTCCTCCTGAACAACCTTTAAAAACAAAAGACTGAAATAATAAGTCCAAAGAAAGAGAAATAATCGTAAGGATGAATTTTAGGGTTAGAATGACTATTTCCCCATCAAGAGATCCTAAATTGAATACATCCAAGGGATGAGATTCATGCCTACAAAAAGAAGGTGGAGAGTGGGTCCAGAGAATTAAAATCATAGAACTAACTAGGAGAATTATAAGCATAGAACTGACTAGGAGAATCATGAAGAATACGACTGATTAGGAGATGAATGTTGGGAAGTGTAAAAAAGTATAGGTTCCCAATTGTTAATAGCATGAGGAAACTCGAGATCTAACTATGATTGGTATCGTTTGATGTGAATTCTTATACCTAGATTGTTTGATTGAGATTCTTTGTAGTGAAGGAAGTTCCATGTCGATTTGAGCAGTATAACGATGGCCAACTAGACATTGTGTAGATATGGGGATGCTTTTAGGATTTTCCAAAGGGAACATAAGGAAAATAGACACCATAAAAGATACAATTTTGACAATCAAACAAGGTTTGGAAAACAATTTGTAAGTTTGAATGTCAAAATAGTTGATGAAATTTTAGCAGAGTAACGACTACAAAGGAAGGTTTTCCTAGGTGTAAATTTCACAAAAGTTGTTCAAGGAAACTAGCAAAATTTGAACAACGCAACAATGTAATTTCAACACTTAAATTAAGTTTTTGATACGACCTTGAAAGTTTAACAACATAGTTTTCCACACTTAAATCAAGTTTAATACAAACAAGGCTTAAGTATTAAAAAATGGTTGATACAATGTGAGCAACGTAACAATGTAATTTCAACACTCAAATCAAGTTTTAGAAAAAAAAATTTAAGTATCAAAAATGGATTAATACAATGTGAGTAGCATAAAAACGCACTTTCAACACTCAAATAGAGTTTATGAAAACAATATTTAAGTATCCAAAAATGGTTGGTACAATTTTTGTAGCACTTCAAATAGTGCACTTTTGATAAAAGGGGATCCAACCTTTTGTGAAAATGGGATATGTTTCGAGATCAAAATGTTTCATAACCAAAAATACATGAAGTAAATTTGGCAAATTTTCTCCTTGTTCTAAAATAAGGTGGAAACCAAGAAAAAAAAATTCTTAGTAAGGATTTTGATACCAAAGATAATGGATATGGAAAAGTTAGTCCCGATGCCAAATAGCTTCCTAAGGATTTTGTTCTTAGAAATCACAATCTTTGTCTAAGAGAGGTACATTTTTTAGAATAAATTCTCAACAAAGGACCATTACCCCACAATAAAATTAATGAAAGAGGCCTCATATAGAAAATGTTTCATATTCCTCACAGGGTTTCCTAGTCAAGTAGGTGTTTGGGACACTTCTAGTTTTGTCAGAATCCAGTTCCCTCAATCTGTGGACTACTTTGGGGCTCTTGTGGTACTCCTCATAATTAGTTTTATGGCTTAAGAAAAATCACTTCCTACAGTTTAAAGCATATGGGTTTTAACCCTTATTCAAATGAAATATTCCTTATGGGATACTACTTAAAAATACACAAAATAATGAAATTTTGCAGCCACATAGAATACTGATTTTTGCAGAAAATGACCAGCTAGGACAACGAACTAAAGAAACTTAATATTTCCCAAAATGACCACCCAAATTACTTGAAAATTTAAAGAGGGCTTGATATTATTATAAATGACATAAGGAAACTATTTTTGGAATTTTACAGAGATTAAAATGCTGCCAGAGAATTACAGAATGCCTTGGGCGGCTGGTAAACTTCTAAAATCCGTAAATCACCAAATACAGGAGAAAAAATTGAGGGACTTTGGAAATAACATTAATAGGTATAGGAAATGATGTTTCAACCTGTAGATCTATTGGGGACCAACTAGAAAACCCTCCAAATAATTGCTTCAAGTCGCCACGCTTGGAAATGGGTCAGAAAATGATGGAGGCACCTTCAACGAGATGTCACACCCTGCCCAAATGGATGTCGTGAATCTGATCCAGAAGCCCACTAATTATCTTCCTCAAATGCCCCAAAAATCCTCAAAATCCGTCCTCTTAAACTTTATATAATATCTCTATAAAAAATCCCAGAAAGCGGTCCAAAATGACATACTAGGGTAGATATCTCACTACCAAAGAATGCCCTGCTAGCTAGGGATGGGTCTCTCACCACCTAAGCTATGGTCCTTGTGGGATTTGACTCCACAAGCTGTAGAAGCACAATAGCAGCTGCACGTGAAGGAGGATAAAATGTATGCAAAAATTCCCTTTCCTTTCTCTCCCGGCTCCTTATATACTTCTCCACGGCAAAAGAGCCCCAATAACCCTATACGCATTTCATTCCATGGAGGGGCTGATCAAATAAAAGTAACTAAAGTTGAATTTTTATATTTTTAAGTTTTCATGGTCCAAAAGTGACCCTCAACACAAAATTTGAATATTAGAACCAAGTGGCCCCTTCCCAATAGCTCCCCACATCCACAACCCCTTGGGTCTGACCATAACTTGGACTCAACCTGGCCCTTAGGACTTTGGTGCAGGAAAAGGGGACATTACAGTCCTCCCTTCCCAAGAAATGCTTGACCCCAAGCATTATCATATCCTGCTACAAAAGCTAAATACCACCCCATAAATTTCTCCACCTCACCCTACCATCAACCAAGGATCAGTGTAATCTGAAGTAACCAAGAAACCCCACACAGTCATCATGACCTCCATATGGTATCGAGAGAAATGGTGTCTGTGAAGTAGATTGATACCCAAAACAACTCTCCACCAGTACCCACACCAAATTTGCATTTCCAATTTGTCCAATCCCTACCAATGCAAGGTTGTCATCATGTGATCACTCACTCCCTCTCCAATAAACCCCTGGGTATGAAAGTCCACTCTGAATTATGTAGAACTCCCTGGACCAACCTGTGAAATAACTTGTATATGCACAAAGTGTGCTGACTCTCCCACATGACCCATATTGGTGTGAGGGTACAACTCCTTATAATGTATCTTGATGTGTCTCGTGGGGGAAAATTCCCAAGATTCCAGTACACAGTCAACCGACAATGTTAACTCCACATAGTTCACCTCCTGCGATGAGTGATAACCTACTAAAAAACTAGGTAACTGAGTCGATTCCATTCTTCCACTGACTAACACATGGGTGAAATTCCCACCATGCCTAGAAGCAGCAAAATACATAGGAGTTCTATCCCCTATTGACTCAGAACATGTTGAACCTGTAAGCTCTGATTTGTTATAACAACAAACTGTAAATCCCTATATGAAGTTGAGGATATCCTCCCTCAACCATACCTTCTGAACCTCTCTGATATGAGCTTATAGGTCTCGTCGAAGCTCAGGTGTCTGGTCACGAAAAAATAATGCACATGTCGTAATATCTCCACCCTCAACCCCGATTCTGACACAAGGTATAATCTATCATGATAGAATATCATCTCATCCTCCAATCTGTAGGTCTCATCATGTATGCGACCATCTAGATTCTCACAAGTGTGTCATTTCTTGGAGTACTTAACAAGAAAATGAGATCTCTAGTCTATCAACCCCTTAGATAACCAATATGATGATAAACTCAGAGGATCTGATCCTATAACCCCAATCTCTTTAACTATCTCATGTCCAACATTGTTGGTCACCTCCACATCCATCTTACTCAACATCGATCCACGATAATAAAATTCCTCACCATGCCAAAACGTTCTCTCCATCCCCTCAACTGTAACCACCCTAGGTGCTCATGTAGATAATGCTCTAAAAATCACATTCCTACCCTCGGATTTAAACTTCAGCTCCATCGTCTGAAAGTTAGTTTGAAACTCCCCAAGAGAGAGAAGCCACTGCACTCCCAGCACTATGTTGGTCACTCCCATACCAACAATGTGGAGATCATCGGTAACTGTATAGGTACCCATCGTGATGCTCATTTGAGGAACCCATCGTGTGCACCTCATAGACTATCCATTGGCTACATCCTCGTTGAGGCCCTCAAAATCCTTTGTATGTAATCCTCACCTCTCAACCAATGAGGCATCAATACACTTGTGGGTTGCCCCACTATCAATGAGTACCCCAACTCGTTGACCCTGCATAACTCCTCTAATCCTAAATTCCTTGTACATCAGAGTACTAGGAAATGTGGCTATAATCTCCTAAGGAAAATTCTTCTCCTCCTGCCCCACATCAGCACTATCCAACACAACCCCATCTCCATCATCCATCTCGCGAGTCTCTAACTCCTCGCCTCTGTCACCCTTTCTCTCCTCAAAGACTTCAATGAATTGAGCCTTTCCTCTACCTCTACAATCATGTCCTGGGATCCAAGGTGTGTGGCAGTTGAAGCATAGTTTCTTTCACCTCAACTCATCTATGTTTTCTCGGGAAATGATTGGCATTTTAACCACCTCCTGCCTTAGTGGAGGCTCCCTCTGCTGATGTTCATCTGATCTAGATGGAGGTTCCCTTTTCTGAATGCGAGGTGGAGCCCTCAGCTTTAGAGAGGATAACTTCAAGTCCCGAGCTTTCCTAATAGCCCCGTGTAAAGAAGAAGGTTCAAATGCCTTCACAAATCTAGTGAAAGCATCAGTCAAACCTACTATGAACAGTGAAATCAAACTCCTCTCCATGACATCAGGTACCATGATGCCACCAATCATGAGTGTCTATGTGTCCCTCAATATGCAAGCTTGCAAACTTAATTGCATCTTCCTCGAGCATAGGATTCGAGTCGGAGTATGTATTTGACTTATGAACCCAAGACGGTGCAGTACACTACTTTGAACTGTCAAAGTGTGGAATGGATATCTGTCCCAATCTCCTCTATAACTCTAGTACCTGTTTTGGATTATCTCTCTTGGGTCTACTGCCAACCTTCATTTTGTAATATTCCTGGAATGGCATGTTGTTACATAGGCATTCACTCGAGGTCTGGTACCTCTCCCAACAAGACTCCTCATCCAACATATCTACGGGCTTCTATGCCTAGTTAACTTTTGGAACCTTCAAGAAAAATGGTTCGTGAAGCCCCAAAGGCCTAGCAGAAGAATGGGGAGGCTGCTACCCCGAATTTCCACTCTCACCTCTTCATCCCTATTGTCCCATATTGCTATTTTATCCTCTCTCCATTTAAGCATCAATCCTTCCCTATGCTAACCTCTCATTGAGCTGGCTCAAATAGAGATTGGTAGTCTCCTGTTGCTTCACCATATTGGTGAACAATTGCTTAATCAGATCCACTCCCATCTCTTCACTGTCTCTATCTCTGTCTCCCATCTTTCAAGCCCAATAGGCTAGAGAAACAACCGCTCTGATACCATAGAAATATCCCTTATGGGATACCACTTAGAAAAGTTCAAAATACTGACAATTTGCAACCAAATAGAAATATGATTTTTGCATAAATAAAAACTAGGGAAACAAATAGAAATATATTTATAACTCACAAAATACTTGCCCGAATCACTTGAAAATTTATAGAGAGCTTGATAACAATTACAGTAACACTAGGAAATTGTTTTGGAATTTTTAAGATAATAGAAAACTACCAAAAAATTACAACGTGCCCTAAACAACTGGAAAATTTCTAAAATTTCTCCTTGAATACAAGTGCAAAAATTATAAAACTTTGAAAATAATATCTATAAATATAGAAGTTGATATTCGAACCTTAAGATCTGAACATAGACAATTGGAAACTCTCCAAATAAAGTTTGTAATCTCCAAAATAAGTCACCTTTTTTGGTAGGTGGTTGAAACCCTTGAAAAATATTCTGAAAATGATGCAAAACCCTTATTTTATTGCTGTCGTAAATCTGATAACAAAATTCATTGAATATGTTCACCAAACTTCTAAAAAATCCTCAAAACCCTATCTCTGAAACCCCTAAAAATTTCTCTATGAATCAGACCTGAAAATGGCTCTAAAATGACAAGCTAGGGTAGATCTCTCACTACCGAACAATGCCCTACTAGCTAAGGATGGATCTCTCACCACCGAAGCTAGGGTTCCTGTGGGATCTCACTCTATAAGCTAAAGATTTGCAAACAGTTGTTGCACATGAAAAGAAATAGTTGAGTATGCATAAAGTATCCTTTCCTTTCTCCCCTCAACTCCTTATATAATTGTTTCCAATGCAAAAGAAACCCTAAAAAAGTCCTATTCACATTTTTCTTGAGGATGGGCCAATAACATAAAGTAACTTAAGTTACTTTTCACCTTTTAAGTTGTCATGGTCCAAAATTGACCCCCAATAGAAAATTAGAACATAAGTACCATGTGGCCCCTCCGTAACGACAAAACATAACATCTAGCCCCTCCAAAACCACTTATGCACATGTCAATGAAGATTAATAATAAAATGGACTAGATATTCATACCCAATAGCTCCAAACATCCATATCCCCTTGGGTATAACCAAGGCCTAGACCCCAATTGGTCCTTAGGCCTATGGCATAGGAAAGGGGACATTAAAGATGGACCTCCAGAGAAGGTTGGTTTCTACTTCATAATCAACCTACCACAAGCTACTCCTATGCAGGAATAACCTAATCTATCCTAATCTAAACAATCCAAGGAGATAAGGAGAGAGACATGGTGAAGGTGATCCTACACTAAGCGGTGATACACTAGAAAAGGAAGTGGCTGATCATAGATCTGATTGCCTAAAGTGGAGATAGGTTAGGAGAGGAGGGGGTGGACGAGATGCACCACAGAAAAAAGATGTATTTCACAAAAAAACCACTTCAAAACCAATTAAGCACAACTCCCAAAACCCGTAATAGACATCATATTATATACAATATACCCTGCAATGATGAGAGGTAAGAAGAGACAACAAAATAAGAAAGGATGGAGAAAATAATCATGAAACATATTAATTCCTCTGAAACATACATGGTACATCATCATTGGGTAAGGGGAAAGAAAATTCCATTACAGAGCCAAGAGAGGAGGCTTAGACTCTGCATTCTACCCTAAGGAGTAAAGAGAGAGGGGGGCAGGAGAGAAATAATGAAAAATTCTTTGAATATTCCCCTCATTTACAATATATAGAAGAATGAGAGAGAAATAGGGAGGGAAAATCAAACTCTTTTCCAACCACCCCTACAACACATTGAATCCACCTACCACAACCACTCCTGAAAGCATTGAAATCCATTTTAACATTGATTGGCTTTACTGCAAGACCCATACCTCCGTCACTGTCCCTTAATGGGAAGGAAAGAGGTCCATTCTTCATCATGGCGGTAGGTGGGAGACTTGATAGACACTAAAATTACAGGCTGAAACATTAATGGAGGTAATTGAGAAGCTGAAACCATGATATTTACAAGATGTCCTCTCCCGCCCAAATCCAAGTTTCTAGTCGAAAGATCTACCTGTCTGAAGGTCACGATTGTGGGCACACAATATTTAAAAGAGTCTATCCATATAGGGTCCACGTGGCAGCCTTACAAATCTTGAAGATTCGGTTCCTTCCTTTCACTCTTGAAATTTTGTCAGACTAACATGTGGCGGCTTCTGTGGGCCTGCTTCTACCTTTTCGGGCTCTTGACACGTGGGGGGCCAGCGCTTGTTTGAGTCTCTGCATTGGGTCATGCCTTTTAATTTGTGCTGATGCAACATGTGGCACCGTCCGTTGGCTCTCTATACTTAGCTAATTTAAGCCTTGATCCATTTTACTTCTATTGGACCCAAGAAACGTGGAGAGTTTGTGCATGTTTGGAACCTGCTCTTTAGACCCAGCCTTGGAGTTATGCCAATGAGATATGTGGAGGTTTTTTCTGACACCCTTATACTTAGTCATTTTAAATGGATGACTCTGTCCCATTTTTAGACCTAGGACATGTGGAAGCCTCACACTCATTTAGAAACCCACTCTGGACTTTACCTTTGAAGTTGCAGCGAGTTGACTCATGGCACCTTCTACCGGCTCTGCCCCCTTTTGAATTTTCAACTCTCGAATTTGTCCCTTTTCGGTCCTGGGAAATGTGGAAGTGTGGCACTTGTTTGGGGTCTCTATTTTGTAACCTATCTTTTGAGTTACACTGATGATGAATGTGGCACCCTCCGTGGTTCTGTGACTTTTCAATAGCTGATGAGACCCCGCAGGCTCGCGGGCCTGCACTTGAAAATTATACCATTTTGTGAAAAGTGAAAAAGTTTCAAAATCCCCCGCAAACCCACTAGCCTACATTTATACTTGGGAAAAATTTCCTCTATGGCCCCGTAGACCTGCTTTTAGCAAAAATAAATCCTCAGGCCCGCCGACTCACATTTTTCATGTTTGGGAAAAAAGACATCTTTAGACCCACTGGCCCACTTTTCAAACTTTGCGAAATGTAATCCTTCTCGGGTCTGTGGGCTCCACAATTATACTTATGCCTTTTTTGAAAAGTGTCAAAATGACAAATGTCTCCCACCACCCTGCTGGTCCACATTTTTCATTTACAAAAAATATTCCCTGGGCCCGACGGCCCACTTTTGGCAAAAAAATCCTTCCTAGGCCCGTCGACCCGTAACTTTAAAAAATATGAAGAGTTAGAAGGACGTCTTTATATCTCTTAAAAGGGAAAGAAATTTCCTATCTGATGGAAATGATTTCAAGGGGCCTCAAGTGCTTTAAACTGTAAAAAATCATATTGAAGCAAAAAAGAGGGAAAATGGTTGCAGTTGACCCAAAATAAGTGTGAGCTTATTTTGGTCAACACTACCATCTCACTATTCTGGAGATACAGGTGGATTTGAGGCAGAGGCCTAATTGGTAAGCTTGAGTGGATGATTCAAGCTTTTCCCTTATACTAGCAAAAAATAATATCATGTTGTGATTGATCTTCTAAGGGATGGAGCAAGTTTCTGGTGGAGGACCGAGGATCAAAAGCTCCATGTTGATTCAGAGACAGTCACCTGGGAGCTCTTTAAGGAGCAGTTAAAGAGTAAGTACTTATCTCAGAGGTTCATTTAGTAGAGGATAGACAAGTTGCACGACCTATTTAAGACATTTATGACTATAGCTGAGTAAGAGAGTTAATTTTTGGACCTACTCCAGTATGTCGACTATATATACATGATGAGCAGGTCCAAATTCACAGGTTCATCAGGGGCTTGAATCTAGATTTTAGAGGTGCGGTGCACTTTTTTTTTTCCTTAGACATTAGCACAAGTCATTGAGAAGTCCTACATAGCATAGGAGACTCAGGGAAAGAAACATCAGGCAAGGGATAGAGTTTGGAGCCACATCTAACAGATGTAGGATAGTAGATTGAGGGGGTCATTTTATCCTCCTTGTGGTGGAAACGGTTCAGCACGGTCATCATTCAAGCCACCACAATGGCCACCTCAGCAGCAGTAGTAGACCTAACCACCTTACAGACCTCCAAAAAGATTCGATGCACAAGGTGGGTGGAGTATGAGGACTCCTCCTAGGGGTCCTATTAGGACACATGGTGCACTAGGAGCTTAGTCAGTAGGTTTTCACTAGTAGAGACCTCAGCAATCCATAGTTGGATCATCAGGATCCACAACATAGACCTCTAGAGTACTGGTTAGAGATACATTGCATAGGAGAGGACTGGGAAGTTGTTATGGTTGTGGTGTTTCCAGACATCATTGGAGAGAGTGCCCATAGAACCCTAGTAATAAGGGTAAGACACAAATTTCGGAGCCTACCGTTGGTGACAAGGGGAGTAGCCATCAAATTTATGCAATGGTTGAGAACCACTAGGCTGAGCACCAAAGCACTATTATTGAGATGATAGGTAACATTTGTGGTATTGCTACCTCCATTCTATTTGATTCTAGTTCATCTAATTCTTTTATTGTACCATCCTTAGTAGATTATTGCAGGCTGATGGCAGTTAGGAAGGGTCTTAGTTGGGATGTCGAGATGGCTTCTGGAGCCAAAATCTCTATATACTCCTTAGTTAAGGAGTGTGTAGTGGACTTGGGACCCTTCACCACTACCTCGGATCTTTGTATCCTTCCGTTGGGATCCTATGGAGTCATCAAGGGCATGGACTAGCTTTCTACACATAGAGCCAAAGCAGATCGTAACCATAAGACTATATCATGTACAGATGATCTAGGATTTGAGTCAGTGATAGCAAGGGTTAGGAGACTTGTTTCCATTTGCACCATCTCCACTATGTAGCTTAAGCGGTGTGTATAACAAAATTTCCAAATGTACACTGTTACGGTTAGTGACAGATCGGAGGATGAGTCTAGTGGGCCTTTGCTTGATGACCATCACATCTTGAGAGAGTTTTCTGATGTCTTTCTAGGGGAGCTATCGGGGTTACCACCCCCACATGAGATAGATTTTCACATAGATCTGGTTCTGGGAGTAGATCCTATCTCACAATCACCTTATTGGATGACTACCCCTGAGCTCTACGAGCTCAAGTTGGAGCTTGAGGACCTTCTGGAGAAATTCCTAATTTCTTGATTTTCCTGAACTGGAAGAGATCCTTTCTCAAGATGGTCAGGGGCAAGCGCAGTCTTCAGGAATCACCCCTTGACTTCAGATTATGACTCTGATCTTGCACACACCAGTGAAACCTGATCTCTGTTGCCTTCCTGCTGAGTAACATACATCATCTGTTGTATGTAATTAGCGATACCGACCCCACCATGCAGGTGGGAGTCTCCATGGAATGCTCCTAGTGAACACCATATTACTTCCACCCAGGCATAAGGAGGCCTCGCAGCTAATCTCCCCAGTCCGCAAGGACAGGGGCCAAGTGAAAGAGAAACTCTTCCAACTGTGTGCCTGACAGGAAGACATTTCCCTACACAATCGTGCATTCGCTCAATCATCCATCCTAGTTTATCCCCTTGTGGTGCACCAGTGATTTTTTTAAAAAGGAAGGATGGGTCTGTGATGTTGTGTATTGATTACCTCCAGATGAACAAGGTAATGATCAAGAATCGTTACCCCATCCCATGCATTGATGATATTCAAGAATTGTTAAGTCGGTTTATCATCAGCTGAATATCATGGAGGAAGATATTCACAAGACCACATTCCATATGAGATATGGCCACTACGAGTTAACAGTGGTGCCTTTTTGTTTGATAAATGCCCCCGCAGTGTTCATGAGCTTGATGAATGGGGTATTAGGGAATTTTTTGGATCACTTTTTGGTCATTTTCCTTGTTGACATTCTTATTTAATCACGTATGCATGAGGAACACGAGTAGTCCCTTCGCCAGGTTCTTCAGTTTCCTCTCGAGAAACATCTTTATGGGAACCTGGAGAAGTGTTCATTCTTTCAGAAAAAGGTGCAATATTTGGGCCACATCATTTATGGGGAAGGTATCACAGTCGATCCTTCCAATATTCAAGCTATTATGGATTGGCCAACACCCACTAGTGTGACTGAGGTTCGCAGCTTCATGGGCTTACCAAGATATTACAGGAGATTTGTACATGAATTCTCTCGAGTTGCACACCCCATCACTTCCCTTCATTGGAAATGGAAGAAGTTTATAAGGTCAGACAAATTGGAGTAGGCCTTTAGGAAACTGAAGTAATGCCTCACAGAAACATCTATTCTTGTAGTTCTTGACCCTTAGGGTGAGTTCCTTTTTTGCAAAGATGCTTCTTTCACAAGACTTGGAGGTGTGTTAATGCATAAGGCTAGAGTAGTTTGTTTTGAGTCTCATAAACTCAAAGATTATGAGCTCAATTATCCAAATCATGATCTTAAGCTTGCAGCAGTTGTAAAAACCTTAGTTCGATAGAGACACTTCCTCCTTTTTTGGAGATTCACAGTTAGGACTGATCACTTGATTCTTCTTCACCTCTTCACACAGCTCAATCTCAATGTTCGTCAGTAGCATTGGATGGAGTTGCTTTGTGAGTATGACATGGAGATAGATCATGTGAAGAGGAAGCAGAATGTGGTTACAGATGCTCTTAATAGATGGAGACATGTGGTTATGGCCACTTTAGCTGGAACAGATTTATAGAGAAGGATATGACATCAACTTCCTCATGATAGTTTCTACCTTGCATCCAGAGCAAATATTGACTCTCAGAGACCCCTTGAGGATAATTTTGATGGTTTTTCATTACAGGTAGATGGCCTTCTTAGGCACAGAGGCCAGATATATATTCCTAGAGATGGAGGCTTGAGATATGACAATTTGACATAGGCACATCGTGCACTCTATTCATCCCATCTCATGGTTAAGAAGTTGCATGCCACCTTGAGACAATTATACCATTGGAGGGGACTTTGGAGAGGTGTGGCTTAGTTTGTGTCACAATATTTAGAGTGTCATAAGGTGAAGGTTGAGCATCAACATCTAGCTGAGCTTCTCTTTCCTCATGCTATACCAGAGTGGAAATGGGACACCATTTCCATGGACTTCATTGCTGGGTTACCGACGCTGAAATACTGCCACAACACCATCATGGTTATAGTGGAAAAATTGATGAAAGTGGCTCTTTTTTCTCTAGTGAAGACCACGTACACAGCTAGTGCAGTAGCACGGTTATATTTAGATGAGATTTTTTGATTACATGGGTTTCCGCAAAATATCATTTGTGATAGTGATCCTATGTTCATTTCCTACTTTTGGACTACCATGCAGTATGCCCCCAGGAAGAAGATCCTTTTCAGAACAACATATCACCCTGAGATGGATGGAAAAACTGAGAGGGTCAATTAGATTTTGGAGGACATCCTTAGGATTTATGTTATGGATCATTAGTCGTGATGGGAGTAGTATCTGTACTTGGTGGAGTTTTCCTACAATAATAGTTTCCAGAGTTCGATAGGCATGGCTCCTTTTCAGGAACTGTATGGAAGAGAGTGCATGACACCTCTTAGTTAGGACAAGTTAGAGGAAAGGGTTTCTCTTCGGAAAGCTTTACTACAGGACATGGAGCAGTAGGTTGTTATGATCAGGCAAAGATTGCAAGAGGTTCAAGACATGTAGAAGAAGTATGTAGATCAACATAGGATAAATTGTAGTTTTGAGGTGGGCATGAAGGTGTTCCTTCATGTCAGGCCACATAAGATCCCTATCCACTACTGAAAAGTATCTAAACTTGCTCCTAGGTTTGTGGGTAACTTTGAGATCTTAGAGTGTATCATTCCTTTAGCCTACCATCTAGCGTTGCCACCCATATTGTCTTGCATCCATGACGTATTTAATGTTTCTGTACTTAGGAGATATATTTAAGATCCTTCTCATGTTTTAGATTAGACCTCATTATAGGTGCATGATCAAGGGCAGGTGATGGTGGAGCCCATCTGCATTTTAGAGAACATGACCCTGGGCCTTCAAGGAAGAGATATTGACTAGGTTTGAGTGCAGTGGGATAGATATGATGAGACTTTTGTTACATGGGAGGATGCTATAGTGCTACAAGTCCAGTTTCCACACCTATTACAGTGACTTCTAGGAAGAAGTCAAGTCTAAGGGGACAGGGATGTAGTGCCCACTTCCCTTTGACACCTATTACTTTTGATTTTTATATTGTTGACTATACGTATGGACATTATAGTATCATTTTGACTTAGCTTGATGTTAGATGATTGAGATACATGGATTATGGTTGGAATTTCATTTTTAGTATTATGTGTGTGAATTATTAGAGGTATGTTATATTGATGATGATGGATTATTGACATGGTTATATATTTAGAAATTCATGTTTTTGTTATATTGAGTAGACCTTAGTTGTTGAGCTAATCTTGTGATCCATTAATATTGATGAGATGTGTTGGAAATTGAAATTAGTAACGTTAATTATCTGGATGATAATTTAGTTTGATTTATATGTGGATGATTGTTGATTTATATTGTATATCCTATATTGGATGTTTTGATGTAGCCGCGAGGCCGAAGGAGGTATTGTATGTTTTGCAGGTAAAATATAACACAACAACCAATGGGGGATTGGAGACCAACCACATTGGAATGCTAGATGAATTCAACAAGAGTTACCATGGAAACATGTATTTTGTTATGTGTGTGTTTTTGAATTTTTGTTAGGGGGTCCCATGGGGGGAATCACCTCCAATTTTGACCAAGGGGTTATGTGCTCTCTTTCATTTTGTTTCCTTCATTTAATTTTAGTATGTGATTATTTAGTGATGTATTTTTCCCCTTTATTAATGAATTAATTTGTGTCTAGATTAGTAAATTAATCATGTTGCTAAATTAATCATGTATGGGTTAAAATAATTCATTTATTGGATTTGATAGCTCTTTGGTTTATGTGTTCAAGTTTATTGCTTGAGATCTTGAGTGTTGTACACCCCACATATCCTAGGAAATTTGGATTTGGCCTTAAGGGTCAATTTTGGAGGCTTGTGGGAAAAGTTAAACTTGTCACACGCCCATAAATTTATTATACACACCCTACTTATGGGTTGGGGGGTAAAAACTAGACCCCATTATGTGTTTTGGGAAGACAAAAAGGTAGAATTTTTATTGGACTTGCTTACATGCATTTATTTTTAGTCCTTAAGGGGTGTGGGCTTAGCTTGTGTGTGTAAGTAAATTGTCATTCCTCTCACCCACCAATTTATGGTGCATTGGGGTTGAGGTTTGACTTGTGAAGTGGAGTTAAGGATGAGTGATGTGGCATCCTACATGGAGGCACCTCACTGTTCTCTCTCCCTTTTCTATTTATTCAAGTTCTTTTGCTTGTTTAGGGGTTACTTCATTTCTTTTTTCTCTTGCATTTTTGGGAGTTAGAGGATTTTGGAGTGCTTGTGGATTTTATGGAGCTTCTTCCTGATTGTTTGGGCTTAAAGAATTTTTGGTGTGGGACTCTTGGATCAAACTCTACCATGGCAAGGTAAGAGCTATACTCTTGTAAAATATTCTCTTTTATATTGTGTATATGTGCACGTTTTTTATTGTTTTGGTATGTTTTTTCGGTTCTTTGATAGATTGGTTAAGTGTGGTGTAGGAGGGGAATATTGGGAGCTTGCATGTGGGGAGGCATAAGATTTATTTTCATGTTTTAGAGGGAGTTGGGTTGGGGGCCCCACCTTGGACAAGAAATTGCTTGCATTTCTTACTTGGTCTATTTTTGTGAGGGAGACATAAGAGATTGTAGGGAGGCATAAGAGGTTCCTGAGGGAGGCTTAAGAGTGTGTAGGGGTTTTGAGATGTTTATTGGAGGGTTTTAAGGTGGGAAACCAATTTCCATTAGGAGGAATAAGTGACCTCCCCATAGATCTTTCTCCTTTGGATTTTGTATTTTGAAGCCTTGTGTATTTTGTTTCTTTCCTTCTTATGATTGTAGTTTTATTGTTTTTGTTTTGGTATGGTTGTAAATCTTGTATTGTGGCATGGAAGCTTGTTTTGTTGCCATGATTTAAATCCATTTTTCATTGCAATGTGGTTGGGGCTCGGGGGCTAATGAGGAGGATGGCTTCTCCTCATTGAATTTTTTTGTTTGGTGGAGAGTGTTGCCTCTCTCCCATTTTTAATTTTTGTGGTCAAGTGATGAGAAGATGGAGCTTAGTTGAATAGTTGGTTTGGGAGCCACAATTGAAGACAACTTGTATTTAATTTTAGCCTACATTCTTGTATTATTTCCTACTTTAAGTGAAAGACTTTATTAATCCTTTTGAGGAAAAGTTCTGTTGAATATTGAATTTCAAAGTTGTGTTGTATATTAAAAAGGGAAAGGAAACAATTGTATTTGTAAAGATAGTTGTTGAAATAGAAAAGAAGCTTTTAAGAAGGAATTATCTCATTCCATTGAAGTTGATTTATTTCCCACAAAAGTCTATTATTCTTGTCCTAAATAAATTATTGGAAATATTGTTGTAAACTCTCTTGTGGATAGTTGAAAATTTGTATTAATAAATATTGTATTTCCTTGTGTTACTTGAAAGGCATGTATTAGAAAAGTTATACTATTTATACTTGTTCTTGTATTGTTGATGGAAAAGAGCTCGTATTAAAAAATTTTGTCAATAGGCCCAATGAAGTAGTCTTATTGCTATTCTAGTATGTATTTCTCATTAAAAAAAATTAATGCAAATTTATCACAAATTTGCTAATGGAAAAGAAATGTATTCTCTCTTACTCTCTATATTAGATTTATTAAATTTTTAGATAACAAATTATTAGTGCAAACTATATTCAACCCACCAATACTGTTATCTATTATTTTATCCTCACTTTGATAGCAATTTTATTAGTCCTAAATATTATTAATAATAAAGTACTTTAATATTAGAGGAGGCCTATTAATATGAAAATACATTAATATTAATATTCTATTAACATTATTATATTAATAACAAGTATGCTATTACTAATTTAGTCCTTGAAATAACGTAATAATATATTATATACATATAATAAACACACACACACACACATATGTATATGTATATGTATATAAAAATATATATAAATTTATATGGATCTATAACTATATGCATTATATAAATCAAACCTTATAAGTTAAACCCTTTATTAAAAAAATGTTGTGGAAATTTTTTCCAACTACCAATAAAATAAATGAAAGTTTGAGAGCCATAAAGACTATGACATAGGTGGAAAGGTAAGGTAAGGGGTCTGGAGACACTCCCCCCATCCCAAAACTATTAGTTTTTCAACTTCTTAAACCCCAACACTTACCACAAACAATGTTATATGCATTGATAAAAATTTGTGCATTTTTCTATTCTCTTAGACTATCTGTTTGTGCATTTTTCCCTATTTTTTAATTTTCATACATCGGTAGAACACACACACACAATTTTAATCACTGTATTAATGGTTTTCAAATTTTTAATCCATCTAAAAAAATTATATATATATATATATATATATATGTATATATATAATGTGTGTGTGTGTGTGTCCACACACCCAAATGGAAATACTTATCAAATCTTAACTATATAATGAAAATAGGGAAAAACACATTTGCCATTTGGGAAATATTATTGAAAGGAAGTAAACCAAGAATAAACAAATGTATTGAAACCCTAGGAGAGGGTGCAATCAAAAAAAGAAAATATTAAAACATGTATGTCTCTCCCAAGAGCTTGATATGGCCTCCAATGGCTTCCCTTTCTCCTCAAACAACCTGCAAAATAAAAGTGAAATAATCATTCCAAAGAAGAGAGAAAGAAGACTTCATAAGCATGCTTTAGGGTTAGATTGTCTTTTTCCTCATCAAGGTCCATAATTGAATCCATCCAAGGGATGAGATTCATCCCTAAAAAAAGTAGGAGGAGAGTGGGTGAGTAGAAATTACCTTTTAATTTAAATGTTTTAATATTCAAAACATGGGTTTACTTTTAAGGGGTCACTTTTGGGGTAAGGAATATGTTTATTAATTCTAACCCCATGTCAAATAGGGACCTTATTATTTGTTTAAACCTTGTGGAATTAAATACCTTGGGTATTTATTTATTTTTGCCCCTTTAACCCTCTAAACTTAAATATGGATACTTAACTATAGTAGGAATTAAATTGTTTATCAAAATAATACATAGGGAGAGTTTAACCATGCTTAGTCAAGATTAAATTCATTAAAGTTTAATGTGGGTTTAATATTTATTTTAACGGGAAAATTTTATCAATTAAATATAATTGTCTAGAAACGTTAGTGAAGCAATCGTTGTTTTCTAAACCTTTTGTGGGCATGCTTTTCAAAAAAAACAAAATCTTTAATTTTTCTAGCTAACTCTAGGTTGTTCTTGGGTCTTCAGTGGGCATATTCAGCGGGCATTACAAATGTGGGTTGAGCGGCATGTCCTTACTCACTATATGATTTTTCCGTAAGGAAATTTTCTTTAACACAAATTTGAGTTTGAATAATATTTGAGGGTTAATGTGTTTTAGATTAACATAGTAAAATTTAGATAAGAAATAGTCTATGTAAGATATGGTCGTTGCATGTTAGTGTAAATTTTTAGGGCTCATAATTAAGCATGCATATTAAACCATGAGCAATCCATGCCATGAAATATATATATGAGTAAATATGATTCAAATTTAATGACTATTTGTATTCATCAATTTTTGTAAATGATAATCTTTTTTATTAATTTTATATATAAAAAATAGAATTAGTTTAAATATATATGTGTATATATATATATATATATATATATATATATATATATATATATATATATATATATATGAAGAATATATTTTTTAGATCGGTAAGTTGGAAAAAATTGATAACATAAAAAAAATACTACTAAAAACTTGGAAAATTTCCTAAAATTGAAACTCTATCTAAATGATCATGTATCATAATCTATGAAAAGTGTCTTATTTGTTAATTACATTGATAGAAATTCCTCTATATATAACATCATACTAAATGTTGTCAGTCAAAAGAAACTCCCTTTGTTATCTCGTACATGAATGCATTAATGAAATGAATCCTAGGTGTCCATTTTTCTAACATCAAAAGGTGAGATGAAGGAATGCATTAATGAAAGGAATCCTAGTTGTCGACATCAAAGGATAACATTTACAAAATACATTGTGTTGAGTTCTTAGTGGATCGTGGACCTTTATCATTGGCATGGAATTTATCACACAATCAAAAAAACTTATTAGTTTTATTTGTATGGAAATTCATTTATGTTAGTAGAAATCTGATCTGACAGGAAATTTTTCATTCATTCATTTTATGAAAAAGTGGTTGTTGCTTTAATGATCAACTTTAAATATTTTCAACATCCACATTCATTTATGTTGATGAAAATGAGGTCAATATGATCATAATGGTGATTTTGCAAGTGATGTTATATATATTTTTTCTCTTTCTTCAACCTTTACAATATTCTCTTTCGACATATTTCCACACTTTATTTTAAATATTTTATTTGGTGTATAGTCAGGAGTATATTGGAAAAGGGTGGGCAAGGGTTAAACAATATTTTTTACTCCTATTAATTTCATTTGGTGAAGCATTTTATGGTAGTCTTTGTTGTTAGGGAACAACACAAAACATTATTTTTACTCTAATTTTATAATTTAACTCTTCTTGTTCTAGAATTATTTCATGCCCATGGTTATGTAGGATGATATGGAGCACATGGTGGGAAATGGTAAAAGTATGATAAATTTAAATTTTTACAATATATTTTAACTAGAAGAAGTGATCGAGGAGAAAATGCAAGTACTATTTGGAAGGTTAGGGATCTTCTGAATTAAAGAGTGCACCGATGAGAAATGTGAGACGTAAATTACAAAAAAGGAAGAATAGACATACACACTCAAAACTAAAAGTTATGAAGAAAAGTGACATGATTATAATACAACAAGGAATGGCTCCATCTAAATATTGTGCTCCATATCAACACATTGCTCCATATATTGGCTTAATAATGGCAACAAAAAAGAAAGAAAAGACCTCCTAGGCACAACATGGGGGAATAAAATAATGGAAAATGGGGCAAGAAAAATCTGAGCACCAACAAGATGTCCATATATAGGAGGAGGAAGTGAAACTACCACCTAGATTAGTGGTGAATAATTCTCCCTAACTGATACTAGAAATGGATTTGAGTCCACACATAAGTAAGATAACTAAAAAAAAATTGTAAGCTAACTAAACATAATTGGCACACTCAAGATAACTAAAAAAACAATTGTAGATCTAACACAAGTGCAAGAATTATCCTAATAAACAAATAAAAGGATAAATAATAGTGTACACTAACATGTACATCTACCTGGCCACCTCCTATCATGAACTTTCCTCTATTTTACATTTTTATTAGTATTAGGGAATATATATATATATATAATACGTGTTTTAAAAAATATTTATTTAAGTTATTGTGGAATTGAATATGAGTACCCATGTTTTACCTTATGAATCTTTGAAAAATGTTTAATGGTTGTGTGTAAAGAGCTAATTGCCCCTATGTTATAATATATTTAAGGCCTATTTTACTAATAATATTTAAATTTGTTAAAATTTATGTTGACCCTTACATGATTTGTTTCTTAATTGTCATGATCTTTATTGTATAAAGTACTTTATATTTTCATTATGTTTACATTTTTATCTATGTTGTGATGATACCAAGAAAACAAAAATTAAAAAACTTATATTAAGAAAGACAAAAAAATATTCAATAAACTCTAATAATCCTCATTAGTCTTTGATATTTAAATTACATTAGATTTTCTTTTATTCAAATTAAAAAAGACTCTTAATTAAAGTTGAATACTAAAAAGAACTTGACTGAACTTTCTATCTTTAGTGATTTGGTTACTATTTTTAGTTATATATAATTTTGGTAAGTTCAAATTTATTTTTCTAGATCCTACCAATTTCCACACATTAAGCATTCACCTAAACTAACGTATTCCTTGAGTTACAAATCAAGTTGAGTCAGGGTTAAAAAGATACTATATTTTAAAATTTAAACATTAAAATGATAAACAATTCAAACCCTATATTAGGGCCATGAATGAAATATCTCGGCCTCCTAAACTTATTGAGACATAATGTAATTCCCACTTCCCTTTGACACTAAATGAACCGTGATTATCTTTTCTGAATTTTTATAATCATACACCTGACTCATGTATTCTTGTTAGCATGAAAATAAAATATGCGGACATTAGGATTTCTGTTGTGTTTTGGTTATTATTATTACTTTGAATCTATGCCGTACTATGGACCCTAATGGGCATCTAGGGATAATACAATTAACTAGAACAACTACATTGCCATAGATTAATTTTGATAGCATTGCTCTTCGATATTGTTTTGTTTATTCTATCTCTGTGACTAGACACCTAGACATCATTTCACAAGGTACCTAGAAATTTTAATAAAAAAATGATAGTAAACATTGTGATATGAAAATTCAAGGATAGACATCTCTAATCGAACTGATTAACTTTTGATAGACTTTTAGGATGGAAGAAAATGATGTGTTCTCAGTTTATATGTATGTTGATATTTCAAAGTATTTTCATATTGATCTTTATTATGATGTAAAAGGTTATTGTGTGATTCATTTGATGTTGAAGACTTGGAATATTTTGAACAAGTTAAAGTATTGCTTAAGTTAGATGATTTAGTTGGTTTATGATCGTAATTGAAAATTGATGTATTAACATAACTAAAATGTTGAAAATTGGAGTAATTGTTGAAATACTTGGTCTTAGCAATAGTAATTATGATATTTTACATTGAAATCAATATGTAGATATAAGTGTTTTATTCGTTCAATATTACTAATATTACCATGAGGCTAGAAAGGTATCGTGTTATTTTGCAGGTAATTAATTCACGATAACAAACTACAGGGGGTAGGAGACCAACAATGAACGAATGTGGGGTATTGGCAACAAGGGTTACCATGGTAACTTGTGTTTTGTTGTGTGTGTCTTGTTGTTGTTAGGGGGTCCCCATGAAGGGGATAACCTCCAAATGTGACCAAGTGGTGTGTGTGTTCTGTTATTTTGTTTCCTTTAATTTAATTTTAGCATGAGATTTTTAGTGATGCATTTTCCATTGTATTAATTCATTAAATGGTGTTTAGTTAATAAATTAATCATGGTGCTAAACTAATCATGGATGGGAAAAAATAATTAATTTATTGGATTTGATAGCTCTTTGGTGTATGTGTTTAAGTTGAGTGGTTAAGATCTTGAGTGTTGTACACTCCATCTCTCCTTAGAAATTTGGATTATTCCTTAAGGGAAAATTTTGGAGGCTTGTGGGACAAGTTAAACTTTTCTCACATCTCTTAAATTAATATATCAACCCTACCTATGGGTTTAGGGGTCAAATTTAGACCCCATTATGTGTTTTGGCAAGGCCAATTGTACGTTTTATTACACTTTCTTACATGTATTTATTTATTTTGTCCTTAAAGGGTGTGAGCTTAGTTTGTGTGTGTAAGTAATTTGTCATTCATACAACCAATTATTAATTATGATTTGGGATATGGGTTTGACTTGTGACGTGGAGTTGAGGATGATTGATGTGGCATCCTACATGGAGCAACCTCACCGTCATCTCCCATTTTCCTTTATATGCATGTTTAATGGTTGTGTTGGGGGTTACTTGCTCATTTTTTAGGGAATTCCTGTAGCTTTGGAGATGTTGCTTGAGAGTAGAGATTGGATGGATGGTTGTTGCTTAGGATTTTGAAAGGCTTTAAGCATGTCATGTATTGATACTCTTCATTTGTGAGGTAGATCTTCACCTTTGTTTTTATCTTGTTATTTTGCGGTGCTCTTATGTGTAGATGTTGATTGTTACATAAGTTATGCTTGTTTGGAAATAGGCTTGTTCCTTTGGTTATAGGAGATATGGAAATGGGGGTATAACTTGAGGGAGTCATAAGAGAAATTTATTGGGACTCTAAGAGGGAGTTAGGTTGGAATGTCCACCTTGTTGATAAATATGTTTTGTATTTATCTTGTTATTATCTTGAGGGAGGCATAAGAGTGGGGGAGACATAATAGTGGGTTGATTTCTTGAGGGAGGGATAAGATTGTTATATCTTCTTGGAGGGAAGAATAAGAGTGTTGTGTGTATTGTGATGAAAATTTTGGAGGCTCATAGGTGGACACCCAAGCCCTTGGGAGGCATAAGAAGAACCCCCATGTTACTTTCTCCACCATGGCTTTAGTATGAAGCCTTTGTGTATGATATTTGTTGGTTAGTTGTAAAGAAATTGGTATTGTGTTATTTCATTGTTTGTTTTGATTGAATGTGTGTGGAAGCCATTTTGAGTTTCCGTGGTTTTCTAAATAGCCCTCATTGCTTCCTTGTTGGGGCTCAAGGGCCAATGAGGAAGAAGGCTTCTCTCCCTCATTGGATATTTTGGTTGGGTGGAGAGAGTTTCCTACTCCCCCCATTTTGTTTTGTGCATGGCTTGGTAAATATGGTGGAACTAATTAGACGAAGTACAAAAAGACATGTAGAGTTGTATCTTGTGCTATCATGATCGTACTACTTGTAAATTGTATCAAAATTTTATTGAATGTAATCTCATTCATTATTGGAAAGGGTTTATTGTGAATTACATTACTTCATGTGTATGTGAGTCTTGCAAAGATCTTGTAAATATAAATTAAGTTCCTTCAAAATTATATTTTTGTTTAAGGGTTCATTGGTTATAGATTTGTGCTCTTGGATGGGAAATAAATGCTAAATAAGTTCTTTATGGACAAGCCTTGTTTACTAGAATGTTTAAATAAATTTCACTTGATAGTGTTTTCCTTCACCTTATCCAAGCTAGATGTGCAAAAGGATTAGGCATGATTATCCTATTAATAAAATCCCTACCTTGTAGATATAGGGCTGATCAAAATAAAGGAGTGAACCACAACTAATTAGACCTTTGGGATGATTGTATAACTGAAATGGAAAGTGATATGTTTAAAATCCCTATCAATACACAATTGTGCACTACTAATTGCCTAGTGCATGTAAATCTTATCTGAATAAAATATGAAATTTATCCTTCCACATTAATTGTATTTCTCCTTTTAAATGGAATAGAAAAACTTTGTTAAATGAATCTATAAAATTAATATACAATAGTTATATAATGATAATGTACAAGGGTCACTTTCACAATCCATCTTACCATATTGTGATTTTAATACATGTTATTTATTTTACAAATACCAATAATCATGTCTGCTTATTTAATAGTGTGGTTAGGGGAGCCCCCAATGCTTGAACCGCCCCTCATTGACTATTCCACCCCCCTTCTCTCTACAAACCACTACCCTAAACCACCCCCTTCCCCCTCTAATCCCAAACTAAGCCTTCCCTCAAATCTAATCCCTTACCATGGCTTTGAAACTTTGGGAGTTAGTTGTTGGTTGTGGCCATGGTAACCTCTGCACCAAGGTTGTATCCTTTTTGTAGCCGCAAGTTCTTCCCTATTATACATACATACATACATACAGATATATATATATATATATATATATATATATATATATATATATATATATGTATATATATATATATATATATATATGTATGTATATATATGTATATATATAGATATATATACATATATACATATATATATGTATATATATATATATATATATTGTATATATATATATATATATATATATATATCTGTATGTATGTATGTATGTATATTGGATTTTTATTTATATTTTTTTGGTAATAAAACAAATGGGAAATCGTTTAAATATATGCTTTGTATATTAAACGAAGCCCTCAAGGGTTGGGTATTTAAGATGATGAAATATAAATATATAGGTTTATTTTTTTAGTTGTAATTTTTTTCTCAAAACAAATACATCTAAGGTTTTGGGTTGCACGTAAATGGGTATATACTCATTGTATATACAAACTAACCTACAAGAAAATAATGCGTATAAACAAGCAAATAAGAGAGACCAAATACCCACAACAGGGTTGAGTAAATCCTTGTTTTTAAATTCAAAAGCTTAGCAAAAGAGAACTTCAAATCCTCTCCAATGGCTTCCATAGTTTCTTTCCCTCTCCTCCTTCCTTAACCTGCAAAAAAAAACATGTGAAATGAGAAAATAGGTATAAGAAATGAATATATGAGATCCCTTAAGGATTTCTAGGGTTCCTTTAGACAACCTAGATCTGATGGCTTAAATAGATTAGATCCAAGGGTGTAGAATGAACCCTACATCACTTAATTGATGGGGTTTTTAGGTGGGATTTTTATAAATAAATGATGTGTGTGTAATGTTAAAATTGGGCCTAAGGGGTTAGAGTAAGTTGTCCACCTTTCCCATTTTGGAATAATGAGCTTACTATAAATTGCATGCATCTAACAATGCAAGATTATTATCCTACTGTGTTTTAATATAGAATTGATTTTAGACCTTAAATAAATTATTTTTAAAAATGGATTAATGGAGTTAAGTAATGAAAAGCTAAATAAGGATTATTTAAATAAAAAAAATTAAGTCTAGAAGAGAGAATTAAATCATCACATTATTTTAAATTGTGTTACAAATATTAGTCTTTATGTTTAGTCCCAACTACTATATAATTGTTTAGATTTTTTTAATCGGGTTTTAATTAAAATCCTAATCAAGGTCTTGTAACCTTTCAAAAAAAAAAATTCCATAATTTTTCATGTTTGTTATCGGTTTTTCTCGAGGTTTTTGTGGGAAAATTGTGGGTGTTACACATACCATAAGCAACTAGTGTATCTTAACAAAGTATTGAACTTATCGAAATATTTTTGGGAAAAAATATTGAATCATTTTAACTCCTACATCAAAAGTTTTGAATTATGAAATATAGGCCACCGAATCCATGGTAATTTAAGTTATGTTATTAAGCCATATAGAATGTAGTTTCAATAATCCTAAAGTATTGTGAAGAAACTAAAACAAGCCATTTCATTCTTTTAGATTAGGTAAAAAACTCTGGTTTTGAGGGGACCAAAAAATGCCGAGTACACCTAGAGAAAAGATAAAGCAATAGAGATCAAACTAGGATGCCTCTAAAAGATGTCGACAATATCCCTAAACAAGCATGGTCAAAATTTACTGGAACATAAACCAGGCAAGAACCCTTAGGAAACCAGGTCAAACAATAAAGAAAATAATACCGGACCATGGCTGGGAAAAACAAAGACTAACTCAAGGCATGCCGAAAGATGCGACATGACTGTGTCACATGAGGCAATCAGCCAAAGTTAAGTTTCTTGAGCTGGAATAAAGTCTACCCACCCATATCTTCATGATCCCGAGATGCCCCATCACCATCCGAAAAAATCCCTAAGTGTACCTCAAGCTTGTTGTCCACCATTGAACCACATTCTAGAAGACCCAAATCGACCCCCTTTCTCACCCTTTGAACAAAAAAAAAATAGATTTGGACTCCACGAACACAGCTGCCATGTTTCCAACAAGGGAAGAACCAATACCATATTTAGCTAAGGGACTAATGCTACTTTCAAAATTTGAAATTTGAATTAGTTCTCTCCTCTTGATGACACCATCTGACCTGCTACTCTCCCAATGGTCACCCCTTTCCTTTAACACCATCATCTCCATGTCAGTCCCTACATCTAAAATGTTGTTTGCCTCCTCCAAACCATCTCCAGTCAAGCTTTATTCATCCATTTTAGCTACAAAGTCCTCTGAATCCTCAACCTCAGTGTTACCTTCCAGGAAAAATTTCCACCAATTATCAAAGGGATTAACATTCTCCACCTGATTCTGATTTACACCATGGAAATATTTCTTAATATCATATCAAATTGTATGAAATTCTTCACAAATGACCGATGATATCTAGATTTGTATTGTCTATTTCCATCTCATAAACAATGATTCCAAGGTTATTATTTTAGGAACCATACAACTATAGGGGACATTAATGCATATCTTGACAAAGGCCACCCTGGAGCTATATTTCATGTCTGGGTCAATGGCTATTAACACATCCATGGATTTAGTAATCCCTAAAAACACTTCAGGATCTCAAAATTCACAGAGAAGTTATGAGAGACGAATCCAAATGGGGAGAGTCTGAAATGTAAATTTTTGAAGTATCCCTAGCTTCGAGTAATATAGGGAAAGTATAAAATTCTTGTAAAACCATAGTCCATTTTGTAAAATCTGAATCATATTATCTTCATTTTGAAAACAGAAGATGAAACATTCTCCTGCAAGACCTCGCACCTCCACCTTGCATTCCCATTTCCTTTTGCACCAACCCTTGATAAAGTTGATGTTTGGCCTAAGTCCTGCAAAACATCTTAAAGTTGTGAAAAGGAACATTTTCGTAGCCTTCTAGACCACCTCCCATGGAACCTATAGATGGGGCTCAACATTAGGTCAGGTCAGAATGAGCTTCTCTGGTGGTTCATGTGACACTGACCCACAAATTCTGGAGGCCCTTAAAGATGGGACCATGGCAGAAGCCTCTATCACTTTCGTAGTTCCAAACCATGAGCTTTCGTTCCCTCACCAATTCTAAGTCCACTCTCGCTATATTGTTTTTTGTTCCTCATCGAGTTCATCAAAACAAGTCATTTTATGTTTTTAGCTATTATGTTAGATTTAATAATAAAAATACTATATTAAATAGAAAAATCATTTGTATCGATTATTAATATTCACATTTATAATCGAACAATTAAGAATTTATTTATTTATTTTGGATTGAACACTTTTAAGGGTGTCAAATTGGGCACTAGATTACATACATTAATGGCATCTTTGCCTAAGTTCCGAAGGGAACATACAGATTCAACAATACAAAGTTAGCCAAGAAACTAAACCGATGATCACTGTCAGCTAAGTAGTTATGAGTAATGGGCATCCACGCCGTCAAAATCACCCAAGTCACGATCTTAGTCTCAACCGTTTGACTCTTTGTTTCATGTGTCTCTGTGCCATGCACTCAATAAGACTTGATCTCTGGTGGGATAATTGAAAGTCATACATTAACACCAATAGAACAAGGGAACTTCGACATTTAAGAAAAAAATTTAATCTACATATTATACTATACATAAGGCCACAAATATGGTCCACTAGAAAAATACTAGAATTCCAATGTTAAAGGGAAATAAATAATTGATATTTCCAGTATCCACCATAGAATCAAAAAATTTAGGACTGAATCAATATATTATGAGGAGATGTATTTCTTATCTTTGAGGCTAGGAAGCTTGTGAACATTATTGGGTGATGAATTAAGGCTTCTCTAATTTTGTATAGGTTGTTGGGTTTTCTTGAATGGGGATAACTGTTGTATATATCTTCCCCCCTTGGTAAATGTAGACAAACAGAAGAATATGGAAATCCAAGAAACTCAAAACCTGACATTTATTTATGCCACCAGTCACCTTGGCACACATCAAAAGATGTTGACACATTAAAAGTTACACCCAGGCACAGTTTGGAGGCACAAAGCACAAGGTGTCGACACGAGAAAACTTGCACCCAAGCGCAGGTTGGAGGCACAAAGCACAAGGTGTTGACACGTAAAAAGTTACACCCTAGCGCAAGTTAGAGGCATAAATAATAAGGTGTTGACATGAGAAATGTTGCACCCATGTGCAGGTTGGAGGCACAAATTAGAAGGTGTCGACAAGAGAAAAGTTGTGCCCAGGCGCAGGTTGGAGGCGCAGATTAGAAGGTGTCGACACGAGAAAAGTTGCGCTCAGGCACAGGTTGGAGGCATAGAGCACAAGGTGTCAACACCACACTTTCAGTGTCTATGACACACCTAAGAGTATGTTGACATGAGGATGGATGTGTAGAGGTGCATCTTCAGGAGGCGCAACATTTTGAGTGTTGACACCCCGAACTCAACAGAAAATAAACCCTGACGCAAATATTCAAATGGCCATAAATTTTCACAGGGAGCTTGGATTCATGCAAGGTTGGACTTTTTGGAAAGCTTACAAGGTCCTCTATCCAAATACCACACAAGTTCTTCAAAAATGTAAAATACAATTCACCATTTTTTGGGTTTGCTAGTGTTCTCACCTACCACCATAATGAGATGAATTAAATACAATCTGGAGGTGGTTGGGCTAGATTTGGAATTCCTCTCTCTTCTCTCTCTCATTCTTCCTATAAATTTTAAGGAGGGGATTCTTTCTAAAGGTTGGAAATTATTTTTTTACCCCTCCCTTATTCTCTTTGGCAGGTAAATTTGTGGAGTTCAAACCTCCCATCTAAAACTATAATGCAACTTTTCCTCTTGGAATTTTGTAATGTATTGTATCAATCTTTGGAGAAAATAATGCATGTCTGTGGATGATTCTCAACCATCTCTATGCTCATTTACATCCTCTTGATCATTCACTGCAGATTTGGTTATCTATGCATGATCTTGCATTGCATTTTAACGGTTTGTGTTTATTGGCAAGACAGGTGTTCTTCATTCCTCGGTGCATCACCTTTGTTAGTTTAGGTTTATTTTTATGCATCTTCTTATGCTATCTCATTGGCATTTTAGATTAGGTTTTTGAGTAAACCCTCTGCATTTTTATGTGTGCATCTGAATAGAGGAATAGGAACCGGCCTTCATCTGGAGAGCTTTTCCTAATTCACAAGGTCCCACACTATGGAAAAGCTCCATGTTACGCAATCGCACTGAGAGTCTCAACCCATCGAGTTGCAAACATTTAGGGGTGTTGTGATTCATCATCAACAGTTTTGGCATGCCTAGTGGGATCAAGAGGTCATTCCACAAGATTTGAAGGAATTTTCAAGAAATTTGGACTTAGAAATTACAAGTTTTACAATTTGATATTTTTTTTCACCTTCTAGGATGAACTTTGAAATCAATTTTCAAGGGCTTAACTTACTCAAAACAAGTCAAAATTTCACCAGTTGATAGATTGGGGGATAATCTTCAAAAGGGTATTCTTAGATTTTTGACATTTTGACTTTTAAAATTTCATAGTTTTTAGTATTTCAGGTTTTCCCAGGTGTTGAGCATGTCCCAAGTTCCGACACAATGTGTTTCAAGTTTTGTAAGTTACCTTAAATGACCTAAGTTTCACCTGTACCTTTCAGGGATTAGTAGCTGCACAACAAGACCCGATAATTGAATTGAAGAACTGTATCTTTCAGGTCCTTTAAAGTTTTAATTTCTATTTTTAATATTATCAGGTTTGGTGTGTAACTTGGAAGAATCTAGAATTTTGAGGCTCGTTATCTAACACATCTAGCAACTTCGAAGGGATAGAATTCAGTGGTGTAGAAGCAAAATTTTCCCAGGTGCATGAGCAGAATTCGAACAAGGTTTGATAAGAGGGGCTATTTTTCTACTTGCAACTATCACCAGGAAGAGGAAGGAGAGGAAGAGGACCACAAACATCACCATCTCCACCTAACCGGACTTTGTCTACACCTCCACCTGGTATACCTTTTCTCGCATCAACTAGAGTTCTTAGGCCAATCATAATGGCACATATACCACCAAATCCATTTGTTAATTTTACGAGAAGTAGTCCACTCACCCTAAATGCTCAGAATCAGGTTCCAGTTGCAACGCTAAAGAATATAACCTATTTCATAGGAGAAAATCATACTACTCCTATTGACCACATCCAAGATATTGCCAATGCATGTGCAATCCATGAAATAAATGAAATGGATGTTGCAATCAAGCTATTGGCTTCATATTTTAAAGGAAAATCCTTACAGTGGTTTAGGAGCATAACGACAGGATCTATTACGAATTGGAACCAACTTTGTTCAACTGTTTGCAACCAATTCAGGGACAGGGCAGACAATTTGTCTTTATTGAAACAATTGATTACAATCAAAAGAGCTCCTAACGAAAAAATGATAGATTCCAACAGACATGGGACAGGATTCCAATAGCTGTTAGACCAACTACTGAAGGTGCATTCCTCTATTTCTTAAAAGCTATAAATTCAGACATAGCCATGATGATCCAATCAATGGGAGGGACAACACTATTAGGGGCCTATGACACAGCTATCAAAGTAGAGAAATGTTTGATCCAAGATGGCAAGCTTGCACCAAGGCCACCAATGCCTCTCTATCCGGATATGGGAAATCCTACAACCAGTCAAGCACAAGGGTTGAATCCCATTCCAACTCCTATAAATCAAAGCAATAATGAGTAATCGACTTCTTCAAATACTTAAAAGGAATTGTAGGAGGTTATGAAATAGTTGTAGAACCTTCGAAATGAGCTGGTGACTATCAAAAGATAGCATGTTCAAAGTGCTAGACCGTATCAGCCTCAAGCGCAGTACCAGGCTAGGCCCCCATATTAACAAAATAGACCACCAGCTCAGGATTCAAATCAAAACCAAAACCAGAGACAACCTCAAGATGCCAGGCCATTTCAATCGTATGATCCAAATGCAACAACATCCTCAAGAGCCTTGGTTCTAACACAAAACAACATGGCATAGGAATACAACTGGTGTTACCCTTGTAATCTACCTCACAATCAGTCAGCGTGTTTCAATGGTGCACTAAATCAGGCCTTAATGGTACAAACCATTGGTGTGTCTCAAGAACTAGGCCAAGTAGGGAATCAATAGCAAGAAACACAACAAGAAGCACCAACAACAGAAACCATGTTGGCCAATTGGCAAACAGGAATACTTCTATGGACTTAACCAATAGCCTTTTCAAAGCGTGGCTGCCAACACATGGTCAAAGAAGAGAAGCATAGAAGAGAGAAAACCGTCTAATCCAGATGTTTCTCAGCCTACTCCTACACAACAAGGGGTCAGTAGACCAAATGTAGTTCCAAATGTGCAAAATCAGCCTAAGGTACCTATTGTAGCAACACATGCATCTTTTCAAGCTCCAGAAAATGTTACGCCAAGTAAGGGACAACAGAAGGACACTTCATCCCCTTTCAACATCATCAATCAAATGAAGATGACACACATGAACATTTCCATGTGGGAATCACTAGCGGTCCCAGGCCAAAGAGATCTTCTATAAGCTGCCATGAAGAATTGGTTAACTTCAAACCAGCAAGCCCATATGTAAGAGAAGGTCCTCATAATTGCTTCTCAGCCTAAAAGGAATCATGGAGGACAGCAATGTAAAGTTTTGAAACCCCCTTTTGATGGTGAATCACAGCACCCTTGAATTTCTATAACTCGATGGGTTGAGACTCTCAGTGTGATTGCATAACATGGAGCTTTTCCATGGTGTGGGACCTTGTGAATCGGAAAAGCTCTTCAAATGAATGCCAGTTCCTATTCTGCTACTTATATGTACTCATAAAAATGTAGAGGGTTTACTCAAAAACCTAATCTAACTTTCCAAAGAGACAGGGTAATAAAATGCATTAAAATAAACCTAAACTAACAAAGGTGATGCACCGAGGAATGAAGAACACCTGTCTTGCTAATAAACACAAACCAATAAAATGTAATGCAAGATCATGCACAGATGACCAAATTGCAGTGAAAGATCAGAAGGAATCAAAATGAACACAAAAAAGGTTGAGAATCATCCATAGACATGTATTATTTGCTCCAAAGATTGACACAATACACTACAAAATGCCAAGAGGTAAAGTTGCATTATAGTTTTAAATGGGAGGTTTGAACTCCACAAATTCACTTGCCAAAGAGAAGAAGGGAAGGGAAAAACAAGAATGTCCAACCTTTTGAAAGAAGCCCCTCCTTATAATATATAGGAAGAATGAGAGAGGAAAGAGAAAGGAAATCCAAATCTACCCCAACCACCTCCAGGTTGCATTTAATTCATCTCATCATGGTGGTAGGTGAGAACCCTAACAAAACCAAAAAGTGGTAAACTATATTTTGCATTTTTAAGAACTTGTTCCCACCCAATTAAATATATCCAATTGTAGTTGGATGGAAGACCTCGTAAGCTTTCCCAAAAGTCCAACCTTGCATGAATCTAAGCTCCCTGTGAAAATTTAAGGCCATTTGAATATCTGTGCCAAGGTTTGCTTCCTGTCAGTGCTTAAAATGTTACACCTCTTGAAGATGCGCCGTGGCACATCCATCCTCATGTTAACATACTCTTAAATGTGCCATAGGCGCTGAAAATTACATGTCGACACTCTTTTGCTTGTGCCTTGGCGCATCCTTTTTTGTGTCGACATCCTTTGCCGTGCGCCCTAGGTGCATCCATTTTCGTGTCGACATCCTTTGACGTGCGCCCTTAACTTGCGCCTTGGGCACAACCTTTTACATGTTAGCACTCTTTTCCATGCGCCCTTAACCTGTGCCTTGGGAGAAACTTTTTTTTGTGTCGACACCTTCTTACTTGTGCCACGGGCACATCCATTTTCATGTCGACATCCTTTGACGTGCGCCCTTAACCTAAACCCTGGGTGTGAATTTTTTTGTGTCGACACCTTCTTACCTGCGCCATGGGCACATTCATTTTCGTGTCGACATCCTTTCAAGTGCACCCTTAACCTACTCCTTGGGCACAACCTTTTACATGTCGACACTCTTTTCCATGCACCCTGGGCGCATCCATTTTCATGTCGACATCCTTTGACGTGCGCCCTTAACCTCCACCTTGGGCGCAACCTTTTACATGTCGACACCTTTTGACCTACGCCATGGGCAATAAATGTTAGGGTCTGAGTTTCTTTGATTTCCATATCCTTCCGTTTGTCTATATCTACTCAGGGGGGAAGATATATACAACAATTTGGTGACTCAACGGGATCACCTGCCTGTTAGGCAGAAGATCAGTGGCCTTTTAGAAATCCATTGGGCATGGAGTCATAAGCAATAACCTGAAACCAACTTGATATCTGATCTTGAGCTTGATAAGGTAACTTCTTCTCTGAGAGCATGCTGGACTATAGAAAAAACTTGACAGCAACAAAACCTGTGCCAAAGCTCTTAAGGAAATTAAAACCTAACTACAAAAATACAATGTTCATCCGCACTTAGAGAAATTGAAATCTAGGCTAATATTTACAAGGGTAAACCTTTATCTTTTTAGTAGAAATGTTTAAGGTATATTCCGTTAACCGGAATCGGGAGTTCTTCTCCATCCAATGTAGACAATTGGAATGTGTTACTACTTTTACATCCCGTGACCATGTAGGGGCCACTCCAAATGGCATCAAACTTGGAATTCCTTCCTGGTTTTGCCTGATCTGCATCCCATTTCAGAACTAGGTCCCCTTCCTAGAAGGTCCTTGCTCTTGCTTTCTTATCAAACCATATTTTTACTAAGGCCTAATATTTCTCAATCATTTGAACTGCATGTTCTCTGATTTCTTCTAATTCCATCAACTCTGCATACCTGGCCTCCATTGGTTCAAAATCAGACAACTCCAACTACTTCATGAGCTCCAATGCTGGCAATTCTAATGATATAGGCAATACTGCCTCTTTCCCATAGACCAACTTGTAGGAATAATTACCTGTAGATCTCTTTGGTGTTATACTATCAGCCCATGATGCTGATTTTAGCTTAGTATGCCATGTCCTTTGGTTTTCATCCAGTGTTCTTCTAATGATTCTTAGCAAATTCTTATTCGTGGACTCTGCCTATCCATTACCCTGCGGGTAATAATTTGAAGAGGTGCTCAAATATATTCCATTCTTGACAGCCCATTCTGTAATCTTGGAACCTATGAATGCCAATGCATTGTCTGATATGATAGTGGTCGGCACACTGAACCTGGTCACTATTCCTTCATAAAAGTCTAGTATGTTAGATTCGTTTGCTTCCTTGAACGTTACTGCTTCGGTCCACTTGGTGAAATAATACGTTTTCGTGAGAATCCACTTGTGGTCTTGGCTTGAGTTTGCATTGATGACCCCGATGAAGTCAATTCCCCATTGCATAAATGGTTGGTCAACCAAAATTGGGTGCAATGGAAGTTCTGCTAGTCTTTCTTTTCCTGTGAAGAGTGCACATTTCTTGCACTTTCTTATCCATGTATAGCAGTCACCGAACACCGTCGGCTAATAATACCCTGCCTTCATTATCTTGAGAGCTGTTACTCGTGGGGTGAAATGTCCTCTGGAATCTCCATAGTGAAAATCTTGTAACACCCTCTCAATTTGACTTGTCCCAATGCATTTCAGTAGAACTCCATTGATGTCTTTCTTGAACAAAACACCATCAACAAGCACATATGGAATGGCTTGTAATCTAAAGTATCTCCTTTTTGCTTTGCTCAATTCTAGAGGGCATAGGCCTACCTATAGGAAGCATATCATATTCTGAGTCCAACAAGGAGTGGGCACATCATCATTTTCCTGTTCTTGACCATCCTGTAGTACCAAGACAGTCTCTTTTTCATCACCTACTTCAACTTACCGACTCAAATCTAGTTGTTCACATAGTCCTTTTCCACGTACTAGATTAGTGACCTTAATTTCAATGTCATATTCCATGACATGAGTTATCCATCCTGCACATTTCTCATTCAAATCCTTGTTTAGAAGGAATTCCTTGACTCCCGCATGAGAGACCAATAATTGGATCTTATTGTTTGAGACTAGGTGCTTGAATTTATTTAAGCTCCTGATCACTGCAAGGACATGCTTTTAAATGAAAGAGTACCTTGTTTTGTATTCCTCCAAGTCTTGACTGAAGAAATTAACTGGTTGTTCTAATCCCTCTTTGTTTTGTTGTACTAGGATTGCAGAAATTGTGTCTCCACCACCGAAGGCATATAGCATGAAGTCCTTGGAGAAGTCTGGATTGATGAGAGTCAGAGCTTGAGATATATCCTCTTTTATTGCCTCAAAACTTTCCTTGCCTTTAGATGTCCACTTAAATGTCATGCTTTTCTTTATCATTAGCATTATTGGCTTTACGAGAGCTGCAAAGCTTGAAGCGAACATGCAGACAAAATTGATCCTTCCTAAGAAGCTTTGAAGAGCCTTCTTGTGACATGGCAATGGCAATGCTCGAATTGCTTCAATTCTTTCTGGGTCAATCATCAACCCCTCCTTTGAAACAATATGGCCTAGAATTTTTCCTTCGTGAGACAAGAATATGCATTTTTTGGGATTCAATGATACCCCAAATCTTCTACACCTCTGAAATACTTGCCACAAATGAAAAACGTGATCCACTGCATTTTTTGAGAATACAGTGATGTCGTCAAGATATATCAGAACTATTTTATTGATCAATCCCTTGAATGCCATATACATTGCCCTTTGGAAAGTGGATCCATCATTTGATAGCCCAAATGGCATCTTCTTGTAGGCATAGCTGCCCCATTTGGTGGTGAAAGCCATCTTAAACTGGTCATCTTCTTTCACCATTATCTGATTATACCTTGAGTAGCCATCTAGGAGAGAGAATCTCTCTGAACCGGACACCACTTGCAATATTTGTTCCATTGAAGGAAGTGGGTAATGGTCTTTGAGAGATGCCCTATTAAGGTCTCGAAAGTCCACACTCAACCTAATTTCTCCACTCTTCTTCCTGACCGGAACCAAGTTTGCAACCCAGCTTCAGTGCTTGATCGGGAATATAATGCTTTCCTCTATTAGCTTATTTAACTCTTTCTTCATTAGAGGCTCAATGTGGGGGTTGACTGGTCTGCTTCTGCCTGATGGGCTTACCATCTGGATCCAATTCTGTGGTATGTTGTGCCAACATCGGATTGAATCCTCTCAACTCTTCATAGCTCCAAGAGAAGACATCTGGGAATTCTTTGCAAAGCTATATGAAATCTGATTTCTCTTGCTCAGTGATCAGTTTACCAATTTGAAGTGTTTTTCCTTCCCCTACTGGAATTGGCTCTGAATCTTCTCTCTTGACCTGTATGTTAGCCCTTTCCTTACGGAACTGGTCGTTAGGGTTGAAGATAGAATCCAACGTTACTAAACCCTTGGGAAGCTTGTTTGTCTGCAGGTGCACTACTTGATCACCGTACTGCTGCTCTAGTCTGTCCTGATTCCTAGCTAAGAATTCATCCTCATCTTGCAAAAAATTGATGATCTGTTGATCATTCTCAAACACCTGTCAGCTTGTGTTATTATCTGGAACTGCTGGCCTCACAATCACATGGATATTTGGTTTTGTTTTTTCCCTTCTGATGTTGTTAACCACATCAAACATTTCTCTAACTACTGCGAGCCTATCTGCGACTTCATTTTTCTTGCTGGGTATGGACATGATGTTGAAAGCTTCAAAATCCTCAATGAGGTCCCATACCCTATTCTTGTAGTTCTTCAGCAGGTCATTCTTTGTAGCAAGTTTTCCCTTGACTTGGTTGATGATTAGTTCACTATCTCCAAACACCTGCACGTTCTTTATGCCCTTTTTCCTGGCCCAATGAAGTCCATGAATCAATGCTTCATATTTAGCCGTGTTGTTTGAACAGGAAAATTAGAAATGGAAAGCCGAATAATATTTGATTCCTTGAGGTGAAACAAGCATAACTCCTCCTCCAGCACCTTGCCTACTCCTTGATCCATCAAAAAATAACTGCCATACCTCGTTGTCATGATTATGGTCTTGTTTGGTGATGCTAGGAATAGGATGGTTTTCTTCATGTATGTAATAGACTCCCAGCTCAAATTTTTCCACTTCTTTGTAGGGATCAAAAGCATGTACCTTGCTTGCCCATTCATCAAGAGTCAAATTTGGGATGCTTCCAAATTTGACGTCAGCTTCATCTATGCTTGGATAATCTTCTTGATCAAATGCTGAACAGTTGGCATTGATTTGGCTTGGAGTATGAGGCTCAATATGAAAGTTTGCAATTGGTTCGGATCTGATTGTGACCTTAGTACCATATCTTGTTTTGAAAAACATGTGTGACCAGTCAGCAGATAAGTAGCCTCCAATTTTGGCTGTGAAATCCCTTGATAAGCATAGGGTGAAGAGTGGTGGAAAATCTATCACTAACACATCTTACAAAACGGTAACGTTGGGGCATGTATGCATGGTAAGATTCAAACCTTTAATTACTCCCACTGTTGCTACTGCTATCCCATCCAACTGCACTACCCCCTTTGATATGATTTCATATTGGAGACCCAGCTGATCAGCTATTTGCTTGGGCATGACAGAACTACTTGCCCCATAATCATTCATGCAATTGTGTACTAGTTTATCCCCAATGATTAATGAAAAATAGAATGGAGGGGGTTTCAAAACTTTACCTTGTTTTCCTCCATGATTCCCCTCAGGCTGAGCAACATTTGTGAGGACCTTCTCTTGCATATGGACCTGCTGGTTCGAAGTTGACCAATTCTTCATGGCAGCTTGTAGAAGATCTCTTTGTCCTAGGATGGATAAAGATTCCCACATTGATATATTCACATTTTTCTTCTTCATTTGATCGATGATGTTAAATGGGGATGAAAGATCTCTCTACTATCCTTTAGGCTACACATTCCTTTCTTGTGCACGGGTAGTAACAGCTGGCATTTGAGTTGGCTTAGAAGGTGGTTTCGGCTGTTCTTGCATGTTTGGGGCTGTAATTTGCTTACCGACACCTTGTGGAGTGATGGAAGGTTGAGATGTCCCTTGTTGCTGATTTGTTTCTTGACTCACTTCACCCTCTACGCCAATAGTTGTCACCATCAAGGCTTAGTTCAAAGCACCATTGAAGCACATAGATTGGTTGTGTGGTTCATTTCATGGGAAACACCAATCATACTCTTAGGCTACGTTGTTTTGCACTGGCACTAAGGCTTTAGAATTAGATGCAAAATTGGGGTTATAGGGCTTAAATGGTCTATTGGTGGGAGGCCTTAGTTGGTTTTGATTTGCAGCTGGATTGGGTGGCCTATTGGGCTAGTATGGTGGCCTAGCCTGGTGCTGCACTTGAGGCTGATACAGTCTAGCACTTTGAGCTTGTTGTCTTTTGATAGTCACGAGCTCATTTCCAAGGTTCTGTAATTGTTTCATAACCTCCTGGAGTTCATTTGAAGGACTAGAGGATGAAGTAGAAGTTTCATTTGAACTTTGATTTCTAGGAGTGGGAATAGGAGCCAAAGTGGGTACTTGACTAGTGCTTGGATTTTCTAAGTTTGGATACAAGGGCATGGGAGGCCTAGGAGCTAGCTTACCAACTTGAATAAGACAGTTTTCATCCCTAATGGCAATGCTATAAGCAGCAGGTAAGGTTGTGCCTCCTATAGATTTAATTAACATAGAAATATCAGAATTCAAAGCTTTAAGATAATATAGAAAAGAACCTTCAGCTGTTGGCCTAACGACCACTGGAATCCTATCCCAAGACCTTTGAAATCTGAATTTGAAGTCAGTCAGCTGCTCGTTGGGAGCTCTCTTGATATTTGTCAATTGTTCTAGTAGAGACAAATTGTCTCCCTTTTCTCCAAACTGCTCATGGAGAACTATGCATAACTGATTCCAATTTTTGAAAGAACTAGCTCCAAGGATACTAAACCATTGCAATGCCTTCCCTTTGAACGAAGATGCCAACAATTTGACAACAACATCCATTTCATTTATCTCATGGATTGCAAAAACGTTAGCAATGTCTTTGACATGATCACTAGGAGTGGTATGATTTTCTCCAGTGAAAAATGGAATGTTCTTCAATGCTACAATTGCTACTGGATTCTGTGTATTGAGGGCAATTGGGCTACTGCCAGTGAAGTTGACAAACAGATTTGGTGGTAGATGTGCCATTATGATTGGCCTAAGAACTCTGGTTGATGTGAGAAAAGGTATACCAGGTTGAGGAGTAGAAAAAGTCCGGTTAGGTGGAGATGGTGATCTTCGTGGTCCTCTTCCTCTCCTTCCTCTGCCTGGCGATAGTTGCAAGTGGACAAATAGCCCCTCTTCTTGAGTATCATACCTGGTTCGAATTCTTCTCATGCGCCTGGGAAACTATTGATGCTAAACCACTAAATTATATCCCCTTCGGAGTCACCAGATGTGTTAGATAATGAGCCTCAAAAGACTAGATTCTACCAAGTTACACACCAAACCTGACAATATTAAAAAATAGAATTTAAAAGCTTGAAGGACCTAGAAGATATTGTTATTCAATTCGGTTATCGGGTTTTTTTGTTCAGCTACTAATCCCAAAAAGGTACAGGCAAAACTTAGGTCATGTAAGGAAACTTACAAAACTTGAAATACACCGTGTCAGAACTTGGGACATGCTCAACACCTGGGAAAACCCGAAATACTAAAAAACCATGAAATTTTGAAAGTCAAAATCTCAAAAATCTAAGAATACCCTTTTGAATATTATCCCCCGATCTATCAACTAGTGAAATTTTGACTTGTTTTGAGCAAGGTAAGCCCTTGAAAATTGATTTCAAAGTTCAGCCTGAAAGGTGAAAAATCTAAAATTGTAAAACTTGCAATTTTTTAGTCCAAATTTCTTGAAAATTCCTTCAAATATTGTCCACCAGGTGTGCCAAAACTGTTAATGGTGAATCAAAGCACCCCTGAATGTCTGCAACTCGATGGGTTGAGACTCTCAGTCTGATTGCATAACATGGAGCTATTCCATAGTGTGGGACCTTGCGAAATCGGAAAAGCTCTCTGGATGAAGGCCGGTTCCTATTCCTCTATTCAGATGCACACATAAAAAATTAGAGGGTTTACTCAAAAACCTAATCTAACTTGCCAAGGAGACAGGGTAATAAAATGTATTAAAATACACCTAAACTAACAAAGGTGATGCACCGAGGAATGAAAAACACATGTCTTGCCAATAAACACAAACCAATAAAATGTAATGCAAGATCATGCACAGATGACCAAATTGTAGTGAAAGATCAGAAGGAATCAAAATGAACACAGAGAAGGTTGAGAATCATCCACAGACATGTATTATTTGCTCCAAATATTGACACAATACACTACAAAATGCCAAGAGGTAAAGTTGCATTATAGTTTTAAATGGGAGGTTTGAACTCCACAAATTCACCCACCAAAGATAAGAAGGGAGGGGAAAAATGAGAATGTCCAACCTTTTGAAATAATCCCCTCCTTATAATATATAGGAAGAATGAGAGAGGGAATAGAGAGGAAATCCAAATCTACCCCAACCACCTCCAGGTTGCATTTAATTCATCTCATTATGGTGGTAGGTGAGAACCCTAACAAAACCAAAAAGTGGCAAACTATATTTTGCATTTTTATGAACTTTTTCCCACCCAATTAAAGATATCTAGTCGTAGTTGGATAGAGGACCTCGTAAGATTTCCCAAAAGTCCAACCTTGCATAAATCCGAGCTCCCTATGAAAAGTATGGCCATCTGAATATCTACGCCAGGGTTTGCTTCCTGTCAGCGCTCAAAATGTTACGCCTCTTGAAGTTTCACCTTGGCGCATCCATCCTCACGTTAACATACTCTTAAATGCGCCATAGGCGCTGAAAATTACATGTCAACACTCTTTCTCCTATGCCTTGGCGCATCCTCTTTCATGTCGACATCCTTTTCCGTGCGCCCTGGGCGCATCCATTTTTGTGTCAACATCGTTTGGCCTGCGCCCTTAACCTATGCCTTAGACGAAACCTTTTACATGTTGACACTCTTTGCCATGCACCCTTAACCTATTCCTTGGGCATGAATTTTTTCGTGTCGACACCTTCTTACCTGCGCCATGGGCACATCCATTTTCGTGTCGACGTCCTTTGACGTGCGCCCTTAACCTACGCCTTGGGCACAACGTTTTACATATCGACACTCTTTTTCGTGTGCCCTGGGCGCATTCATTTTTGTGTCAACATCCTTTGACGTGTGCCCTTAACCTACACCTTGGGCATAACCTTTTACATGTCGACACCTTTTGACCTGCACCATGGGCAATAAATGTCAGGGTCTGAGTTTCTTTGATTTCCATATCCTTCCGTTTGTCTATATCTACTCGGGGGGGAAGATATATACAATACCCCCTCCATTCTATGTTTCATTAGTCATTGGGGATAAACTAGTACACAATTACATGATTGATTCTGGGGCAAGTAGTTTTGTGATGCTGAAGCAAATAACGGATCAACTGGGTCTGAAGTATGAGCCAGTGTTGAAAGGATTAGTACAGTTGGATGGAACAGTAGTTCGAACAGTTGGGGTCATAAAAGGGTTAAGCCTAACACTACACTCCTATCCTAATGTTCTAGTTCTGTAAGATGTGTCTGTGATCGACATTCCACCACTTTTTGCGTTGTGTATATCAAGAGACTTCACTGCAAAAATCAGTGGATATTTATCTATAGATTGGTCACACATGATTTTCAGGATGAGGTATGGGGCCAAAGCAATAATCAGGTCAGAACCAATTGCTAATTTCCATATTGAACCTCATGTGCCAAGTCCTATCAATGTGAATTTCTTAGCCTTTGATCAGGAGGAGTGTTCAAATGATCTATAAATAGGTACTAAGGTCGAGGGAATTCCTAATTTGACTTTGGATGAATGGGCAAACAAGAGTCATGAATTTGACCCATACAAGGAAATTGAAGAATCTAAATTGGGCGTGTATTGTGTACACAAAGAAAATTCACCCATTCTTGACATCATTCAACATGAACAAAGGATGACAATGAAGTTCGACAACTTTTTTTCGATGGTTTGAGAAGTAGATAAGGTGCTGGAGGTGGTGCAAAGTTGATTTCACCACAAGATATTAAATATTTTTTAGCATTTCATTTCCAGTTTTCCTGTTCAAACAACACAACTGAATACAAGGCATTGATTCATGGACTTCATTGGTCAAGGAAAAAGGGCATACAGAACTTGCAGGTGTTCGGGGATAGCGAGCTGATTGTCAATCAAGTTAGGGGACAACATTCTACAAAGAATGACATGCTAAAAACTACAAAAACAGGGTATGCGACCTCATTGAGGATTTTGAAGATTTCAACATCATGTCCATACCCAGGAAGAAAAATGAAGCCACAGATAGGCTCGCAGCAGTTGGAGAAACATTTGATGTGGTTGACAACATTAACACAACCACATATCCATGTGATTGTGAGGCCAGCAGTTCCAGATAATAACACAAGCTGGTAGGTGTTTGAGAACGATCAATAGATCATCAATTTTTCACAAGAATAGGCTGAATTCTCAGCTAGCAATCAGGATAGACTAGAGCAGTAGTATGGTGATCAAGTACTGCACCTGCAGACAAACAAGCTTCCCAAGGGTTTAGTAACATTGGAGTCTATCGTCAACCCTAACGACTAGTTCCATAACAAAAGGGCTAACATACAGGTCAAGAGAGAAGATTCAGAGCCAATTACGGTTGGGGAAGACAAAACACTTCAAATTGGTAAAGTGGCCACTGAGAAGGAGAAATCAGATTTCATACAAATTTTCCAAGAGTTTCCATATGTCTTCACTTGGAGCTATAAATACTTAAGAGGATTCAACCCAAATTTGTCACAACATACCATAGAATTGGTTCCAAATGCTAAGCCCAACAGGTAGAAGCAGATACTAGTCAACCCTCACATTGAGCCTCTAATGAAGAAAGAGCTAAACAAGCTAATAGAGGAAAGCATTATATTCCCGATCAAGCACTCAAGCTGGGTTGCAAACTTGGTTCCGGTCAGGAAGAAGAGTGGAGAAATCAGGTTGAGTGTGGACTTTCGAGACCTTAACAGGGCATCTCTCAAAGACCATTACCCACTTCCTTCAATGGAACAAATATTGCAAGTGGTGTCCGGTTCGGAGAGATTCTCTCTTCTAGATGGCTACTCAGGGTATAATCAGATAATGGTGAAAGAAGATGACCAGTTTAGGACGGCTTTCACCACCAAATGGGTAAGCTATGCCTATAAGAAGATGCCATTTGGGCTATCAAATACTGGAGCCACTTTCCAAAGGGCAATGGATATGCCATTCAAGGGATTGATCAATAAAATAGTTCTGATATATCTTGACGACGTCACTGTATTCTCAAAAAATGTAGTGGATCACCATTTTCATCTATGGCAAGTATTTCAGAGGTGTAGAAGATTTGGGGTATCATTGAATCCCAAAAAATGCATATTCTTCTCTCACGAAGGAAAACTTCTAGGCCATATTGTTTCAAAGGAGGGGTTGATGATTGACCCAGAAAGAATTGAAGCAATTCGAGCATTGCCATTTCCAAGTCACAAGAAGGCTCTTCAAAGCTTCTTAGGAAGGATCAATTTTGTCTGCAAGTTCGCTTCAAGCTTTGTAGCTCTTGTAAATCCAATAATGCTAATGTCAAAGAAGAGCATGACATTTAAGTGGACATCTAAAGGTAAGGAAAGTTTTGAGGCAATAAAAGAGGCTATATCTCAAGCTCCGACTCTCATCAATCCAGACTTCTCCAAGGACTTCATGCTATATGCCTTCAGTGGTGGGGACACAATTTCTGCAATCCTAGTACAACAAAACAAAGAGGGATTAGAACAACCTGTTGCTTTCTTCAGTTAAGGCATAGAGGAATACGAAACTAGGTACTCTTTCATCGAAAATCATGTCCTTGTAGTGATCAGGAGCTTAAATAAATTCAATAAACTAGTCTCAAACAACAAGTTCCAATTGTTGGTCTCTCATGCGGGAGTCAAGGAATTCCTTCTAAACAAGGACCTAAATGAGAAACATGCAGGATGGATAACCCGTGTCCTGGAATATGACATCAAGATTAAGGTCACAAAACTAGTACATGGAAAAGGACTATGTGAACATCTAGCTTTGAGTCGGCAAGTTGAAGTGGGTGATGAAAAAGAGACTGTCTTGTAACTACAAGATGGTCAGGAACAGGAAAATGATGGCGTGCCTACTCCTTTTTGGACTCAGAATATGATACACTTCCTACAGGCAGGCCTATGGCCTTCAGAATTGAGCAAAGAAAAAAGGAGATACTTCATATTACAAGCCATTCCATATGTGCTTGTTGATGGTGTTTTGTTCAAGAAAGACATCAATGGAGTTCTATTGAGGTGCATTGGGACAGGTCAAATTGAGAGGGTGTTACAAGATTTTCATGATGGAGATTTTGGAGGACATTTTTCCCCATGGATAACAGCTCTCAAGATAATGAAGGCAGGGTATTATTGGCCCACAGTGTTCAACGACTGCTATACATGGATAAGAAAGTGTAAGAAATGTGCACTCTTCATAGGCAAAGAAAGACTAGCAGCACTTCCATTGCACCCAATTTTGGTTGACCAACCATTTATGCAATGGGGATTGGACTTCATTGGGGTCATGAATCCAAACTCAAGCCAAGGCCATAAGTGGATTCTCATGGCAACGAACTATTTCACCAAGTGGACTGAAGCAGTAGCGCTCAAAGAAGAAAATGAGTCTAACATACTAGACTTTTATGAAGGAATAGTGATCAAGTTTGGTGTGCCGGCCACTATCATATCAGATAATGCATTGGCATTCAAAGGTTCCAAGATTACACAATGGGATGTCAAGAAAGGAATCTATTTGAGCACCTCTTAAAACTATTACCCGCAGGGTAATGGACAGGTAGAGTCCACAAACAAGAATTTGCTAAGAATAATCAGAAGGACTTTGGATGAAAACCAAAGGAAATGGAATACCAAGATAAAATTAGTTTTGTGGGTTGACACGATAATGCCAAAGAGGTCTACAAGTAATTCTCCCTACAAGTTGGTCTATGGGAAAGAGGAATTATTGCCTATATCATTAGAACTACCTGCATTGGAGCTCATGAAGCAGTTGGAGGTTGCTGAGTTCAAACCAATGGAAGCCAGGTATGCGGAGTTGATGGAATTGGAGGAAATCAGAGAACATGCAGTTCAAATGATTGAGAAGGATTAGGCCTTAGTAAAAATATTTTTTGATAAGAAGGAAAGAGCAAGGACCTTCCAAAAAGGGGACCTAGTTCTGAAATGGGATGCAAATCAAGGAAAACCAGGAAGGCATTCCAAGTTTGATGTCGTTTGGAGTGGCCCCTACATGGTCACGGGATGAAAAAGTAGTAATGCCTTCCAATTTTCTACATTGGATGGAGAAGAACTCCCGATTCTGGTTAACGGAATCTATCTTAAACATTTCTATGGAAAGGAAATGGTTTACTCTTGTAAATATTAGCCTAGATTTCAATTCCTCTAAGTGTGTATGTGCATTTTCTTGTTGTAGTTAGGTTTCGGTTTCCCTAAGTGCTTCGGAACAGGTTTTGTTGCTCCTAGGTTGAACTTCTACAGTTTAGCGTGCTCTCAGAGAAGGAGTTGTAGTAGTAGGCTCAAGATCAGATATCAGGTTGATTTTAGGTTATTGCGTATGACTCCATGCCAAATAGATTGCTAAAAGGCCACTGATCTTCTACCTAGTAGGTAGGTGATCCCGTTGAGTCACCAAATTGTTGTATATATCTTCCCCCCGGGTAAATATAGAAAAATAGAAGAATATGGAAATCAAGGAAACTCAAAAACTGACATTTATTTGTGCCACCAGTCACCTTGGCACACATAAGAAGATGTCGACACGTTAAAATTTGTGCCCGGGTGCAAGTTGGAGGCGCAAAGCACAAGGTGTCGACATGAGAAAATTTACGCCTAGGCACAGGTTGGAGGTGCAAAGAACAAGGTGTCGACATGTAAAAAGTTACACCCAGGCGCAGGAGTGCAAAAATCAGAAGGTGTTGACATGAGAAAAGTTTCACCTAAGTGTAGGTTGTAGGCGCAGATCAAAAGGTGTCGACACAAGAAAAGTTGTGCCTAGACGCAGGTTGGAGGCGTAGATCAAAAGGTGTCGACATGAGAAAAGTTGCACCCAGGCGCAGGTTAGAGGTGTAGAGGACAAGGTGTCAACACCACACTTTCAGTGCCTATGCCACACTTAAGAGTATGTTGACATGAGGATGGATGTGCCGAGGCGCATCTTCAGGAGGCACAACATTTTGAGCGTTGACACCCCGAACCTGACAGAAAGCAAACCTTGACGTAGATATTCAAATGGCCATAACTTTTCATAGGGAGCTCGGATTCATGCAAGCTTAGACTTTTCAGAAAGCTTACAAGGTCCTCTATCCAACTACGACACAATTTATTAAAAAATGCAAAATAAAATTTGTCATTTTTTTGGTTTGCTAAGGTTCTCACCTACTACCATAATGAAATGAATTAAATACAATCTGGAGGTGGTTGGGGTAGATTTGGAATTCCTCTCTCTTCCCTCTCTCGTTCTTCCTATAAATTGTAAGGAGGGGATTCTTTCTAAAGGTTGGATATTCTTGTTTTGCTCGTCCGTTCTTCTCTTTGGCAGGAAAATTTGTGGAGTTCAAACCTCCCATCTAAAATTGTAATGCAACTTTTCCACTTGGCATTTTGTAGTGTATTGTATCAATCTTTGGAGAAAATAATGCATGTCCGTGGATGATTCTCAACCCTCTTTATGGTCATTTGCATCCTCCTAATATTTTACTGAAAATTTGGTTATCTATGCATGATCTTGCATTGCATTTTAATGGTTTGTGTTTATTGGAAAGACACATGTTCTTCATTCCTTGGTGCATCACCTTTGTTAGTTTAGGTTTATTTTTATTCATCTTTTTACCCTGTCTCCTTGGCATGTTAGATTAGGTTTTTGAGTAAACCCTTTGCATTTTTATGTGCGCATCTTATCAGAGAAACAGGAACCGGCCTTCATCCAAAGAGCATTTCCTGATTTACAAGGTCCCAAACTTGGGAAAAGATCCATGTTATGCAATCGCACTGAGAGTTTCAACCCATCGTGTTGCAGAAATTCATGGGTGCTGTGATTCCTCATCAATAATAACTTTACTTCAACGAAACTTACTTTCCATTTTTCTCCTCAAATTCACTTATGTTTATTGTGGTTGGTGTCTATATGATGTCTTGTATTTTAACTCAAACATAATTATCCTATAGAGTGGTTTTGAGTATCATTCCTATGGTTTGCAACTACCAAATCTGAATGTTTTTATGCTTTAACTACATTATGTTGTTAAACTACAATATATTCTTAGGCATGTTATTTATGTGAAATATTATTCTATGGGTTTATAATGATAATATTAATGTCTATGGTATGGAGATGAAGACAAATTTCCCATGAATTATTGATTCCAATCTACATCCAAACACATACTTGTTTGATTTAGGATGAAAACTTAGATTTCCATTAATATTAGATGTTTCTTAATTCTTAAAAATCATGTATATGATTATTTTTTATAAAATAAATTCTATATTTATTTATTATAAGATAATTATTACGATAAAATGATGGTGGCCATTATGTAAATTTTTTTCAAGATTGTGATTTGATTGATATTTACACACTCATTAATTTGTTATCAATATATCAATTTTATTTTATTTTTTTGCTTCTTTGTCTTTTGCATTTTAAAAAAAAAGATAAATTATGCATAAATATTGAAATATTTTAAATTGAAATTATATTTTGATGATTTTTTAAAGTGTAGATATGTCTATACAAGCTCATAAGTTTTCTTTCTATCTATAACCTTAAATTATTATATTGAACATTATATATTCTATATGTTTAAAATAAACTTATATTTTGAAGATTTTTTTTCATTGAACTAAGTGTTTGAATGTGTATACATCCTCACAAATATTATTTATATGTTTACATGTTAATGAATTCTCTTTAGGGTTACCTTTTTTGTGCGGTCTTATAGAGATGAAGGAGATTACACATCCCATTTTAACATCTATTCAACACGAAAACAATATTTATAAGTTAGTGTCAAGTATTTAATTATCCATATATCATCTTAGATCACACTAACATAATTAATTGTAGTAACATATCCTTATAAAATATTTTCATGAAATTAAGCTTGTTGTTTTCAATTATTGTACATTTGTATGTTTTTTATACATTGCAATCTAATCTTCATAAATTATTTATTATTCATGATTGATGGAACTTATGTGAATCATAATCATATTTGATAATGTAGAATTTATTTTTCAAGAGAATTATGAGTACTATCCATGATATCAATACTATTTTGTTTTTAGTTTTAAACCCCTATACAATGTATAATTGACATTATATTGGAGAAATTGTAAACATTCGATAGTTTAGATTTGATAATCTAAGTAAGTATTTTAACTTGAATTATAATTATTAAATAAATTTATGAGAATTATAGTAATCACCTAGCCAATTACTTTGTGGATAATTGACTTCCAAAGTAGATCACCAGAGAAATGTTTTTAAACACGAGACATTATTATTATTTTTACCCTGGAAGGAACTTATAATTTCAAAAATAATTCAATTACTGTAAATAATATCTATCAAAAGGTACGCTTCATAGTTATTTCCTTAAATACATAATGTCAAACTTATTTTGTATCGATGAATCATAGTTCCATTTCTTTCATAACCCACACATATCATTATTAAAGAAATTATCAGTAGATATTAACAACTTCATGGTAGATTTGGAAGATGACAACTTCCATATTGATGGATAAGATTCGTACTCAATCAGATATCACATACAAGAAGGAAAAGGATAGTAAAGATATTTGTAAGATGGTTTCCTTACATGGTCACTCATTGAGAAGACCATGATATGAAGAAAAGTGGTGAAAGGCCATATCTAAACATGGATTGATTCAAAGGGAGGATTTTTAGACACTCTAATTTGGAAATCTACCCTTTGACACTACTAATCTTGCCATTATAAAATTTCATCTAGAAAAATTCATGCTCCTCACTTTAGCTTAGTACACCCTAAAAATACTCCATTCATTTTCTTATCTTTCCAAGACTCTTTGTTGTCATTATTTGAAGTTAAACTACACAAAAAAAAATATAAAAAATCCATGATTGTGCCCAAAAATTTATGGGTGACTGGCTTGATTAATCTTCCTCTTAGTCTTTGAAGTATCCTTCTCCTCTCTTGTTCAAAATAATAGGTTTTGTTTGGAATTGGAGAATGCCAATCCTGACCTCAGTGTACAGATTTAGAGTAACATGTGTTGAGCTAATGCTTTCGATTCCATAACATTATTATGAGAAAATATATGTCCTTGGTCATCATTTCATGAAATAAAAATCTTTAAAAGCATACATAAGTGAATAAATCTCATATCATTAGGTAATTTGGCACTTTAATACCTCACCTAAAATTAAGCACTAAAGGAATCTGAAGATCCCTAAACTGCAAAATAGCTTATACATATCCATTAGGGAAGAACCATTTATAAGTTTTAAGTATCCTCCTATGTCAAAGATTATCTATATTCATTTTAAAAGAAACAAAATTGACCCGTCGCAAATATCTGACAAAGTGTGAAATTCAAGAAAAGCATTATCAAATCACGCTTTCCAAGTCTAATTGCACTAGGCTAGATCTCACATGTGAGGATAATGATGTGTGGTTTGATCCATCTATGGAGTAGTGGTGATGTTAGTGGTGTGTAGGGGTTCCAAAAAATCCACTCATAATTGTTTTGTAGGAAAATATTCTTGCACTAAAAGGGGTCAAGGGATTGATAAGAGTGTATGAATTGATTCTTAAGCTGAGTGAAGAAGATTGACACAATAAAATAAAAATTTCTAGGAAATTTAAACAATTAGGAATCAAAAACCCATATTCTAAGTAGGTATAAGACCGTATAGAAAGTTCAAGTCCATAAGGACTCTTTTATCCGAGTTGTATGATTATGACCAGAATATGTTTCAGGACACAATTTAATCAACAAAGCACTGTCAATTCCACATATATTTATTTTTGTACTTAGACCATCTTGACTCTCTCAAATCCAATAAAAATGAGCTAAATGTAATATTTCGCTCCTTTTTTGGAACTTGTTATATCGATGGACAATTTTCAAAAGTGTTATTTTGATATGTGTAAGAAAATTAAATCAAAACAAACACATGTAACAATATTTCATATTTTTAATGTATGTTTTATTAAAAAAATCTAAAACTTAGAAAATGAATTAAATATTCACTTCTTAAAATTTTTATTCATTCAAGATGAACCTAACATTTTATGATCAAGCATCAATCCAAAAACCTAGTATCCATAGGGTTTACTATTCGAAGCATAGGTTGTTTTTTCTTTTATTGTTATAACCACTTTTTCAGTTTCTATATTACTTCTTTGTATGCCATATAAGTCTAGTGTTCATCATTCTAATAATTTCATTTAGCATTTTTATGTTTCACCTCCTACTCACAAGTTTTTTATTGTTATGACTTCTTCTATTCCTACTTCTTGTTTTCTTCTTGATCTGCCTACACATGAGGTTCCTTTACATGACATTGAGACCCATAGTGAACACTCATATGATTATGAAAATAACGAGGACAAAAATGTTGATAAATAAAGTAGGCCTATTATCTCATTTTCCTTCTCAACTCTGTGTAAATGATCATCATATTGATCCTATTATCAAGATTCTAATTTATGCTAAGATTTCTCATGATCAACAGACTAATGACATAGATTTTATAGGTAGATCACAACCCTCGTCAATTTTACCCAAATATGTTGTATCTAACTCCTTGTGAGCACCTAACCCTTGGAATATTCCTATCCAAAATAAATTTATTCCTATTCCTTCATCAACTATTGGTACTACATCTCTTCTCCATCATTATAATGGATTGCATGCATATTCATCTATCACACGTGATCTTGAGTCCATTTTTCATTCTTTCTGGGTATAAATATTACAATTACAAAAGGTGTTTCTCATAATTCTAAACCGACAAACTCTTCTAAATTATTATGTAATCCACTTTCACCTAAAGTTGTCTCACATTCTTTACCTATATATTTTTTATAGCTAAGATTCCTATTTATGATCGCAATGATGATCCCCAAGATCATTTTAGATCATTCCATATATTTCTTTCTTTGAATATGAATTGTATGATATATTTCTTACTAAGATATTCCATATGAGTCTTATGGAATTTGATTTGCAATGGTTTTATGATCTCCTTGCACATTTTATGCACTCTTCTAATACATTGGAAAATACATTTTTGGAACAAAATTTAATAAAAATTGGTGATAAGATATCTTATTCACAAATTTACAATCTCAAATAAGGATCTGATGAGCATATCAATGATTGTGTCTTACATTATCAAACAATGCTTACAAACATGAAAAATATCTTAGCTGAAAATGAGTCTCAAGATATATTTTTTTCAAATTCATATTACTCCCTTAAAAGAATCTATCATGTTTTATAAGTACATCAATATTTCAACAATCCATGTCATGTATTGAAATATCATGCAAAGATAAGATAATGCACATCAACAAGATAATGTATATTTCTATCACCTTTAATCCTTCCAATTCTATGTTTTAAAGAAAATATAATTTCAAAGAAAAATATAATGACCCTAAGGATACTTCTACAGAAATTATCAATGTTGTTTATCATTCTACAACGCTAGAATTATAACCTACTTAATGATAATTTACTTGATTACCTTTTCCTCAATACATAGTTCTTATGAAATTAATCAAGAAAAATATTATGTCTCTCCCTTCAATATTTGAGGTTAATATGAGAATTCCTCAAAATATATTTGATGTTAACACTTATTGTAACTATTATAGATGTATTGATCAATGTACAAATATGTTTTATAAGCTACAATACATGATTTATGATATTATTAACTATAATGAAATTAAATGGGATGAGCCAACTGAATTTTCTAAGCTTTCTAATAACAATGTTAAGTTGAAAATTTTTAGTTATCAAACTTCTTAAACATAAGAATGACACATCTTCTTCGGAATTTCATAATAATCGTTGTGCGATGCCACTGTTTTCTTCTTATGATCATCGAACCAATAATAGAGACCAATTTTTTTTCTTATAGGGGAGGGCGAGAGCGGGAGGTAAAATTGAGGATAGATTGAATTTGAGGGGAGGGATACGGCAAGGATGGGAAGTAATAAAATTTGTAAAGATCCTCCGAACATTTGATAAATGTTTTCATCCAAAGTCTAGTCTAAATGATGTATCGTCCTCAATGCACTAGAGTTTGACCAATTGGGTGAAAATATTTTGATATTTTAATGCATCTTTAAACTGAATGGGACCTTGCAGACCCTCATGCCTCCTTCGAATTCATTTTCCTAACTTTCCACAACTCTTTTTTGTCATTATTTGAAGTTAAACTGCACAAAAAATTATAGAAACATCCGTGATTATTACCAAAAAGTAAAAGTATCATTCTCCTCTCTTGTTCAAAATAATCGCTTTTATTTGGAATTGGAGAATGTCAATCTTGACCTTAGTGTACAATTTTGGACCAACATGTGTTGAGATAATTCTTTTGATTCCGTCATACTATCAAGAGAAAATATATGTCCTTGGTCATCATTTCATGAAATAAAAATCTTTGGAAGCATATATAAGTGAATAAATCTTATCTCATTTGGTAACTTGGCACTTTAAGAAATCACATTAAATTAAGCACTAAAGGCATCCAAAAATCCCTAAAATGCAAAATAGGTTATGCATATTCATTAGGGAAGAACCGTCTACAATTTTGAAGTATACTTATATGTCTAAGATTATATATATTCATTTTAAAAGAAATAAAATTGACCCATCACAAATATATGACAAAGTGTAAAATTTAAGCAAAGCATTATAAAATCACGATTGCCAAGTATAATTGCACTAGGGAAAATATCACATGTTAGGATAATGATGTGTTGTTTGGTCCATGTATAAAGTAGTGGTGATGCTAATGGTTCATAGGGGTTCCCAAAATCCACTCATAATTTTTTTTTATAAAAATATTCTTGCACAAAAAGGGCTCAAGGGATTTAAAAGAGTGTATGAAGTGATTCTTAAGCTGAGTGAAAAAGAATGAGACATAAAAACAAACATTTCTAGGAAAGTGAATCAATTAGGAATAAATAACCCATATTCTAAGTAGGTCCAAGACCGTATAGAACAGTAAAGTCCATATGGACTCTTTTGTACGAATTGTATGATTATGACCAGAATCAGTTTCAGGTCACAATTTCATCAATAAAGAACTTTCAATTCCACATATATGTTTCTTTACTTAGACCATATTGAATCTCCTAGATCCAATAAAAATGAGCTAACTTTAATATTTCCCTTCTTTTTGGAAGTTGTTATATCGATGGTAAATTTTCAATAGTGTTATTTTGATATGTGTAAGAAGCTAATTAAATCAAAATAAACACATGTAACAATATTTAATACTTTTGATGTATGTTTAATTCAAAACATCTAAAACCTATAAAATTAATGAAATATTCACTTCTTAAAAATTTAATTCATTTGGTGAACTTGACATTTTATAATCAAGCATCAACCCAAAAATGTAGTATCCCTGAGGTTTACTATTAGAAACGTAGGATGCTTTTTCTTTTATTGTTATAATCACTTTTTAGTTTCTATATTATTCCCTTGTATGCCATATCAGTGTAGTGTTCATCTTTATAATAATTTTATTGAACATTTTTATATTTCACCTCCTACTAGCAAGTTTTGTAGTGTTATGGATTCTTCTATTCCTACTTCTAGTTTTCTTCTTGATCTGCATACACATGAGGTTCCCTTACATGACATTGAGACCCATAGTGAACACTCATATGATTATGAAAATAATGAGTATAACAATGTTAATAAAAAAAATTAGTCCTATTATCTCATTTTCCTTCGCAACTCTAATGATCATCATATTGATCCTATTACCAAGATTCTAATTTTGGCCAAGATTTCTCATGATCGACAATCTAATGACATAGATTTTATAGGTAGATCAAAACCCTCATCAATTTTACGCAAATCTATTGTATTTACCTCCTTGTGATCACCTAACCCTTGGAACATTCCTATACAAAATAAATTTATGCCCATTCCTTCATCCACTATTGGTACTAAATCTCTTATCTATTAGTATAATGGCTTGCATAAATATTCATCTATCACACATGATATTGAGTCCATTTTTCACTCTTTTTAGGTATAAATATTAGAATTACAAAAATGTGTTTCTCATAATTCTAATCCTGCAGACTCTTCTAAATTATTAAGTAATCCACTTTCACCTGATGTTGTCTCATATTCTTTTCCTATCAATTTATTACACCTAATATTCCTATTTATGATCACAACGATGATCCCCAAGATCATCTTAGATCATTCCATACATTTCTTTTTTTAATATGAATTGAATGATATATTTCTTACTAAGATATTCAATATGATTCTTATTGAATTTGATTTGCAATGGTTTTATTATCTCCTCACACATTTTATGCACTCTTCTAATACATTGGAGATTATTTTTGGAAGAAACTTCAATCGACATTGGTGATATGATATCTTATGCACAAATTTTTTAATCTCAAATAAGGATTTGATGAGTATATCAATGATTGTGTCTTACACTGTCGAACAATGCTTACAAATATGAAAAATGTCTTAGCTTAAAATGAGTCTCAAGAACTTTTTTTCAAAGTTATATTCCACCATTAAAAGAATCCATCGTGTTTTATAAGTATCAATCTTTCAACAATCCATGACATATATTGAAATATCACGTGAAGCTAATATAATGCACATGAACAAGATAATGTATGTTTCTATCACCTTTAATCCATCCAATTGTATGATCGAAAGAAAATATAATTTCAAAGGAAAATATATGACCCTAAGGATACTTCTACAAACATTATCAATGTTGTTTATCATTCTACAATGCTACAATTACAACCTACTTAATGATAATGTACATGATTAACTTTTCCTAGGTATATAGTCATTATGAAATTAATCAAGTAAAATATCATGTCTCTCCCTCCACTATTTGAGGTTAATATGAAAATTCCTCAAAATATCTTTAATGCTAACACTTATTGTAATAATTATAGATGTATTGATCAATCTAAAAATATGTTTCATAAGATACAATACATTATTCATGATATTATTAACTCTAATGAAATTAAATGGGATGAGCCCATTTAATATTCTAATCCTTCTAGTCACAATGCTAAGTTGAAAATAATCAATTATCAACAAGTCCTAAACATAATAATGACACATCTGCTTCTGAATTTCATAATAATCATTGTGCAGTGCCACCATTTCCTTGTTATGATAATCCACTTGATGCTATGATAGGCGCTACTACTCACACATCATCTTCTACAATGGTCATGTATTTTGATGATTATGATATAGTTGAATCAGTTACCTTTCAAACACTATCTATTCTAGTGTCCTTTCATCAAACTATTAATCAAGGTGTCTTAGTTATTCCACATAGAAAGTATAATGTTTATGCATTTCCATTGCTTCAGTGTCAATTAATTCCTTTTGACAGTATTGCACTTGATACTAATCCACACTTTCGGCACATTACACTAGCAAGCACAGTAGTATTTATTACTACTCAAACTTCATTCTTGGTTTCTAAATGTGGATATTGGAGTATTACAACTAGGTCTCCATTGGCTGCATGCTCTTAGGGTTGTTCTATATATCGTTCACTAGTTTATTATATTTATTCATCAGTAGTAGGTATTCACTATTTGTGGTATTCATTTTAGGTATTTCTCTCCTAGCTTGCCTAGTTCTTCTACAGTTTATATCCCTTCTCTTAGTGCATATAAAAATATGTCCTATGTCTCACACACTAATTCAAGTAGCGCTAACCCTAATCGATCTAATGATAGGAATTTTATTGCACATGTGGATTCACATAGTTCAAGGTACCTTAATAGCCTATATTGACACATGTTACGTCACACATTCTTATGCCATTTAGGTCTCCTACTAAGCCTTCTTTCGTACACATTGTCTCTATTGGTTCACACTATCAAAAAATTTCCACAGATATTCTATATTTAAGGACCAATTAAAAGTTTATCATAGGTATTTTAGGAGTTATCATTCTTCTAGTCCACCCCGCATGTTAAACATATCACATTCTACTCAATTCTCTACTATACATTATTCTCCTCGCAGGCATTTTTCAGCACATATCAACACAATGGTTTCTCTTTAACTTAAGTAAATTTATATGACACAATTAATTATTAAAAATACATCATCTAAAATGGTTCCACAAGGAGTTAGAAGTCAACAAGGCCCTCACAAGGTTTCTCAAGCTAAACTTATAACTGAGTTTAAACTAGCCAAAACGGTGAAGGTGCTTACAAAATTGACCCCGAAAATGATTGCTTTAAGTTAAAAAAAAATGTTGATTATTCCTACTTACTCCCCCATATACATATAATTCATCGCATTTGATGGAGTACATTATGATGAAAAAGGATCGAGTTACCGTGGCAAATCAAGGGATATTTATCCAAATCGCACAAATTTTTTTTATCATATAGTGATTAGTGGGCCACAAATCCCACTTGGAAAGCTACTATCTAAATACATTTTCATTGAACTAAGGTTTGGTAACAATTATCCTATTTGAAATCTAGAGGTAGATGGAAGTGTTTTTCAATTTTGATCAAACTAAGCACCACCATAAGATATAACCAATCACATTTAATTAAAACAAGCACTTCACCATCAGTAACTGATATGTTAAATGGATTTGTAACTCAACTCAAAATGTCATCATATGAATTCAAACAAATTGGTTAAGGTTCTCCATGGTGTCCTACATTAGCAAGGGCCATGTTAGAAGTTTTAGTTTTGCAGTACATTTGGGTGTGGCAGTCATGCGTGTGACTTTCGAGGTTGAATTTATAATTTTTTCACAATTACACTCGAGGAAAGGTTTTATCATATGTTGGGGTTACATTTCCTATTATTAAACCTTTAATTTCAAAATGAAGGAAATGATGAAATTGAAAATTTAGTGTAGAAGGAATGGGAAAACCATAACTATTTTGCGTAAAAATCATGATCACGACATTCGATGATACTCCGTCACCTTCAGGCATTGTGTAAAACAATTCATGGCCTGGCTGGGAAATAAGCCAAATGTATTGCTTTAGATATTTTCAAGTATCTTCATCAAACAAAAATTGAATAAATCCTGCAATCACTGATGTCCTGGAAGCTGCTTCACTCTCAAGCATTTTTCCAAACAGTTCATACACCCTGCGCATGCTAACATTTTCTTTATTATTATAATATGATTTTCCTTTCAACACTCCAAAAATATGGGAGGTTGTTAGAAAAGTTTGTAATAACGGAACCTAAAAAATTACATTTCCTAATAGTTTCTATTCCTTTTAAATGAACCCCTCTAATCCATATCCAAAAATCAATTCATTCCATGAGCCTACATTTGATTGAGGCATTCTGATAAATAGTTGGTGTGCCATGTGAGGCCAAATTTTGTCAATACATTTAGCCAAACATTCCAAGGTACTTATTTCACTTGCAACTTCTAAATATGACAAAAATCCTCTATCCTTAATGCACTAATGGATGCTCATAACCTATTTCAAAGCCAACCATTTTGGCCTGGCTTGGGAGGATGCTGAAAAAGGTTGTGGGGTTAGGATTACACCTATCAATTGCTTTTAATCAAAAATATTCTAAAGTTGTTTCAACAAAACCTTTTTATGCATACACTGTAATCATGATGTCCCATGAAACCATAGCTTTGTGCAACATTTTGTTAATCTATTTTTGTTCCTTTATGAGAGTCCACATTTTCATATGTCTATTATAGTATTTACAGCCACAATGTCTGACAAAAATATTTTCTGTCAAATATTGCTTGATGAATATCCATGCCCTATTCTAAGGCCGATTCAACACTTATTCTATGTGTTTCCTACAACCATGATGTTCCATGGGCTCACATTACTTTTTGACATCTAAGAAAGGTTGGAGACGTATTGGGAAGAAGTAAACTCAATAACCATAAATTGTTTCAACGCTTTGAAAAAATATAATAGCTAAACAATGCAAATGTTACCTACAACGAAAAAATCTGATTTTAAAAATGCAAGTGTTGAGTAAAATAGTAGCAGAGGTGCTATCAAAGTAGAGTGTAGTATTTATGAAGGGTTGAGTGATAGTAATCTTGCTTCGTCCTTTTTTCTTGCTCCAAGTGTTGGCACGTGTGCCATTTTTTAGTACGTTTCGAATGAAAAAGGAGGTGAAATGCACAAATTTTCAAGCGAGGGAAATCTGGAGAAAGTTGTGAATGTCAGACCCTTATTTTCATTGGTTCCAATGTCAAAAATTGGTATATGCATAATAATTCCTTGGGAATTGTGGATATTTATTCCATAGGCCATTTTAAGTGGAAATTGTCTTCGATTCCCTTTCGAAATAGGGGGTATCAGAATATGTAATGGGTTGGAGGGATCCCAACATGGGCCGTTGTATCTATCAAATTTGAAAACAACAAATAAAGGTAATGTTGGTGGTTGCATTGATGCGTTGTAGACAATGTGGTGATTATTCATGTAGCACCATTTACAAGGCCAGTGTCAACCCATAAATTTGCATTAAGCATGATTTTTTGTTGTTTGCACAACATAACTTTGTGGTCCAACTAGTCATCATCAGGATTTCTTGGTCCAGCCCGCCTGTTAATTTAAGCAATGGATGGGGCGATCAGAATGTATAATGCCTTTAGCATCTGAAGGTTATGGGAGTCCATGAGGTCATTTTTTGCAAACAAATGAGGTGCGTCCTTAAAAATTTTGAGATCTTATTAATTTAGGTGTGTGTCTAAGAAAAGCATTAGGAGTTCCTAGTCCTAAATAAGAGGGGTTTAATCTTGCATGTTGAGCAGTAAATTATGGGATGAAACTTGTGCATTAGTTGTTCCTTGTTGCCGAAATATTGTTTGCAATGTAATGGAAGAATGAAATCCCTTCCAAAGGGTGGCTCTATAGGATTTACTTGCATAAAGAGGACTTTCCATAACCGGTGGTAATTTCTTGAGCTTGCCAAGGAGGATGACTAATTTGTTTCCAAATTCAGATGTTTTTGAGTGTGGGAAAGCCTCGCGTATCCTACTATCAATTTTTCCTAGCAATTTTTGGCCAATGAAACTCATTTCATAAATAATAACATATTCTTTATGTTTCAACGAATCTTGAAATGATGATAATGCTTGGCCTTCAAGGGGTTTTAATTCTTTGATTGGAATACTAAGGGCTGCATGGATTATGGGTGCAGATATGTTGAATGTTGAAACACCGGTAGAGGTGAGAAAAAGGAGAGGAGAAGGAGATGTGGTTGATGTTGTTGTAAATGAATTCCCAATTTTATTTATCAGAAATGATTTTCCTGGGTTGGTTATTACTTGAATTATTAATTTTAGTGGAGGTAGAAGGTTTTTGTTTGCTGACTGGTGCAGTATGGTATCAAGAGCTATTTATTTTTCTGAAGACAAAGGTAGTGTGGCAGATGGTGGTGTTGCCTTCATGCTGGTGTTATTTGTGTTTTCCTTTTCTCTCTCAATCAATGATGAACCATTTATCTACCAATCATGCATAACACCATGTATGTTCAAATTATTTTGTATGTCAAAATATCATTTCCCAAACGAAGATGTGCAAAGACCTGTCATTCTTGTAATGGTTTGTGTTAAATACTACATTCGACCTTAGAGTTAGAACTAACATATGTATCATGTCATCTGTCTGCGGTAGTGCGTAAAACAGGCCATGGTCTGTAGTAGTGTTTGAACATGTCCCAAGTTTTTTTGATGTCATGTGGTCTTGAACCAAATTCGGAGGTAATATTTTTGAAAGGATTGTATAAAAAGAAGAGTTGGGACATCCAAAAATCTCCGGTGGACCTAAAAAATTGCTTTAGTCGATCACTGTTTCCATTTATCACCTTTACGTTTCTTGTTGTAGCTCCAATTTCAAGCAACCTAAATAAGTGATAGGCATTCCATTGTTGCAGGGTGAACTCTATATGCATCCAAGAAATTGGTTGTTCCTTGTACATCGGCATCACTTTCAAAGACAAGTATCAAGATGTTTTTCCCAACATTTAATGATACAAATGAATGACTACACATAACAAGTGGTATTTTTTACAACATGTTGCATGTTTCTTGTGCGCTTATATCATGTTCAACAATGATTTCTGTGATAATTTTATAGATCGCAATGTGTGCTGGAGAATATGTGTCTGTATCTCTTGAAAATTTGGATAACATTTTGTGATAGGTTTCTAAACATTAGTCTATTTTCCAAGCATATTTTGCAATATACTTAAGAACTACATTGCGGGAAAGTACCAGTTAGAAATCAAAAATTTGTCTTCATATGGATATCATAGTTTGATTGTGGATGTTCAGTCCATCATTGTTTCTTGAAGGGATGTACTTAATTTTCCCATCACTTTCAATGAGCAGGGATGAAGTATGTTGTGTGGCCTAGGATGTGTTATACATGCACTACAACTGTGATTGCTTTCTACGTGGGCATATATACTCTAAAATTTTTGTGTAGAGATGAACACTATTAAGGATTTCTTCAAGGTCCATATGTGGGGAGAAGGATATAATTTGTCTTGTATCTAGCAAAAAAGTGTCATTCAGGAGTGACCTGGGAACAAAATCCAAGCGGTTACAAGCTGAACGAGGGTTCCAGGTAGGGATGAGCTTGTCAAAGTATTGTTATGTTGCCTCAATAACTGTTGTATCCTCCCAGTCCATTGCATCAACTTTAGGTGTGTTATTGAGCCACAATAAACCTTGGACGTGTGTTAAGCCTCTATGTTGCCATTCATACCTGTGAAATGAGGGAACACAAATATTAGCTATGTAGTCTAGAACAAACTTATTAAAAAGTAGATTTTATTACCTGTACCAAAAGTCTCCTACTCCAAGTTCCTTCTGAAATATTTCTTCACGAAATAGCCTGCGGAGTTCCAATGGGAACTATGCGTAAGAGGTAACATTTTGAGGATAAAAAAATAACATTTGTTGCTCAAGGAAAAGAATATTAGTTATATGGAAAGATATAGTACATTCCAATAGTATACAAGGATGCAAATACGTACATAAAAACAATGCACATAATTTTCCTTTTGTTTTTTAAAATTACTTTCAATCAACATAGGGAATAGTATGTCTGAATCAATAAACTTTATACAATTGAAATGGATTTTGAGTTCCAATGGGAACTACCGGTAAGAGGTAACAGTTTGAGGATTAAAAATAATTCAAACACACTCTCCCATACACTGATATAGACAATAGTTTTATACGAATAATTATCACATGCAATGATGAGAAATTGGAGGTCGTCTCATTTTATAAATACTTGGGCTTTGTATTTGACTCTAGTTATAACTAAAATTCTTGTGTGGAGAAGCAGGCAATAGGATGTCTAAATTTTTTTTATTACCATATGAATTCCATATTCAAAATTGTGGACCAATGCAATGAACAACATCCATCTCAAAATTGACAATTTCTTGCATCTGTTTGGGTTCAATAATACTATTGTGCATAATTATACCTATGTATCGTTCAAATCATCCAAAGGTATTTACAAAAAGCTCTGCAAATAAAATGAAGCAAGGTCATAAACTAACATGGTAAGACACTCTCAATCCATATATCTAGGCATGTGAATTTATATATATTATGTTTCATACTCAATAGTGATGTTCATATGGTGGTGATAGGATTAAGCAACAAGCTTATGGTCAAGTACATATGTTAAGTATAGTTGTAATGGTTTAGCTCTTCCTTGTTTCTATATGGTTTCTGAGGATCATTCTTATTATAATTTTATGAGGATATGCGTCATTTAATTTACAACTTTTTCTACTTATTAAAATATAGCTCAGGGGAGACATAACTGCCCGTTACACTGAATAAATCACAAAAATTCATAACATATGGCTATAATTGTCTTGAAAGAAGCCAATTCAAGAGAAATGTTGACTGATTATCCATAACAACTTAACTCCTGACTAACTTTAACTTGGACTATGACGAAATTTGAAAGGAAAAAGAAAACAAAGTTAATAATGCTAACTACTCGTTTAACAAGCATATTTAGCATCTTGGAATCTAGAGATTCTCAAAACAATGTGTTGCTAAAATGGAATCGAAGTTATTTTATTATAGACCATGACTTTGAAAATAAAATCAAGTATTAATTTCCAAAAATTGAGAACATACGTACAAGGTAAGTGTAGGAAACAGGTTAAATGGAAACCCCCAGATAGTCTCATTTTTATATAACAGATAAATCAAATCTAGGTGTGTAGCAGGTTCATGGGCTATTTTCTGTGATTATAAGGGATAATTTATAGGAGAAGATGACCATCAAACAAGTGGAAGGTAGAGCCATTTTAAGATGTATGAAAATAGCTCAATAACAAGGATGGAAATATCTTTTCATTGGCAGTCCCTTAGGACCAACTGTGTAAACCGATAGACCTAATATTTTGTCTTGTAAGCCAAAAATGGGAAGAAACTTTAAGGATTCGGTCTATGAAATTTTTTATTCCTACTAAACTACGACAACAAAACAAAGCCATAGTAGATGTAAGGAAAATCTTGTGAATTGGACTCCACCTTCTTTTATGATCAAGAGATCATGATAACAAGGTTGAAACAGGTAATCAGAATAAGATAGACATCTGTAAATCTCAAGTACTCCAAATTTGGTATTGCTTTATTATTATACATGGGAAAACCAAATTCTTTGCTAAAATATAATATGCAATTTGCGATGATAATTGAGCAGATAATTGTGTTGGAATTTCCTGGAAATAATATAAATTTATGCTTTACAATGAATGCAAAAACTAATCAATTAAAATAAAATCCAAAAGATAATCGAGAAAATAACTATGTTGGAATTTCCTTAAATTAACAATCATTGAATTAGAATCATAATATCAACAATTGTGGTATACATACATTTACGAATATATGTAGCAGGGTATGTGCAGGTAGAACACCGACTCTTCTGAATGTGAAAGCAATAAAAAGAACAATATCGGTTGGATTCATAAGGAAATAATAGTTGGAAGCTTTGAGTAACTAAAAACGAAGCAAGAAGATCAATAAAGTAGTTTTGAGGGTTAATGGTGCAGACCTAAAAAGAAAAACAACCAAAACATTACAGTAATGATAAATAGAAACCAAAACAACAACACTGAGTAGAACTGACATAAATAATTGCAAAACTTAACACCAAAAGAAAAAAACGTTACTTACCTTGGGATATTGGGTCATTGGTTACAACTATAATCTTCCTGTTAAACAATGAAATTATAGTGTTACAAGGACGAATATTTAAAGGAAAATATTGCATGCAAAAACCAAAAATTAAATCTTAAAAACAAAAAACCTGCCACACATGTAAAATTGGAAAAGTAAAATTGTTTAAAATAGCAAATCTACAAAAATAGCACAGAAAAGTTAAACCACTAACACACCTGTCAAAATTAACATAGTTCCGTGAATGTCTGCAAAACTCTTTCCCATAGGAGGAATGCTTTCAATGTAAATATTCAAAACTCAAAACTCAAAACAAATGAATACCGTATCATATAATTTATTAACACCTTGTAAAAGGCTTGGACACGTGGAAGATATGATTTTTTTTATTGAAAAGAAAATAATTAGCCTACATTAGTAGGCTACGTGCATAAAAACTTTTGAAAGAACGCATTTTAAACATCATTTTATCCGTTGTACATGGATTACAACTTATTTAATTAAAAAACACGACTTTTAAAATCCATAATACAAAATGTATGAGCTAGCGGTCATAGAAAGGGTGTGAGATGTAAACAAAAAGGTGAATATAGTCATTTATATTGAAGAGAATTGCAAAACAAACTTTGAGCATTAATGACTGTAAGGATAAAAGATAAGTTTAATTTTTGGTTTCCATATTCTTCAATTTTCATTAGTTATTTATGCGCAGAATGATATACAAAATGAGTTTCGTGTATCAGGTTTAGGAGGTACTGAAAAACTTAATTAATTTTTTTGATTGATGGTAAACAGGATTGAGGGGGACCTACCTAATAACAAGAAGCTTTACTAGAGAAAAATATTTAGCTATGAGGATCATATAGGGCTCATTTTTAAAAAGTGACAATTAAAACAAAACTAAATCAATACCGAAACAAAAACAAAAGTAAATAAATGACAACTTATCTCTGAAACTCCTAAAAATACAAAAATAACTTAACTAAAAATTCTTATATTTTATTTTTTATTTATTCAACAAAAATAATATAATTAATATTAGAATTAATTCAATATGATAGAATTTCTGCAACATAAATTGTTGTATTTTTTTTGTGCATAAACAAAGAATTTTTTAATAGTGTTTGGTGCTGAAATTAAATTATGTATAATTTAATTGTTTGCAGAATATGAACACTTCAATAATAACATAATAAATAACTTACAACAAACTAATTATAATATTTTGTGTAATTAAAATAATATATCATCACATTATGTTAATGAGGTTTTTTTCATTTTACAACGTAAACAAATTAATTTAAAACTAATTTGAACATGCAATAAAATTAAATTAAAAACTACATAGTTAAATACATAAAAAAATACAAAATAAAACAAATTTAAAATAACTACAAAATCTAGATTTATATGAATCTTATCCAGTTCTCCCAAATATTTTACAAACACTTTTGAAGCTAGAATAGCCTTTGTATTCCTACAATACCGAAAAACGTACACTTCCTTCATAGTAGCCAAAATATTCACATGAATTCTTTGCTTAATATGTTTTTTTTAGCACCTCTAAGGGTGTCAAATTAGGCATTGGATTACATTTTTTAATGACATTTCTACCTAAGTTCCAGAGGGAACATATGAATTAAACAATACAAAGTATGCAAAGAAAGTAAACCAATTATCTCCTTCAGCTAAGCAGATACAAGTAGGGAACATCCACGTCGTCAAAATCATCCAGGGCACGATCCTAGCATCAACCGTTTGATTCTTAGTGTCGGGTATCTGCAGGCCTTGCACTCAACAAGACTTGATCCCAACTGAACTCATTGAAAGCCATACACCAACAACAATAAACAAAGGACCCTTCTACTAGTTCAATTAAGACTAAACTACAACACCTGAACTTTATGAACACTTTTTCAATTTATTTTTAAAACATTTCCCATACGCTACACCACTCTATATTCTTGTTCATGTAATGTTTAACACAATATGGTTGATATATATTTACTTCTTGTTGACCTAATACATCTATAGCTCCTAATAATAAAATAATATTATTGACCGCAATTTGTGATTAGGATCAGTCAAATCTACATATTTCACCATACCATGTTCACGGATTGAGATGGTCAAGGTTTACATCATTCTTCACTGAAGTTCCAAATAGCTAATTGCTAATTGATTAGGGAATCTCTCCCGCTTTTTTGTTAGTTTTCGTATCCTCTCCAATACGAGAGAGACTACTAGATGTATACGAAGAAGAATTCTACAGGGAGTTAAAAGATCAAATCCATACTAGAGCTACACATCATCCTCATTCTTTCTTCTCGTTTTTTATTTACCCTCTTTTAAGTACAACCCAAAAGCATTCTTTTTTTTAATTGAGTAAATATGAAATTAAGCAATTTTGCCTATTCTAATAGAAGTTCTCGATATTTTTTACTAAAATTTTGCTACCTCAATTTATATTCATTATCATTAGTTTGAGATCTAGATTTTCTGTACTATTTTTGTTGAGAGTTAGCAAAAAATAAATAATAAAAATCAATTTAATCGCTGCAATATGTTATATAGGTTAATGAACATAATAAGTGATGAGGTTGAACCATAAAAAATACTATAAAGGTAAAAGCTATAATCTTCCTTATTAACCAATTTGAATTATAGAAGAGGCCCTCTTATTCGAAGTGCAATAAACTTTAATTAAACTTGACTTCTAATCTAAACATGAATAAAATTAAATTTTCCAATAACATTTACTATTTATAGCAATAGTTATTTTTATTAAGTTTTTAATTTTAGATTTCTAGATCCTACAAACTTGCATACATTATATATGCAACTAAAATAATTCATTTATTGAGTTTCAACTCATTTTGACTCACATTTCAAAATATATAATATTATGAAATTTAATAAAAAAACTAAATAAAACTTTAAACCTAATTTTTTGTCCCTACATGGATGATATCATCTTCCAAAAACCGTCTAAACATGTTGTAAGTGACTAGCAATTCTTATCAAAATGTATCTATCACTCCCAACGTTGATTTTAAATTTTAAAAAAGAGCCATTTCGATTGTAGGATCATAAGTCATGGCCTTGACAAGGTAGGCCACCAAATCTACATCATTCTCCTTTTGTTGAAAAGAACCTTTCTCCTACGAGTTCCTATGATTAAATTTCTATAGATTGTGTATATCAAGTTTCTTCAACTCCCATTCTAAAATCGATGTATTGTCTTCCTACTGCAAATCATCCCATTTTAAACTACCTTTCCTTGTGTTGATTGTTTTTTTTCAAGAATGTACACAACCTTCTATCTTTTCTTCCTTGGAATCTATTCCTTACAATCCAATCCTTCATTATATTCCATTACAATCTCCTCCCCATAAAATGCATAAAAATTTGAAACATTTAATACTAGAAAAATATAAAAATTATGTAGTAGACTTACCTCATATGCATTATCATTTATTTTCTTCAGAATCATATAAGGGCCAACATTCTTGTACTTAAACTTATTTTATGTACCTTTGGGAAATGCCTCCTTCCTCAAATATAACATCACGAAATTTACTTCTTTGAATAGCTTCCGTCTTCTAGTTAAATTTTCCGCCATTGTATATTTTTCTTCACACTCTTGTAATTAATTCCTTGTCAGTTCTTGTAATTGTTGACTATAATTTGCAAAATATTTTTCATCATCACCCATTCTTTCTAAAATAGGTGGATGTATCAATTTAAGAAAAAAATATTATTTGAATTAGCCCATAACTAATTTTAAATTGTAACATACTTTTTGTTTATTCACTAAACTATTGTACATAAATTCTACTTTTGGTAAGGCCAAGTCCTAGTATTTGGGCATCTCACCATCAATATACCTCAACAAATTCCCAAATTTCATATTGACAAATTCGATTTTCCCATCCATTTGAGGAATATATGCACTACTAAAATCAAATTTAGTGCCTAAATGTTCTCGAGAAGTGGCTTAAAAATTTGGTGTCTCTATTTTAAGTGATATACTTTAGAATACAGTGCAACCTAAAAAATTCCTTAAAAAAAATCGCTCTCCATGTAGCATCATTTATCTTTTTTCATGCAATAATTTGCACCATCTTAGAAAATATATCCTCAAAAACAAATATTGATTCATTACCTCTTTTTTGTTGGGTAGCCCAAATACAAAATCCATGCTCAATTTTTTCAATGGTCATGTTGGAATTGTTAATGACATGTATACTTTAGTGTTTTGCATATGTCCCATAGAAAATTTGCATATCCTGCATTTTAGAACATTATTTAGCAAACCACTTTCTCTAGTAGGAAAGTTTTAGATTTATTCTAAAGTGTTAACTACTACTCATATTTGTTATTCTTCTTGTGGGCTCCTTCTGATGGTGCCTATGCCAACCTATAGAAACATCAAAGGTATTTTCTATGGGCTAATTATGAGGGTTAGAAGGGGTTTCAAGGGGTTACCTAGGAATATTTTTGCAGACACAGAGATTCTTGTGGCCTAGGGATAATTGACATTAAACTTCAGTTTAAATCTCTTCGTGTCAAATGGTTGATCTAAAGTTTGGAAGGTAATGAATCTCAGAATATTCTACTCTGAAATTCCATTTGTCAAGGTTTTCCTTTGGGTAAACAAACTTTGAAAGGTCTCAACTTCCAATCCCTTCTTCTCTACCATGTTTCTATTAAAATTAGGGGCACTTTAATTTCTCAAATTATTTGAAAATATTAGGATTCACTTAAATCACACCTAATTCGGAAGGGGGTGGACTTAGATTTGGTTTGTCTATTAACTCTTACTCTCTCTTTAGGTAATCTATTATTGCTTTCCATGATGCCCCTCTTTCTCTGAATCCATGGGTTAAATCCATTTGGATTTTGAAAAAGGTATCAAAGTGGTGGGTGATTTATTTTGCAAAAACTCCAAATCTCGGCTCTCAAGGAGTGCCTTTGTTATTAAATTTAATGTTTAACATCAAGATGTTGAAATAACTATGAAGACAATTACTTCCATACTTTTTGAATTTCTTCACAAAATTGACGTCACTTATGGCATTCCGTGGTGGAATGATTGAAATTATCCTTCTCCTACTTTACTCTGCCATTACAAACCCTAATTGGGTTATGTTTTTCTCACCCGATAGTTAGTTCCCATCGACTCACTTAATCACCGTTGGAAAATTTCAACCATGGATTATTTTTTGAAACACCAGTTCTAAAGAGTTTGGATGTTTCTTATGAAGCCCATAAAATCTCACTTTTTGATTTACATGTAATAGCAATGGATCCCCACAAGGGATTGACTTATGCATATGGGTCTTAACCCCACCTTCTTGGTCTACTGCCAATAAGACCATATTTTTTTGTTTTTTCCTCATATTCAATCTATATAGAGATGGATTTATTTCCTTTTTTTACCCTTCTCTCTAGATTTATTTACTTGAAGTTTTTGGAAACATGAGACTATAGAAATGTTGAATTACATTATTCATAAAAAATATGACTCTAAATATAAGGAGGGACGAAATAGTGGTTGAGTGACCGCATAGGTCTATATAACCACTTAGAAAGGTCCACATAACCACCTATAATGTAATATGTAGTAGTTAATGCTAGAATTCCCCTTTTGTTACTTATTGTTTTACAAATGTAACCCTGAATCATGGTCATCTTCTTTGGATTCATCATCTTTATGAGTTGTGACGTGTCCTTTAAACTCCCTATGGTGAGAACATCATCTGGATTTCTTTGAACCTCTTCAAAATATGTTCTTTCATTTGTAAAAAAATGTAGATGAAGAGATGAGCTTGCAATTCTTGTGTAGTCTAATAAAAATGTTCATGTGGGTGTTTGATCTCATGTTTTTCATCTACGTCATAGCCTTCTATAAGATTTGTATGAATATTTTTGTATGTACGTGGAATAAGAACCTTTCAATATCTCCTCAAATTACAAGTTTTGGAGACTTTTAAGAAATAAAAAGAGATATTGGTGCTCCCATGGGATTGAATTTGGTTCTCTAAAATGATATGCACGTCTCTATAGTTGCTTACAATGTTGGTAACATCTCCAAGAACAATTTTCATGCTCTTAGACTATTACATGGTATCATAAACTTGTTATTCATGTTATTATTTTATAGCTTTAGAGTATACTTGATGAAAATTCTTGGTATTTGAACTCATGTTGTTTCAATTGATCTAAATAATTATATATTGAAATTACATAATCTGTAATAGCTTTTACAAAGGAATACAATCATTTTGCAGGAAACAAATTTTTATATTTGCACACATTTATTACGTTTGACATCTGTCAACATGGAAGATTACGTACGGGTTTGAAATCGAGCTTACTGTCATCTGAGTACGCACTTCAATATTCAGTCATGGCTCTTATCTGCACATATTTAATGCCACATCAACAAAGAGCCAAAATATACAGAGATAATAGAGGTAGCTAGTTAAATCTTGACATCAGGCCAATTTGGGAACTGAAACTTGCTAGATTCCACTATGTTGGTCGCTGGTCATTACGAGGTCTCATTTCCTCCACTTTATACTCTCATGTAAAACAATATTGGTCCATGTTTGTCTCCAATCTACAAGTTCTACATAATCGGTCAATTTCATTCCTCTAGATCTCTTGTTAAAGTCCATCCTATCAAAGGATTCTCACATGTTTCTGTTGACAATATTTTAGTTTTCCACCTTTCCTTTTTTCGATACCCTTATTGTTGTTGCCTTAGTGAAAAGTATACACACTCCACGTAGGTCAATGAAAAATTCACAAGGCTTGGAAAAGTTTTACTCCAGATCCCTACAAGTTTGTTCCATGCTTTTTTTGAAGTACCCATGATCCTGTGTTGTTTGGCAAGGGAAAAACCTTCATGTTAAAAACCAATGTAAAATAAAAAATAAAGAAACACATAAACAAATTAGAATAATTAAATAATAATTAAATTTACATGAGAGGGAGGAAACTGCGTCGGAGGAAGAGTGCTTGAGGTAGGTGGCGATTTCATTTTGAATGGATTAATGATAGTGGTTGGGAGCAGTAGGCATGGAGCATGGTTAGAGAATCCAAAGGAAATGTGTTTGGTAGGTAGTTTGGCATGTAGGAGACGTCTTGGCAGGATATGGACACCCTTTCTGACCTGTTATTTTCATTACATAATAATACAAGCACTTTATTTTCAGATCCAGATACATTAACCATGCTGAAACCCATGCCAATGTTGCAAGTTTAGCAGAAATTAGATGGTTGTAATGTTTGACCAAATGAAATAATGAGAAAACTTCTCATGGAATGTAATATGGAACTATACAAAAGGCATGGGTTTCATCATGGGATAGTCACATTGTTTATCTTATGCAAAAAACAAGTCTCCAACCTGATAAGTTTACATTTTCTTATGTACTCCTGGCCTATTCCAAAATGTGAGCTCTGGAACAGTGTATGGATGTCCATCAAAGCATAAAAGATAGAGGAATTTTGTTAGATGGTGTAGTTACAAATGCTTTGGTAGACATGTATGTATAATGTGGAAGCATAGACATGCACATGAATTTTTTGACAAAATGTCTTAAATAAAAATATAGTTTTGGTGGAAAAAATTGACTGCAGGATATACACAAAATGGGTTTGTTGAAAAGGCTTAGAAACTTTCAAGCAAATGCAATTGTAGGTGTAAAGACAAATTTTGAAAACCTTAGTAAGCATCCTCTCATCCAATGTGAGAAGCTTGAAACATGACAGGGATGTCTAATAAAAGGAATTTACAACTATAAAATCTATCTCCATAACCTCTCTCAGCACCTCCTCTAGTTAGGTGCATTGCAAATGTTGTGAGTTTGAGACTAGGAGTGGATGGTGTTGCCATTTTTTACTAATTTTTTTTTCTCACCGTTGAATTTGGGAAGCATGTTCTCATTTTGTGAGTTTTTTTGACAAAACGCATAAAAAATGGGATGTATTCCCATGGGAAGCAATGAGTGCAGGATATGTACAAAATGAGTTCATTAAAAAGGCATACATGAAACAAACCTTGTAAATATTCATGGAGGAATAATAGATCAGATAGATAAAGATGTTATTTGTAAAGATAAACTTGACAGGGATGACCTCCACCTTAGAAGGAAAGAGGAAGACTCTTGTGCAAGGGATGTATTTGTTGATACTAAATTTTTTTTTAAACAAATGGATGACACATGGAGATGGAGGGAAAGAGAAGATGAGAAATGGAGGAAAGTAGTGTATAAGGTGTATTACATGCCAGATAGGGGGATAAGAAATATTTTCTTTCACATAAGAGAAATCCTGGAGAGGATAAATATTATAGAAATGAGAGTAATACCAAGAAGATAGAAGATTCATGAATATTGATAGGGATAAATTATATGAAAATATGAGGAATGCAAAACATGATAAGGGTAAAGATTGTATTGACAAGGATAACTGAAAAAAATTTCATGAAAGGGATGACATGTGTTCTAAGGAGGATCACTTGATGTACAAACAAATAAGTCTAAGACATGAATGTCTAGTAGAATGCTGAAAGAGAGTGAGAGTCTTGTGGAATGCGAGTGAACCTGCTTGGAGAACTTCGTACATTACAAACGCTAATATTTTCTATGCCTAGTCTCCCTTGCCTTGATCTTTTATAATTTTCATATAATTTGGTTATTCATTTACAAACTTAAAAAAATATGAAACCATTCGATATTATAATTAGGCTAATAACACAAAACAATAGAACTCCACCTTATTATTTACCTTAGCGACTTACAATTTGACCATCATCTATGTTGCTATTGTAACCTTATATGTTGATATCTAAGGTATCAAAATTAGATGATCATGTCTATTGGTCTTGCTGAGTGTTAGATAAGTCGTCAATAAAATAACCTTTTTTTCTACCTTGTAAAGTTACAAAAATTTAAATATTCAAACACTTGAAAAAGAATTTTTGTACCGGGGAAAAGAGAAGTGAAGTTTCATATTTGTTCCTTGTTATGTGGGGAGTCCAGTTAAGCCTTAGATCAACCTAATAAACCATTGGACTCTCTTAGAAACTCTTCTAGGAGCCCTATTAAACCCCATTTTGCACTTTTGTGAAGTTGTTAAAACTGATAAAGTTGAGTTCCATATTGGCATGCCGTTTGGACCCTGAGCAATGTTTTACTTTCCCACCTTCACAAAAATGTAGCATTATTACTAGAAAATTACCTAGAGCCTTTGGTTTGGGAAAAAATAATTCCTAGCTAGTTTGGCAAGGGGGCTTAGTAAGCCTCCGATTGCAGATTGACTAGCTCAAATTAGACCAATTAGGACCGATGTCTCTGGAAAACCCATTGCCATTTGTAACCCTTCACCAGTTGTCAGTTCCGTCAACTCTAAAAAATTATCCATATATAGGATGCATGTAGGAATCTTCCCATGGGGAGTCCATTCATCAAGAATCAGTCTTTTTGGATGGGGTTTCTTAGCCATCGAGCTGAAATTGGTTGATGTTGCAACTAGCCCTATTATTGTCAATGGCGCTAGAAAACTTGTCACCAATTTAAAACTATTCGCCAGTTCTGAATTTCCTCAATTCCTGGGAATTTTGGGTAACACGTAGAAATTTACCTGTTGTGTATTTTCTAATCAGAATGTAGTTTTCGAATGTGGTTTCTTAGCCTCCAAGCCAAGATGAGATGTTTTTGAAACTAGAAGAAAAATGTAAACTAAGGTCACATGACCCTAGAAAAGATGTATAAGTAACTGTTGATGCATAATTATAGCACCTGTGATTGCTTTCAACTTGATAGATTGAAACTGTCAGTGTGATTGCATAACATGGAGCTTTTCCCAAACTGTGGGACTTCACAATTAGGATAGCTCTCTGGATGAAGGTCGACTTTCTGTCCTATCCTAGTGTCAACTTCTCCAAAGTGTAGAGAGTTGTAAGTCTAACCCTAATGTAATATTTCCAAGGAGACAAAGATAGATAAAATGCATGGAAATAAAACCTACTCTAAGGGAAGGTGATGCACCAAGAAATCTGTTAAACAACATGCATAATAAACACAACACTAACAGAACCTTGTAATGAAAAAAAAACCATACACAATAACCTTGCATGCAATGAAAGATCAGAAATTTTCAATATAGCACAGAAGAGGGTTTGAAGCATCCACAAATATGATTTTATTGCTATCAAAGTTGATACAATACATCACATTTAGGGCCAAAGGCACAAATTTTGCATTGCAATGTTCAATAATGAGGTTTGAAATCTCCACAAATCTCTTACAGACAAGAAAAAAGTGAGGGGCATATACAAGTTTTCCTCTCTTAGAAATGAGCCCCTCCTTACAATATATAGGAAGAATGAGAGAAGGGAGAGAGAATAATTTGAAAACCTGCTTCAACCACCCAAAAATGCATTAAAATCATATTGCAACAATGATGGGTGTCATTGCAAAACCCATACCTCCATGTAATTTTCCTTGTTGGAGAAGAAAGGAAACCCATACCTCATCATTTTGGTAGGTGAGAAATCTTGAAACACCCTCTAAAATGGTGGATTGTATTTTATTCATATTAAAATACTTAGCTTTACTTGTAGTTTTATAGAGGACACTAAAAGATTTCCATAAAGCTTGAGGATGAGGATGCCATATTGTAATAAATATGAGTGGATGGCTCTATTTTTCCGGCCTCTGAAGTTGCATGGTAATCTCTAAAATCTAAAATTTCAGATTTTTATGATTTGGAACTTCGGACATTTTGATTTCGGAGTTCGGGTTACTGATCATCTTCCTGAATTCATGAAACCTCTAAAACTCTGAAACCCCAAAGTTTGAAATTCAGACTTTCAGGTTTCAGAATTTTAGTTTGGATTTTCGCACATTGAGGGTTCAATGTTTTGAAATGCTGAAACCCCAAAGTTTGAAATTTAGACTTCGGGTTTCAGACATTTTTGTTTTTGGGGGTTCGGGACTTCAGGTTTCAAGGTTTTGGGACGTCAAGTTTAAAGGGTTAGATTATCCACTTGGCACATAAAACCTCTTAAATCCAGAAAGCCCAAAGTCCAAATTTGGGACTTCTTGTTTTAGAATTTTGACTTCCATTTTTTGCATTCCTTTTGGCAGAGTCCTCAAATTTCGTTTCACCCTAACTCCGAACGACCCCACCTCAGAAGTCTAAATTTCAAACTTCGGGTTTCTTCATTTTCCAAATGTCCTTGCAATATGCCTGACCCTCTTCAACCTATTCGGCCAATCCCAAAATGTGATCCCCCATGGTTTAATTGATCCTTCATTTTTCTCTGTTTGGGGGCATGTTTGTCCAATTTCTCCTGAGGGGCCAAATTGTATAGCAGTAACTAAATGAAACTCTCATGTGTGGCTTGTGGTGTGAAATATGACTTTTGGAAAAATATTGTTTCTCTCTCTTCCCTATATCTTTATCTCTCGTTAGTTATGAAATGAAGTGAAATGAAATGGAATGAATACATAATTCTAACCCTCTCTCTTCAACTACATTAATTATTATTATGTAAATGGAAAACTAATTTTTTTTATTATGCTAGATTTAGGTGGATGCAATGCCATCGATTTATCATTTATTTCATGCTCACATGGTTTTGGAGGATGCAAGTAAGATGGTGAAAAGAAATGATTGTAATTCATTGTGTCTTATTTTAATTTATGTATGTTAATGGAAAAACATATATTTGTATTGCTATGTCAGAGTAAAATTTATTATTGAAATTTTGTAGTGTGTATGAGTTGTTAGTTTTAGGAGTGCTTTGAGAAATGTTCATTTAATCATAGGTGTCATTTTGATTTAATATTTCATATGATAAAAAGGGGGTTGGATATATATATATATATATATATATATATATATATATATATATATATATATATATATATATATATATAGACACACTATATGTTAAATGAAATTGTAGAGGATAATTCAACATATTGTGAAGTATTAAAAGACTTATTATTGAATTTTTGTAACGTTTTTAAGATGCTGTTGTTTAAGGGAAATGTTCATCTAAATATGGGTGTCATTTTGACCACCAAATTTTGTATTGTAAATTTTGGATATGTGTGTGTGTGTGTGTGTGTGTGTGTGTGTGTGTGTGTGTGTGTGTGTGTGTGTGTGTGTGTGTGTGTGTGTGTGTGTGTGTGTGTGTGTGTGTGTGTGTGTTAAATGGAATTGAATTTGACATCTTATAACTTGCATTATCATTGTGAAATTTATGATGAAATCTTTATAGTGTTGTGTTATTTAACTAGCAAATATAAAAAAGAAACCTAGATATAACAATCAACCTTAGTTTAAAACTTGTGCATATCTACCCTTCTCGCTTGAACTGTCTTAGCACAAAAAAAACTAAATCCTTAGAATGAACTTAAATCTATACACTTGATAACACCTTATAGCTTAAGTAAACGAGATCTAAAGTTTGAGTTTATCGTCATTTCCTATTTTCTTAATGACATCGTCATGAACCCAACAATTAGGAATGACATGGTTAAAATTTGTCTTGGTTATGTGAATTTCCTCCTAAGATTAATAATTGTGTGTGCAATAAGGAGAATGTGATTTCCTTAAGGTTGTACTCTATGTGTAACAAAACTCCTACATAAGTTAAACCCTTTGGTCATGAACACGTGTAGAGTGAAGATTATTGGGTGGAAACAATTTCCAACTACCCTTGAAAATAACCTTTAAGAGTTTGGATCATAAATGAACTTGATACCTTATTTCAATTGTCATTTGCGTTCTATGCTGCAATACTACGAGTTAACGGTGAAACTTAACAAAATTTTAGTGTATGATTAGTTGAGAAAACATAACCATAATATTATGTGGATGGAGAAAGGTTAATTTTGGACCGTTCCTATAACATAATGAAACCATCTTGTGGTGAGAAAAGGGATCCACGTCGAGTAAGCTCTAATGTGATCCTTAACCCTTAAATAATAGTATACTCCATCTTGCTCTCCCACATTTCCTAGTATGTAATGGATGTATGATGTGGAATTATGTGATTATGTTTTTAGAGACAAATCCCCTAAGATATGGACTATTAGTCTCATGAGGATAAAAAATCCCTATTAGCGATTAGGTTTATCTATTCATTACAAGAGGAATATGAACCTAGTTAGGGAATACCCTCTTATGTTGGACATAAAACAATACTCAAGAAACCTAATATAGTAAAAAAAATAAGGAAGAATGTTTCCATGTTAAGTGCTTTCGAATCCTTAACTAATTGTCAGAACATAACTACAATAAAAAACTAATTTATGTTAGTCCTTGGGAAGTGTGATCGTGAGATGTTATTCCATGGGTAAAGTGAAATATGATCTTCATTGTAATGTGATTAAACCTTCTCTCTATGGATAAAGAACCTTTTTCCTATAATACTTATTGTGTACTAACTCAATTATTAGTTTATAAATGAATGAAAGAAACATGACCTTAAATCCTTAAACAAAAAATAAATGAACTTCACATCCTTTGGATTTACACTTGTTTCCATTGTGTAATAGAGGTATGATATAACATCAAGATGCATGCCCTTAGATGTGAATCCTAGGGGTAAGACCTAATATTCTTGTGTGTAAATAAATACCCTATTAACAAACGAGTGAATTAAATCAAGTAATTGAAATAATGTAGATGATCCTTATTTAATGAGTTACATCATAATTTAAATGTTAAACAATATATAGGTACTCTAGTGAAAAGAAAAAGGAATGTATGATTCTCACATTATGAGCCTTCCTAGAACTTAAGTTAAATATTGAAACATTATTTTAATAAATGTGTAATCCTAAAGATATTGTCCCGTGTGAAGACCCTATCTATAAGTTTATAATGTGGTTGAATCATTATGTTGTGTCTTGTTATATGGGAATAAAAAGTGGCCTTGATGTGCATCACATGTTTTCATGTTATCTATGTGGGTTAATGTTCTAAAAATATATCATGTGTTCTGTGTAGTCCTAAGTGGTCTCTTGTAGTGTCATGTGTACTATAATGTAAGTCAAAAAAATTATTTTGACGTTCTTTAGTGTTGTAATTGTGTGTGTAAAATGTGGGTGTTACATCTTTGACTTGTCTTCCTCCTCCCATGGTAGTTTTTGCTATTTTTAATGGAAAACATGCTCAAAAAATGCTAAACACAACAAAATTCTAAACTCCTTTTCAAATTTTCTTATAATAATAAAATGCCAAATCACATGATTTAATAAATTTCTAAAGCATTTATGATAAACCCTTCGATCTTGGACACACATTTCATTGATATAAGTGATGAATATTTCAATGCACGTTGTGTAAGAAATGGTTGGAAGTCAATGTAAAACCTTTATTTTCTCCCCACACATGTTCCTTTAATTCCCACTCCAATACCACTATTAGAAACAAGAGAATGCAAAAATGTTAAATGACATTATTAATAGCAAAGATGATTATAAATAAAAGAACGGAAGTAGTAATGACTGAGTAACTGCACATGTCTGCATAAACGCCTATAATGTAATATATTTATTAGTTAATGCTAACACTTTTGGGGGACTCAACCATATTTCCTGTAATTTACAACAAATTTTGGCACATATTCAGAACAAATATTCTATTTCATATTTAGAAAGATAGAAATAATTGTAATTTTAATAATATTCCTTTTGATAAAATTTTCTTTATTACTAATAAAGTGGCTACTCTCTCCACTCTGATGGTCTAGAATCATAACTAAGTTAGTGTCAAAGCATATAAGTGTTTCTTACTTGGTGGCTAAAAATATTTTAAAATATGACAAGTAAATAAATATTTTAAAATACTATAATTATTTTTTTTTAAATCATGCATTTCTTGATGCCCTTGCACCTTGGTATCTATAAGATCTTAAAAATTATTGTGTGGTCATTTAAACTTTGTTTGGTCTTATTTTTTTGTTGTACATAATTTGTTGAAAGTACAAAAACTAGGAAAAATTCGGACATAGTTATATGCTTCGATCAACCAATAAAGTTTTGTTGTAGGTCAAACACATTCAGTTCCTTCTAGACAATTGGGATGTCACTCGTCATGCGGTCATTTGGGTTCCTTTTTAATGCTCCATCTTGATGCCACTCACCACCTTAATCGTGTCACTCTCCCCCTCCGCCTTGTTATCGAGGGTCTCACAAACAACGCTCTTAGAACTATTACATCTCCTCTTATTTCCATTAGTGGTCTCCTCACTCTTGGCCCCTTCCCCTACCCATTTCATGGGTTTTCGTTTCCTTCACGATTTTGGTGGAATAGGTTGGAATGCCTCTCAACAAGGAAAATTTTCATAGTTTTTCCTTTTCATTCCTCCCTCTTGGTCATTGTCTAATAATCTCGAGAAGAAACAATAATAGAATCAATAACAAGATGAAAGTGGAGGGGATCCTATCCCTAACGTGGCTCGCCCTAGTTTTGAATGTGGTGATAAGTCAGATAGACCTGTACCTCCTTCCCCAACCACCATGTTTTTTGTTGTGGCCTAAATTTTTAGATCTTAGTTTTCTTTTCTCTTTTTGCGATTGATCAACGTATGTTTATTGTTTTTGTTTGTAATTGGCCTCCATCTCAAGGCCTACCTAGTTCGATGCGACTGACATTATAGGGTGTGATCTTTTCCACCCATCTTTTGTATGATCGTCGTTGTATATCTATTGTTTTTATTAATAAAAGTGCACTTTTCAATAAAAAAATAAATGGTTAAATTATGCACCTTTCGAGTAGTGGACATTACAAAATTTACACATCGAACATTATAATTTTAAATTAAAAAATTGATTGGTATAGAAAACAAGCACCCGACATGATAAAGAAATGTGAATAACATGAAATACTTCCATGGTAGGTACTAATAAATACGTATCAGATTTTTAGTGAATTTGGCTTTACAATAGCTAGAAAAATATTGATATTAAATGTTCTCATTCAATTTGTAGATCAAAATATATGGACATGTGTAAGTATATATAGAATACATAAAGGTGCATTTCAAAAATATTTCTCTGTAAATTTATATAACAATTAAGCATAATTTGAAAGGTAATACTTGAAAATTGTTATTGAAACTTTATTCAACAGGTATATGAGTGAATGTCCAATTTAAAGCTCAATTTAATTTTTTTAGTTTTGATGGAAAATTCACATAACATAATATTATGATAGAATATTTTGTAATAATTATTAAAAGAATATTTTGTAATAATTATTAAAACATACATTTTATGAGAATCTTATTTTTTAAAAACGAAATTGTAAACTTTTCCTCCATAACTCCTCTATTTTTATTATCTACTTTTAATTATTTATATACCAACAATTATTATAGAATAGACATGTACATTAATAATATTCATAGACCATATACTTATTATAGATAAATAATTTGTGAAAATATAAACTTTATTATTATTTATGGGGAGGATTAGATTAATGATATGGAATTTGTATATAAACACTGTATTTTATAGCCATATAAAAAAGATAGCTTAAAAAAAAATTGAACTGAAAAGTATCAAAATGTTGAAATTCCAAATATTATTTAAAATTAGAAGGTAAGACATGCACTTTAGAAGTATCTCTTTATATTGTTAGTTGATGTTTATGTCTTACAATTATATACTCTTAAAGATTTTGTATTTTTTCTTAAATTATATATTATTTCTATAAATACAAGTGCACATCAACAATTATAATTTTAATTTTCTTCAAAATTAAAGTATCTCTATTTAATTAAAATTAATTTCTCTCTATAAGAGATTACCTTTAAAACTAAGCATACCAATTTATAAGGAAGGAATGATTTTTAATTCATAAATTTTTATGCAATATAAGGTAATTTAGGAATCCCAATTTCGAATATCTATTTAAACTAATGTTAATATTCATATAAAATAAAAACTCAAAAACAAATCAAATCTTTAGAGAAGCACTATAATTTATTAACAACATGTAGGTCTAAAGGACTAATAGAACATGTGAAAGGCGTGTATTGTTTTTTCATTGGGAATAAAACAATAATAAATTTTAATGTGATTTTACCATCCATTAAAACTTTCGTAAGAACACGTTTTAACTTTTTAAGCATCACTTGCTTCGTTGTACGGATTACAACTTTTCAAATAAAAAGCATGACTTTTAAGAACCCACAGGTCCCACACATAATGCCATAGCTTGCTGTCATAAAAATGATGTGGGATATAAACAAAAAGGCGAATATACTCATTTATTATATTGAAGAAAATTGAAAGGCGAGCATAAATGACCTTATTATCTTTAAAGATAAAGATAAGGTTAGTTTTTCGTTTTCATATTCTTCCATTCTCCTCAATCAAATGTTAATGGTTAATGAGTTTTGTTTATTAGGTTTAGGTGGTATTGAAAAATCTCTTTAGTAATCTCTTATATTTTATTTACTCTTTTTTAGGAGATCATTCCCTCGGTAAAATTATGTTAACAAATAGATTGTTCTAGTTTTGTTTTACATTTCATTTTGTTATTTACGTCTTTTTAATTGTGAAGAAAGTAATAAAAAATTCAAAAAATAATATGAGATATGAAGGAAAGAAATTGTACATTAGTTTGTTACATGAATTAGGGCATGTATGGTAAGGACCATGTTTTCGTTGGACATAATTAGTATCAAGGATAGCTTCATTTGAGTCTTTGGGAGGGAGAATGCACTGTAGTGATGCACCACTGGATGGTTGCAATACACGAAAAATACAAGGTTAATGACTTATGTCGCCAACTCCAACTAGTTATTTAAATCCATTACAAATCTCTATTACTAATATAGGTTGAGCGACCTGTCATTACAAGTATATGACTCTACCACAATAAATATCTCTAAAATATTGGGTTTTAATGATATTTGAGAATTAGCGAGTTTTGGATTAACATAATTGAATTTAAATGGTAAATATTATCCATGTAAGATATGGTTGATGCCTGTTGTTATTATAACTTTTTAGAGTTCGAAATCAAGCATCATCTTATAGTTTATGATGAGTAATGTGGGTAATGTCACTATCTTTCAGAGCACTTATTTGGATGAGTAATGTGGGTTGAGTGGCATGTCCTTACCGACTTTATGATTCTCCTGTAACGGAAGTTTCTATAACACATTTAGGGTTTGAATGATATTTGAGGATTAATGTGTTTTAAATTTTAGCATTGTCAAATTTAGATAGTAAATATTATTTATGTAGGATATGGTTGATGCGTGCTAGTGTAATTTTTGGGGGTTCAAAATCAAGCGTGTATATGGGACCATAAGCCATCCCTATCATGAAATATACGTAGGTGAATATGGTTCAAATTTGATGGCTATTTTTACTTATCAATATTTTTTGAATGATAGTAATTTTAACAAAAAAATTCATATTATATATAAAAATAGGATTATTGTATATATAAATAATAAACATATAAATTTATGTAACTAATTTATTTTTAAATAATTAATAAATTGGAAAAAATAATAGTATTAACAAAGACATACGGAAAAACCAAAAAAAACACTACTACTAAAAACTTGAAAACAATCCTCAAAATGAAACTCTATCTAAATGATCATGTACCATAAGATATTGAAAACGTCTTATCTCTTGATTACATTGATAGAAATTCCTTTATATAGAATATCACTAGCAATCGTACATGAAATGTATGATGGAAACACCAAAGGGGATATTTTAGAGGAATCATATTGGAGGGAGAGAAGCAATGGGAAAGGAAGAGCAATGAAGAAGAAGGGGTTAGATGGTGGCGAAGTGCAAGGGTGGTGAAAGAAAACAAGAGAATCAATGTGAAACTGAAACATCAAAAAAATGACATGACATGTATGTCAATCTTTTGAGGAAGCCTGGATTGTTGGCTTAGATGATACAAAACAACGTAAAGAGATATTTGTCAATGTAAGGAGCGACATAAATGTTTTTGGAAGTGAAACAATGTTTGTAGTTTTAGCCCTTGCATTAATATATACAACAAGATGTGAAGTGGAAGTAGAATATGAAGGTGGTGATCTCATGCATGGTTGTACTCATAAACAATAGGAAGGCGTCCTCATTCAACAAACACCAAAAAAATGGAAAGTTGTGGTTTGTTGAGGATTTTTTTTGTACAGGGTAAAGAAACCATCAACATGGGACATGCAACACTACCCTTTCAATTAGGCCCAAGGAAGAGAAAATAATGTGAAGAATCCATCGGTAGGGGGAAAGAAACAGTGATAGTGGAGAGGTGGAGCGAGCCAGATTACGATTATTTAAGTACGATCATATTTTGAAGGATTTGATCATTTTCAAGTATTTGAACATTGTCATTATGAAGATAGAGGTTGAAATACATAGAGCGGAGACATTGTCATTACTTATTTTTGTAAAAGAGAAGGTTTAAATGCCTATGTAGATCAAGTATTTTATGTTGTACTTATTCAAAAATTATGTAAAGCCTGTGTTTATTTTTGGTTATATTTATTCATGGAAAACCCTTATGCATGGGTTTTGAAATCTTTACGTCATGGATTAGGAATATGACATTTAATTCTCACAATCAAAGTGGAAATATGAATAGATGTTGTCTCTATATTTTTATGTAAGCATCTCCACACTTTGAATTACATTGTCTTTCGCATAAACTTTGTATATCACAAATCATATAAAATTCGTATGTCCCACTATGAAATCAAAAATAATGAGGAAGAGGAGAAGATAAATAATATCAACGAAATGAAATAAAAATAAATTAGTAATCTAATACACAGCCATATGCAATTTCATTTTATAAAAAAATAATAGAAAAATATATACTAGATTAGTTATGTTAAACTTCACCTGGGAATGGTAAGGATTTTATGAGATTCATGTTATGTTTTTGGGAATTAGGGTTTTATAAACGAAACTTTTGGGAGGAAAAATTAAACAAGGAATAAATTATCATGTTAAATTTCATCAAGGAGGAGAAATTGCGTAGCTTGTTATGTTGAGTTTTATTAGAAATTTAAGTGAGATTACGAGTAATAACCTATAATTAGGGTTCATTTTAAGAAGACCCCTTTGAAATATTACTTTCGAATCTTTGGCGAGCGTTAAAAATTGATTTATGAATCACTGGAAAGTATCTGAAAAAATGTTTCATGGAAAAGGTGATTTCACAGAGAACATTTTTCCCTCGTTTTGTAAAGTTGGTCAGGTGGGTTGGTCAGCAGTTGGCTGGTTGAGGGGTTGGAGGGTGAGGGTTGGATGGATAAGGGTTGGGTAGATGGGTTGGACAATTGAGGGGTTGGATGGCTAGGGGTTGGGAGGATGCGTTGGATGGGGTAGGGGTTGGACAGCTTAGGGTTGGGCAGGTGGGATAGATGGTTGAGGGGTTTTATGGCTAGGGGTTGGGCGAGTACGTTGGACGGGTGAGGGGTTGGATGGCTAAGGGTTGGGTGGGTGAGATGGACAAGTGAGGGGTTGGCCGGCTAGGGGTTGGGTGGGTACGTTGGATGGGTGAAGGGTAGGACAGGTAAGGGTTGTACGAAAACATTGGATGGTGTGAGGGTTGGATGGCTAAGGGTTGGGTAGGTGGGATGAATGACAAATCATTAGCCAACTAATGGTTAGAGGGTACTGTGTAAGACGACTAAGGGTTGGGCAGGTGTGTTAGATGATTAAGGGTTTGTTAGGTGGGTTGGCTACCTAATATGTACACGATATGCGCATGATATGATTTGAAATGGTGGTGAATTACATTCATAAGTTCTAATATATGTGTAAAATCTAGGTGAAATAAATAGTATAAGGGACATGTTAGTCAAATGTTTTGGAAAATAAGTCAGTTGCAAACCACAAAATATTCACCAATTTGAATTTCCATAATCCTCAATTTTCACGAGTTTACAAAAACTAGCCACTAAAAATTTCCCTACCTATAATTCCTTTGATTAGGGTTTTGTGATAAGTTTAAAATTTACGCTGTTATGAAGGACAAAGAAGCTGCAGGATAGTCTTTGAGATCAAATGTCATTGTGAATCCTAGAGGATGGCATGTAATATAAAGTATGGAGCCTATATTTTGAGGTAGAGGGCTGTGACTGGGGCTTTAGGAGCCTACGATATGTCCAACATGAATGGTGTCACAACTAGACGGTTTTCCTCCCCTTCATATTATTTTAAGTACATCTTTAGCATAATTTTAATGCTTCAACATTTATTAAAAACATAAAAATACATAAAATTATGATTTTCTCATGCTTGAAACTTGTTAGGTATGCAAAGGTGTGCATCAAATTTAACCTAGTGACAGGCGTAGGGAAACCACGTGGTCATCGAGTTATTTTAAAATGTTAATTTGGTTATTCTTCTTGTTATCATTGACCTCTTTATCATTATCCTAATTTGAGAATTTCATCCTTTGACCTCTTTATCGGTATTACCAACAATATTTATGGTAATACTTATGAATGATCATAAATTTAGAGGACTCTAAACAAGCAACAAATTTTTTTCATTGATCCTGATAAACTAATAAGGGAAATAGAATGGCTATTTTTAAAATTAATAGTAAACGCAAATCCTTTAAAATATGAAAAATACATAATTATCCTTTTAAAAATATTTTATTTTTTTAATTTGTAAATGTGAATGCAGATTGCCGCAAAAATGAAGTGTATAATTGGGAATTGAATTACTATAGATAGAGAATTATATTTACGTTGAAAGGCATCTACAAGTTAGAAAGCGCCTCCATATTATGACAAACTCCAAGGCATTGAATGGTAGGAAAAGAGATAGGCGACGTTGACGTATGGTGGAATGTGCACCATCCACATGTCATGATTGATAGGTATAGTATTGGTTTTCACAAGTGAATATAGAAAAAAGAGTTTGAGAATGGAAGCTCTTCATGCATTGCTTCTTCATCTAACTTGTTTTTAGTATCCCAATCTCGTCATTGTACGCCACATGCAAAAAAATTTCATGATATATTAATATCACGGCTTCCCTCTGACAGTGATGGTGCACATGCAACTTTCACATGTGAGTTTTATTATTTGGGTTATTTATTTCAAAAGATGAATAGCAGCTACTTGTTTGTCACCCACATATTAATCAATCCTTCCTATGGGAAATGTGTGTTCATATGTAGTTCCATCAATGGGAAATAATATTAAAACATGACACCCATTGTGACTAGTGTCAATATTTTTTTGGTGTACTTGGTGTTCACCACCATTGGTGCTTCTACAGTGGTACACCTACTCATACCCATTTTTGCACAAACATGACCCACATAATTGCTAAAATGGGTATTCCAGTACAAACATGAACCCAACTATGGTGTCTACACCTGTTGTGGTTTTAGCATTGTTTATGATGGGTTCCACTTTTGGGATAGATGCTCTTTAGAGGTAAGTAATTTTATTATTTTAGATGAATTGCATACGAAAATTTGATTTAAAATTCAATCCCCTAATTTTATTATTAATTTTTTATTTAAAATTATGAAAATATGGGTGAGCTCATTTTAAAATTATAAATTTTCATAATACTAGGGATGAGATTGGATGGTTGAACCCACCTTTCAAACCAAAAAAACTATGACGTTAATACGTTTTGAATACCCCATCTATATCTGTTAAATAATTTCTTTTATTTAATAATTTGAAAAATACATTTATTTTATCTATATTTACAAGTATTGGGTAAATTTTAGGAATTATTTAATGTGTACGAATCAAGCTCATCAAATTATATAAATTATTCATTTCATTGCACTTAATGGAGAGTAAAATATTCTTTGCATCTATCTTAAGAGAGTGAAGCATCATGTGTTTTGAAGATAAACTTCATTTTCGTTACGTAGAGTATGACCATGGAGAGAGAGCATAATGTTTTATGTTCTGCTATATGCCTATTTTGATTTTTTGGTGGTATGAACTTACCTGCAACTCACATGGTAAAATCTATGATGGATGGCTTCACATCCCTAAATAGGTTGAATAAAGGATGATCAAATGTAAGAAAATCCAATGCATCTACGCATGTATATTGGGGAGGGACAAATTTTATCATAAGAGAAGAGGATAACATTACATGAAATTCAAACATTATGATGCAGTTGTGGATGTTCATAATTGTTCTTTTTTTTACACCCATGATTTCAACCAATTTTTGCAGTGTATTTATGGGTATTCTTTCTCTTATAATTCTTCCATTGATCATGCTAAATTGGTATTGTCCAAAGGCCAAAGACACAAGTTGCATTGACAATTTCATAGGTATAGAAAAAAAGTTCCAAGATATTAAGGTTCAACCTAAGAAATGGCATTTGTCCATGGTAGATGTATGCCATGTAATATGTATTTTTTGTGCATTTATCTATGATTTCTAAATTAACTGCATATATAATTTTTGGAGTGCTATAGTAATATTTATTGTTCTAGATATATAAAAAGGTTCTCCATCATATGAATCATAATATCCCTTGTATCTTATCCTATGGATTATACTTAATTGGATGATGAATATTATAATTCAAATAAAGAATATCTTGCTAAATAATTTTATAGATTGTAATGGACAATTTTTTGGTGTTTTTAAAACATGAAATTTAATAAGCATGTCATGGAAGAGAATTTTGATAAGAGAATATGGAATTTTTTTAAGGATCACAAAAATTTATGCTTTATTGAAACCTCCTTATTTTAGTCTCTTAGTGCCAAATACATGATTTTAGGATTGCAACTAAATTTTAAGAATCAATGTAACCAACGAATTGAAAAGAATTATGTTTTTCAATTTAAAAAGTATGCAACTAAACATGTGTCGCTTCTTAGGAAGGTTGCAAACTATAGACAGCATAATATGGCCATGGAGATAAACTATTAGTTTGTGCATCAAAAATCCATTCTCAAATTTATTGTGCATGTGCTCAGTCAAAGCCCTCAATAAGTTTGGTGTATCACCCCATTTTTTTAATTAATTTACAGTCATCTAGTTTCCCTATAAACCCCTAAAAATTAGTTTACGATACATCGAAAGGGAACCGGCCTTGATACCGGAGACTCACCTCAACAATTGGTATACCCACAGACCTAAGGTGTTTCCATTGCATCTACGAAAGAAAGAGATCCAGATAAAGCTTAGAATACCTGCAATCATCTCTCTACAAGGTACACTTTCACAAGATAACAGTGGGGAAAATTCTCACATTTACAAACAAGATCCAAAGAAAAATATCTCCATGGCTTCACTTCTTACTTCCATGGTCCCCACTCCTCCAACCTACAAAACAAATCAAAATAAAGAGGCCAAATGAGGAACAAGGGCAAGAAACAGGTTAAATGAAATCCATAAGGATGATTACGGTTATAATGGAAACCTAAGATCTAATGGCCAAAATCAAATCAATCCAAGGGTAGGAGATCAACCCTACAATTGTTAGATAAAGATATTTTGTGGGATTTTGAATAAATTAAATGTATGTGTAATTTTTGAATGGGGCCATTTCATGCCTTAGAGTATTGAGTTAAAATGTGACCCTCTTAGAATGTTTTGGTAAATGATGAAATGGAATTAAACTATAGAATTTAATTAACGGAATTGTGAAAGGAGATTAAGGCTAATGAATTAAGGGGATTAATTTAATGAATGGCCATTGTTTAATAAAAGTGGAGTTTTTTATCAATTGAATAAGGAAAATAAATTTAACCAAACAAATTAATTAATGGATACACCACTAGATGATTATAACTGGAAACATCTTTGGAAGAAGATTAATAATATGTAATTATTAGTCTAAGTTACACGAACCTAATATAATACGAAAAATTATAGATAAAAGTTAGATAAATGCACTCTAGGGTTAACACCCTTACAAAAAATATTATTCCTTAAATTTCGTAATTAATTATTGGGTTTTTATCTTGGTTTTTGTGTAGAAAAAATGTGGGCATTACGACATCAATTGGGTTATTGATTTGGGTAATACAGCGGTAGAGGCATCACAGGCTTGTGAAAGGAAGAGAAAGAAAATCACAGATTCATTGGTCCTCGATGACGTGGACAAAGTGCTTATTATTTTCTACATCATCCACCCATCAATAAAAAATATTAATGATTTTTTGGCTTTATTCAAAACTGGTGACGTGGACCAGGGAAATAAAACTATAACGATTGAAAACATTGATGGTGGGGATAGCCCGCCTATTTCAAATTCAAATGAACAAGGCACAATAAATATGGATGTGGCTGTCCCTTTAAAAATGGACCTAAAGGTGGTTGTCAGCGATAAGGATGGAGCATCAGTTGAAAAGACTATGAAAAACACCAATGAAATGATATTTCATCCTAAAAAAAGGAAACGTGGGCCCTCCCACCTCAGGATGCACGGGGAAGGGAATTTCAAATTAAAATGTTGTTGATAACTTTGAAACACAATTGATGGATTCCCTGCTCAGCGTTTTGGAGTGGAAACATAGTAAATTGAATAGAGCAACAGTCCAAGTGGGGGCCATAGTTAAAGAGAATAGTACCATCAAGGAAGTGAGTCCCCATACTAAGAACGCCAATGCAATCTCAGTTTTTTCTGAGTATCTTCGTAACTTCGAAATCACTGCTTCATTTGATGGGGAAGATGGATGAGAAAAGGTTAAAAATAAAAGACCACACACCGTTCATCCTACCACGACCCAGAGTTGTGGCAGGAAATTATAGTTGTCCCCTATTGATCATTTTTAGGTTTTTCTTCTTCCCTTGGTTCTTGATCATACCTGAACTAGTCCTTTGGATTTTTTTTTCCTTTTTGGGGTTTCTATTGTTTGCACCTGTGGTATTTCTACAATCTGGATGCATTTTGGATTCTTATCCACAATTCGTCCACTGCCTCTGTGCTTCCTCGCTCTTTCTGGCTTCTAGGCCTTTTCTTTATGTTATGGTCTTCATGTTACTTCTGGATTTTTAGCCTCTCTATAATCCGGGGTATGGTCCCCTCCAAAATACAATTTTCCCTTAATAAAAAAATATTAATGTGGAATTTCCACCTTATTTATAATTCACAAAAAAAGATAGTAATATAAAGTTTCGACTCAATTATAAATTTACATTAGTTTAATGTAAATATATTATAAATACAAATATAATAGATAATATTTAGAATGAAGTTTACACATTTTTTTCTAAACTTTTGATGATGTGACATTTTTTTCATTTTTTAAGTGGTATTTCCACAATACCATATTGTTATTAGAATTTTAAATAAATATAATAGTAAGTATATCAATTGAATAATATGACATTTCCACACTATTTGAATTTTATTTTTTATTTTATTTAAATATATAAAAAATAAAGTTGAAAATAATACTACCTTTTCACATTAAAATAGTTTAATATTAGTATTCTTATAATAAATGCATGTATGTTGTGTAATATTTATTAAAAATTTTGTAATGTATAATTTCCACAACATTTAATGTGGATTTGTTACATTATTTTAGTTTTCTTAAAGTTTATTGTAATATATGTATGTTTGGTGTGATGTAGTATTTGCACATCATATATTAGTCTTCTTAAATATATAAAACTTAAAAAAAAAAATCCAAATTATATAATGTGGCATTTCATCAATGTTATAATTTCATTTCAATCTTCATAAAACATGTCACAATTATATGTGTTAGGTAATATTTATAATAAATTCTAATATTATTATAAAAAATTGTGGAAGTTCCATAATGAAGGTTTGGAGATGTGGGTTTTCAACAAATTATTAAAAATAAAAATTTACTATGGAAAATCTACAATAATTAAAAATTAATAAGAAAATTATCATAGAGATGCCACAGTTTTTTTACAAGTATACTAAGTTGTGGAATAATTGTAATAAAAAATTCTTGTTTGTTATAGTGTTAGTGTGACATATCACTTATTTGTGTAGGTGGATTTGCTTCTTATTCACATGTATAAAATTAATCCGACAAGGTAATAACACTTTTTCTACTACAAACCTCCAAAGCCATTTATAAATATGAAATACAAATTATATTTCTATGGTTAAAAGAGACTTTTTCTCATAACAGCAAATGTTATATAATGTATAGCCCACAGAAACTAAACTCAAATCTACCATCAAAATCCTCTTTATGTCGATGAAAAAAAGTTTGAATAGGGACATGTTTTGGGCTAACAATAGTCCATATGATGAGAATGGTTTGTTCCAATGGATGTTAGATTTTGTAATTCTCTTTCTTCAACCTTTAAAATATTCCCTCTCGACATATTGTGACACCTTATTTCAAATATTTTATTTGGTGTATAGTTTGGAGTATATTGGAAAAAATGGGCAAAGGTGGAGTGATATTTTTCACTCTTATTCATTTCATTTAGTGAAAGATTTGATGGTAGTGTTTGTTCTTTCTAGGTACAACACAAAACATTAATTTTTCTCTAATTTTATAATTTCATTCTTCTTTTTCTAGAATTATTTGATGCTCATAGTTGTGTAGGATGATGTGGAGGACATGGTGGTAAATGGTAGAAATATTATAAATTTAAATATCTATAATATTTTTTAGCTGGAAGAACTGAGGATGGAAACGATGCAAGTACTATTGGAGATGCTAAGGATCCACTGAATAAAAGAGTGCACCAATGAGAAATGTGAGACATAAATTGCACAAAGGAAATATTAGGCATACACACTCAAAAATACAAGTTATAAAGAAAATTGAGGTAATTGTATACAACAAGACATGAATCTATCTTAATAATTTGCTTCCTATCAATACATTCCTCCATGTATTAGTTCAATATCTATATTTACATATATAGGAGGAAATTTAAACTACGACCTAGATTAGTGGTGAATTATTCTCACTAACTGATACTAGCAGTAGTGATGACTCAGGTAAGCTAACTCTACACAATTGATAAGATAACTAAATACATCAGGTACACTTATGAAAACTAACACAACAAGTGTAGATATAACACAAGTGCAATAATCATCCTTATAAACAAATAAAATAATATTTATTATAATGTAAATTAACAAGTACATCCACCTAGTGTGCGCGCGTGTGTGTGTGTGTGTGTGTGTGTGTGTGTGTGTGTGTGTGTGTGTGTGTGTGTGTGTGTGTGTGTGGTGTGTGTGTGTGTGTGTGTGTGTGTGTGTGTACAATAACATTTTAAGTTATTGGGGAAATGAATATGAGTACCCATGTTTTTCCTTATGAATGTTTGAGCAATGTCTAGGATTCAATTTTTAAAATATTGTTTTGGGATCTTTTCTTGTGTACTACTGACGATTTTTTTTTGAATAGTTTTGTGTCAAGAGTTAGGGCCCCTATGTTCTAATATATATAGGCCCTGTTTTATTAATAATATTTAAAGTTATTGAATTTATTGTGACCCTTACAAGATGTGTTTCTTAATTTTTCATGTTTCTCTCTAATGAAGTATTATCTATTTTCATTGTGTTTACACTTTTCTCTGTGTTGTGATGATGACGAAAAAACAACAATAAAAAACTTATATTAAGAAAAACAAAAAGTCTTCAATAAACTCCAATAATCCTCATTATTTTTTGATCTTTCAATTCCATTATATTTCCTTTTATTCAAATTCCAAAAGACTCCTAATTAAACTTGAATTCTCAACAAAACTTGAATAAAAATTATATCTTTCGTAAAAATTACTATTTTTAGTAATATATATTTTTAGTAACTTCAAATCTTTATTTCTAGATTCTACAAATTTTCACACATTAACCTTGCACCTAAACTAATGTGTTCCTTTAGTTGCGAGTGAAGTTGACTTAGCGTTCAAAAGATACGATCTTTTATAATTAAAAACAACTGAAAAATAATTCAAACCCAATATTCGGGCCATGAATAGAATATTTCATCCTCGTAAACTTGTTGAGATAGGTTGTAAGCAACTACCATATCTTAACAAGGCATTGAACTTATCGAAAAAAAATTCGTTGAAAAATACTAAATCGTTTCAACAAGCCAAGATCAAAAGTTGTGACTTGTTCAATATAGGCCACGGAATCTGCATCATGTTAATTTAATCTATATTATCAAGCCATAAAAAAATTAATATCAATCATCAATTACTAATATCAATTTTTATAAGAAAAAAATAAAGTTTTTTTTAATCTACATACATATTAGAGTGTACACGAGGCCATGACTATGACCCCTAAGACAAATACTAGAATTGAATTATTAAAAGGGAAATAAATAATTGAGATTGTAGAGTCCATCATAGAATCATAAAATTTAGGATTGAATCAAGATATCATGAAGAGATATATGTCTTGTATTTGAGGGTATGGAGCTTATGAAACTTATTCGGTGATGACTTAAAGATTCTCCACTTTTTTATAGGTTGTTGGGTTTTCCTAAGACGGGGATAACTTTACTTCAATGAAACTTACTTTCCATTTTTCTCATCAAATTCATTTATGTTTATTGTGGTTGGTGTCTATATGATGTCTCATATTTAAACTCAAAAATAATTATCCTATAGATTTTTTTTGAGTATCACCCCTATGGTTTGCAACGAGCTCATCTGAATGTTTATATGCTTTTACTACACTATGCTCTTAAACTACAATATTTTTTAGCTGTATTTTTTTGGGAATATTATTCCATGGATTTATACAGATAATATTAATGTCTATGGTAGAGAGATGAATAAAAATTTCCTATGGTGTGATGATTCCAATCGACAATATTAGATATTTTTTATTCTTAAAAATAATGTATATGATTAATTATTATAAAATAATTTATTATAAGATGATTATGATGATACAATGATGGTGAAATTTCGAATTTCCCATTATCTATGTGTAGAACAATTTTAATAGTTAAAAAGAAATATTCTCTTTTATCCAAAAGTTTTATTGTTTTAAAATAGAGAATTCATTCTCACATGTGAATAATGAAATTTACTTGGAAGAGGAAAATATTTAACACAATTAGGAAAACATGTGAGAAATAGAAGAATTGAAAGGAGTTTGGATACTTATGTAGTAATATTTTGGTCTAACTTTAAAAAATTAATAATTGGACTCAACAAATCACTTAATTTTAAGTAATAGTCTCAATTCAAAGTGTTATGCCTTATTTCAATCTACAAAGCTTCTATTACTCTTATTCGCCCATTGTTTTAATTTTTTTGTAATTAGTTGGAGTGCTCTGTGAGGTTTGACATGGATATGTGGTTATGATTAATGTCTGTAGAATACTCATTCAAGAAAATGTGTATCGAAGAATATGTTTCATTTATGTAGATTTTCCACATGAACATGAAATTTCATATACCCCATTATATTGTTTAGGTTCTAGAGAGGCTTTGATGAAATAAATTGTGATGCTCCTTGTCCTTAAGATCATCGCTACATACATTTTTTTATCCCCTTAACGCATGAAAGAGTATTTTTTGGGACACAAAAAGTCTTTCTCATATTTTCCTCTCTATAATTTATAGATAAAACATCATTGAATTTTTCTTCCTTGAATCCCTCACCCTTGGTAACGCATTTAAGGTAATTCAATTCTTGCATTAGGTAATCAAGGAACGATATGCTTAATTCTCTAGATTCAAGAGTAGAGATATCGTCAATCTTTTGAGATGAATGCTAGTGATATTTTGTAAATATATACTTATTATTAGGTGTAATTTTTTATGGAATTGAAACTCGAGTGAACCATCTACTTTTTGTAGAGGGAAGAACATTAAGAAACTATAATTTCTCATCATCTTCCATCTCAAGGGTGTATTTAATAAGCTGATAAACGTTGTTTAGATGCATTGAGAATTCATTGAGCATGTTTTTCTCCATAACACCATTTAGCAGAAGATGTCACCAAAATATTTCGGTAAAGCATAAAAAAATTCTAGTTTTTGGAGTACATATAAATAAATCACTACAATCCAAAAAAAAAGACTGGAAAATTATTTTTGGTGATCTTATCAGAAGGTCGAATCGTCAAGATTTCATTAGAAAATGAATTGCTATGGGTATTTTACACCTCATCCTTATTTTAAGCACTTATATCTAATTCTTTAGGGGGAGACATATTTAACTCTCTAATGTTTTACAATATTTTATGAACGAGTAATTTCTTACACTGGTTACTAAAATTTCAATGATAACAGAGGAAGGAATCGGTAAAATGATTGAAACTTTTTTGGAGGATATTATTAACTACCTTTAAATCTACTATTATGACATAATCTTTCTTTGTAGAATTTAAATTGTCAAGAACACTACTTTTATTATTAAAACATTTTCATAAATTTATTCATGATCTATATCATTAAGTGTATTACTTTTTGTGTATTATTTATTTTACATTAATACATATTTTTGTATTCACCTACCACAAGCAATCATGGATGATGTTGGTATGAATAAATAATTATTTTTCTACATGTAAATTCACTGTCACAAATGAATAAATCAATGAATTGTAGCTACTATTATTTGTTTACAATAAAATTGAATTCTGATTTTGATTTAATAAAATACAATTCTTAGCAATAAAATACTTATAATAAATCTTTCTATATGCCTATCGGTCTCTCACAAGCAACCATGGATGCTTTTGCTAGTATTAATGTATATGGGAGGGATATGAAGACAAATCTCCTATGGCATGATGATTCCAATAGACAACATTAGATATTTTTTATTCTTAAAAATAATGTATACAATTAATTATTATAATTTAATTTATTATAAGATGATTATGATGATTAAATGATGGTGACCAATAGGTATTTTTTTTATCAAGGTTGTTATTTAATTTATATTTTTATTTGGTTATTCGGATACATGTTAATTTATCATCAATATATCCATTTGATTTGATTTTTTTTGTCTTTATATTTTGTAGTTTAAAAAAAAATGTATCCACAAAAATTGAAATATTTTAAATTGAAATTATATTTTGATGATTTTTTAAAGTGTACATATGTCTATACAAGCTCATAAATTTTCTTTATATGTTTAACGCTAATGTATTCTATTGAGCAGTATATATTCTATATGTTTAAAATAAACTTATATTTTGAAGATTATTTTTCAATGTTAAGTGTGTGAATGTGTATACATCCTCAATTATATTATTTATATGTTTATATATGAATGAATTCTCTTGAGGGTTACATTTTTTGTGTGGTATTTTAGAGATTTTGGAGATACTACATCCCATTTTAAGATCCCAAAAACTTGATATATGTAAGGTCATCATTAGGTCTTGTTAAATTGTTATAGAATATTTGTATATGTATTCAACGTAAAATAAAGGTATAAGTTAGTGTGTGGCATTGAATTTCCCATCATGAGTCTTAAATCACACTGACATCATTAAATTGAAGTAGCATATCCTTATAAAATATTTTCATGACATTAAGCTTATTGTTTTCAATTGATGTGATTTGGTATGTTTTGTATACATTGTGATCTAATATTCATAAATTATTTATTATTAATAGGTGATGTAGCTTATGTGAATCATAATCATATTTGATAATGTAGAATTTCTTTTTCAAATGAAGTATGAGTACCGTCAATAACATTGACTTTATTTTTAGTTTTAGACCCCTACATAGTGTAGAATTGACATTATATTGGGGAAATTGTACACATACCATATTTTATTATTGAGAATCTGAGTAAGTATTTTATCTTGGCTTGTTATTAGTAAAGAAATTTAGTAGAATTATAGTAACCACCTAGCCAATTACTTTATGGATAATTGAATTCCAAATTAAATCAGCAACCATTTTTTTTAAACACGAGGCATTATTGTTTTTACATTGGAAAGGGCTTGGGATTTTAATAATAATAGTGTGACAATAAATAATATTTATGGGAAGGTATGCTTCCTAGATATTTTCTTGAATACATAATGTCAAACTTATCTTGCATCGATGAATCATAGTTCCATTTATTCCATGAGCAATACAGATCATGCTTAAATAAATTCTCGTTGTATATTACGAAGGTCATGAAAGATTAGGGAATTCAGAACTTCCACATTGATGGTTCAATTTCCTCCTCACGCTAGCATCACATATAAGAAGGGAAATGAGGGAAAATATATTTGCAATAGGGTTTCCTTATAAGAAGGGAAAGGAGGGTAACGATATTTTCAAGATGGTTTTCTTATATGGTCACTCATTGAGAATACCATGATATGAAGAAACCTAGTGAAAGGCCATATCTAAACATGAACTACTTCAAAGGGAGGATTTTTAGAAACTCAAATTTGGAAATATATCCTTTCACTCTATTGATCTTGCCATTATAAAATGTCATCCAAAAAAATCCACTCTCCTCACTCTATCTTAGTAAACCTTGAAAAAACTCCATTCCTTATCTTATCTTTGCACAAATCTTTGTTGTCATTATTTGAAGTTAAATTACATAAAACAAATCTAGAAACATCCATGATTATACCCAAAAAGTTAAAGTATCCTTATTCTCTCTTGTTCAAAATAATAGGCTTCATTTGGAATTGTAGAATGTCAATCCTGACCTTACTATATAGTTTTGGAACAACATGTGTTGAGCTAGTTATTTCGATTCCATCACCTTATTATGAGAAAATATATGGCCTTGGTCATCATTTCATGAAATAAAATTATTTGGAAGCATATATAAGTGAGTAAATCGTACCTTATTTGGTAAGATGACACTTTAAGAACTCATATAAATGTAATCACTAAAGGCATCCAAAGATCCCTGAACTAGAAAATAGCTCACATACATCCATTAGGGAAAAACCCTCTTAAGGTATCATTACCCTTTTACGTCTAGGATTCTCCATCTTCATTTTACAAGAAAGAAAATTAACCGTTTCTAAGTATTTAAAAAAGTATGAAATTCAAGAGAAGCATTATCAAATAATGATTTTCAAGTATAATTACACTACGGTAGATATAAAAATATAAGATAATGATGTGTGGTTTGATCCCTCTTTAGAGTAGTGGTGACGTCAGTGGTGTATAGGGGTTACAAAAATCCAACCATATTTGTTTGATAGGAAATTATGCTTGCAATTGTTGGACATGATAAGGACTTAGAAGGGGGCTGGGGGGTTGGTGAATCAGTCCCCAATGAAACTTTTCAACACTTCTTCTTCAAACCCTAATCACACTTTCTCATATACAACACATCAAGCATATAGTATTCTCAATAAAAGATCCAAATAGAGATATGAACATTTAAATACACTTATGTTGATGATAAAATCAGATGCACACACAAATGCAAATATTCAGATCAAATTACAAGAGAATTATGTCAAAAAGGATTAACAAGATGCAACATAATGTATTAAGTTGAACAATATTTTCATACGAATATAAAAAAATATATGCTTCTTAAAAATGTGATTACAACTCAATATAAGATCTAAAGACACCTTAACTACCTGAGTATAACCTCAGCATGATATGAAGTTAGCATTTAAAAATAAGAACCAAAATCTACTCTCCTTCTTTAACTCACTCTCAATGAAACATCACCAATATTCACTTTCTCAACTTTTCCTTATGCAAACAAAACAAAAATCTAACCTAGAATGAGATTCCAGGTGATTTGGGTTAGCCACAAAGTGTTTTTATTTGCTAAAAAAAGGGTTATTCAAAAAAAGATAAAAGGGGTTTGTTGATGTCGAATCACAACACCCTTTAATGTCTACAACTCGATGGGTTGAGACTCTCAGTGTGATTGCATAACATGGAGCTTTTCTCAAGTGTGGGACCTTGTGAATCGGGAAAGCTCTCTTGATGAAGGCTGGTTCCTATTCCTCTGTTCAGATGCACACATAAAAATGCAAAGGGTTTCCTCAAAAACCTAATCTAACTTGCCAAGGAGACATGATAAGAAGATACATAAAAAAAACCTAAACTAACAAAGGTGATGCACCGAGGAATGAAGAAACACCTGTCTCGCCAATAAACACAAACCATTAAAATGCAATACAAGATCATGTACAGATAACTAGATTTACAGTGAAAGATCAAGAGGATGCAAATGAACACAGAGAGGGTTGAGAATCATCCACAAAAATGTATTATTTGCTCCAAAGATTGATACAATAAACTACAAAATGTAAAGAGGCAAAGTTTCATTACAGTTTTAGATGAGAGGTTTGAACTCCACAAATTCATCTGCCAAAGAGACGAAGGGAGGGGAAAAACAAGAATGTCAAACCTTTAGAAATAATCCCCTCCTTACAGTTTATAGGAATAATGAGAGAGGGAAGAGAGAGGAATTCCAAATCTACCCCAACAACCTCCAGATTGTATTTAATTCATCTCATTATGGCACTAGGTGAGAACCTTAACAAACGCAAAAAATGGTGAATTGTATTTTACATTTTTGAAGAACTTGTTCTCACCCAATTAAAATTGTTGTTGGGAAAAGGACCTTATAAGCTTTCTGAAAATTCCAACCTTGAATGAATCCAAGCTCCCTGTGAAAAGTTATGGCCATTTGAATATCTGGGTCAGGGTTTGCTTCCTGTCGGGGTGTCAATGCTTAGAATGTTGTGCCTCCTAAAGATGTGCTTCCTGAAGGTGTGCCTACTGAATATGCACCTTGGTGTATCCATCCTCCTATTAACCTACCTTTAAGTGTGCCATAGGCGCTAAAAATATGGGGTTGACGTCTTCTTCTTTGTGCCTCCAACCTGCACTAGGGCACATCCATTTTCATGTCGACATTTTCTTACCTGCACCTCAAACTTGCGCTAGGGCGCATCCATTTTCATGTCAACATTTTCTACTTTATGCCTCCAACCTGCACCAGGGTGCATCCATTTTCATGTCGACATTTTCTTACCTACGCCATAGGTGCGTCCCTTTTAATGTCGACATCTTCTGCTTTGTGCCTCCAACCTGCGCAAGGGTGCATCCATTTTCATGTCGACATTTTCTTACCTACGCCAGGGCATATCCATTTTCATGTCAACATCTTCTTACCTATGCCATAGGCACATCCATTTTCATGTCGACAATTTTTGTTTTGTGCATCCAACCTGCGCCATTGGTGGCATAAATAAATGTTGGGTTTTGAGTTTCTTTTATTCCCATATTCTTTTGTTTGTCTATATCTACCTGGAGGGGGAGATATATAAAAAAATTTGGCGACTCAATGGGATCACCTGCCTGCTAGGTAGAATATCAGTTGTCTTTTATCAATCCATTGGGCATGGAGTCATAAGTAATAACCTGAAACCAACTTGATATCTGATCCCGAGCCTAAAACTGCAACTCATTCTTCAAGGCCATTCTCAACTGTAGAAATTCAACCTGAGAGTAACAAAACCTATGTTGAAGCACTTAAGGGAAATTGAAACCTAACTACAACAAGACAATGTGCATCAGCACTTAGAGGAATTGAAATCTAGGCTAATATTTACAAGGGTAAACCTTTTCCTTTTAGTAGCAATGTATAAGGTAGATTTTGTTAACCGGAATCGGGAGTTCTTCTCCATCTAATGTAGATAATTGGAAGGAATTAATACTTTTACATCCCATGACCATGTAGGGGCCACTCCAAATGGCATCAAACTTGAAATGCCTTCCTGTTTTTTCCCGATCTGCATCCCATTTCAGGACTAGGTCCCCTTTCTGGAAGGTCTTTGCTCTTACCTTCTTATCAAACCATCTTTTTACTAAGGCCTGATCCTTCTTAATCATCTGAACTATATGTTCTCTTATTTCTTCCAATTCCATCAACTTTGCATACCTGGCCTCCATTGGTTCAAACTCAGACAACTCCAACTGCTTCATGAGCTCCAATGCTGGAAATTCTAATGATATAGGTAATACTCCTCTTTCCCATAGACCAACTTGTAGGGAGAATTACCAGTAGACCTCTCTGGTGTTATTCTATCAGCCCATAACACTGATTTTAGCTTGGTATGCCATGTCTTTTGGTTTTCATCCAGAGTCCTTCTGATGATCCTTAGCAAATTCTTGTTTGTGGACTCTACCTTTCCATTACCTTGCGGATAATAATTTGAAGAGGTGCTCAAATAGATTCCATTCTTGACAGCCCATTCTATAATCTTGGAACCTATGAATTCCAATGCATTGTCTGATATGATAGTGGCCAGCACACCGAACCTGGTCACTATTCCTTCGTAAGAGTCTAGTATGTTAGACTCATTTCCTTCTTTGAGCACTACTGCTTCGGTCCACCTGGTGAAATAGTCTGTTGCTGTGAGAATCCACTTGTGGCCTTGGCTTGATTTTGGGTTAATGACCCCGATGAAATCCAATCCCCATTGCATAAATGGTTGGTCAACCAAAATTGGGTGTAATGGAAGTGTTGCTAGTATTTCTTTTCCCATGAAGAGTCCACATTTCTTGCACTTTCTTATCCATGTATAGAAGTCACTGAACACTGTCAACCAATAATACCCTGCCTTCATTCTCTTGAGAGCTGTTACTCATGGGGTGAAATTTCCTCCAGAATCTCCATCGTGAAAATATCGTAACACCCTCTCAATTTTACCTGTCCCAAAGCACCTCAATCGAACTCCATTGATGTCTTTTTTAAACAAAACACCATCAACAAGCACATATGGAATGGCTTGTAATATGAAGTATCTCCTTTTTTATTTTCTTAATTTCGAAGGGCATAGGCCTGCCTATAGGAAGTGTATCATATTATGAGTCCAACATAGAGAGGGAACATCATCATTTTCCTTTTCTTGACCATCCTGTAGTACCAAGACAGTCTCTTTTTCATCACCTACTTCAACTTGCTGACTTGAGGCTAGTTGTTCACATAATTCCTTTCCACATACCAGCTTAGTGACCTTAATTTCAATGTCATATTCCATGACACGAGTGATCCATCCTACACGTTTCTCATTCAGATCCTTGTTTAGAAGGAAGTCCTTGACTCCTGCATGAGATACCAACAATTGGACATTATTTTTTGAGACTAGGTGCTTGAATTTCTTTAAGCTCCTGATCACGACAAGGACATGCTTTTCAATGAAAGAGTACCTAGTTTTTTATTCCTCCAAGCCTTGACTGAAGAAAGAAACTAGTTGTTCTAATCCTTCTTTGTTTTGCTATACCAAGATTGCAGAAATTGTGTCTCCACCACTGAAGGCATATAACATGAAGTCCTTGGAGAATTCTAGATTGACGAGAGTTGGAGCTCAAGATATAGCCTCTTTTATTGCCTCAAAACTTGCCTTGCCTTCAGATGTCCACTTAAATGCCATGCTCTTCTTTAACATCAGTGTTATTGGCTTTGCAAGAGCTGCAAAGTTTCAAAAAAACCTGCGGACAAAATTGATCCTTCCCAAGAAGCTTTGAAGATCCTTCTTATGACTTGGTAATGGCAACCTCAAATTTCTTCAACTCTTTCTGGTTCAATCATCAACCCCTCCTTTGAAACATTATGGCCTAGAAGTTTTCCCTCGTGAGCCAAGAATATGCATTTTTTGGGATTCAATGATTCCCCAAATCGTCTATACCTCTGAAATACCTGCCTCTAATGAAAGAGGTGATTAGCTGCATTTTTGGAGAATACAGTGATGTCGTCAAGATATATTAGAACTATTTTATTGATCAACCCCTTGAATTCCATAGCCATTTCCCTTTGGAAAGTGGCTCCAGCATTTGATAGCCCAAATGGCATCTTGTTGTAGGCATAGGTGCCCCATTTGGTGGTGAAAGTTGTCTTGAACTGGTCATCTTCTTTCACCATTATCTGATTATACCCTGAGTAGCCATCTAGGAGAGAGAATCTCTCTGAACTAGACACCACTTGTAATATTTGTTCCATTGAAGGAAGTGGGTAATGGTCTTTGAGAGATGCCCTGTTTACGTCTCGAAAGTCCACACACAACCTGATTTCTCCAATCTTCTTCCTAACCAAAACCAAGTTTTTAACTCAGGTTGAGTGCTTGATTAGGAATATAATGCTCACATCTATTAGCTTGTTTAGTTCTTTCTTCATTAGAGGCTCAATGTGAGGTTTGGCTTGTCTCTACTTCTTCCTGATGGGTTTAGCATCTAGATCCAATTCTATGGTATGTTGTGCCAACCTTGGATTAAATCCTCTCAAGTCTTCATATCTCCAAGAAAAGACATCTTGAAATTCTTGGCAAAGATGTATGAAATCTTATTTCTCCTGCTCAATGGCCACTTTACCAATTTGAAGAGTTTTGCCTCCCCCAACTAGAATTGACTCTAAATCTTCTCTCTTGACCTGTATGTTAGCCTTTTCCTTACCAAACTGGTCGTTAGGGTTGAAGATAGACTCCAACGTTACTAAACCCTTAGGAAGATTGTTTTTCCGTAGCTGCACTACTTGATCCCTGTATTGCTGCTCTAGTCTGTCCTGATTCCTAGCCGAGAATTCAGCCTTTTCTTGTAAAAAATTGACAATCTGTTGATCATTCTCAAACACCTGCCAGCTTGTGTTATTATCTATAACTATTGGCCTCACAATCACATGCATAAGTGGTTGTGTTTTTCCCCTTCTGATGTTGTCAACCACATCAAACATTGCTCTAACTGCTGCGATCCTATCTGTGATTTCATTTTTCTTCCTGGGTATGGAAACGATGTTGAAAGCTTTAAAATCCTCAACGAGGTCCCATACCCTATTCTTGTAGTTCCTCAGTAGGTCATTCTTTGTAGCATGTTGTCCCCTAACTTGGTTGACGATTAGCTCGCTATCTCAAAACACCTAGAAGTTCTTTATGCCCTTTTTCTTGGCCCAATGAAGTCCATGAATCAAGGCCTCATATTCAGCTGTGTTGTTTGAATAGGAAAACTGGAAATGGAAAGCTGAATAATATTTGATGCCTTGAGGTAAAACAATCATAACTCCTCCTCCTGCACCTTGCCTAATCCTTGATCCATCAAAAAATAACTGCCATACCTCATTGTCATCCTTATGATCTAGTTTGTTGATGCTAGGAATAGGCTGGTTTTATTCACGTATGCAATAGACTCCTAGCTCAGATTCTTCTACTTCTTGGTAGGGATCAAAAGCATGTACCTTACACACCCATTCATCAAGATTCAAATCTAGGATGCTTCCAACTTTGGTGTCAACTTCATCTGTGCTTAGATAATCTTCTTGATCAAATGCCGAACAGTTGGCATTGATTTGCCTTGGAGTATGAGACTCAACATGAAAGCTTGCAATTGGTTCAGATCTGATTGTGACCTTAGTACCATATCTTGTTCTGAACAACATGTGTGACCAGTCAGCAGATAAGTAGCCTCCAATTCTAGATATGAAATCCCTTGATAAGCATAGGGAAAAGAGTGGTGGAAAATCTATCACTGACACATCTTGCAAAATGGTAACATTAGGGCATGCATGCAAGGTAAGATTCAAACCTTTAATCACTCCCACCGTTGCTACTGTTGTCCCATCCAATTGCACTACCACCTTTGATATGACTTCATATTGGAGACCCAGCTGATTAGCTGTTTGCTTGGGCATGACAGAACTACTTACCCTAGAATCAATCATGCAATTGTGTACTAGTTTATCCCCAATGATTAATGAAACATAGAATGGGGGGGGCTTCAAAACTTTACCTTGTTGTCCTCCATGATTCCCTTCAGGCTGAGCAGCATTTGTGAGGACATTCTCTTGCATATGGACTTGCTGGTTCGAAGTTGACCAATTCTTCATGGCAGCTTGTAGAAGATCTCTTTAGCATGGGATGGATAAAGATTCCCACATTGATATATTCACATTTGTATTCTTCATTTGATCAATGATGCTAAATGGGGATGAAACATATCTCTGTTGTCCTTTATCCTATACATTCCTTTCTTGCGCATGGGCAGCAAAAACTGGCATTTGAGTTGGTTTAGAAGGTGGTTTGCGTTGTCCTTGCATGTTTGGAACAATATTTTTCTTACCAACACATTGTTGAGTGATGGAAGGTTGTAGATCACTTGTAGCCAATGACTTCCCTTCACCAATATTCCTCTTCTTTGATCTTGTGTTAGCTATTACACTTTGAGAACTTGTTTGATTCATGCCACAAAAATCCTCAGCTTTCCAATTCACAAGTGCAGTATCATTTGGAGCTATGTTTTGCTGAGATATCCCTTGTTGCCGATTTGTTTCTTGACTCACTTCACCCTCTACGCCAGTAGTTGTCACCATCAAGGCTTGGTTCAAGGCACCATTGAAGCACATAGATTGGTTGTGAGGTTCATGGCATGGGAAAAACCAATCATACTCTTGAGCTATGTTGTTTTTCACAGGCACTAATGCTTTAGAAGCAGATGCAACATTGGGGTTATAGGGTTGAAATGGTTTATTAGCGGGAGGCCTTACTTGGCTTTGATTTGCAGCTGGATTGGGTGGTCTATTGGGCTGGTATGGTGGCCTATTAGGTTGAGCTTGAGGCTAATAAGAAGGTCTAAAGATTTGGGTTTGCTTCCTATTGAGTGTAACCATCTCATTTCCCAAATTTTGCAATTGTTTCATGACCTCTTAGAGTTCATTTGAAGAACTAGAGGATGAAGTAGAAGTTTCATTTGAACTTTGATTTCTAGGAGTGGGAATAGGAGCCAAACTAGGTGCTTGACTAGTGCTTGGATTTTCTAAGTTTGGATACAAGGGCATGGGAGGCCTAGGAGCCAGATTACCAACTTGAATAAGAAATTTTTCAGCCCTAATGACAATGCTATAAGCATCAGGTAAGATTGTGCCTCCCATAGATTGAATTAACATAGAAATATCAAAATTCAAAGCCTTAAGATAATATAGAAAAGCACCTTCACCTATTGGCCTAACAACCACTGGAATCCTATCCCAAGACTTCTGAAATCTGAAGTTGAAGTCAGTCAGCTGCTCATTGGGAGCTCTCTTGATAGTTGTCAATTGTTCTAGTAGAGACAAATTGTCTCCCTTTTCTCCAAACTGCTCATGGAGAACTATGCATAACTAATTCCAATTTTGGATAGAACCAACTCCAAGGCTCCTAAACCATTGCAATGCCTTCCCTTTGAACGAAGATGCCAGCAATTTGATAGCAACATCCATTTCATTTATCTCATGGATTGCACAAATGTTAGTAATGTCTTTGACATGATCACCAGGAGTGGTATGATTTTCTCCAGTGAAAAATGGAATGTTCTTTAATGTTGCAATTGGAACTGGATTCTGCGCATTGAGGGCAAGTGGGCTGCTGCCAGTGAAGTTGACAAAAGGGTTTTGTTGTGCCATTCTAATTAGCCTGAGAACCCTTGTTGATTGGATGAAAGGTCTACTAGGTGGAGGGGTTAATAAAGTCCTGTTAGGTGGAGATGGTGATCTTTGTGGTCTTCTTCCTCTCCTTCCTCTGCCTGGTGATAGCTATAAGTAGAAAAATAACACTTCTTCTCGAGTATCAAACCTAGTTCAAATTCTTCTCATGGACCTGGGCAACCTGTGTTGCTATACCACTGAATTCTATCCCTTCGGAGTCGCCAGATGTGTTGGGGAACGAGCCTCAAAAGGCTAGATTTTTCTAAGTTACACACCAACCTCGACAAAAATTAAACTCAAAAATTTGAAAGACTTGTATATTTGAGATTCTAGGGTTTGGAATTTGATTTGGAATGACAGTCCCAAAAACTTGAAAATGCCAGACTTTCAAAATCTGAAATCCAAATTCAAAAAACTCTAAAAAATTGAAAATCAAAACTTCAAAAAACTAAAGATACCCTTTTGAAGATTACCCCTAGATCTATCAGGTGGTGAAATTTTGACTTGTTTTGAGCAAGTTAAGCCCTTCAAAATCGATTTTGGAGTTCAGCCTGGAAGGTGAAAAATCTTAAATTGGAGAACTTGTAATTTCTAAGTCCAAATATCTTGAAAATTTCTTAAAATCTTGTGGAATGGCCACTTGGTCCCATCGGGCATGTCAAAACTATTGATGTAATATCACATCACCCCTGAATGTCTGCAACTTGATGGGTTGAGACTCTGAGTGCGATTGCATAACATGGAGCTTTTCCCAAGTGTGGGACCTTGTGAATAGGGAAATCTCTCCGGATGAAGGCTGGTTCCTATTCCTCTATTCAAATGCACACATAAAAATTCAGAGGGTTTACTCAAAAACATAATCTTACTTGCTAAGGAGACAGGATAAGAAGATACATAAAAAATAAACCTAAACTAACAAAGGTGATGCACCAAGGAATGGCGAAACAACTATCTTACCAATAAACACAAACCATTAAAATGCAATGCAAGATCATGTACAAATAACTAGATTTGTAGTGAAAGATCAGGAGGATGCAAATGAACGCAGAGAGGGTAGAGAATCATCCACAGAAATGTATTATTTTCTCCAAAAATTGATACAATACACTACAAAATGCCAAGAGGCAAAGTTGTGTTACAGTTTTAGATAAGAGGTTTGAACTCCACAAATTCACCTGCCAAAGAGAAGAAGGGAGGGGAAAAACAAGAATGTCCAACCTTTAGAAAGAAGCCCCTCCTTACAATTTATAGGAAGAATGAGAGAGGGAAGAGAGAGGAATTCCAAATCTACCCCAACCACCTCCAGATTGTATTTAATTCATCTCATTATGGCAGTAGGTGAGAACCTTAGCAAACCCAAAAAATGGTGAATTGTATTTTGCATTTTTGAAGAACTTGTTCTCACCCAATTAAAATCGTAACTAGGCAGAGGATCTTGTAAGCTTTCTGAAAATTCCAACTTTGCGTGAATCTAAGCTCCCTGTGAACATTTATGGCCATTTGAATATCTGGGTCAGGGTTTGCTTCCTGTCGGGGTGTCAATGCTCAGAATGTTACACCTCCTGAAGATGCGGCTCCTGAAGTTGCACCTCCTAAGATGTGCCTCAGCACATCCATCCTCATCTGAACCTACTTTTAAGTGTGCCATAGGCACTAAAAATATGGTGTTGATGTCTTCTGCTTTGTTCCTCCAACCTGCGCTAGGGTGCATCCATTTTCATGTCTACATTTTCTGCTTTGCGTCTCCAACCTGTGCCAGGGCGCATCCATTTTCATGTCGACATTTTCCTACCTGTGCCACAAGCACATCCATTTTCATGTCAACATCTTCAGCTTTGCACCTCTAACCTGCGCCAGGGTGCATCCATTGTCATGTCAACATTTTCTTACCTGCGTCAGGGCACATCCATTTTCATGTCGACATCTTCTTACCTGTGCTGTAGGTGCATCCATTTTCATGTCGACATTTTCTACTTTGTGCCTCCAATCTGCACCACTGGTGGTGTAAATAAATGTCAGGTTTTGAGTTTCTTTGATTCCCGTATTCTTCTATTTGTCTATATCTACCCGGAGGGGGAGGTTTTCTACAACAGGGTTATCAAAAAATATGTGCAATTGTACCCAAAAGTTTCTTTTTTATAGTCTTTCCTTGATTAGAACACAAAGGATGTCAGTCCCTCATTATATTTTCAACCCATAAAACTATATAAAATGTAAAATTACAATAGTCACAAATGACCCATATAGGTTGGCCTAGCTAGAAAAATCAGTGGCAAAAATGGCTCAAAACCCCATGTATAGAACTTAAAAATGCCCTAAAATGAGTCCCATAATTTTTCATGACCCATGAACCTTTACATATGAGTAAAACATAATTAAAAATTCATACATTTTCACACATTTAATTAGCCAATCAATATATTTCAATTACTGGGCCCATTAATCTTTGCAATTCTCAAAACAACTATTTCGTGCACCCTTAAACACCCTGGAAATTTCATACTACCACCAAATATATGGTACTGAATCAAACTATGTCATGTAAAACATAAAAATAAATGGCAGGACTTGTTGATAACTTTTAAACTTATTTCAGTTCTTTAAACATATTCCTCTTCAAACCATATCAATATTTGCCTTTTCGAAAACAATCTGCTAAAAATGCTACTTTCAAAGTTAAGCTCATAAAAACTTTATACATATCATCAAGCCTTAAAATTAGGATAATTGGATGTAAAATTCATTTGACTTAATTTTCCAGGTTATATGATGCATCATATAATCTATCACATGCATCAAACATCCTCAAACTTGCACAATTACATAACCTTTCCTGAACTTCCAAAATTGTTCATACTGAAAGAAATCCCTCGAAAACCTATCATTTGATCTCATCATGAGACAATCCATATATAATTTGAAATATATATGAATAATATTTCTAATAAAACTTGAAAAATCTTCACACTCCTTCTATAACTCAAGTTATGATCAAAACACTGAACACTACTCCTTAATTACCTACAAACTACCCTTTGACTAGTCAACTCTTTTGACCCCAAAACACAATAAACCTGCATGAACATGATCATAAAACCTCATGAAAATCAATTATAACTCACATTAATCACACATGATCAGTTTTGAATATTAATCCTTTGAAAATATTTTCCCAGATACCATCTTCTTCAGAAACTACTATTTTTAGGTGGGTCCCACATATGGTCATGACCTCAAACTTACATTTCTTGAAAGTTGTCTAATTCAAATGAAACAATGCAATAAATTAACATAGAACAACTTTAAAAATACCCAAAAATACCTCATACACCAGGAAATACCTAAATACATGCTTCCACGACATCATCTAGCCCCATTGAACTCTGTCACACCTCCAAACAAGTATACCTACTCCTAATGATCACATGTAATCATGTTATCCACAAGTACCTAGACCATATCACTCATATAAATGCTAAATATAACTCAAAAAATTCTATGAATGATTTCAACATGCTTCCTAATCATCCAATAATCTCACATTGTCAAGCTAGACCAACTAGGCACCTTTATGGGCTTGCTAAAGCAAGATCGTATCACCGAATCTCACTGAAACAGCTGAACCCCATCTGAATAAACATTTTAGCACCTCATAAATCATCATGGAAACATAATACGACATCCAATTTTTCATTAATGTGGTTTTGCATCATTGATAACACCTATGAGGCCTACATGCCAAAAATCACCCCCTTTGTCATTGATGGAAAATAACCTGAAATTGTCCCCCTTTTCACATTAATGACAAAGGAAACAAGAAATCACCGAAATTTCCTTACCTCAGCTTCATACCTCCACGCTTTGGTTAGAAACATCAACCAAAGGTCTCAAATTCTTTAATTTTTCCCAAAATCTTTATATTTCCTTCAGTTGGGCATGCCAATAGCTAGCTCCTCCTAGAATCAACACTACTAACCTTTGAACAACATTATTCAAACATGAAACTAACAATATCTCACCTTCCAAGGAGATAAAACATCATTTTTCATCTTCTAGGCATGCAAATCCACCATTCTTCACCATATACCTTGTTTTAAGCTTCTCAAGTGAACACTGTAGCAAACCAACATTTGTAACATACTGTTAGATAACATGCCAAAAATTTCATCAATGAACATTCAAACTCATCATACCTTAATTTTGAGTATACACCATCTTACCAAGGCATAACTTAGGCTTGTCAATACAATTTCATGGTACCAAAACTTTCCCAAAGATTCATTTCCCTAATCAAACTCCTCAAAGCATTTAATACTAACTTTGAAAAGTGACACTGTTGGTTCTCAAAATAGTCTCGCCCCAATTTGCATTTGAAAATCTATTGATTTACGGCATCATTCACTTTCTTTTTTCCCCATGTTGTACCTGGTTAATCTTTGTCACCTTTTTTTTCTGTTCCTGGGTCGTAGATCACTTATGGGTCCATGGTTTGCTCCTTGTTTCTTTGTTCCACTAGAAAATGTCTATAATTTGGGTCTCCCATTCTCTGTTCACCCAAAAACTCAGGTTCTCCCATATTTTTGGGTATCCATAGTTGGGATTTGTCTTCCTTTTCATTTCTTCCCTAAATACTTGAAGAAAATGAATGGATGTATCTCTAAGAAACATATTTGAGGCTTGTACACATTTTTAAATTCTCTGTCCTTAGAGAATTTTTCATTTTCTGGATCTAATGATCATTTTTATATATTTTATGGTTTGACGAGAATTTCTCCCGGTCAAATTTGCATCCTTGCATTGACAAGGTACATAGTCTCTTTTGGTTGGTTGGGGGATGGTGGGAAAACACTTTAACTTATAACTTTTTGCTTTTTTGATGAAAAGGAAAATTTGGTCTCATGGCTCCACTCAATTCTTATTGGTTCTTTTGATGCTTACATGGCTTCTTCTGATTGGATGGGGTGCGGTGGGTCTATTTTTGAACTTGTTCTTTTTGGCTACTTTGGCTAAAAAATTGAACGTGCTTCACGGCCCCACCAAGCTTTGATTGGAGCATATTTAAGAGGCAGGGAAAAGGTCTCACTTTGACCCCATAGGAGGGCACATGAAAAACCTGATGGCAGGGATGCGGGCCTTCGGAGGTAAGTTGGATATTTTTCCCCTTTGTCAAAATGGAGTAAAATTCTAAAGTAGAATCACACTCCCGCCAAATACTTTTTAAAATCCTTAAGATTTTTTGAAGGAGTACCGCATTGATAAGTGGAGGCCTCTACTCACTTTTTATTTTGCTTAGAATTTTCAATGGCTAAAGGATACTGCCTCGGACCATGACATGTGGTGCCTTCCACTGCACTTCAAGCATTCATAAAAACTTTACCAGGACAAGACACGTGGCAAGCCCGCACTCGTTCAAGATATCAAATTTTTGGGACCATCTCAAGGTGTGCCATGGTGACACATGGTAGGTTGAAAATTCAAAGGGGCAGGGAGGCGGACCATCGGGGGTAATTTGGATTTTTTTCCCCTTGACATGAAAATGACTAAAAACATCAAAATTGTCTGCAAGCATGATAAAGAAAGGTTCAAAGATTGCTCCGGTCAATGGTGGAAGGGTGAAGCTATGGGGAAAATTTAGAAAATTTTCCCTTTTCCAAAAAGGGAGTAAAATGGTAGAATTTGGCCGCGATTCCGCTAGGACACAGCTTAGGACATGTGTCAGGCTCATTTCCCGAGGGTGGAGGTGTGGAGTAGAATGGAATTTTTTTCCATTTTCCCAAAAATTGTACAAATTCAAAGAAAGCCCCCCGGGTCTATTTTTAAGTTTGAATCTTCTACATGGACGGCCCAAATTCAAAGTAAAAATCAAAGGCAGCTAAGAGTCTGAATCTGATTTCCCCCCTCATTTTTCTAAAACACACCTGGAAGTGCGAGTCTTCATGATTTCTTAGTTTTTTCTGCATGCCAGGTAGAGAAGGGCGTTATTCTTGATATTTGAGTTTGGTGGGAAGATCTGGAAGATGTCTTTCACCATTAAAATGGTCTGACTATCGTGCCCGATCAGATTTTCCATTTTTCTTCTCCCGAGCACGCAAGGAGCCAGATTTGACAGATTAGGGGCGAAAGTGGTTGGAAAATTGAAGAAAGAGTGATCTATCAGAGGAAGGAGTTGAATGCAAGAGATATTCAAAGAAATCTACCCCCTCGTGCACCTGGTGAATTTTTGTAAATATGATCTTGGAAATCACGATTGTGATCATGGTGAACATTGGTGCACTCAATTTCTGGATTTTTGGGGGAAAGGGAGTCTGTTGTAAATTTTATATATGGCACAATTTGTTTTGTGCAAATGGTTGTTGGAGGTTAGAGTGTTAGAGGTCAAAGAAAATTCCTAAGAGGAAAATTTGACAAAGGCTGTCTTTTGAGAAGTAGTCTGAGAAGCCTGTATATCTCTTTTGTATTAAGTTTAATCATGTCAAGGTGGTTGCGAGTGTACAACCATTGAAAAAATCTAATATTGTTCTAGAAAATTTCCCCTGTTGATAAATTTAATCAAACTCGAGTTATTCTGTGTTGATCTTGAGAAAAATGTGTCTGTTTGATCTCTGAACGTATGTGAGTAGTTTTTCTTGTTTCTGTTGCAATATTGTATTAAAAATATAATTCAATCACATGGGTTTCAATCCTTATCACAGTTTAGTGGCATCTACAATTTCATTTCTCAGGAGATCTTTCATCTGGGATTGAAAAAAATGATTTAAAATCATTTTTCTTTCATTTGTTCGAAAGAGATTATCTGTAAGCCTTTGGGTGTACCTTAGGCGTGATTTGGCTTAGACCTTGATGCTTTGTTGGGTTTTCTAGCTCGAGCCTTCATGATAAGATCTCAAATATTGTGTGAAAGAGTGCTAATATGGGCTTCCATTAAAGCACATATTCTAGTTAAAGAAACATTTTAATTATTTTGTGGCATTCTGTTGGTTTAACTTTCCATTTTGTAAATATTGCTCAAGGATCTGGTGAATCAAGTTCACCCTGCCCTACCTCCCATCAAAAAATCCATTCAACAATAACCAATCCTACCTGTGCTACCCCTGTTTTTCCTATATGCATACAAATACATGATCTCTATTACCAAAACATGTAGCAATAATCATGGTCTCAAATGTCTTTAGTAATCTTTTCCTTGTTATGAAAATATCTCCATGATCTAGAAGTGACAACTCGTAAGAGTCAGATCTGGTGTGTTGATCATGTTTTCCCAAGGTCTTCTCTATAAAATTTATGTAAAAGAAGGATTTATCATTCTTCTTAAATAAACAGAAGGTTACAAAATAAGTTCTCCAACCTTGGTTGAAAGACACAACCTAAAATAGTGAGGATAAATCAAATCCTTTTGAGGGTGCTATCCATTTCTCCACATTTGAGTGATAAAGGGCCAATTAGATCTCATCCCTGGCTACAAAATGACTCACCATGATCTAATTTGTCTCTAAGTTTCCTGTCAAACCAGTGATGTTGCTCAGGATTTGAGCGAGAATCAATTTGGATACCAACACCTAAGTGGCGACATTGCCGAGGATTTTAGTTTAAAATAAAGACCCTGGTAAAACACTTCTTGTATGCTCCAAGTGTTGCGTGTAGTTCCTTCAGTCTTCACACCTAGTACATTAGCTTTCATTTGATAAATATGGGTAAATAAAAGCTAGAATCTTTCGATTTCCATTTTCTAGCATGGACATATCTTTAACAGATCATATTTAGTGCATTTTCACAACTAAGGAGAAATTCCTTAGTGGTGACTCCCTCTTGATCTGATTTTTTAATGAGTACTAGTGTCTTAAAACTCTGTCAAAGTCATATATGTTACTAATATCAGCAAAGATTGAAGGAAGAAGATCTTTCTTTGCTAGGGATCCTACTAGGACATTGTTTCCAAAGCTAGGAAAAGAAAAATCAGAAGGAAGAAAATCCTAGAGAGTTGTTGGAGATCAGCAAACAAGGAGAGGGATATCCATTCATGAAAGTGATTGGCCTATCATTGAAGACTACCATTCAAGTGACTCTAAATTAGGTATCCTTTTTGTGGAATTTAAATCTCCAGTTGGAGAGGGGCCTTCATTTGATTTTGAAAGGTTTTCTTCACACTCTGCTCGTGTCTTTTCTGAGGTTGATAGAGATTTCCAAGAAATAAGGCCTTTGGGGGATCTCCATTTTGAAAGTTATACTCTTGTATTCCAAGGACCCTCTGCCCCTCATCAATTTGTCACCCCTCCAGGGTCACCTCCTCAAAGAAACATGGCCTTAACCCCTCCCAGACCCCCTTTTGTTGTAAACACTTTTGGACCTATAAATGTTTTTGGGAATGGTGGGATATCCAAATGCAGTGCCTGAATATGTAAGAAACATAATGCCAAATTTCTAGGTAAATAATGTTATTACTGGTGATCAACATCTAAATCTTTTTATCAATATGATGGAATATTTTGAAATTGAACATGAAGATGTATATACCAAGTTATTTATCCATTCCTTGGAAGAAGATGTTAGGGACTGGTATAAAGCATTTCCAAATAACTCTATTGATTCTTGGACTAAGATGCACAATGCATTTAGATTGCAACATGGTGATAGAACTGACCCTAGGTTTCTTTTGACAAAATTTGAAAACATCAAAAATAACCCTAATGAGTTAGTACATGATTTCAACACAAGGTTTAATAAGACCTTGAGTAGATTGCCTGTTAGGATAAAGCCATGTGATGGGTCATGTTTGATCAAATATAGTGATGCGTTCGATAAAAAGGCTGCATATTATTTAAGAGAAAAAAACCCATAAATTTTGAGGCAAGCCTTCACTATGGCTCTGCAAATAGAGAATAATATCAAGGCAATTGGAAAGCCTCCATAGAGGGAGGGTGTAAAGCTGATTAACCCAAAAAAACCCCAAACAAGCAAGGCTAGTGATTTGGAAAAATTTGTGAAGACTTTGGCAAGGGCTATCAAAGAAATTTCCTATAAGCTAGCTTGGGATGAGAAGGGAATTGGGAAGAGCTCACAAGGTCAACACAAACAACAAGGCAAATACAAGTTCACAAATCACCAAAGATCCGATGACAGAGGTAAGGGACCTGTTGGATTTTGAAATAGACAGTCTCAAGCCAGGGATAACAAAATGGTACCTGATCCTTTGGTTGTCAGAGTTGCTATTGTGGAGGAGACAGATGTCATTGATTGGTGTGAAAAATGTTTCATGCCTCATGCTCCTTATGAAGAAGATCAACAAAAATAAGAAGAAGTTGATGACAATGATCATGATGTCTACATGATGGGTTTCTCCAAGAGCTTACAACAAGGAAAAAATTCAACTGAGGTGATAAGTGCCCGGACTGCTGCTACTTTTTGGGACTACATTCATAGGGTACCTATTATTTCTCTCTCTCACACTTTAGAGGTAGATAATGCAAAAGCTTTCAAATTACTCAATAATGACTTTGGATATTTAAGGGATTTAATGATAAAAAAGTATGATGGAGGAATCCCATCTGAGGAAGATAGACAGTTGCTGATGAATGTTGTTCTGGCTCAAGAGAAGGAATATAACACAAGAAGTAAGGTTGTCAAAGGAGCATGACCTCAAATCAAGCCTAAAGCTCTCTTACTTTCAAAAATTCCTAAAGAGACCACCAAGAAAGATACATCTATCAAAATCCCTGTAGTTCCAAACAAGAATCATACTCCTCCCCATGTCCAAATTGCCAAGAATCCTGTGCCATCTAATGAGTGTGTTGGATTTCCTTCCAATACTACCTTGCCAAGGAATGTCCCATATGATATTTCCTTAGTGTTGAGTCAAATCAAAGTCTTTGTCCCAATTTTTGAGCTACTTAGGATTCCTGAGCACAAAAGGAGAGCATTTGAATACTTGGGGTTGAAAGAAGAGAAGACTGCCCTACGTAGAAATATAAATATTGTGGAGATTCCTCCAATTATTGAAGAACCAGAAGCACCACCAACATCAGAAGAGCTATATGAACCACCTAAGGTCTATTTGCTAACATCCTTGGTGGATACTCTCAGATGAATGTGGATCCATTCTTCACCACTTTGGTATCGTCAAAGACATGCTACTCCATAACTATGCATGTTTGACTCAAGGGCATCATGCAATGTCATGCCTCTGGAAGTCATGAATGAACTTAATATTAATGTAACTAGCAGCATATGGGAAGTGCACTGTCATCGACTCTAGAGAAGTGCCAGTGGTAGGATGTGTGAAGGGTTTGGTGGTGCAGCTTGCAACATACCCAGGTCAAAATTTAAAACTTGATGTTGTCATTAGTAGACTTGCCCAGCCAAGTGGGGCATGCTACTGTAAATAAAATGGGCTGCAAGTGTTGGTGGGAGTGTTCACATGGATATGTCCTATGTTACCATTCCAATTGAGGGCATCCTTGTTAGGTTGTATGGAGAAAAGAAAATGTTGCATCTTATTGAGGATCACTAACAATGTTTCCTATGAGGTATTGTACACAAGTGTGGATGTAAACAACTTTATTGGGATTTGCTGATGGAAGGGAGCACAAGATTAAAGAATGAAAATGCCTTGAACAAGTGGGTTCTCCTTGGACTCTATTTTTTAATGGAGCTTGCTCCAAGTTTGGGAATGGTGCTGGTGTTGTTCTACTTTCTACTGGTCAGGAAAAATTTGTTTTTCCCTTCAAGCTCAACTTTGAGTGTACCAAAAACATTGCTGAGTATGAGGCACTGTTCTTGGGTTTAAGAATTTCTTGGAAATATGGTGTCAAAGACATCATTGTTAAAAGAGACTCAGAATTGATAGCAAAACAATTTAGAAAACTATATTCCACAAGGAACCAATGAAAGAAACAATACAAGCATGCAGTTTGGGACTTCATTGAGATGTTTGATTCATTCAACACAGTGCATCATGATAGAAAATTAAATGATTTTATAGATAGAATTGCAGTTTCAAGGTCTATTATCCAAAATTCACCCCTCAAGGTAATTTTGATAACATGCATCAAATTCTTTAGTCCAAAGCAATTATATTGAGTCCGGGCAAAAAGTCATGTTTCTAGGGTCCCCTCAGATTTTTTCTAACTCCCCTGTCCAAGAAGAAGAGAGCAAGTTCTGAAAAAATGTGAAAAAATTGCAAAAAAAAAACAAGCTCGGGCCAGAAAAAATCATGAAAAATAGCTAAGTCCTAGTCCTCACAGCATTTGGGTCAGTTGGGACAAAAGGATGCGAACCGGCCGAGAGGCCGTCAGGCGGTCGGCGCAGCATTTGGGACATCCGGGCCAAAGGGGCGCGCGGGACGCGAAAATCCGAACTGGCCGAAAATTTGAAAAATTTGACTAACTGTTGAAGTAGGTAGTTTGGGACATCTGGGCAATTAGTACGCGGACCGGTCGGATCGGCTGAAATGAGTCAAGGCAGCCCGAAACAGTCTGGGACGCGCGGGCCAAAAGTACGCGAACCGGCCGGATCGGCCGAAATGAGAACTTTCATCCCGGAATAGTTGGGCCGAAGGTACGCAAAGTACACGAACCAGCCGGATCGGCCGAAATGAGAACTTTCAGTAAGGGACGCGCGGGACAAAAGTACGCGAACCGGCCGAACCGGGCGAATCGGGAAAATTTGTCCTGAACGGTCCGAAAGCAAATGGGACATCTGGGCTGTGAGTACGCGAACCGGCCAGTTCAGTTGAAACAGGGAACTTCAGCATTGGGACAAATGGGACAAAGGGATGCGTGGGACGCGAAAATCCGAAGCGGCCGAAGGCAAAGGAGAAAAGTCAACATTTGACCCGTGGAACTTCAAATGGCCATAACTTTTGACTCCGAGCTCCGATTTTCACAAAATTGGACTTTCTGGAACGAGCACGATGTCCTCTACACCAAAAAAAACTAGATTTATTAATTTTAATGAGGTTAGATATATTTAAATAAGATAAATATATTCGGCTCCAGTCAGTCAATGCTCATTCCCGTCAAATGACAGAAAACCCCTACCAGACCCAAAATAGCTGCCCGCACTCAGAAGGCCATAACTTTTGCATTTCTCAACGAAATCACACAAAATTGGTACCGTTGGAATCATTTTTCCAATCCCAACACACAAAAATAAAGAAATTCAAAATTTGGTGAGAAATAGATGATTATTTTGTAGAAAACGTGGCCAGGTTTAGAAAACTATTTTATTTGGTAGTTGGGATGCATTCAATGAAGCATGGGATGATATTTATCACTGTTGCAAGTTATGGGATAGTATGGGGAGCCTTTTGAAAGAAACATAACATCATTTCACTTCATTTACTACATCTTGCAAGTGGTTGATGGAAAAATTTCGGGATTTTCATTTTTTCCTCTCTCTCTCCCTCTCCTCTTAAAAATCTATAAATTGGAGTGTTGGGATCATTGTAGAAGGAGATAGTTTTTGAGAATAAAAACTCTATCAAATTTGTTTTGTGAAGTCAATGTGGTGCTTGCCCTTGTAGTGGACTCTTTGTATGGTGATCCAGGCCCTTGGTTTGTAACAGATTGAACTATGCATATCATGAAGCAATAAATATGAGTTTGTGGATGTATCTGCCCTTGCTGGATTTGTTTGCATTCCTCTTGCCCCTTCAATATCTTAAAAAATATATTGTTTATATTTTACATTCTTGCAAGTATTCATTATCATTGTGTATGCATGAAATACTGTTGTGAATGCAGTTGCTAGATTGTGGAGAACTGTTATCACCCTTCCTAGTATGCATTTTGCTTCTACTTTTCACACATTGGAAGACTATTCTCACACTCTCCTTTTCTGGTGTATCACCGCTTTAGTGTAGGATTTTTTTTCATGTACTCTCTCTCCCTGGTCTCTTGGAAATCTAGATTAGGATTATATAGTTTTTCCTACATTAAAGTAGATTGTGGCAGGTAGTTTAGGAGCAAGAACCAAATTTCTCTGGAGGTCTATCTCAAGTAGCAAGTCCCATAACTTAGAGATAGTACCCATGTTATCGAATCACACTATGATCTCAAGCACACAAACTTGTGCAAACCATAGGGTGCTATGATTTGGAGATAACATAAACCCTATGCAAGAGATGTATAAAGGAATTAGTTAATTTATGATTGATCTTGAAGTGTTATGAACTAGGAAAAATCCTTAACAAGAAGTGAATTGTGTCGTAAATGCTCAAGATAAATGATGGAACTATCGGAAAGAGATGTAAATGAGCATCTAGACTAGGGTGATGGTTTCCTCGGTGTAAAAAACAAGTACTGGGCACCTATGACAGTGAAAATGGTTGGAATCTAATTTTTACAGAGTCACACAAGTGTCACAAATATTTCATATTGATCGCATGTATGTCATTCCTTGATCACTAAAGGTTTCTGTAACTTGAAAATATAATGTCACCTTCAAAATACACAAAACTACATCAAATACGAAAAAATAAAGGTGCAAAATGGGGAGTTGGACTGACCCTGTCGGTCACTTGATAGAGTGAAATTATGACCAGGAGTTGTAGTGCACTTCAAACTCCATGTATTTCTTGTGATTGTGTGTAAGAATGGTTCTTTAGGAATCCATTGTACTAGATGCACTATATAAAAGCTTAGATTTTCTAGATAATGCAAATGTGTGTATGGAATAGAATGAATTCCCACTCCCTATGAAATGTATGTCGAAAATGTTGTTTCTTGTCACTTGAATGGATGTTAGATGGATGCCTTTTAGTGCCTTGAATTCCTTTGGATGCAATCTTAGGTGATAATAGGCATGCTTAGTTTTTTATCTTTTCTTTTTATCACATGATTATGTATTGAGGATCCAAGGGGCATCTACCTTTACTATTTTCACAAATAACAGGTGTTATTGTTACATATATTTACTACTTATAACACATTACTTTCCATTAATACATAAATGTTTGATATAGAATTTACCTTTCTTGCATGCTAATGGGTGCTTCATGTGAGGAATTTTTCTTGCAGGACTATTTACAACCATCTTTATCTCAAACACTTTACTTTCCACTATTTACTATTTTATGTTATTGTTTAGGGGATATGCCCCATGTATTGTGTGTTCATATATGATTTGGCCTCTTCAACCCTAATTTTCTTGTGAAATTGTGAGCGATGTCCCATTTTTGAAACCAAATTTTCGTGGTTTGTCTTATTTACACACTTGATTATTACATTGTCTTCGATATAAACACTAGATTTTTCTACACTAACACATGTTATAGCCTACTTTGTTTCAATATGCCTTGGTTTCTACCATGAGCATCCCCTTACCAATGAAGGTGTGTTTTTCATCTCAATTTCAGGTCCTCTCCTTTATAATGCATGCTCTTACATTTTTTGCATACACCCAAAATGACTTGGTGCATACATTGGGTGAATAAATCACCCCTACAACAACTTAAAGCTAGATTTTAGATCTGCATAATATAGCTATTTTAATAAGTATAGGTAAAAAACACAACACTGGATAGAACTTAGAATTGGGTTAGAATTGTAGTACAGACACTAGTTCCTAACATCATATAGGAATGCCTGTGCACCCATGACCTCCCTTAGGAACCTATATCCTGGGGGCACATATAGTTAACTTTATCAGATCAACGTAGTTCATAGTATCCTTTAGAGTAGTTTTACAGTTACTCACACAATGCTTTAGTTACATCATGCATATAATCTCCTACAATCCATTTCAAATGAAAAAAAATAGTACATTCAAAACTAATTCGAGAGAATTGGAAAAACTTAGGCATGTACCATCTACAGTGGTGCTTATTGGACATAGTCATGGAAGGAGAGTAACCGTAGATATCTTTCCTCAAAACTTTCTCATTGACTTGAGATCACCCAAAAAACTCACACAAGGCATGAGATTGCCCATAAAAATTTATATTCATATCATTATAGGACACTTTTCTATCCTTTACACTCCTATACATTAGGTGCACACTTTGTTTTTAATACTTTTATTACTTTTACATACTTTTATATATTTTACCCAATTTTTCATATACAAGAATTTGACTACTCTCTCACTCTTATTTTGCACATTGTCCATCCTTTATATGTAATAAGAAGCATATTATAATGAAATAATATAAGAACAATAAAATTTATAGACAACACATATGCTTTACCCTTAGGGTCATTTTTCATTCATTCCGCACTTCACTTGTCTCTTCGCCATGCTATCACCATCACACTGTGCAAGAAAAAAAGGAATGCATCTTCTAACTACTTAAAGCTATCAAGTATTCACTCAACAACAAAATGTGGGTAAATGTAGACACAAAATCATGCACTTAGGTACACTTCTAGGTTCTAAAATACTGTTAGCATTTACATGATTCCTAAGAAATAAAAATACTAATTAACATCTATTTGTGGCCTCTTTCTTCTTTCTTAAACTTTTTACTTTGTCTTACACACCCTACATCCTAGTCTAAAATTTACATATTTATATTTCATGATTTCATACACTAGCGCCTAACCACTCCTATCCCTTTTGGGTGCCCCTGACTTGTTTTTATCTTACTCATTCTAGTTAGGTCTCTTTCATCTTTTGGGTATCTTTTTCACTTATGGGTCAGCCTTCTAGTTGTCAATTATGAAATTAAAACAAGGGAATCATATAAATACATAGTTATGTTTTAAAAATGAAGGACCAATCTCTAAGCATTACTATTACCACCTAGGATTTCATTAAAAAGGAACCTAAATAACTCTAAAGAATCCATCTATAATACTTTCAAGGGACAAGGGACTGCATACTCTGCATAAAGATCATACGAAGGGAAATTTTATTCAATTCCATCCATACAATTGTATTTTATAGAAAATCTAGCCTCTTATCTAGTGCATCTCGAACAAGGGCTTTGTACGAGACCATTTCTACACACGCTCACGAGAAAAACATCGACTACGAGATGTAGTGTAGTGTTTGGTCATAAGTTCACTATGTTGGGTGAGCTCAGGTGTTAGTCTGACTCGCCATATTGCATCTTTCTTTTTTTATTTGATGTGGTTTTGTGGGTTTTACAGGTGAACTTATATTTTTCCAGCTATAAGTACCTTAGCGATCAAGGAGTGACATAAAGATGATACAAAAATAATATTTACAACAATTATGTGACACAACAAGAATCATGTTCTGACTATTTTCATATTCGTCAGTGCTTTGAAGTGGTTTCTAGCGCCTAAGGGCCCTTACTCTAGCCTAGGCACCCATGTCCAATGTTTTTCATGAGCTCTAAAATTTATACCGAGCATTTAGCACACTCTACCAAGCATTTTCATTAGTTTTTCCCAGTCCAGAGCTCTTCCATATCAAGTGTAAATCAACTAAGTCATTATTTTTACATATCTTTGTTAGGATTTCATATTTACTCACTTATTTTCTTGCATCATATTATACACAACACTTGCATATAATTTTTTACATTCAGTTATGTTGGTTCTCAAAATGTTCTCACACCCATCTATACCTCTAAAAAATTATTCATTCATGGCCTCTGTCATTTTCTCCTTCCACGTATGGTGCTTGGTCAGTCTTATTGCCATTTTAGTCTAATCCTGGGTCGAGGATCATGTGTGGGTCTTTATTTGTCTCATGGTTCCTTTGTTCCTCTAAAAAATATCTGTATTTTGGCTCTCCTATGCTTTGTTCCTTCAAAACTCACATTTTCCCATTTCCTCCATTTTCCATAGTCAAGATCTACTATCCCTGCCATTTTTTCCCTAAATACCCGAGGAGAAATGAGTTGATGTGTCCCTAAGGATCGTGTTTGAACCTTGTAATAGTCTAAATTCTCTGTCCTTAAAGAAAACCTCATTTTCTGGCTCGAATGGACGTTTCTCTATGTTTTACGGTGTGACGGGCATTTTCCCAGTCAAATTTACATCATTTAGTCGACAGGGAAATGTGGCACCTCTTGGTTGGATGTGGGTCAACTTAAATACTTCGTAAATTCTATAAAAAGCCTCAACTTTAAAATGTGTCTACGTGGAGGAATAACACTCGTTTGACAATCAAATTTTTTGGTTTGGCTTTGAAGTAGTGCCTGGAGGACACATGGAGGGCTGTCAGGAAAGAGACATGTGGATGCTTCCACTTGGTTTCCCATACTTAGACAAATTTCAAAAGGTTTTCAGGAAGTCCAGGACACGTGGAGGAACGATGCTTATTTAAAGATCTACTTTTATGCTTTACCTTGGAGTAGCGTCGGGAGGACACATGGAGGCTTCTGCTGCTTGTCCCAGAATTAGACAAATTTTCATGCAGTTGGTTTTAGTAGAATAGGACACGTGACGCACTTGTGCTCATTCAGGGTCTCTACTTTGGGTGCCATCTTGAAGAAGTGTTGGGCTGACACGTGGAGGCCTCCGCTCACTTTGCATTTTACTTATACTTTTCAACGGCCAAAATGAGACTGTCTCATAGCTTGACAAGTGGTGCCTTCCACTAAGCTTCAAGCCTTCAAACAAATTTTTCCAAAGCAGGACACGTGGTGAGCCCACACTCATTCAAGGTATCAAATTTTTGGGACTACCTCAAGGTGTACCATTGTGATACATGGAAATTTGAAAAGTCATAGGGGATAAGGAGGCAGATCATCGAAGGAAATTAAAACTTTTTTCCCCTTTGCTTCATAAAGGTTAAAACATCAAAATGTCCTGCAAGCCCGATGGGAAATAGTCAATGTTTTTCCCTGGTCAACGGTGGAGGTGCGGACCCGTGGAGGAAAATTGGAAAATTTTACTTTTGAGGAAAAAGAGTTAAAAGTAAAAGGGGAAGCATAGTTCCACTGGGACACACATTGGGACACGTGTCAAAAATATTTCTCAAGGATGGAGCTGCAGGGAAAACTTGGAAAATTTTCCTTTTCTAAAAAAGAATCAAATGGTAGAATTTCTCTGCATTTCTTTTGGGGCCCACCTCAAGACATGTGTTAGGCCCATTTTTCAAAAGCGGAGGTACGGAGCAAAATGGGAAATTTTTCCATTTTTTCAAAAGGGTAAGAAAAGGTCAAAGGAAGCCCCCGATCCTATTTTTGCATCTTCCACGTGGATGGCCCACATTCAAAATTAAAGATCAACGACTGCTGAGCGTCTAAATCTAATTTTCCCCCCATTTTTTCTGTAAAACTCCTGGAAGTGTCAGTCTTCATGATTTCTTACTATTTTCTACATGCCAAATAGAGGAACAAGTTAATTTTGATATCTAGAATTTGGTGGGGGAGATCTGGAGATGACTTTCGCCATTAAAATGGTCTAACTATGAAGCCCGATATGGTTTTCCATTTTTCTTCTCCTGAGCATGCAAGGGGTCATATTTGATTGATATGGGGTGGAACTAGTTGGCAAATGGATGGAGGTGTGATTTTTCCTGAGAAAGGAGTTGCATGCAGAAAGAAATCAAAGATATTTTCCCTTGAGCATCTGGAGACTTTTACAGATCTGATTCTGCGAATCACGAAAGAATCATGGTGAGCACTGGTGCATTTAAATTTTTTGTCTTTTTGGAGGAAGGGGCTCTATTAGAAATGCTATAAATGGCAAAAATTCATCATGTAAATGGTTGGGAGTTTTTGGAAAAGATCAGGACTGATTTTCTCTAGTAGAAAAATCTTGACAGAGCCCATCAATTTTGAGAAGCCATCTAGAGAAGCCTATATATCTCTCTTTGTGTCAAATTTGATCATGTCAAGGTGGTTACGAGTGTACATCCATTAAAAATCTTTGATATTGTCTGAGAAACTTTCCCTTGCTAATATATTTGATCAAAATTTGAGTTATTATGTGTTAATCTTGAGTAAAGTGTATTTATTTCATCTCTGAATCCATATGGGTAGTTTTTCTTGTTTCTATTGCAATCTTGTACCAAAATATAGTCTAATCACATAAGTCTCGGTCCTTGTGATAGTTTAGTGGCATCTGTAATTTCATTTCTTAGAAGAGCCCTCATCTGGGAGTGGGATAAACAACTTAAAATCACTTTTCTTTCACTTTGTTGATAGAGATTCTCTATAAGCCTCCGGGTGTACCTCAGGCATGACTTGGTTTAAATCTTAGTGCTTTATTGGGTCCTTTGACTCGAGCCTTCATGAAAAAATCCCACAGGTTGTGTGAAAGAGTGCTGATCTAGGCGTCCATTGAAGCACATATTCTAGTTGAGGAAACAATTTAGTTTTTTGTGGCATTTTGTTGATTGAATCTTTCCATTTTGCATAAAAACTCAAGGATCTGGTGAGTCAATTCCATCCTGTCTCCCCTCCCACCAAAAACTCTATTTAAAACAACCAATCCTACCCATACTACCCCATTTTTTTCTCTGTATACCCACACAAGACCAAAATAATTTTACTAAATTATGTAGAACAGATTAGGGTCTCAAATGTCTTTAGTAACCTTTTCCTTGTTGTGAAGATATCTCCATGATCTGGAAGTGACAAATCGTGAGAGTTAGAACTAGTGTGTTGATCATATTTTTCCCAAGGCCTTCTCTATAAAATTTATGCAAAGGAAAGGATTTATCATGTATCTCCTTTCAAATAAACAGAAGGTTACAAAATTGGTTCTCTTACCTTGGTGGAAAGGCACAACCTAAAATAGTTAGGATAAGATTGTATACTTTTGAAGGTGCTATCCATCTCTCCACAAATCCAAGTAACAAAGTGATAGTGAAATTTCATTCCCATGATATAAAACAAGACACCATGTTCTATGATCTAGCTGCCTCTAAGCTCCCCGTTAAATCTGTGTTGCTGCTCAAGGATTGAAAAGGAGAATCAATTTTGATACCAACAAACACTATGTAATTCATAGGGGCTTGTCTAGATAGAATCATAATCCCCTTTGTCATCTTCTACATTTTAAAAACTAGGAGTCTGAGCTCAATCTTTTGAGAAGACTAGATTTACTGGGGATGCCTTGAAGACAACTCTTTACCTGTCTCAAGGTATCGTGTCTACTTGAACCTCAGTGAATAAATCTCACTGAGTAAAAATTGGCGATACCTTATATTGGATCACTTGCATAAGTCTAAGTTGATGATTATTGTTTCTTAGATGGTCTATGTGAATCCTAATAGAGGCATAATTTCACCATGGAAATCTTGATGAGATTTGACCTAAGTAGGTCTCAAACCATTTTCTTGCACCAAAATTCGTATGAGTCCCCCTTTGTCTAATCTTCAATCATTTAACGTGTCAGTAGATCCTGTCCATTGATTATTTGTCAAATCTCTAGTTGTTCAGAACACATTGACCACTTTGACTTGACATTGATCAATATCTGCTATACTTTATCTTGTTACCATTAGATTTTTGAGTTTCCTAAGGGACTAATTGGTTTGAATTACAAAACCTATCTATGTGTCATATCTTCTAGGCCCTGTAATTGTCATTACAAAATGTCTAACTTTGCAATCATAATCCCTAGTGAAGCATAGCTAATTGCAAGCATAGGTAAATACCCATTAAACTTGCTTACATACCTCTTTGTGTATTGATGGATCAATATATGGAATACTAAGCAAAGTAGTAAAAGCAACTAATCTAATCGAAATGATAGCAATCAGCCCCGTACCTTTTACCTACCTTTTTCTCCATATTTTCTAAGAACCAAACTTGTTAATATAAATAAATCACAATGTATAAAGACAACTAGCTAGATATAGTTAATTGTCAGTGAAATTAGAACTACTAAATCTAAGCTAACTATGTATATAAGCTACCAAATTTGTAACAATTACTCTATGATAGATAGACAATTTCCTACATGCATATTCTCTCCTTTCAGGTGATCTTACAGGGAGTAGGAAATCTTGAAAATCCTCTCACCTTGCTAGCTTCTATGAAATCATTTAAAACCTGCTTTGATAAAATCTAATTGAAACCTAGGATTGTTAAATGACCAGAAAACTTATTTGGCTTTACATCTATCTTGGTCATGATATGAACTTGCTTGAATAGATAGTACTTATCTAGTCATGGTGCCTAAATAAATCTTGCGAACCTCTATTTCTTCCAACTTGGATCTTCAAAGAACAGTTTGTGCCTCCTCAAATTCATTTGTTAGAACCTTCATTATTTCATATTTTTTGGACTGACAGGGGGGGATACATATTTCGAGTCCATATTTTAATACATTAACTGATTCTTCATGAGATTCAAGAAACTTCTAAAACTTGTCAATATTCACACTAGTTGTGCTCACTTAACAACCACTGGTATTGATCTAAGCTGTTTCCAAATGTACATACTTACACATCTTATCACAAACATATGAAGCATGTAACTTATTAGGATACTTTCAAGAAACAACACAAGAACACCAAATGTTGGAGTGGGATATGGACCCTCAAGGGGAAGAATCAATCCCCAATAAAACCCTAATCACATATGTTCATATTAATAACACTTTAACCATTTAGTGAGGCACTCAATGAAAGATTCGCAAAGAGATATGAACATTTAAACCCTAGTTATACTAATGAGAGCACCAGATCCCTACACATGGATGCACCATATTCATATTAGATTTTGTGAAGTAAAAATTCCCTGAACAAGGAGGCTAAACAGATTCAACCCAATATTATCAAGCACCCATTCAACCACCTTCAGATGTGTATATCCAATAATATATTATTCTTAAAAATCTGACCACAACTCAATATCAGATCTGAAGACACCTCAACTCACTCTGTAGATCAACCTCAACATCCTATGGTGATCACACTTCAAACACAAGCACAAAAATCTTCTCTTTCTCAACTTTTGCTCTTTAAAAATCATTCAAACAGCTGACATTCATCTTATATTATAGGTTTCTTCACCTAGGAACACAGGGTTGTTTCATTTACTGAAAAAGGGTCATCCTCGAAATATTGCAGTCATACCTCACCTAGGGTTGCTCCACCTTGCACACTCTCAAGATAGTTCAATTAAAAGCACACAAAAGATGTCTTTTTATATACAATTCATCTTTCAAACTTAGAACCCAAAGGAGGTTGGTCCCTCCATGATATGGTTTGATGACCCAAACAATTAAGTATAAAATTCATAAATTCAAAATAAAAAAGCTACATATGACCCATATAGGTCAGCCTAACCAAAAATATTGTTTCATGTGTCAAAAAATGGGTCAAAACCCCATGGGCACAATATTAACAATTCCATAACATTATTCCCATACTGTTTTCATGACCCATTAACCCTTACCTATGAGTAAATACGTCATTAAAAAATCATACATGGCCGCACAATTAATCAACCAATCAAAATATTTCATTTACTGGGCCCATTAATCTTTGTAATTTTCAAAATTGTTGTTTCCTGCACCCTTCAACACCCTGGAAACTTCATACTGTCACCAAATTTATGTATAATTCAGAATAAAAAACTGTCATGTAACTACTAAAATTTAATGGAAATGACCTATAGAACACTCTCTGAACTTGTTTCAGGCCTTGAAACAACTTCCTCTTCAAACTATAGACAAGATTTACGTTCACCAAAATAACCTACCAAAAACATCTAGTTTCAAATGTCAGCTCATAAAAACATTTATACATATCATAAAGAATTATAAATAGTATCATTTGATGTAAAATTCATACCTTTTAATGTTATATGTGATAGGAGGCATAATCCAATCCGTCTACATGCCTCAAACAACCTCAAACATAGCACAATTTCATGTCCTATCATGAACTGCGAAAACTGTTTTTGTTGAAATAAATCCTTGGAAACCATACCATTTGAAATTATCATGAGGACAATTGATATATAAATTGAAATGATATATGAATACTATTTCTGAACAAAAACTTGAATAATCTTCAAAACTCATTTTGTAGGTCAAGTTATCATCAAAACACTTGAACATTGCTCCTTAAGGACCTACAAACTACCCTTTAACCAGTCAACATGTTTGACCCCAAAACACAATAAAACTACATGAACATGATCAGAAACCTTCATGGACATAAATTTCAACTCAGATTTAGCACACATGATTATTTTATAATATTACTTCTTTGGACCAACTTGCGCAAATAACTTCTTCTTGAAAAACTGATATATTTAAGTGGGGGCCACATATGGTCATGAGCTCAAACTTCCATTTCTTGATATCCCTCTAATTCAACTAAAAAAATGTAATAAATGAACATATAATCAATTAAAATTACCTAAAAATATCCCATACACCATGACAAACCTGAATGCATGCTTCTATGAGAGCATTGAGCCCAAATGCACTCTATCACACCTCCAAGCAAGTATACCTGCTCACAATGAGCACCTGTAATCAAGTGAACCACTTGTACCTATACCATATCACTACTGTGAGTGCTCAAGAAGACTAAAAACCTGCTATGAATCATGTCAACATGCTTCCCAATCATCGAAGAAGGTCACACTGTCAAGCTACACCTCCTAAGCACCTGTATGGGCTTGCCAAAGCAAACTTGCATCACTAAATCTCATGGTAGCAACTGAACCAAATATGAATCAACATGTTAGCACCTCATACATCATCATGAAAATATCCTACAACATCCACTTTGTCATTAATGTGGTTTTGCATCAATTAAAACACCTATTAGGCCTACATGTCAACAATATAGGGTATCAAGGAATTGAGAAGAGTGTATAAAGGGATTTTGAAGATGAGTGAAGAAGAATGCAATAAAAAAACATAAATTTATAGGAAAGTTAAACAATTGAGAATTATAACCCTTTATTCCAAGCAGGTATAAGAACATTTAGAAGGATGAAATCCATACTGACGGTTTTGAAGTCTACTTATACTATTATAACTAGGATTAATTTAAGGTCAAAGTTTCATCAATGAAGCAGTTTGAGTTCTAGATATATATGATTATGCTCTTAGACCTGTTATCTCTCGAAAGTGCACCCTATAGAGAGATGGTTGCATATGTTCTAAGATTGCAAATTTTATCTCTCTCTTTCGTAGATACAATGGAAACACCTCATGTCTATGGGTATACCTATTTTGAAGAGAGTCTCCGATATTAAGGCCGGATCCTTATTGATGTATCCTAAACTAACTTTCTGAGGTTTTGGAATAAAATATGAATATAAAATGAAATTAAAACTTAGGTGATACACAAAACTTGTATGACGTATTTGATTGAGTACATGCATAATTGATATCGAATGAATTTTTGATGCACAGGCCAATAGTTTTCTGAAGATAATTAAGGGTAAACACTTTGATGTATTGAGGGATAAAATCAAAACAATACTGCTAAGTTACACATTCACATTAATATCATTAAAAAATTACTGAATTCGCAATAGGGTAAGATGAGTAATTAGGGAATTCAACATTCACAAGATTAATGGAAACATACATAAGACTGCAAATAATTGGAAAGGTAGAAAATACTTCACATTCAAAGGGAAAAACTGGCAAAAAATTGCTTCAGCACTCCTATATCTAAAAAGTCCCCCCTTTTTGCTTTGCTAAGGCACATAATATATAGAAAAATTAATTCACCTATCCTCCATAAAAATAGACTAAGGTTGTACTCGGCCATGCATTCTAATTTTATCCTTTATTTAATAATAAATAAAGGAATAAAACAAAGTAAATTAATACAAAGAGGCATTAATAGCCTTTGATTACATACAGTCAAACTTCAATTGACTGTTATATTTTTAAGAAAAGCATGAGTGAATAATTTGCTAATAATAAATCTTTCTTAATGAGCAAGTCTCTTTTCTTGTGCATGCAATTTTTTCTTCTTGTGCCTGATGTGACATCTATCATTTTGATCAACTTGCCTCCTTGGATGCACATGCAAAAATACTCCCTGTGAGTGAGCAAAATAAATTCCATTAATCTGCAATATTTGGAAAAATTATTCACCCATGTATTCCATCATTATGGGGACCACCTGTAATTGTGAGCACTTGTCTTTAGTTGGAATATCCATTCATTTTGGCCACCATGCACATGGCATAAAAATATGACCTGGCACCTTTTGAATATCATTACATTATTCAAACAACTTGGTTTTGACCCTTGGGCGCATATTACTTTGTTTGACCACCTTTTGGATTATCATTGTTTGAAAAGGTGTTTTCCTTGATTAATATTGGCTAGACTATAGACTTTGTCACCCTGTCATGGGATTTTTTTGGTTCGATTGGAATATTTGACCACATTTTGGTAATATTATTACATACACATGATTTGGCCCCCTTTGATTAATCAATTACGACAAAATGGGGAAAAGGTAAAGCTTAATTTTGGTGATCATTATCCAAATGTGAATGTTAAGACCTTACTCGGTCAATGCAATGATTTGTTTGTTTGAATTACAATGCCATGGGATGGCCCCCTTCCATGTTGACTCACCCCTTGGAAACTTTATCGGTGGCATGGTTAACTCAGGTCAAGTTCTCTTTGGTATTTTTTGAAATTTTCTTAGCCTTTTGATTTGGTACTTGTGTCTTCTCCACCATGGATCTTTTAACTATGATTGGCATAACAGTTGGCTTTTTGACCCTTAGTTAGGGTTTCTTACCTGACATTTAATGTGGCACTTTCATCGTAAATAGAGTGATTCACATTGATTTTTGGGGGTCGTTTATAAGCCTTTTATCTCTGCACATATTGATCCTTGAGCGTTGGTTTTTAACTCCTGATTGATTTAGGTTGTACCGGAGTTAGTTGAGTGGGTTAAGAAAACCCTGAGCTCTATCCTTAGGTCATTATTTTATTGACAGTGAGAGGTAAAGCCTTGGAAAAATCACTCTAAGTCACTATTCAAAATATTTCGATCTCGTCCCTTCCTATAGATCAATATTACAAATATTTCTTTCATTTTCATGTCGTGGTTAATCACTATCAAGCTCGGAATTGTGTTACTTTGGGTCTCGAGCAATTTTTATTTCGAAATGGCCACCATTTTCATGATCTTCGAGCTTGATATCATGTTATGTGCATTACTATTTGATGAGGTAATGGTAAGTATTTGAACCCCCTAAGTATTATTGTTGCTTGGTTGTTTCCATTTCGAATTCGAGATTTTGATATTTAGCTCCTTCTTTGCATATTTTGTGATCTCCTAGAACGACCTTGGTCTTTGAGCTAAAACCTGCTCTAGGTCCTTAGTTTTGGTCTTGATCTAATCACCATTAGTGGTTTTTTCTCAACTTTTTTTTAATCAATAAGTCCTTGTTTCTTACTCTAATTTTGCTATCCATTAATGGGTTCTACGATTAAAACCAGAAACTATAATTTTCTCTCTTGGATATGCAACTTGAAACTAATGTTCAATGGAGATGTTGACTTCTGAAAGGAAACTTTGAAACTCTCTTTAGCCTGGATGTGCATGTAATTTTGATTCAAGGTTTTATGTCTGAGTTTGTAACTTGAATGCTAGAGGGTCTGTATGAATCTCCATCTGGGTGCAACATGGAACCATTCAAAAGGTTACCAAACTTTGATTTTCATGTTTTGAGCATATTCATGTTCTGAAGTTTTGTATTATTTTGTTATTGATAAGTGTCTCTGATGCTACCTGATTCGCTACCGATGTAGTGGTGTTTGATGCTTTGAGTTTTTGTTTCATTTCATGTTGAAACTCATTGAAAATCGTTGAATCTGGATTTTATCATTTAGCTTGCAACTTCCTATTTTTTTCATTCATGCAATGCTTATCTCCTTTCAATGGTTGTCCTAGATCTCATTGACTGCTATAGCATTTGAGAATTTTTGTTTTCTCCTTCTGTTAGCTATAATAAGCTTGGTCCTTATCATTTTGTTGGCATTGTTTATGACCCTGGTGAGTTGAAATTGTACTTCAACTATATTTACATCGTGCTTTTGGAAAAGATACTCTACATTCTCCCATGAGAGGAGTTAATTTTGATGTATAACTCAGATTTTACTTCTGCACTTTCTTAAATGATCTCATCATTTGCACAAAGATATTTATTTTGATTTTTGGTGACTCAAGTCTAGGTATTTTATTATTTTGCTCTGAAAATACACCTTGATAAGATACACCTAATTGTATATCTATGGACCTATGCTTCTCATTGACTGCTTTATTTGGTATCAATTTCTAATATCCTGCTTCTGAAACTCGGGCTTTCAATTGATGATGCCTCAATACTCGACTGTATTTTATTTTATTTTTAATGTCATGATCTGCACGAAGCCTCTGGAGGATCCGTTATATCATTTTGATGGTTTTTAATGCTTCAAAAATTGGGTATTGAGTTGATTTTCTTGGCATGAGGCTTAAAATTGGCCTCTTTTTGATGGGTTACAAATCACCATGGTCCAATACAAGGCCTTTTTTGATCTTGAGAGTGCATTCCTCTTTTAGTTTTCAGTAAAACTTTTAAAATGTGTTGTAGATGCATACATGAAACCTGTATAATAATTTGGACGTACTTTGACTGTGCATGCACTTTTTTGAAAATTTGCTTCACACATTATGGCCTTAAAGATGTCCTCAATTGGAGCTACACTTTGACTGTGAACCTTTTGATGTGAACCAAATATATTTATTTTCATATATTTCTTGAATGTGGATATTATGGAACTTGAGTTGTAACTTACATGCAATTCTATGAAACTTTAAAACTTGAATGTGCTTCCATCTTAGCTTGTAAAAAGCTTCAAGTTTGGCTTGAACACTCTAGTCTGTGAATGTTACATCTATGAGAGGGTTGTCATTTGTTTGATTTTTAATTGCTTTGGCCTGTAATGATGTAATTATTTTGTTGTATGCAAATCTGATTTGCTGTAATTGATTGTACCTTTTATACTTAAAGATTTTAAATTTTATTTTCATTGGCATTTTATTTACTTGGAAAGAGAAATGAAGATGAATAATGTTGTTAGGTATTTCTTTGTCATTGGTCCCAAATTGTATATTATGTAAATGATTCTTTATTCATTCTTTATTGATTTCAAGTTCATTTTTTGAAAGCATAGCTACTCAAAGTTGTGAATACAACAAGCATGAAATCTAGAGCCTTAAAAACCTTTATTTACCTTCTCAGGTACAATGCAGCAGTTGGTGAAGATGGTGGAGAGGAGTAACAAGTAAAAACTAAATCTAAAACTTATTAAAATACAAGCAATGATGGATTTCATCCTTTCTTTATTCACAACTTTACATATATGTCCTTTCATTTCATACACTTGATTTTAGAGTTATTTCCACAACTTGTGTGGGTTCATTTTACTTTTATTCCATATGAATAGATGAACTATTTTCATGTAATGAGATGTATATCTTTCCTTTCTATACTTTCTTTCATTCGAATGGATAATAATGAACTTGTACAACTCAACACACTTAAATAATTCACTAAAATATGGAAATAAATTAAAATGAAATGTACATTTTGATGTTCATTGGATGACTGAAATTTATTTCACACCCTATCCGCAGTTTCAGAACTTCGTGTCTGATACATGGTTCCCTTCTTTCCTTCCTCAAGGCCTTGCAATGGTTGTTTACGATTGTTGCACAGTTCTAATGAGGGTTTCAAATGGAATGTCTACATCTATGAGACATGGCATTCTGTAACTACAACCTATTTTGAGTTTGATCCAAACATGACTTCCAAGAATGTCCAAAACCAAACAATTAAAATCTGTTTGTTTTTCCCAGATGGCTATCCTAAACATAGCCAAACTCATAATTCAACCAATCTGAGAAACTAAAAAGTTTCGAGTTGAAATTTTTCGTACAGGGTGTTAAAAATGTCAAAATTCTGGTGATCCTATGGGGAAAGCTACCTGCTAGCTTGTATATCAGTTCCTTGTTCTTTTCCATTGGTCATGGAGTCAAATGCATATAACCAAAACTACCTTTTTTGAAAAAAAAACCAAAACTGGAAAGGATCTGGTGTACCAAAACATGTGCAAAGGTGCACTTATTGAATTGAAAACTACAATGTGCATCAACTGCACTTATTCAAAGGAAAAACCTAATCTACTCTATTCTAACCAGCTATAAATCAAGGCTAAATAAAACCTGAGATAGGCAGTGAAAAATAGCTTCCTTTTCTCCAAAACTGAGACGATGAATTCAGCTTGCAAAACAAGTAGCATGGTAGAACTGAAAATGAGATGTGTACCTTGAATTTGTTCTAAAGTTTATCCCAAAACACGAAGAATCTTTCTAATTGATCTGTAAACTATTTTGCAGGGATTTGGAACTGATTGTTGAAAATCCAACACTCATGCTCAAACTCTGATACAAGCATGAATTCTTGTATTGCTGTGGCATGTTGTGATCTAATGAGATACTGAATAGGACAAGGGCTCCAAATAGCTAAAAAGCTAATCTTCTTGTCTTGTACTGAAAAATGACCCTTGTTTTTTTATCATGGGTTCTTTCTTAAGCAGTTTTGAATGTTGTTCTGAGAGTTGATAAACCTCTATAAACCATTGTATATTCTTTGTGACAATCTGGAACTGATATGAAAAGTAATGAACTTCTTCAATTTTCTATACTTCATTAATCATAACACCGTGAAGATGATGAGATGGTTTTTCTACTTCCTTAAACTATTTGAAAATATTTTTAGGATATTCAAACTGTTGTTCATCCTCTTCAATCTGCTGATCCACTACTACCAAGGTTGACATTTCAACAACACTTTTAATTTTTTTCACTTTATTCCTTCTTACAATTTTCTTTAAACATGTCATTCCCTCCTCAATACAAAATAATTGCTCTCAAATACATGTGGTACCATCTAATAGTCATTTTGAAACACTGCAAGTCCCTAATAATGTAGCTATATCCATGCATGTAGTACAATGAGGGTCTTCACACTCAACTGTTTGATCATGATCATTCTGAAACTGATTTGTTTCTCTTTGGTCCTCAACCATGGAATCTGATAAGTTGTAAACCATGTGTTCATCCTTTAGATCAGCTGATTTATCTTTGGAAATGATTTGAATATTTCCTTCAGGTTCTACCAACTGGGATGAATTAGTAGTTTGTAGAAGTATGGTGATTTTATGCATGTTATTCTTGGAACACAAAGACTGCTGATCATCCCTAATCTAATTTAGATCTGCTGAAAAATCAGACTGTACCTTTTGCATGGGTTGCTCCTCTAATTCTGAAGTATGATCAAACTGAAATTTAGAATCCCATTGCTCTATGTTCTGTAAAAACTCCAACCTATTGTTTTCTTCAGCTAGTTGTCCCTCCTGAATGATATTATGACCCTATTTTTCCTAGACTGGAAGTATGAGTTAAGGAGGAGTGGGACTAACCTCAGCCTTAACTAGAAATTCTTTAAAGAGAGGATGCGGTACAAAATCTATTTTTAGGATAGGAGTGGGACTAATCTCAACCTTAACTAGAAATTATTTAAAGAGAGGCTGTGGTACAAACTCTGTTTTTAGGACAACATCTGAATGCCAATTTAGACACTTTATTTTGGGTTCAATGCATGATTGTGGGGTAGGAAAAGTAAAAATTACAGCATCCTAATAATTTAAAATTTGATAAATGGGCTGATTTGAATAGCAAGGGGAATATATAAGTGTTATCCAAAATTCACCGCTCAAGGTAATTTTGATAACATGCATCAAATTCTTCAGTCCTGAGCAAGTAGATTGATTCAAGGCCCAAAATCATTTTTTTTGGACCCCCTCGGCTTCTCTCTAACTCTCCCATCCAAGAAGAAATCCCAACGAGTTAGAAAAAAATGAAAAAATGCAAAAAATAAGGTTACAAGATTGTTCTAAGGAATTTCGGGTCTGAAGGGTTCGGGTCATACTGAGGTTCGTTGTACCAAGCTTGGGGCCGAAAAAATGAATAAAATCAGCTAATTCGGACATTTTTGTCCCAGGTGGTCCACAGGACAGTTGGGATGTTGGGATGCAAGGGACATGAAAATCCGAAATGGCCGAAAGTGGAAAAAATCGTCTAGTTTTTGTTTCGCGTGGTTTTGGGACAGTCGAGACAAAAGTACACGCGGGACACGAATCGGCCGATTTGCCGACAAACAGTCCATTTCGGGCGGTTCGGAGATATTTGTCCCAGGCAGTCCGGGACAGTTGGGAAAAAAGTATGCGGAGGAAATGAACTGGCTGATTCAGCTGAAACAGGAGACTTTCATCCATGCGGTTTGGGACATCCGGGCCAAAAGTACGCGTGGGACGCGAAAAGCCGAAAGAGCCGAGAGCGAATGGAATCTCGCCACGTGTCTTCACCGCAAATAGGAGCAAGGAAGCCTGAATCAGTCGAAGCAGGAGATTTTCATCCAGGACAGCCGGGACATAAGTACGCGCAGGACGCGAGGGATGCGAAAAGACGAAGCGGCTGAAGGCAAAGAAGAAAAGTCAACGTTTGACCCGTGAAACTTCAAACGGCCATAACTTTTGACTCCGAGCTCTGATTTTCACAAAATTGGACTTTCTGGATTTCTTATTTTTAATGAGGGTGGATATATTTAAATAAGAGAAACATGTTTGGCTCCAGTCAGTTAATGCTCATTCCTGTCAAATGACAGAAAATCCCTGCCAGACCCAAAATAGCTGCCCGCACTCAAAAGGCCATAACTTTTGTATTTCTCAACGAAATCACACAAAATTGGTACCATTGGAATCATGGCTCCATGCCCAATGCACATAAATTTAGAAATTTCATATTTGGTTAGATATCGATGGATATTTTTCATAAAAAGTGGCTGGGTTCATAACAGTGTTTTATTTCGTAGTTAGGAGTGCAATTAAGAGGCATGGTCATCATTCTTTCTCTTCTGCAGCACATGGGACAATATGGGGAGCCTTTTGTAATAATTATATAATCATTTTACTCCATTTAATGCCTCTTACAAGTGGTTGAAGGACAGATTTCAAGATTTTCATTTTTTCCCCTCTCTCTCTTCTCATCTTTTCTATAAATTGGAGTGTTGGGCTCATTGTAAAAGGAGGTAGTTTTTGTAGCAAAGCTCTGCCCAAATTACTTTTTGAAGATAATGTGTAGCAGGCACTTGTTGTGGACTCCTTACATGGTGTTCCATGCCCTTATCTTCTAATAGATTGAACTGTGCATACCATGAAGCAATAAAATATAAGTTTGTGGATGTATCTTCCCCTGCTATGTTTTCTTGCATTCTTCTTGCCCCTTTAACCTTGATTACAAAAATATTGTGTCTATTATTATGTTCATGCAGGGATCCATTATCATTTTTTATGTTTTAAATATTGTTGTGAATGCGTTTTGCTCTAGATTATGGAGAACTGTCATCACCTCTTCTAGTGTACACTTTGCTTCTGTATTTCACGCATTTGAAGACTACTCTCACACCCTCCTTTTCTGGTGTATCACCACTTTAGTGTAGGCTTTCATTTCATGCATTCTCTCTCCCTAGTCCCTTGGAAATTTAGATTAGAATAGTTAGTTTCCCCTGCATTAGAGTATATTGTGGCAGGTAGTTTAGGAGCAAGAACCAGCTTTCTCTGGAGGTCTATCTCGAGTAGCAAGTCCCACAACTTGGAGATAGTACCCATGTTATCCAATCACACCGTGAGTTCAAATATATGTGCTTGTATAAACCATAGAAGGGTGCTGTGATTTGGTGATAACAATAAGAATTGAATTTTGATAGGGAAGGTAAGTGGCAAATTTCTTGTGATAGGGTTCCATAACCTAATGCCTATCAATTTTCACTGCTAATGATTTCTCGTATAGTTTCGTGACAACTAAAAATGATTTCTTGAGTTCATTAAGATCAATTTCAAGATCTCTTCACCTTTCACATTCAACATAACCCTTTGCATAACTTTGACCTTGAACAACACAATGATCATCATATAGACAATCATACTGATTTCCAAGGTTTGGGTCATAAGGATATTCATTCTGATAGGGGTTATGAAACTAGTCTGAAGGGGAAATTGGATAAAACGGTTGTTGGCTTGGCTGAAAATACTACTTAAAATGAGGGTTCATGTCTGCAAGACCTCATAAAATATTGAAAGTATGAAAAATAGGTCTTTTGCTCATAAAATCAGCTGATAACAGTAAATAAATATATATGATTTTCTTTTAAAATACTTGAAAACTGCAACTAAAAATTTGATGATGTTGTTAAGTGTTGTACTGATCTGGAATAAGATTTACAGAGTCATCAGATGAGTTCTGTTTGGATCTTGAATCTTCATAATGCATCAATAGTAGTTTCTAGTCCTAGTCCCACTAGGCACGCCAAAAACTGTTATCTCTCGAAAGTGCACCCTGTAGAGAGATGGTTGTAGGTGTTCTAGGCTTTCAAATTTATCTCTCTCTTTCCTAGATACAATGGAAACACCTCAGGTCTATGGGTATACATATTTTTAAGTGAATCTCCGCTATCAACGCTGGTTCCTTATTGATGTATCCTAAACTAACTTTCTAGGGTTAAAGGGTAAAAGATGACTATAAAATGAAATTAAAACTTATGTGATACACCAAACTTGTATGAGGTCTTTCACTAAGTACATGCATAATTGATATGGAATGAATTTCTGATGCACATGCCAACAATTTTCTAAAGATAATTAAGGGTAAACACTTTGATTTATTTAGGGATAAAATCACAACAATACTACTAAGTTACACATACACATTAATATCATGCAGAAATTACTGAATTTGCAACAAGGTAAGATGATTAATTTGGGAATTCAACATTCAAAAGATTAATGGAAACATACACAAGACCGCAAATAATTGGAAAGGTAGAAAATACTTCACATTCAAAGGGAAAAACTGGCAGAAAATTGCTTCAGCACTCCTGTATCTAAAAACTCCCCCATTTGTGCTTTGCTAAGGCACATTATATATAGAAAAATTGATTCACCCACCCTTCCTAAAAATTGAATAAGGTTGTACTCAGCCATGCATTCTAATTTTATCCTTTATTTATTATTAAATAAAGGAATAAAAAAAGTAAACTAATACAATGAGGATTTAATAGCCTTTGATTACATACAATAAAACTACAGTTGATTGTTCTATTTTTAAGAAAAGCATGAGTGAATAATTTTCTAATAATAAATATTTCTTAATGAGAAAGTCTCCTTCCTTGTGCATGCAAATTTGTCTTCTTGTGCTTGATGTGACATATGTCATTCTTATACACTTACCTCCTTGGATGCACATGTATAAATACTCGCTATGAGTGAGCAAAAAACATTCAGTTAATATACAATATTTGGCAAAATTATTCACCCATGTATTCCATCATGATGGGGACCACCTGTAATTGTGAGCACTTGTCTTTATTTGGACTGTCCACTCCTTTTGGCCACCATGGACATGGCATAAGAATATGACCTAGTACCTTTTGAATATCATTGCATTATTTGAACCACTTGGTTTTGACCCTTGGTGTATATTGCATTGCTTGACCACCTTTTGGATTATCATTGTTTGAAAAGGTGCTCTCCTTTATTAATATTGCCTAGATGATAGTATTTGTCACCATATCACGGGATTTATTTGGTTCGATTGGAATTTTTGACCACCTTTTGGTAATATTATAACATACACATGATCTGGCCCCCTTTGATTAATCAATTACAACAAAATGGGGAAAAGGTAAAGCTTAATTTTGGTGATCATTATCCAAATGTGTATGTTAAGACCTTACTCATTCAATGCAATGATTTTTTTGTTTGAATGACAATGACATGGGCTGGCCCCCTTCCACGGTGACTCACCCCTTGGAAACTTTGTCAGTGGTATGGTTAACTCAAGTCGAGTTTTCTTTGGTATTTGTTGAACTTTTCTTAGCCTTTTGATCTGGTACTTGTTTCTTCTCCACCATGGATATTTTCTCAGATTGGCATATCGGTAGTATATTTGACCCGTGGTAAGGGTTTCTGACATGGAATTTAATGTGGCAATTTCATCATAACCATGGTGATTCACATTGATTTTGGGGATTGTTTTTAAGCCTTTGATCTCTAAATAGTTTCATCCCTGAGCATTGGTTTATAACTCCTGATTGAGTTAGGTTGTACCGGAGTTAGTTGAGTGGGTTAAAAACCCCCCAAGATCTATCCTTTGGTCATTCTTTTTATCGCAGAGAGAGGAGAAGCCCTAGAAAAATAACTCGAGGTCACTGTTGAAAATATTTCAAGCTCGGCCCTTCCTGTACATCGATATTACAAAGCTTTCATTCATTTGAATTTGATGGTTAATCACTGTTGAGCTCGGAATTGTGTTACTTTGGGTTTTGAGTGAGTTTTTATTTTGAAATGACTGCCATTGTCATAATCTTCGAGCTCGATACCGTGTTATGTGCATTATTGTTCAATGAGGGAATGGTATGTATTTGACCCCCTGAAGTATTGTTGTTTCTTTGTTGTTGCCATTTCGAATATGAGATTTTGATATTTAGCTCCTTCTTTGCATATAATGTGATCTCCTGGAATGACCTTGGTCTCTGAGTTAATACCTCTTATGGGTCCTTAGTTTTGGTGTTGATCTGATCACCATTCGAGGGTTTTGATTAAATGTGATTTAATCAGTAAGTCCTTTTTTCTTACTCTGATATTGCTATCCATTAATGGGTTGTAAGATTAAAACCAGAAACTGTAATTTTCTCTCCCGGATCTGCAAATTGAAACTAATTTTCAATGGGAATGTTGAATTATAAAAGAAAACTTTTAAACTCTCTTTAGCTTGGATGTGCATGTAATTTTGATTCAAGGTTTTCTGTCTGAGTTTGTAACTTGAATGCTAGAGGGTATTCCTTTTTCTCTACTTTTCTTGAAACGATCATAGATCTGAGTCCTTTATGATTTCCATCTGGGTTACTCTGCAAATATTTGTTAATACTTCAAATCTGCTTGTATTATACATGGTATTCATGATTTGGTTTTGTCTTGCTAGATCTGGTCTCATAAGGTGAGTTGTGATTTGGTTTCTTGTGACCCAGATTTGGGTATTCTTATTTTCCTCTGATGTAGAATGGATATTACTTTCTAGTCACTATTATTTGAATCGAAGTTCAGGTTTTGTTTGTAATTGTAAAAAATAATGAGTTCTAGCTCATTTTTATCATCTTGGGTACCCTTTAACAATGCTAGGAAAAGTGTCTGTGTACTTTCCTCTGATTCATTGAGATGGGTATAAGTCTTCTAGCTGCTACTTTAAGTTGGTTCGACTCCCATTTCGTTTGAAACAATGACTCGAATGCTTTGAAAATTGGTATGGTTTTTGATATTTGGATAGTAGTGTTCTTATGCATCTTGCCATTTTACTGAGCTCAAAGTTCTGGTTTGTATGAATCTCCATCTAGGTACAACGTGGAACTATTCATAAGGTTACTACACTTTGATTTTCATGTTTTTAGAATATTCATGCTTTAAAGTTCTATATTTGTTTGTTGTTGATAAGGGTCTCTAATGCTACATGATTCACTACTAATCTAGTGGTATTTTATTCTCCGAGTTTGTGTTTCATTTCATGTTGAAACTCCTTCAAAATATATTAATCTAGATTTTATCATTTAGCTTGTAACTTCTTATTTTGTTCATTCGTGTAATGCTTATATCCTTTCAATGGTTGTCCTAGCTCTCCTTGACTGCTACAACATTTGAGAATTTTTGTTTTCTCCTTCATTTGGTTGTAATAAGCTCGGTCCTTAAAAAAATTGGCACTGTTTATGACGCTGGTGAGTTGAACTTGTACTTCAACTATATTTACATCATGATTTTGGAAATGATACTCTACATTCTCCTATGAGAGGAGTTAATTTTGATGCATAACTAAGATTTTACTTCTATACTTTCTTAAATGAGCTCATCATTTGCACAGAGATATTTATTTTGATTTTTGGTGACTCAAGTCCAGGTATTTTATTATTTTTCTCTGAAAATACACCTTGATAAGATACACCTAATTGTATATCTGTGGACCTATGCTTCTCGTTGACTAATTTATTTGGTATTAATCCCTAGTATCCTCTTCTGAAACTTGGGCTTTCATTCGATGATGCCTCATTACTTGGCTGTATTTTTTTTTTTAAACTATCATGATCTGTACAGATCCTCCTGAGGATCCATTATATCATTTTGATGGTTTGTAATCCATCAAAAGCTAGTTATTGAGTTGATTTTCTTGGGATGAGACTAAAAATTGGCCTCTCTTTGATGGCTTGCAAATCACCATGGTCCAATACAAGGTATTTTGTGATCTTGAGAGTGCATTCCTCCTTTACTTTTCTGTAAAATTTGTTGCAGATGCAGGCATGAAACCTGTATAATAATTTGGCCGTACTTTGACTGTGACATGCACTTTCCTTAAAATTTGCTTTACACATTATGGCCTTACAGATTTCCTCAATTGGAGCTACACTTTGAATATGAACCTTTTGATGTGAACGAGCAATATTTCTTTTCATATTTTTCCTGAATGATGGTATTATGGCACTTGAGTTGTAACTTACTTGCAAGTCTATGAAAATTTAAAACTAGAATGTGCTTCCATCTTATCTTGTAAAAATCTTCAAGTTTGGATTTAACACTCTGCTCTATGAATTTTATAGCTATGAGAGGGTTGTATTTTGTTTTATTTTGAACTACTTTGGCCTGTAATGATGAAAATATTATGTTGTATGCAAATCTAATTTGCTACAATTGATTGTACCTTTTATACTTCAATCTTTTAACTTTTCTTTTCATCAGCATAATTGTGTCTTTACTTACTTGGAAAGAGAAATGAAGATGAATAATGTTGTTAGGTTCTTCATTTTCATTGGTCCTAAATTGGATATTGTGTAAATTCTTATTTATTCATTCTGTACTGATTTCAAGTTCATTATTTGAAAGCACACCTACTCAAAGATGTGAATACAACAAGTGTGAAATCCAGAGCCTTAAAAACCCTTTATTTCCCTTCTCAGGCACAATGAAGCAGTTGGTGAAGATGGTGGAGAGGAGAAGTGATGACAAACTCAATTTAAAACTGATGCAAATCTAGGCAATGATGGATTTCATGATTTATTTTTTCACAACTTTATGTATATGTCCTTTCATTGCATGCACTTGATTTCAGAGTTATTTCCACAGCTTATGTGGGTTCACTGTGCTTTTATTCCATATGAATAGATGAAATATTTTTGTTTAATGAGATTTATATCTTTCCTTTCTATACTTTCTTTCATTTGAATGCATAATAATGAACTTGTACAACTCAAAACACTTATGTATGGAAATAAATTAAAATCAAATGTACCTTTTGATGTTCATTGGATGAATGAAATTTATTTCACACCCTGTCCGCAGCTTTAGAACTTTGTGTCTGATACATGTTTCCCTTCCTACCTTTCTCAATGCCTTGCAATGGTCATTTATGGCTATTACACAGCTTTGACGAGGGTTTCAAATGGAATGGCTGCATCTATGAAACATGGTGTTCTGTAAGTGTAGCCTATTTGGAGTTTGATCCAAACGTGACTTCCAAGACTGTTGAAAACCAAACAATTAAAATTTGTATGTTTTTCCCAGATGTTTGTCCCAAACATAGCCAAACTTATAACTTGACCAATCTGAGAAACTAAAATTTTTCAAGTTGACCGTTTTCACACAGGGTGTGAAAAATGTCAACAAGACCATCTTGGATCTCCTAGATCCAATAAAAATGAGCAAAGTGTCTATTATATAAAGTATGGAATATTATGCATAATCTGAATGCAAGAGTGTATAAAGTGATTTTGAAGCTGAGTGAAGAAGAATGACATACAACAACACACATTTCTAGGAAAGTGAAGGAATTGGAATTGTAAGACCATATTCCGAGGAGGTCCAATAACATATAGAAGGGTGATGTAGATAATTACGCTTTTGAACTAGTTGTGATATTATAAATAGGATCAATTTAAGGTCATTGTTTTATCAAAGAAACACTCTCAGTTCTAAATATATTTGTTTCTACACTTAGACCATCTTGGCTCTCCCATATCTAGTAAGAATGAGCTAAGTATTGATTATGAAAAATATCGAATATTAAGTAGAAAAAACATACTCAATTAAATAAATCAATAAAGTACAAGAAAAGGGTAAGAACCCTTAGTTGATTTGCACAGTTATTAAGAATTTATAGAGTTATAAAATGGAAAAAAATGAAGCAATAACCGTCACACCAAATCTCACAAAAGTGTATAAAATGAGGAACAAGATGGATTGGGGTGCCTGGAGAGGGACAAGAGCACCTGTGGGAACCTTACACCTATTTCTAGGTGCCTAGGTATGCGGAATTGATCATAAAAAATCCTCTAGGGTATCAAAAGGTGTCTGCATTTTCTCTCTTTTGATTTCTCAAAGTTTGCACCAAGATCACCGAGGTTACTACAAATTTTCAATAAAGTATGAACCTGTAAAAACCTCAAAATGACATCAAATCCTAAAAAAGAAAGATTCAAAATGAGGGGTCAAATTGTCCTCAGATGCCACAATGGTTAACTTATGACTGAGCACTACACTACATCATAGACCTAATTTAGTTTTGTGTGTGTGTGCAACATTATTCCCGAGGTTTATCTTATGTCGATTACACATGGATAATGAGTAAGTAACTAGGTTTAGAATGTAGTAAATGTGTGCATGGAATAGAATAAACTTCACTCCTAGGAAGTGTGATGCAGAAAACAAGCCCTTTTGTCCCTTGTGATAGAGCTAGATGGATGCAATGGAGCTTTTAGATGCCATGATGGATACAACCTTAGGTGGTGAAAGATAGGGATTAGTGTTTGGTCCCTTATTATGATCACATAACTTTAAATTTATATGATTCCTTTTCTTGAATTTCATAATTAACCCCGAAAAGGCCAACTACCAAAAACATAAGATTCTCAAATATCTATAAAGGACCTAAAAAGTGTGAGTAAAGTATAAAGTGGAAAATGGCACCTAGAGGGGATGAGGGCACATGATTCTGAAATCTTGGCTGGGTGCTAGTGTCTAGGATGATAAATTCTAAAGTATAAAAAGAGAGACTAAGCGAGTATAGGTGCAAGATTAAAAGGAGTAAAAAAATACAAAGAAAGATGGCCCAATTAATTAGTACCATTCTTACTTAGGAATCATATGAATATTATTATGTAATCAGGACTAGATAATTACCCAAAGTGTGTGATTGTGTGTCTACAAGTGTAATATTTCCCTCTCTTTTGGAACTTGTTGTATCAATAGTCAATTTTTAGAAGCATTATTATTGATATAGGAAATTAATTTTAGAAGTTAATTACATGAAAATATCCACATGTAACAATATTTCATACTTTATATGTGTCTTTAATTCAAAACATCTAAAACTTAGAAAGGAATGAAATATTCACTTGTTAAAATTTTAATTCATTTCATGAATGTGACAATTTATAATCAAACATCCTAGCCAATAACCTAGTGGCCCTAGGGTTTCCTATTAGAAGCATAGGTTGTTCTTTATTTTATTGTTAACATCACTTTTCAATTTATATATTATTATTTTTATGCCATATTAGTGTAGTTCTCTGCTTTCTAACTTTATTGAACATATTGATATTTGACCTCCTACTCGCAAGATTTGTATTGTTATGGATTACTTTATTCCTACTTCTAGTTCTCTTCTTGATCTGCTTACACATGAGGTTCCCTTACATGACATTGAGACCCATAGAGAACACTCCTATGATTATGACCATAATGAGGATCAAATCGTTGATCAACACCAAGTAGGAATTTTATCTCATTTTCGTTCTCAACTTTGTGCTAATGCTTCTACATATTGATTATATCATCAAGATTCTATTTTATTCAAATATTTCTCATGATCAACAATATAATGACTCATATTTTATATTTAGATCACAACCATAATCAATTTTACCCAAATCTAATATGCCTACCTCCTTGTGAGAACCTAACCTAACATTCCTATGCAAATTAAATCTATGGCTATTCTTGCATCAAATATTGGTACTACATCTCTTATTTATCATCATAATGGCTTGCATGCATCCTCATCTTGTACACATGCACCCTATTCCATTTTTCATTCTTTGTCGGTATAAATATTACAATTACAAAAAGGTGTCTCTCATAATTCTAATCCTAAATACCCTTCTAAATTATTATGTAATCCACTTACGCCTAAAGTTGTCTCGTATTATTTTCCTATCAATTTTTTTCACCTAATATTCCTATCTATGATGGAAACGTTTATGCCTAATATCATCTTAGATCATTCCATGTTTCTTTCTTTGAATATGCATCGAATGATATATTTCTTATTAAGCTATTCCATAGGAGTCTTATGGAATTTTATTTGCAATAGTTTTATTATATCACCGTACATTTTATGCACTATTTTAATACATTGGAAAATATATTTTTGGAAAAAATTTCAATCAACATAAGTGATAAGATATCTTATACAAAAAAAATTTAAACTCAAATTTAAGGATCTAACAAGCATATCAGTGATTATGCCTTACATTATCAAACAATGCTTACGAAGATGAAAAATATCTTAGCTGAAAAAGAGTTGTAAGACCTTTTTGTTCAAATTTATATTCCACCATTGTAAGAATCGATCATGTTTGATAAGTATAAATATTTCAACCAACTATTGTATATATTAAAATAACATGAAGATAATATATTGCACATGAACAAGATAACATATGTTTATATCATCTTTAACCCATCCAATTCTAAGTTTGAAAGAAATTATAATTTCAAAGGAAAATATAATCACCCTAAGGCTACTTCTAAAGACACTATCAATGTTGTTTCTCATTATATAAATCTGTAATTATAACCTAATTGACGACATTTTACACGATTACCTTGTCTTAGGTGAATAGTTCTTAATAAAATTAATTGAGTGCAATATCATGTCTCTTCGTTCATATTTGAGGTTGATAAGAGAAATCATAAAAGTAAGAGCTTTGATTATAAAAATTACTATAATTATCATAGATGTATTGATACATCTAAAGATATGTTTCATAAGCTACAAGACATCATTCATGATCTTATTAACATTAATGAAATTAAAGTAAAGATGTATTTGGTAATATATTTTCTAGAGAAAAGAATTAAAGCCATGTTGGCGAGAAAATTTGTCTTGTGGACAATTGATGGGTTTCAAGCCAATGCTATGGGAATCTAAGTCACTTTACTTGAACGGTGTAGCTTCCATATGTGCATGTGTGAAAAAGTGGATTTCAATGGTGGCCTTTCGACCAGAGATCCAACAAGGGCACTCTGCTGACCCTGTGGCAAAGCTAGGAATTTCTCACTAGAGAAGAACTTTTTCTGAGAAGGGGAAAGGGAGCAATAATGGAGGTAGGAGAAACTAATGTTGTGAGTAGAATATCAGATGCTCTCACACATTAATTATAAACTTCATTTACATGCATTTATAGTTAGAAGAAAAACAAATCCATAGGAGAAGCTACAAGACTGAATGAAACTCATTGGTTACAAAGTACTAATTAATTCCTCAATCAAAAAGGAAAAAAATCCTTCTTTAATTATTTAATATCGAATAGAGTTTGTACATAGCTTGAGAATAGAGGAAATTTGAGGAAGAATAAAACATAGAAGAAGAATGGTGTTTTGTCTTTTTCTAGATACAAAGCACTCTGGTCCTTTTTGAAATCAATCGCCAACCCTTGGAATGAAATCAAGAAGTCATTATATTCTTCTCAAGAAACAGTTACAACTTCAAAAATCCTCAGTGCCTTTTCAAATTCCTCTGCTGCGAAGAAAACACTCATGGCGGGTTAAAAACCAGATCTTGCAAAGAAACTATTACATTCGATTTTCTAGTTTAAATATAGACCATTTGATTTTCTCCTCCAACTCTGAAATTGAGTCATCCACATAACAAGAAGAGATTGGAGTGGTTACGCGGGAAGCCTTTTGCATTTTGTGATTTTTTAGAGATTTGGAAATTTGGAACAAATTGGACCGCACTCCCACTTTGACTTTTCAACTTAGACACATGGCTACTTCTGATTGGAAATGGGGTCGGAGCCCTTTTCTTATCATTTTAACCCTTTTTGGAAAAAGGCTCAAAAACTCAATTTCCTCTGCCGGCGTGCTGCTCTGATTTGACTTTTCAACTTTGGGCCCGAGATCTTGGTGGAGCCGCAGAGAATTTTAGAACTTTTAATTCAATTTTGGGGATTTGGATAAATTTCCAAAAGTTCCCTGATGGGCCCGCTCATCCACTTTGACTTTTCAACTTCGGGCTTCAACTTTGAATTTTTCCCTGTAGGCTTCAACTTTGACTTTTTCCTTTCAAACTTTATGGGGCCGCAGGGCAAATTTTCCATTTTTGCCAAAAGTGACCAAAGGTGTTAAGTTAACCAAAAATCTTGTTCCTCCCCATCCAATAGGATCTGATCATGTACCTGCATTCATTGGGGAAAAAATTTGATGGGGAAAGGACACCTTTCATCTTGCCTGCAGGAAAAAATACGCAGAAGAAGAGATCTTCATCATTTTGAATGAAAATTTTTAATTTCCTTTGTGAACTAGAGGCATGGAGAAAAAAAAATATTTGACAACCCAGGCCATAGAATAAGCGAACAATTTTGACCACAAAGGATATTGTAAAGAGGATATTTCGTGCACAGACTGGGAGATGGAGAATTTCTTAAAATGAGCACAACAAAGGTTTAAACAGCTCTAGGGCACTACTTTTGCTAATCTCTTGAATCTCTAACTTGTCTTAAACATGAACGAGGGGCATGAGCTCAAAAAATTTGAATTTGGATATGGAAACGGAGAGCAGTTTTCAAGAGACAACAATCAAAAAATTCAAGAATTGGAATCTCACATTACTGTAAAGGGAATGCCTTTAGAGGGAGATAGAAAATTTATCGGAAAGAATATTTCATCTGAGCTACATAAGGTTTGTAGCAGGGAAGAAACTTTCTGGAGGCTTAAATATAGGGAAATTTTGTTGAAAGAGGGAGATAGAAACACAAATTTCTTTCATATGACCACCATGAAACATAGAGCTTGCAATAGGATAACAGAAGTTTCAGAAGGAAATGGTGTTGTCATCAAAGACCCTAAGGATATAAAGGATGAAGCTCTCAAATTTTATGAAAATATTCTCAAGGAGAATAGTGCAAAAAATGAAGAGGTTGCCTCTTTTCTGTTCGAATTCATCCCGAATGATAGAATTGGTGTGCAAAAACTAAAAGACCTTCTAAAGCAGTCACTTTGGAGGAACTACAAAAATCTTCTTTTACTCTTGAAGGGGATAAAGCCCCATGCCCTGATGGTTTTTCTACTAATTGTTTTTAGGCATTTTGGGAAATATTCTTAGATGACTTGCTAAGGGTAGTGAATGAGTTATACAGAACTGGTATTCTCCTAAACTAGCTTAATAACACCCACATTGTGCTTTCTCCAAAAAAATGGATGCTAAATATTTCAAAGATTTCCACCCCATCAGTATGGTTAATGTTATTTATAGAATATTTACTAAGATTATTGCAACAAGACTCCAGACTATTCTAAATTATATGATCTCCAAGCAGCAGAGTGGATTCATACAAGCTAGGATAATTCAAGACGGAGTGATCATGGTGCATGAGATCATTCAATCTATGGAAAATAATAAAAGAGCTAGCATGGTTATGAACTTGATAAGAATAAGGCATTTGACAAAGTCTCTTAGTATTTCCTTGACAATGTTCTGGCTAAATTTGGTTTTCCTAATAAATTCAGAAAAATCATTAAGGCATGCATCTCTACTACTATATTTTTTAGTGGTGGTGAATAGTGAGCCAGTGGGATTCTTTGACATCAGCAGTGGATTAAGACAGGGTGATCCTATATCCTCTTTTCTCTTCATACTAATGGAAAACAGTCTCAGAAGATCCATTACCAAATCCATTAATGATGGTCTTCTAAAAGGAATTAGGCCTACTTCTACAAACCAAATAGCTTCACATCAGCAATTTGCGGATGATACAATTATTCTGTTGATGGCCTCTATCCTTGAAGCTAAGGCTATTAAGTCTATTAGGAAATTTTATGAGGTTTCCTCAGGGAAAGAGATTAATTTTGATATAATTTCCATTTTTTCTTTAATACTCCTCTGGAAAGACAAAAAATAATTGCTCAAATTCTGGGATGCAGAATCAATTCCTTGCCCACTAATTACCTGGGTCTTCCTCTTGGAACCAAAAAAATTCCTACCATAGTTTGGAATGGTTTTCTTAAAATATTTCAAAATAAAATGGCTGGTTGGAAAGGGGCCATACTCTCTAATGCAATAAAATGTCTGCTAATCAAAAGCACTCTAGAAAATCTACCAATTTACATTATGTCTTTATACAACATTCCGGTTGTATTTAGGGATAAAATTGAAAGGATTAAGAAGAATTTCTTATGGAAGGGAATGGAGGAAAGATTCAAATACCACTTGGTGGCTTAGGATCAAGTTTGTACTCTTAAAATAATAATTGGGCTAGGCATAAAGAATATTAGAAAAATGAATATGGCCTTGATTGCAAAAATGGGCTGGAGAATGCTTACTGAGGAGCCACCTTGGATTGATCTAATTAATGCTAAGTATCTTGCTCAACAAACTGTGAATTTTTTCCTTCAAGATGATTAATTACCTCAAGGATCTATCTTTTGGAACAATTTGATAAAAATTAGAAATTTTATCAAACAAGGTTGTAAATGGAAGGTGGGAAATGGCAGAGATATGCAATTCTGGTGTGATAGATGGAATAGCCTCAGCTTAAATGATAAATTTGGTTCTATGAAAGATATTCTAGAGCAAAATTATAGAACTAAGGTCAAAGACTATATTGAAATGGAGGATAATAGAAAAAGATGGAAACAACTTAAGGTGGAAAGTGCTGAGTGAAATCCCATAATCTCCATATTACAATTCCAACTAGACTGCATACCCCTGAGTCAAATTGAAGCTAAGGATGAACTTGTGTGGAAAAAATCAAGTGATGGGGAATACATTGTCAAAGCTAGATACAATTCTTATTTTGAAAACATTCAGTGTGATTTCAAATGGAGCAGAATTTAGATTCCAAAGCTAAATCCTAAAATCAATTTCTTCTTTTGGTTTTTTCTCAAAGGTAGAATACTCAAAAATGACAACCTTATTAAGAGAGGATTTATAATGCCAAATATGTGTTGTTTATGTAAAAAAGAGGCTGAGGATATCAAACGTCTTTTTTTACACTATGAGTACGCTTCAATGATCTGGAGTTATGTTTTTTCAAAATTCAATTTTTTGTTGGATAGTGCTAAAAGAATTTCTTCATTTTTGAATTCAGTGGGATCTTCCCTTTTAAAATTGTATTGTTCAGAGACTTTGAAAACTGGTGATGCCCCATGTTATATGGAGAGTTTGGAAAGACACAAATGACATAATTTTCAAAAATAGCAGATAACCTTGTAAGAAAAGGTTTACTAAGATTGGAAATGCAATTAAAGATAATATTGAAAGATTTAAACCTCCCAAGAATAAGAAGTATCCTAAAGATGAATTTATTCTTTCAAATTGGTAGATGGATATTGAAACTTTTCAGAAACGAAGAACTCCAGATATTGATAGATCACTAATTCATTGGATTCCTCCTCCAAGCTATTGGTATAAACTTAATTTTGACGGAGCCTCTAAGGGAAACCCAAGGGCATCTACTGGTGGAGGAATAATTCAGGATCATAAAGGTTGTTTAGTTGCTACTTATGCTGGTAGAATGGTAGAATGGGCAGTCAGACCAATCACTATACAAAATCTTTATCACTCTTATGGGGTCTAAGAATTTTCAGGGATTACAACATTCAAAACATCATTTTTGAAGGTGACTCTTTCAATATTATAAATCATCTTAATCAGATACACCGTCCAAGTTGAACTATTAAATATTTCATTCAGGAATCTATTAATATATGTTATTCCTTCAAAAATATTAAAATTGGTCATACTTATAATAAAGAGGGAAATAAAGTGGTGGATACCTTAGCCAACTATGGAAATAATAATATTTTCACCACTTGAGATAATGAAAAAACACCCCCACAGAAGTACAGAATGGTATTACCAAGGATAATTATGAGCATTCACGTCTTAGATAGAATATCTCATGAGAATGCATGGGATTTGATGGATAAGAAATATGGTACATGCGAGAGGTGTTATTCTAATTATAAACATAAAAGTTCACACACTTATCGGATTTCTAGCTGGATTCTCAAAAATTGGTATAAGCAAGACAAAAACTACCTTTTCATGGGTGGTTTGTAGCAGAGCATTCATGAAAATAGTAGAGCAAGAAATATGGGGGGAGTTCCATGCCAATAATAACCTAGCTGTAACCCTGTATGGAAGGATAACGTGGAGCTATGAAATTTGCTTCGAATGGGGGGCGTCTCCAACTTTATTGAGAAAATCCAAGGTCATGATCAACACATTTTAGTATTTTTTTCCACATATTGGAAGGATATGAAGGTTGAATATGGAGGGAAAAGGGTGTTAATGAATGAGGAGATAATTGCAGAGGTCACAGGGCTAGCCTTGGATGGCATTTGGTTCTTCAGAAAAAGGATTGACAAAAATGTTGAAGCTAACAAGTTTTTTGATGCAGGGGAGGAGATCATCTTTGTTACAACCGACATTTAGGTAAGGTCCATTTCAGAACCTTTAGATGAAATGACTAAAATGATGGTGCAGTTTATATCCCTTGAAGGTCGCTACATTATTGTTCCCACCAAACACCTAGTTTTCCTTAATCACTTTAGGAGAAATATTATTGTCTATTTCCCACACTACCTCCTGAATTCTATGGAACGATCCATTCCTGATTTTCAAAAACATTCTAGGACCATCCCTCTTCACCAAGGGCTCATCTTTCTACTTCACAAGAATTACCTCATCAATTTCCCTGCCATTTCTGTTTCCCCCAACGTTCAGCTCACTCCCTCCCACAAAACACCCAACCCCAACCCAACCAACTCTCCTATTATCAAGAATGTTAAGGATAAGAACCCTGCACCCGACAAAATGACCCTACCTACCTCTAGTCATGTCCTCCAGAGTAAGAAGGATATGAAAATAGTTCAAATTATCATGCATATCAGTAATGCAGGGAAGGAAGAAGCTTCCTAGGAAGAGAGGGACAATATTCTCCTTAGAATGGAAATTCTGGAAAATAAGGTTGAAAATATCAAGAAAGAGATACAACAGCTAAACAAGAAAAAGGGAAAAAGAAAGATAAATGATGATATAGGTTTTGGAAAAGATCAGAGTCAAGAGATTTACATAAAATTAAACTCTCTGGATAATATACTAGGAAGAAATAAGGATAGACACGACCACACCATGGCCATCTTCAAAGAAATCAGTGAGTTTCTTGAACAACATGTTAGAAGCATCACATTGTTGAGTGGAGTCCCTGAGGATATTTATGACACTAAAAAGGAAAAAAATCAGGTCATATCACACAGCTAAACGTTAATGACCCAACACATGTCACCACTCTAGCGCTATTTACCTCCGTGCAGACAATCAAATCAAGGACTGAAAGGGCCTCGAAGAAATAATACCTTCTAGGAAGACTGGAGGAGTTCAAGTTAATGTATTTCTGATAATTTGCTACTTTTTTTTGTTTAGTAGTAGTTATGTCCCTGTTTTGCTTTTTATTAGTAGCTTATGTTTTTACTACTGTTGGACTTATCATAATATATGGATTCAGATCCTCTTTTGATGTTTTTCTTATTGATTTGGTTGTTGAGCCTTAGTTGTAACAGGGTATACTCCCTTTAAAACTATTTTCCTTTACTAAAAAAACACTAATGAAATTAAATGGGATGAGCCCCTAACATCTTCTAAGGCTTCCAATAACAATGCCAAGTTGAAAATATTCAATGATCCACTTCTTAAGCATAATAATGACACATCTAATTTGGAATTTCATAATACCCATTATGGAGTTCCACCATTTCCTTTCTAGGACCATCCACTTGATTCTATGATTGGAACTATTACTCACGCATCATCTTCTACACTTGTCATTTCTCTTTATGATTATGATATAAATGACTGACTTACATTTGAAAATTATCTATTATGGTATCATTTTATTGGATTATTAATCAAGTTATCTTGGTTATTCCACATAGAAAGTATAATGTTTGTTCATTGTGATTTCTTTAATCTCTATTCATACCTTTTTATAGTCTTTCACTTGATTCTAATCTAGACTTTTGACACATTACACTACTAATCACAATTGTATTTATCATTACTCATTATTCATCTTGGTTGCAAATTTTTTTTTATTGGAGTATCACAACTAGGTATCCATTAGCTACATGCTTTCAGGGTTGTTTAATCTCTCGTTCATTAGAGTATCAAGTTTACTTATCATCATCAATTCTTCATTATTCACCTTTTAGGTATTTCTCTCCTAGCATGCCCATTTCTTCTAGAGTTTCTATCCCTCATCCTAGTGTATCTTAAAAATATGTCTTTTGTCTAACACACTAATTCACATAGCACTAACCCTACTCGGTCTCATGATAGGAATTTGATTTCATGTGGATTCACATAGTTATAGGTCTCTTGATAGACCTTTAGTTACATGTGTTACATGACACATTCTTATGGATTCTATGTCTCCTTCTTAATCCTTCTTTTGTACACATTGTCTTAGTGGTTCACACTCTCATAAATTTTAGAAAAATATTCTATATTTAAGGACCAATTAAAAGTTTATCAAAGTTATTCTAGGATTTCTCGTTCTTTTAGTCCATGCCACATGTATAACATATAATATTTTACATAGTGCTCTACTATACCTGGTTCTCCTCACATGCCTTTTTAATCACATATCACAACAATGGTTTCTCTTAAACTTGACTCAATTTATATGGCACATTCAAGTCTTGAAAATCCATCATCATTGGAACTTATTGCACATCCTTGTAAGTTTCTATAGGGATTTTTCTCATGTTATTGCCCCCTCCTTTCCCGATGACGCAATCTATTTATAGGCTTAACTTGATTATTGAGGTAGTGATTTCCCACTTGGAATTCACTTTATAAAAACACAAAATGAGTGGAAACCTTGCTTCCCATATTTATTTTTATACTCTATACAAACACTATAATAATTTCAAAAGATAAAAACATCCAAATATTTACAAAAATAGAAAATTAAAACCTATTTCATATCATAGAATATTTTCACTTTAAATTATATATGTTGTTTATTCCTTTGGAATGATATATCTAATCTCTTTTCTACATGTGTGCATTCACATGGTACATTGAGAATTATCGAGGACTTACACAAAGAAATACATGATGACAAGTGTCAGTCTCTTCTTTTCCCAAATTTTTAACCTCTAACAACATATACTTTTACATACAATATATGTGTGCAATATTTCTATTATAGTGTAGGCAATAAATCTATAACTTGGGTACATTTTTATGTCCTTAAGAATATTAATGTATACACGATTCCTAAAAAATAAAACTAATGGTTGACAAAGTATTTTTGGCCTTTTAATTTATATCTTGCACTTTTATTAGCCTTATGCACGTTATAACGTTGTTGGTATTTAACATATTTATCTTTTATGACCTCAGAGACTAGCACCCAATTAGGAAATAAGTGCCCATTTTCTCTTGTCCCTCCTGGGTGTTTCTTACCATCTTTATCTTATTTGTACTCTTTTAGGTCCTTTTCACATTTTGGTGACCTTTTAATACTTAAGGTTAGCCATTTAGTTTTCAATTACAAAATTTAAACAAGGGAATCATATAAATACTTAGTTATTGTTATCAAATAAGGGTATAAAAACATAAAAATTATCTATCATCACCTAATCTTGCATACAAAGGAACAAGGAGCAATACCAAGCATTCAGCTAGCACACTCATATAACGGAAATGGTATACATTTATCTACATAAAAAACATAAGAGAGGACATTCATTCTATTCCATTACACACATTTGCATACTTGGAGCAAACTAGATCTAGCTCGCTATCATAGTGCAACTTGCGCAAGAGAAAACTAGGGAAACATTACAAACACATACACATAGAACCACATGGAGTATGATATGTAGTTTAATGCTTGGTCATAAGATCACTCTTTCGGAGACCGCTGGGGTCAGTATGATTTTGGATTATGTATCTTCTTATTAGGTTTAATGTGGTTTTTGGGAATGTATAACTAGTTATATATTTTGTAGGTTACATGTATGAAAGACAACATTGGGGTGAAACCAGTGTGACAAATGAAGATAAATAGTGAAGATCCTCTAGCACAGAAAAGGACAAAAGGTGAGCATCTCAGTGAACACTAGAGCCTAGTTTAGTCAATAGTTCCTAGATTCTCTTGTCCTCTTGTGGGTGTTTTTTTCTTGTGTAATTATGAGTTCTAGAACCATCAGCAATCATTGAAAAAATGTTTCCTAGTATATTCCAAAATTTTCTTAGTTTAAATCTTCTGTAGGTTGCACGAAATAAGATTAGGCACCCTCTCTCTCTTTCTTAGGGTTTCATATATTTACACTTGTTGTTTGTGTCTTACTATAATATATCATCAGAATATCATTAGTTATAGTAGTTACTCTAAAATAATTTTAATTCCATTTATATTAATTTTTTTGGTGAACCCCAACTCTTGATTGAACACTCGGATCCTTATTTAGCATACGTAACCATTTTTTTCTTCTCTAAACAAAAACCCTACTTCTAACATGGCTCTTAAAGTTCCTCAAATCTCACTGTATCAATTGATTCAAAAGCACCAAGTTCAAAAATATGCTCTCAAAAAATCCATACACACAATGTACCTCCCTTACAATATGCCACCTTCACAAGTAAGTGGCATTTTTAATTGTATATCAGATGAAACCGCTAGTATTGATAACACATCTTATCAAGCTATCTTATAGTCAATTCAATATTTACACCATGCTTTCCAAGATAAATTTCAAGCTATGGATACTACAATTACATCCCTAAAATATTAAATACAACATCTCAACGATGCTTCTCATGCCCATACAGATCTTCTACATCTCATCATGATCACATGTCTACTACATGTTCTCATACAAGTGAGCTCAAGATCTTACTATAGAAAACACCTCTCCACTTCAATCCAAATATTAAACAACATGTTATACTATTTTTGCTACTCGATAATCACTTTATTAATTTCTTATCTAATTATTACCACCCTCATAGAGTTATTTAATACTAAAGTAGATGATATTGTAATTTCCATAGAATTAATGGACATTGTGATGATAATTTCTATGTTTTAGATCCATAAATATGACATTTGGAGCATAAGGGTCTCATTTCATTTGCTACAAATCAGTCTTTTCCAAACTCATATCCAATTAACAAATCCCAAAGGGTATCTAAATCTGATCCCTCCATGTCTATTTAAAATCACACTTGAGTTACAAATTTCCCTTCCTCAATAGTTCAAGAGCCACCTATTCAACCAAGTATCATTACTTCTTAAGAAGTACCTACCCCATTACCTCCTATTGTTTCATTTGCAGTGTTACCACTCAAAAATATGAAACCACAATCAAAGGAAGAAAAATCAATTGACTTGACATAAGTTTTGATCTGTCACCTACTTACATTTCCTCTTTTAGACCCAAAATTTGATTCTGATCATACTCTTTCTTTTACCTACTATTATGATGACCATACACTTTCTTATTACAGATTTCAAACTCCGCCACTATTGCATGGTATTTATCAAACATAATCACATTTATCTCCATCGTTTGCACACTTGGGGGACATCACACCCCCACCCCCCCTCCATCACCATTTGATGTCTCTATTGGCTACTCTTCATTCACTTTCTACACTTCACACTTTGTGCTTCATGAATATATTTTTTAGCATTACCAAATTTCTAGTTCACAAATTTTACCTTCATTACCTGATGATGCAGACTAGTTCCATTGTTAAAACTTGATTGTTGAGGTTCCACTTCATAAATGAGCCTTAAATATTCTACTCTTAGCTCATTTGTTATACACTTTGTGCTCCACTTTAAATCTTTTCAATCATTCTCTCATCTCTGGTATACACATTGTACCATTATTACCTGATAAAACACACCTATTACATAGTTCATACTTGACTATTGAGGGAGCACTCCTAAATGAACCTCATCTCACGCACATACACTAGGGATCAATAATGATCCTATCATCTCCCCATCTTGCATAACACAACAAAACATCACACTTGAATAACATTTTCACATCTTGGTTGAATTTACTCTTGTTATCTTGTACTATATTCATATTGCAATTTGATTCCTATGTTAGTTGGATACTTAGTATGCCATTATATTTTTCTATATACACATGCGTGCTCACTTTCTATCTTAAGGTGAATGTAGGACCTTAACATATTCTTACATGATACATGATGATTGACACTACTCTTTAGTTCTCCTGATGAGACTCCTGGGGGCATCTACCTTTTTCTACTCTCATAGTTGACATATTACAAGTCCTATTGTCACATTATTCTAGTTACTAGAACTTTACTCATCATTGTTTTATACATGATTTGATATAGTACTTATCTTTCTAACATGCTAACATGTGCTTCATGTGTAGTATTTTCCTTATTTTATATAACCATGGCTATCTTTCACTTTTTGATTGCAATTGTTTACTATTATTTACAATTGTTTACGGGCTATGTCTTATGTCATGCTTGATCATTATTTTCTTATGAAATTGTGATCGATGTCCTTCATATGCAACCCACTTCTTACAACATATATTGTCCTCATATTTGATTGCTACATTTTCTTTTATTTCATGATCTCTCATTTTCACTAACATTTTTTCCATTCCCATATTGTTAGCATGTGTCTTGGTTTATACCATGCACATCCCCTACCCATGTAGGTATCCACTCTCATATATGAATAGAAGCTCATGTCCTCTCCTTTGGGCTGGACCCTCCTTTACTTTTTGCATGCACCCCAAAGAAGGGGGAATCAATTTGGTGAATAAATCACCCTTCCAGTAACTCATATATACAAATCATAACATCCCCATATAAAAAATACACATGACCCTAGTTATAAAGTGGCCCACAATAAAACTTGGATCAGAAACATAGAGTGGAAATGGACGCCTAGTAGTAGACAATAGATGTAGGTGTTTATGTCCCACCAAGGTTCTTGTTTCTTGGGGGAAAAAATAGATAGTTTCTCATTTTAAAAAAGTTACAAAATGAACTTACATTAATGTTCTTCAGTATCAGGAACTTTCCTCTTATTACAGAATTGATTCAATCAACTACAATTTTGTTACAATCAGCTATAATTGGTTACAAAACGAGACATGCCAATCTGCAATAGCACTTATTGAGAAGCATCATGGATGGAGGGAAAAACATACCTCTCCCCAAAACTCTTCTCTTGGCATGAAATCTCCCGAAAATATCTTTTACTTTCTATAAGACAAAATATCTAAGAAATATAAGACAACTTTCTATCTTTTACTCTCTTATATACTAGGTGTACACTTTCCTTTTACTTTTATAATCTTTTGCTTACTTTTACCCATGTTACTTTTATTTTTCACATACAAGACTTTCAATACGATTTTACCTTCTTTTGTAGGTCTATCCTTATACAAAACAAGAATAAGGTCACATCTAAAATAACAAGATCTAGCTCCAGTTGCAGATTACTATGCATATAGTTCACCCCTACGGTCTACCTCCCATTCCTATTTTCCACTTTTCTTGTTACAATCACTTCAGGATTCTCTTTTCTAATAGGCATGTTGTTGGCTACACTTTTCTCTATAGGATAAAAATGTATGCATCGTATATCTACTTTATGTTATGAAGTATTAACATAAAGTAGGGGAAAATGTAGACAAAAAATCTATACACCTAGGTACATTTCTAGGCCCTAAAGGATAGTAATATATACATGATTCCTAAGAAATAAAAATAGTGTTTGAAAAAATATATCAGGCCTTTTTCTTTATCTCTTGCACTTTTTCCACACATACTTTACAACTCTATCGGTATTTAGTTGATTTATATTTTATGACCTTGAATACTAGTACCTAGTTAGGGAAGAAGCATCTTGGAACTCCTATCCCTTATGGGCACTCCTGACCTTATTTATATTCTTCTTACTCTTTTGATTCCTTTTCACCTTTTGGTCACGTTTTAATACTTTGGGTCACCCTTTCATTGTGTAGACACTAAATCACACACTTTGGGTACATTACTAGGTTTTAATTGTATGCTACTATTCATATACTCACTACAGGAGAAAAGTACTAATTGATCATTAGTTGGCTCCTTAGTTTCATTTCTAGCCTCCCTTCTTTCCATATAGACCTCATTCCCCCGTCTGACCCTTCATACGTCACGTTTTCTTGATCTGGAAACCAACGCCCAGCCAGGACGCCAGTGCCTAGGCTCCCTCATGCCCTCTAGTTACCCTAGACCTATTTATACTATTCTCATTCCTTTTTTTATCCTTTTTAGCCATTGGGAATCCATATTTGTTAGGGGTCAACCTTTTAGTGATCAATTATGAAATTTAAACAAGAGAAGAATATACATATAAAGTTATGTAACCAAATTAAATCACCAAGGTCTAAGCATCTGACAATCATCTAAGATCATATTTGTACTCATTTAGAACAATTCCAAGTGACAAAGGCTTGTAATCTGCATTACACACATAGGACGGAAGTTCATGTTATTCCATGCACACACATATTACATATTTTTACTTTTAGCTACTTTAATTGTTATCAAGTGTGACGTGCACAAGATCCACCTATGGAACGATCCCACACACATGCACATAGATCTAAATTGAACATAAGATGTAGTTTAGTGCTTAGTCATAAGATCACTTATTTGATAACCAAGGAAAGTTTGACCCCTCATTCTGCATTTTTTTATTTCAGGATTTGATTTTCTTTTAAGGGTTTTACAGGTGATCTCTTTATTGTAGGTTATCAACAACATTGGTGATCATAGCGCAACCATCTAGTGACAAATAATGAAGGTTTAAGATCATCTAACGACCTTGTACAATTCAAATCTTGACCTGTTACACAGACCTTGATGCCTGGGAAGGGATTTTAGCACCCAGGAAACCTAGTAATAGTCTAAGTGTCATGGTCCATGTTCTTCCTACATTTCTATACTTTTTCTAGGTTCAGTTTTGAGGTCTTGTAATGCCATTTTTCTAGTCTTTCATTTTTTCACATTACCAAGATTATTGTGAAACTAACTAGGTAACCTAACTATCTATTGCACTCAGGGTTTTACTTTCTTTTCTTATTTGTTTGAGTCATTATTGTACTTTGCTATCATATTTATTCATTGTAGCATAGACAAGAATTTAAAAAATTAATCTACTACATTATAGTTTATTTTTATTAAATCATATGGAGAAACCACCTTTCAAACACTCATTTTTATGACCACCACTCGTAGTGGTCGGTTTATATCCTTTGAGATTTAAGAGGCTCCTCTCTCTACCTGTACTATTTCAAATACCATGGTTGATATTCCAACATCAATGGCTGAATTTGAAAATCATTTTTCCAACTCTAAAAGAGTTCCTCTTCATGATATCAAAGCATCTGACATTGAGCATTCATATGATGAGGACACTAATAATTATCAAGAACAATTATAAAAGCTTACTAATTTTCACCAAGCTATGCATGAAAATTATCACCATCTTCCACATATTATTCATTCTCTAATTGAGGCTAAAAATGATCGCCACACTGTATCAAACTATTGAGATTTTTCCTCGTCACCTCCTTTAGGTTTTTCTTTACATGACATCGTCTCCACTCACCCTTTGCATTTTTCAATTTCCATCACTACTACCACTTCTCCCATCATTAAACCTAATGTTACTATTACACAACCTGGATCTTCTTATAATACCCCTCATTTGACCTCTTTATGTCAAGATTTGTGAACTCAAATTTTCTAGCTTTAAATTATTACTTATGATGCATCTCTATCTCTTGATTCCACCTTACTTGTTCATAATAATTTTGCACCTGTGATTTTCACATATCCACTCCCTTCAAATTTCATAATTCCTAAGATTCAAATATTCAAAGGTTTTTGTGACCATCAACAACATATTCGTGCATTTTATGTGTCATGTTTAGATTATGTGGATGATCAAACTCTATTAACAAAATTATTTCCTCCCAGAATCCATGATTATGCTACACATTAGTTTAACCATCTACGTGTTCATTCGGTAAAATATTTCACACCTTTCTCATTTCTCCATCAACATTGGTTAAAAGATATCATAATCATAACTAGAAAAAGTAAATCTATGATCTAATTAAAACCTAGCATACTATGTCCTGTGGTATACATATAATCTAGCTAGGATGACTAATGCTCTAGCTGAATTGGAATTATAATATCTATTCATGCACAATATATTATCACCATTATAGGAAAGTGTCATATTTGAAACTTATCCTTCATTTGACCACCTTTGTCACACTCTTAAACTTAATGAAAGAAAAATTCTCACTATGGATTAACTCAATTATCAAGATCAGGATACCTCTTCTTCTAACATGTTTCCAAGAAAATATCCTTTCCAACCATCTACTAAGGTAAACAAAGAAAAGGTCACCATTAACATTCTCCTCCTGAGAATCTTTAATTGTAACCTACAGACGTACGTTTACAAAATTAACATGTGATCCACATATGTTATTACCACAACATATTAAAAGCAAGCTAATTATGTTGCCTCCTCCACTTACTATAGATCCATCTCCCCCTAAACACTGAAAATACAATGAAAGTTCCAAATGTGACTATCACCAATGTGTTGGACACTCCACTGATCATTATTTAAAATTACACCATATCATTCAAGATCTCATAGAAAACAATCAAATAGAGATTCTTGAGCCATCAGATTCACCACCAGTAATTGAAAATAAAAATATTAAAATATTCAAGAAACCTCTTCCAAATAATGAAAAGAAAGCTGTCAAATCGTCGAGAAATCATGCATATCATGTTGTCCCTCCTCCTTCATCATGACCTCTTCATTTTCTCGTTGCGCATGCTGATTCATCATAACTTATCATTGATTTCTCTTATTACAATTTCCATGCTACATTCTCCACTGATTACTTTCACATTATTGCTTCTATTGAATCTAATCCTATCAATAAAACTATGATCAATCCATCACTTCAAAAAAACACATGTTCTATTATCTTACTTGTTGTTATCATCTCTCCATTATCATAGATGTCATATTGAGTTCCTAGATCTTATGGCTACATCAACATTCAAGTCAATGTCGCTCCTCTCACCATGCTTATTTCCCTGTGGCTCCAATTGTCCATAATTGTGACATACTCTTATGTTATCTATGGGTGATGGCTTCTCAAGAAATTATTTTCATACCTCATATGTTTCTTAAGTTCATATATAACAACCAATATGTCATTGTTTGAGGTATCCCTCTATGTACACCCTAGCCTTATCCTCCTCTTGAGGTTTCCCTCACACTTGCTATAGAATTTAGGTCCTTTAGAAGCCTAAAAAACAAATCACCATCTGCTCCGAGCTCACCTATTCACACATGGCCTACATAGTTTCATTGTTCTTTCATTCCATCACATCATTATAGTTCCACCATTTGGAAATCTCCTTCACCTTAGTATGCCTCAACTTTGTGTTATGTTTTATATAGGTTTCCATCAGCTCTATGTTCTATTTCACATAACTTTCGATCACATCTACATTTTGTTTCACATAGGTTCCTATCACCTTGTTGTTATTCTTCACATAGGTTTCCACCAACCCTGGGTCCTATTGAACAAAGGTGTTTACCACCTCAACAATATACTCTTAAGTCACACACATATAGGATTCATTCAGTTACACATTGTCTATTTTATATACCACCACTCTTAGAGCATGGTTACAAGCCTTTATCTCCTCAAGAATCAGGTGGAGGACCCTCGTCTTTCACTTTCATTGGATAAAAAATTTATTATCACACACTTGGGGCTTACCACACTATATCTTTCACCCACCTTTCTAACATCAACACACGTGTTATATTCCCATCATTTCACATCTGATCTCTCACACACAACATAAAAATACTAACACATTAGTATTTTCATTACCCTATGACGCACTCTTATGCTAGGTTCACACTTGACTGTTGAGGGAATATTATACATATGAACCTCACACACTTCCCATTTCAGAGAGTAGACCTAGTGCACACATTGGTCAACCAAGGATCCCCCGTGCCCCAGAACCCCAACTGCCTTAAGTTATCCCTCCTATAGTGAAGGAGGTTGTGGAGATTGATACACTACATGCATTAAGGGAGCTCACTGACACTCTGACCCAACATAGTGACTAGATTACATCTGGTGATGTTGGTAGAGGCACCAGTTCTAGCACACCACACCACAGTGGATCATGTGGTGTCATATGCGCTTTAGGAGACACATCATTTGTTCGATCACATGATTTCTTTTCTCTAGATGAGATGATGGCGGATGTTTTTTAAATTGGTTCAAATAATCTTGGTCTTTCATAGGTAAATATAAAATAAATATTTTATATATATATATATATATATACAATAGTTTATTTCATTTGATATTTTAACATATATGTATTTGATTACGTCATTTACATACATGTAAAAAATAATATGTTTTTTTGATTTTAAACAACAAGAGCTAGTGAAGGACACATCCAACATTGACATGCTAGCTACTATAGCTGGGCATGTTACAGACATAAGTTTCATGTTATTTACATTTCAAATTTCATTTGATTGCACTTTTATTATTAAATACACATTTTTAATGTTCATGTATAATGTTTCACGTGTACATGTACATATTAATATGATTTTCTTTTATATGCAGGAGCCTAACAAGTCACATCTAATTTGGGAACTAAGGCTACTGACACACCTCACTTGAATTTTACTTAGGTTAGGTTCTCTCTACACTTAGTTAATAATTGTGGAATTCTCTAGTATTTTACAATCTTATAACTCTAGCCAGTACAATTTGATCATAACAGTAATCTCTTATGATGCAAGGGTTAAGTTAATCAATCTTCTAGCTATTCAAATTCTTCTTTTGTCATGATCATGGACACTTACCTCTATGCTAGTCATGTTTCTAGAACACTCCATCTCTAATGCTTTCTCTATCATCACTTGCCTCTGAGGATTTCTTTTAGCTTCTTAGGATGTATGAATAACTGACATTTCCAACATTTTTAGTTCTATGCATTCTTTAATAAACCTCTTCTCTCTAAACAACAAAGAGATGACAATATGGGATGAGTTACCTGTTATCCAAATTTTTCCCCTCGAGGTAATTCTGATAACATGCATCATTTCTTCAGGCTTGAGCACGCATAAATGGTAAAAGGCAAAAAAATAGATTTTGAAGGTCCCTTTGGCTCTTTTCTAATTCCCCATTGAAGGAAAAAATTCAAAGAGTTAGAAAAAATAGAAAAAATCCAAAAAATTGGCTTCAACTAGTGTATATCCGTGTAAAATCAGATATTTTCGTCCCAGACCCATATGGCCAAAATTTCCGTAGGAAGTTTAAATTAGAAAAGTTAGGTAAAAAAATGTCCCAAGATGCACAGGTACATGAGGGACAGTCAGGACCCATATCACCGACAACACTGCAGAGACTGGGAATCGATGAAATTGGACATTTTTGTCCTGGACGGTTTGTGGGACATTAGGACACAAGTTTGGCGCATGGCCAAAACCGCCACACCAAGATAAAATCGATGAATTTGGGTCCAAATGTCCTAAGACGCACTCATTAAAGTTGGGACATTAGGACACACAAGATCCAAAATGCTGAAATGGCCCATCATAAAGGGATGCGGGCGGAGTGGAGGTCAATGGCCCCGACGACCCAGTCAACGGTGGGACGCATGGGACATCAAAAACTAATTTTTCCGTGGAAGGAGGATTGTGGGTGGTGTTATGACCGAATCACAACACCATATGGTTTTCACAAGTGTATGTTCTTGAGCTCACAGTCTAATTAGATAACATGGGTACTATCTCTAAGTTGTGGGATTTGCTACTTGAGATAGACCTCAAGAGAAAGTTGGTACTTGCTCCTAGACTACCTACCACAATCTACTCTAATGTAGGTAAAAACTATCTTTCCTAATCTAACTTTCCAAGGGACCAGGGAGAGAGAGTGCATGAAAAACAGAGCCTACACTAAAGCAGTGATACATTAGAAAAGGAGGGTGTGAGAATAGTATCCAATATGTGAAAACAGAAGCAAAGTGCATACTAGAAGGGGTGATAACAATTCTCCACAATCTAGCAACTGCATTCATAACAATATTTCATGCACACACAATGATAATGAATCCCTACAATAGCATAAGATAGACACAATACATATGTAATGAGATTGAAGGAGCAAGAGGAATGCAAACAAACATAGCAAGGGAAGATAAATCCACAAACTTGTATCTATTGCTTTCGTTAATATGCATAGTTCAATCTATTACAAAATAAGCACCTGGATCACCATGTAAGGAGTCAACTAAAAGGGCTTGTAGTACATTGCCTTCAAAAAATAAATTTGATAGTGTTTTGCTACTCAAAAACTACTTGCTTTACAATGAGCCCAACACTCCAATTTATCATAATTTGAGAAGAGAGAGAGAGAGGGAAAATGAAAATCCTGAAATCTTTCCTTCAACCACTTGCAAGATGTAGTAAATGAAGTGAAATTATGTTCTATTACTTGCAAAAGGCTCCCCATGTTGTCCCATAAATTACAGTAGTGAAATATGTCATCCCATGCCTCATTAATGCATCTCAGCTACTAAATAAAAAATTATTCTTAATAGGGAATGTTTTTAGAAAAATCACCATTAATTCCTAATCAGATTCTGAATTTCTTGATTTCTTTGCATTGGGACCGGAAAAAAGATTCCAACGATACAAATTTTGTGCGTTTTCATTAAGAAATGCAAAATTTATGGTCTTCTGAGTGCGGGAAGCTATTTTGGATTTGCAAAGGATTTCTGTCATTTAACGGGAATGAGCATTTAATTTATCATATTTGGGGTTGTTTCTTTTATTTTTATATAACTACCCCTATCATAATGAATAAATATAGTTTCTATGGCATAGCGGATGTCGTGCTTGTTCCAGAAAGTCAAATTTTGTGAAAATTGGAGCTTGGAGTAAAAATTTATGGATGTTTGAAGTTCGGAGTCTTATTTGCACTATTTTCCCTTGCATGCGGCTATATTGGGTATTTTGGATCCTTGTGTCCTAGACTTCCATTGTGAGACTTGGGCTAAAAACCTCCACTTTTTCTGATTCCCTATTTTTATGGTGATTTTGGCTTTTGATGTCTCATTCGTCCCAACGTTGACCGGGCCGTTGACCTTTGCTTTGACCTCACTGCTTTGTTGATCGGATTTTTCACCTTTGCTGGTCATATGCATACTTGTGTACCAACTATCCTGAGTGTGTCCTATGACATTTTGACCCGAATTCACTAATTTTCTCTTGGTGCAGTGATTTTGGCCTTGTGGCGAACTCGTGTCCCGATGTCCTGCAAACTATCTAGGCCAAAAATGTTCGATTTCACCAATTTGAACTGCCTGCAGCCATTTTGGCGATGTGCATCCTAGATTTCATGATGTTCCATGGACTGTCTAGGACACATTTTTCTGATTTTTCCACACAACAAAGGAATGTGGCCATTTCAAGTTTTCGATTCCCAACTGTCTCGTGTGAACTTGTGCAGTTTGGGACAAAAACTTCCACTTTTTTTGCAGTACACTAAAACAAGCAATTTTTGGGGATTTTTTCAAATTTATCTAACTTCTTATATTTTTCCTTGGATAGGGAAGTTAGAGAAGAGCCAAAGGGACCCTCAAGACCTAACTTTTGGGCTTCAAACCAATTCTTCTCGCTCAAACCTGAAGAAATCATGCATGTTATCCAAATTACCTTGAGGGGTGAATTAGGGATAATAGGTGTATCAGAGGTTTTTTTTCTGGGAAATTTATGACACCAAGACCCAAAATAGCTGTTATGTCCACATGCAAGGGAAAATTCAATGTCTAACCCAAACTTCAAATGGCCATAACTTTTGACCCCGAGCTTCGATTTTCATGAAATTTGACTTTCTAGAATGAGCACAACGTCCTCTATGAATTTCGTAATTATGATGTGCGTAGGTATTTGAAAATAAAATAATCATCTCTAAATCTGATAAATTAAATTCTTAGTCCCATCAAATGTCAGAAATTCCTGGTAGACCCAAAACAGTTGTCTACACTCGGAAGGCCATAAAGTTTGCATTTCTCAACAAAAACACAAAAAAATGGTACCATTGGAATTGTGGTTCCAAGACCAATGCATAGAAATAAAGAAATCCAAAATTTGGGGAGGAAATGATCATGATTTTGAAGAAAACATGCCTAGGTTTAAAATAATGATTTTATTTGGTAGTTGGGATGCATTTAATGAAGCATGGGCTGACTTATTTCATTGCTAAAAGTTATGGGACAGTATAGGGATCCTTTTACAAGAAACATAACATAATTTAAATTCATTTACTACATCTTGCAAGTGGTTGAAGGACCGATTTCAGGATTTTCATTTTCCCTCTCGCTCTCTCTTCTAAAATTTCTATAAATTGGAGTGTTGGGGTCATTGTAAAGAAGGTAGTTTTTGGGTAGAAAAAATCTGTCAAAATTATTTTGCAAAGCCAATGTGCTGCAAAACCTTTTAGTGGACTCCTTGCATGGTGATCTAGGCCCTTATTCTGTAATAGATTGAACTGTGCATATTAATTAAAGCAATAGATTCAATTTTGTGGATTTATCTTCACCTTTTTTGTTTGTTTGCATTCCTCTTACTCCTTCAATCTTATTACATATGTATTGTTTCTATCTTATACTGTTGCAGGGATTCATTATCATTATGTGTGCATGAAATATTATTGTGAATGTAGTTGCTAGATTGTGGAGAAGTGTTATCACCCCTTCTAGTACGTACTTTGCTTATGTTTTTAACACATTGGATACTATTCTCACATCCTCCTTTTCTAGTGTATCACCACTTTAGTGTAGGATTTGTTTTCATGCATTCTCTCTCCCTGGTCCCTTGGAAAGCTAGATAAGGAAAATATATTTTTTCCTACATTAGGGTAGATTGTGGCAGGTAATTTAGAAGAAAGAACCAACTTTCTCTGGAGGTCTATCTCAAGTAGCAAGTCCTGCAACTTGGAGATAATACCCATGTTATCCAATCACACTCTAAGCTCAAGCACACACACTTGTGCAAACCATAGGGTGTTGTGATTCAGTGATAACATTACCTACACTTCTAAATATATCATGGGTCCCTTGGTTCATGTTTATCACCAATACTCCATATGCAATTCTATACACCCAATCTCATATTATATATCCGTTATTCATCAAGTTTCTCTATATTTACATTCTCATGTACACAATGGATATAGCTTGGTTAATTTCCTATAACCAAGTTCTATATACTAGAAATACATTCCAAATCTTTAATGAATTACTTCTTAAATATCTCTAATGACCCTTTTTGTGACTTAATATTATCCTGTACAGTAAGATTTCATTCAATTGATGGCATTTTATTTATTCCTAAACCCATAAGATCATTCAAACATCTCATTCATACTTGATATCAACTTCATACCTAGTCTAAGATCATGATTTATCAATTTATTGTGAGAAGCTTGACCTTTTCCTTAATTTTTGTACACTGTACTTTTACCTGGTTCCTCGAAATAATTGTTATCTAGATAAATTTCACTACACTATATCAATCACCATAAAATCTTGGGGTCTTCTAAATCATGCACAAACAAAAATAATTTGAAACTTATAGCAAGATTCGCCAGTATAATCAAAATTTACACAAATACCTAGATAAATCCTGAGAGCCTACAATTTTCTGTAAAAATCAAATTATGCAATTTCAAGACATATAAAAAATTACATGAATTTGATCTACATCATATGTAGGACCTTTCCATATTAATATTCAAGAGAGATTATATAAGTAAATAGGACTAATTATCATTCTCTACTTTATGATAAGGTGTTTAAACTATTGGTTTGGTCATGTACACTTGCAATCTTACATAACTCCCTATTTAAGGCCTTATTGCATGTAGTCCTCTTCTCATGATAATACTCATTGTTAGATAGTTTCCAATTAATATTGATCTACATTTTTTTTGTACATCTTATAACTGCCAGAGAGACTCCTCCCTATATGCAGATTATGGAGGTTGCAGTAGATGCTGCCATAGCATCTGCAGATCCAGTAAGTTAGGTAAAAAATTTCAAATTTGTTAAATTTTGGAGGAATTTTTTCTTATTATTTATCTAAAATATCAAATTTGTTACATGAAATATTAAATTTGAATTATTTATTTATATGTGGCCTACCCCTCGTGAGTCTATTGTTGACCGTGCAATGTGTCAACAACAAATTGACAGGGATCATGAGATTGTGGTAAGATTTTACATGCATTATAAATTCTAGGTTTCTAAAATTTCAATGTATTTTAAAAATTTGGGTGTTAAAAAATTTATGTTTATGAATGTGCAGGCTAGGTTTCAGGCCTTCTTAGAGATGCCTAGGACCACACACATGAAATCTGTAGTGGCATGTCCCTCCACTACATCCACAGGTTGTGGACATGCTTCTTCTAGCAAGGAGAAGAGGGGGAATATGTTTCATGAATAGATTCATAGGACCTCGATGTATAGATTTATATGCCACCTTGTCCTAGTTCACTATTCTTCATAGTCCATGTATATAGCCTTATACGACTGCATGTAGTCCTATATGTATGACACACTTAGTTCGATACATTATGAACTAATATTTTTAGAGACACGTGGCACACTTAGTTTGATACATTATATCCATGTTGGTTTTCATAATGATATTACTTCTATGTTTGATTTGATTTGATTACATATGATATCCCTCTATGTATGTTTTCATAACCATATTAGTTCTACGTGTGACTTTATTTGATGGCCTCAATTATGTGACCATTATCCATATGATATATATGATATATGATGTTATGTTATTATTATGATATGTGATATATGATGTTATGTTATATAATGGTTTTGAAGGTTCTTGGGTGCAAGATCATTTTTTTTCAAGAGATTCAAGTGCGGAATTATATAAATTTTCTTATTTTGAGCACGTAGTTAACACACTCCAAAGTGGGAAAAATGTACAAAATTTAAAATGGTCTTGAGGGATTTAATACAAGTCATTTTATATATTTTTAGTGTACGTACAATTTATTTGTTAAGTATTAGTCCAAATTAAGTGGTATTGATGTGTGTAGCAATAACGTCCTAGTTTGAATTCACTTGTTTAAAAAAATAGAAACATTGTAGTTTAGTTAGCACAATATATGTAAAAAATATTCTTAACACTCTATTGTGTATTAACATAATTTAAAAAGAGATCAAACAATCGTTAGAGTATTTACATGGCAATGTGTTTACTTTATTACAGTCTCATTTATGTGAGCCAAGTAGTGAGAAGTCATGCCCCAAAATGTCATGGGAGTAAACTGTCACTCCCAACATGTCTAATTGGGGGGATATATACCTTTTAGTACAATGGAGGACTCTAGAGAGGCCATGTTTGGAGTCAGATCACCGAATCCAGAGCTAAGAACCCCTTCCCTATTAATCCTAATTCACATTTTCAGTGGAAAATTTTGACGATCACAACTTGGTGCTCAGTCATCAAAACATAGAACCATATGAGCCAAAAATTGAGTGAAGGAGGCCTCTATTTGCACCCAATAATTTAGGGTCTTGGCATTCCTTGACCCTTCATGGCATAATTGTTTACAAACAGCCTTTTATAGGAAGTCCTAAGAAATGAACGAAGGCGAGAAGTGAGAATTCATTCCTCGTGACTTCGTGGAACCATAATGACTGCGTCAAATTTTTTGAGTGCCTAGGAAAACTCTAGGGGAGGCATCATTTAGGTGTGGGAAAATGTTTTTGCTTCCAGGATACTTAGTTTGGGCGTAGTCTCTTAAGAGTTCTCAGACCAACAAAAAAATTCAACTTCGACGGGCGATTACTCGGTCTTCGTGGTACCTAGAGAAGTCTCATGGGATCCTTCACCTAAGTGTAGGGACCCTCTATAATATCCTATCTCATTTTTTTCTGTCTCCAATTAGTGCTCTCGTTGCCTTATTGATTGCAAATGCCAAAAATAATGCACGTTGAGCTAGTGTAAGGTTGTCAAATGCTATATTTTACAAATGGTGGGTCATGGAACCAAACCAATAGTGAAAACAAGTCTTGTTGGAAAGGTAAATGCTAGGTGAGGCATATTTTTTGTGTGGGACAATTTCATTTCTTCTAGGATACTTCGGTCGGGCGTAGTCCCTTAAGAGCCCTGAGACAAAAAAACCATTCAACTTTGACCAGTGATTACTCGGTCACTGTGGCACCTAGAGACATCTCATGGGATCCAAAACCTTGGCATAGGGACCCTCTACAATATTTATCTCATTTTTTTCCATCTCTAATTTGTGCTCTTACTACTATTGTTTGCAAATGCATGAAATAGTGCAGTTTGAGCCAGTATAAAGTTGTCAAATGCTATATTTTACAAACAATGGATTGTGGCACCAAACTAACTACAAAAAAACATCTAGGTGGATAGGTAAATGTTTAAGGAGGTATTGTTTTTGTATGGGACAATGTCATTTCTTCTGGGCTACTTCGTTCAGGCGTAGTCCCTAAAGAGTCCTGAGACCAAAAAATCGTTCAAATTTGACGGGTGATTACTCGGCCTCCGTGGAACCTAGAGAAGTCTCGTTAGATCCTACACCTCAGTGTAAGGACCCTATAAAATATGTTTTCATGGTTTTATCCATCTCCAATCAGTGTTGTCGCTGCACTGTTGTTTGCAAATGTGTGAAATAGTGCAGTTTCAGCCAATGTAAGGCTGACAAACACTATATTTTGCAAATGGTGGGTCATGGCACAAAACCAACTGTGCCAAAATGTCCAGGTGTCCAGGTAAACACTTGAGAAGGCATAATTTTGGTGTGGGATAGTGTCATTGCTTCCTAGATACTTTGTTCGGGCATAGTCCCATTAAACCCCTGAGACCAAAAAATTGTTCGACATCGTTGGGTGATTACTCAGTCTTCATGGCACTGTATGCACCAAAAATTCCATGTGCTACATTGTCAAAAAATGGTTACAAAAGTCCCCAATGATGATTCAAGTCCTTTCAATAAGGTGTTCGAGCTCTAATTTCCATTTGCAATGTATATTTTTTGCCTAAATGTCTTTATTTAGCCTTCCCGCGCTTTTTCCAACTTCTTACCTCTTTTTACGTATGTGTTTTCCTTTAGTGCCAAAACTGCCACCCTGCACAGGGCGGAGATCCTGCCCACTTTTTTCAAACTCCCTCATGCATGTTTTGACATGTGACGGTTCACTTAATTTCTCTTTTAACATGCATTCGTGAGCCAAATTGTCTAAAATTAGATTTGATTTCTTGGTTCACCATCCTCGTATTTTTAAATAGATTTAATTAGTTGGAACTGATCCTTCTTTCCTTGAGCTTGAAGGAACCTCCCATTCTCCATTCCTATATTTCCATGCTTTTTTTCAATAAAAAGGCCTGAGAATTTTGTGTATCTTGCATTGTATTGTTGCTAAAATCTTGCTAGTAATTCCATAGCGAAGCTCTAATCTCTTGTGTTGTCTCTCTTCTACTTGCATTGCATCTTGAATGACATCAAGCTACCATTACTCAAGCGTTATCCTCCTGTTGTTGTTCTTGAATTCCCAATCACTTGCACTCACATGAACACTCAGAGAAATAAAGGAACATACTGAGGGGAAAAATACAGAAACAATCAAATTTTCCAAATCTCTTACTTTTCTAGGTTGGAATTGTGTGTTTGTTTTCTTTATTTGTTAAATTGTCAATTCCAAATCACTAGTTTTAGTTACATATCAAATAGAGTATAAAATAATTCATTTCAATAGAGTAGACAATCACAAGTGGATCAAATCATTAGTAAGTTTCCCTCTATAACATTACTAGGGAATTTTTGGGGAACAATAACACCTTTTAGGGTCATGACTTGTTATTCACCTCTAAGGTAGGGTTTGAAGGGTTTTGATTGGATTAGGTTATTTGTTTTATATTAGATTAACACATTCACACAAGGAACCAACTACATTTGGATGATTACCTGTCTTTAATTTATTTATTATATTAGAATGCATTGCTTAAAAATTAGAAAATATCAAAAAGATTTCCTTTGATAGATTACTTTGCTTTTATTGCTTTGATATGATATATTGTGAAAAATACAAAAACATTGATTAGATTTCCTTCAGTAATTATTTTTTCGTACCAAAATAATTTATTTCATTCTATATGACCGTCAACGGTCCAAAATAGGAAAAGACATACAGTTTTGATCCCTTGGTCTTGTTATCTATTTTTACCCCCTTGTAAAATAGACAATTTGCAAGGATGGGTTGAGAACTAGACAATAATTCATGGATCAATATGGAATGATACAGTTGGGTTTTCAAGTTTGGGTAGCATTTCGAATGTTTTGGGAAACTTTCAAAGGTCTTGGGGACATCCATCAGAAGTAGGCTTTTGCGCCTTAAGGAGTTTGCAGCGTGAAAGAGGACCTGAGATTAAAAAAAAAATTTGATGGCCATGTCAGGATACATAAGTCCAAAAAATCTCCTATGGAATCCATTTTCCATGCCCTACATGGTGTAAAAGATGAGGCATCTTTAAGCATCATACAAGATGAGGCATCTTTAAGCATCATACACTTCCTAAGGCAGTTCACTCTTCTTGCGTATAACCGAAAATCTCAAGAAATAAGTAGAAATTTCAAGGTTATAAAGTCAAAATTGGATCTTTACTCTACCAATTTTTGATTCAATGTGTTGTTTCCATGTGAAATCATATAAAATTTCACCCATAAACTCATTCGGGAGCTCAAGTTATCGTCTCCAGAATTTGGTAGATTGGAGGTTAGACAGTTTAGGGTTGGACTGGTGGGGGTTAGACAAGTCAAGGTTTCATGGCTGGGGTTTGGACGCCTAGGGGTTGGTCGAGTCAAAAAATTTTATGTGTAAAAATGGTATTTGACACTCTTCATACCCATCACACTTGTACAACACCTAGGTTGGACGATACGGCCATGTTGGACGGGTCATGGGGGTTGGACGGGTCAAGGTTGGATGGTTGAGGGTTGGACGCCAAAGGGCTGGCTGGGTTACATTATTTGATGTGTCTGAATGGTTTTTGATGGCTATCACATCCATCACACTTAAATGACACCTAGGTTGAATGATACGTCCATGTTTGACTAGTCATGGGGGTTGGACGGGTCAAGGTTGGATGATTAGGGGTTAGATGCCCAGGGGTTGGGGGTTAGACACATTCAAATGAATTTTGATGCCTGTGACACCCCTCATCTTTACTCGACAAACATGTTGGTCAGTTCATGGTTGGATGACATGGATGGATGAGTTATAAGCCTCACAAGGGTCGGTGAATGAATGACATCCCAATAACTAGTATTAATGGGGCATGACACCCATGACCACCTGTGCAAGAAAAATACCAAAATAGATGGTTTCGCATACCTCTTCAATGCATCTTGCCAGTTGGTGACCAAATTTTTGCTATATATTGTAATATTTTCCTCATTTTAAGGAGTATTTTTCCAAAATAAGAGGAACTCTGTAAAATTTGTTCCAGAGCTATTGTGAGCTAAAGCCTTGATTTTGGGCTCACTGTAAAGGATTTTGTCTTGTGCTTGTTGTGTGATGGATTGTGCATGTATCTGAGCAATAAAATTCATGTTTTGTGGCCATTTTCTCCCTAACTTGTATGAGATTCATCTCTTGCCTTCCATTACATTTATGAGTATATTGTGCATGTATTTATCTCTTTGTAGGGTCTATAGTTTTTTGTGCTTTACGAATATAGGGAATTGATTGTTGTATTAGACTGTGGTGTTTCTATCAACCCTATCCTTCTCAATTTCTCCCTATTTTTCAATCATTGGGATTGTCTCACCCTTTCTTGGTGCATCACCTTCACTTAGAGTAGGTTCATTTCATGCATATTTCTATCCATGTCTCCTTAGAAAACATTAGAATAGGGTTAGTTTAGCTTGCCATTCTCTGCACTTTAGAGAAGTTGGTACTAGGTTAGAGGAAGAAGATGAATTTATCTGGAGGATTGTCCTACTTGCAAGGTTCCACACCATAGGATAATCCCATGTTATGCACGTTGTACTGGTTTCCCTCATACACAAATTTTAAGCAATCAGGGGTGTTGTAATTTTGCATCAATAGTTTTGGCACACCCGATAGCACAGAAGTCAATATTTTCATGTTTATCAAGATTGGGTGTATGTCTTGGTAAATTTCCACCCTCTAGAGGCTTTGTAGTAATACACCTGGAGACTGTATCTTTCAAATCCACTAGTTTCAGTAGCCCAAGTTTATCAAATACATGAGAAGACTTTGAACTAGGTCTCAGAATCAAGAAGAGGGATTGTTTTTCCACCTGTAATTGTCACCGGGAAGAGGAAAAAGAGGAAAAATACCACAAAGATCACCATCTACCCCTAACAAGACCTTGTCTACACCTCCACCTCAAAGAACTCTCCTCCAATCAATGAGAATTCTCCGACCAATCAGGATGACGCAACTCAATCCCTATTTCAACTTTATGGGAAGTAGCCCACTTGCCCTAAATGCTCAAAATCAGGTCATGATTGCAGCACTAAAGAATATTCCCTATTTCACTGGAGAGAACTAGACAACTCCAATTGACCACATCTAGGACATTGAAAATATCTGTGTACTTCATGAAATCAATGAAATGGATGTTACAGTCAAGTTGTTAGCTTCATCTTTTAAGGGTAAAACTTTACAATGGTTTAGGAGCCTAATGGTAGGTTCTATCCAGAATTGGGACCATTTGTGCACATCCATCCACAATCAATTTGTGGATAACGGGGATAAAATGTCTTTATTAGAATAATTGACAACAATCAAGAGGGTTCCTAATGAGCAAATGAAAAATTTCAATTTCCGTTTCCAAAGGACATGGGATATAATTCCACTTGCAGTGAGACCAATAGCTGAAGGTGCCTTTTTATACTTCTTGAAGGCTATAAATTTATATATTGCAATGATGATACAATCCATGGGAGGTATAAATTTACCCACAACCTATAATATTGATATTAGAGCTGAAAATTGCTTGTTTCAAGCTAGTAAGCTAGCACTAAGGCCTCTCTATCTAGACATGGGAGATCCCACAACTAGTCAAATACCAAAGTTGAATCTCATTCTAACCCCTAGGAATCAAAGTAATACTGAGGCCTCTACTTCTTTAAGAACTTACAAATAATTACATGAGGTTATGAAACAACTATAGAAATTAGGAAGTAAGCTAGTGACTATTAAGAGACAACAAGCTCAGAGTTCTAGGTCGTATCAGCCTCAAAATCAGTATCAATCCAAGCCCTCATACCAACACAATAGACCACAAAATCAAGGTGGAAATTAAAACTAGAACCAGGGACAACCTCAAGCTGCCAGGCCATTCTGAACATATGATGCAAACACAACCTTAACATCAAAATACTTGGTTCCAACAAAAAATAACATGTCAGAGGAGTACGAATGGTGTTACCCCTGCAATCTACCCAATAGGAAATCAATGTGTTTCAATGGTGTACTAAATTAGGATTTGATGGTATAGACAATTGGTGTGTCCCAAGAACCAAGTAAAGAAGGAAACCAACAACATGAAACACAACAAGAGGCACTTCCAACGGAAACCACGTTTGTTAATTAGCACACATAAGAATTTTGTTGAGTTAATCAACCTCCTTTTCAGGGTGTAGCTATCAATATGTGAGCAAGAAGAGGAACATAAAGGAGGGACAACCGTCTACTCCAGTTATTTCTCATCCCACCCCTACACAACAAGGAGTTTGTAGATCAAGTGCAGCTCCAAATAAATCAAATCAACCTAAGGAATCCATCAAAACAACACATGTGACTGTTCAAGCTCCAAAAAAGGCCATGCCAAGAAAAGGACAACAAAAGGATAATTCATTCCCTTTTAACATCATCGATCAAATGAAGAAAAAACATGTGAACATTTCCATGTGGGAGTCACTGGGAATCCCAGGGCAATGAGATTTGTTGCAAGATGTAATAGCCAATTGGTCTATCTTGAATGAATCAAACCAAGGACATGAGAAAGTTCTCACTAATACAGTGTAATAGGGTGGGGGTCAACTAAGAAAAAATTTAAAGCCTGCATCATTCTATGTGTCATTGATTGTTGGGAACCACTTAGTACATAATTACATGATCGATTCAGGGGCAAGTAGCTCAATGATGCAAAAGAAAATAGTGGATCAATTGAGTCTAAAGTATGAACCAATTCTGAAAGGAGTGGTGAAACTAGATGGAATAGAAGTGGGAAGTGTTGGGATCATCAAAGGTTTAAGTCTCACACTAAATGCTTGTCCTACTGTCATAATCTTGCAGGATGTGTCTGTAATTGACCTTCTACCACTCTTTGCATTGTTTCTATCAAGGGGCTTCACAGCAAAAATTGGTGGATATCTATCTACAAATTGGTCACACATGATTTTTAGGATTGGGTATGGAGCCAAGGTGACCATCAGATCAGAACCAATCACAAACCTGCATATTGAGACTCATGTGCCAAGTCTTATCAATGAAAATTACTCATCCTTTGATCAAAAAGAGTGTTCAAATGCTCTGTAAATAGGTATCACGGATGATGGTAATCCAGATTTAACTTTGGATGAATGGGAAAAAAAAGACATGCATTTGACCCATACATGGAAATTGAGGAATCTAAATTGGGCATGTATTGTGTACACAAAGAAATGCCACCCATTCCTAATGTCACTAATCCCAAAATTAATGAGGACAATGAAATTAGGCAACTATTTTTTGATGGTTCAAGAAGAAAAAAAAGGTGTTGGGGGATGTGTAATGTTGGTTTCACCAAAAAACATCAAGTACTATTAAGCTTTCAGATTACAGTTCACGTGTTCAAACAACACATGAATATGAGGCTTTGATAGATTTCATTGGGCCAGGAAAATAGGCATAAAGAAATTACAGGTGTTCGGGGATAGAGATCTAATTGTAAATCAAGTCAGGGGGCAACATGCTGCAAAGAATGACCTACTCAGGAGCTACAAAAATAGGGTATGGGACCTCATTGACGAATTTGAAGCATTCAACATCGCGTCCATACCATGGAAGAAAACTGAAGCTGCGGATAGGCTCGCAATAGTTGGAGAAAATTTTGATGTCATGGATAGTGTCAAGAGAGATAAAACACAACCACATATCCATGTTATTGTAAATCCAATAGTTCCAAACAATAACACAAGTTGGTAGGTGTTTGAGAATGATCAATAGATCATTAATTTCTTTCTAGAAGAGACATAATTCTCAACTATGAATAAGAATAATTAGAGTAGTAGTATGGGTATCAAGTAGTGTAGCTACGGAAAAAAAAGCTTCCCAAAGGCTTGGTTACATTGGAGTCCATCTTTAACTCGAATGATCAATTTCGTATAGAGAAAGCCAACATATAATTCAAGGGAGAAGATTCAGAGCCTATTTCGGTTGGGAAAGGTAAAATGATCCAAATCAGAAAGGTGGCCACTAAACAAGAAATATATGAGTTCACACAAATTTGCCAAGAATTTACAGATTTCTTCTCCTAGAGCTATGAGGACCTGCAAGGATTCAATCCGAAGCTAGCACAACATATAATTGAACTTGATCCAAATTCTAAGTCCATCAGGCATAAGTAAATACCAGTCAACCCACACATTGAGCCTCTAAAAAAGCTAATAGATGCAAGCATTATATTTCCAATCAAGCATTCAAGCTAGGTTACAAACTTGGAACCAGTCAAGGAGAAGAATGGAGAAATCAGGTTATGCATGGACTTTAGGAACCTAAATAGGGCATCTCTCAAAGACCACTACCCACTCCATTCAATGGAGAAAATATTGCAAGTGGCATCCGGATCATAAATATTTTCTCTCATGGATGGATACTCGAGGTATAATCAAATAATGGTAAAAGAAGATGGTCAGTTCAAAACAGATTTTACCACCAAGTGGTGCAACTATGCCTATAGGAAAAATTCATTTGGATTGTCTAATGTCGGAGCCACTTTCTAAAGGGCGATGGACATGGCATTCAAGGGGTTGATAAAAAAATAGTATTGATATATCTTGATGATATCATTGTGTTCTCCTCAAAAATTTATAGGCTATCAAAGAGGCCATATCAAAAAAAAATTCCACATATTTGTGCCAAACTTTATTGCTCTTGCAAAGCCAATAAAATAGATGTTAAAGAAGAGCATGGCATTTAGGTGGAAAAATGAGGGTAAAGCAATTTTTGAGGCTATCAAAGAGGCCATATCACAAGCTCCAACTCTCGTGAATCCATACTTCTCTAAGGACTTCATGCTCTATGCCTTTGGTGGTGGGGTCACAATCTCTGCAATCCTAGTGCAACAAAACAAAGGGGGTTCCAAACAACCAGTTGCCTTTTTTACTCAAAGTTTGGAGGAATATGAAGTGAGATACTCCTTTATTGAAAATTGTGTCCTTGGAGTGATCAGGATATTAAAGAAGTTCAAACACCTAGTTTCAAACAACAAGATCCAATTACTGGTTTCTCATCTGGGAGTCAAGGACTTCCTTCTAATAAAATATATGAATGGGAAACGTGCATGATGAATCACTCATGTCATGGAATATAAAATTGAAATTAAATTAGCTAAGTTGGTATGTGGGAAGGGATTATGTGAACAACTAGCTTCGAGTCAACAAGTTGAAGAAGGTGATGAAAATGAAGTTTATTTGGTACTACAGGACGGTCAAAAGTAGACAAATGATGATGTTCCCACTCCTTGTTAGAATTAGAATATGATACACTTCCTACAAATAGGCCTATGCCCTCCAGAAATGAGAAAAGAAAAGAGAAGATACTTCAAATTACAATCCATTCCATATGTATTTTTTGATGGTGTTTTGTTTAAAAGGGACATCAATGGTGTTCTATTGAGGTGTATTGGAAAGAATAAAATTGAGATATTGTTATAGAAGTTTTATGATGGAGAAGCCGGAGGTCATTTTCCCCCATGGGTAACAACTCTCAAGATAATGAAGGCAAGTTATTATTGGACCATTGTGTTTAGTGACTACTACACATGGATCAAAAAGTGTAAGAAAAATACTTTCTTCAAGGAAAAGAAAGATTAGTAGCACTCCCATTGCACCCAATTTCGATTGACCATCCATTCATGCAATGGGTATTAGACTTCATCGAGGTCATCAATCCAAATTCAAACCAATGCCACAAGTGGATTCTGGCAGCAATAGACTATTTCACCATGTGGACCAAGGCGAAAACACTCGAAGAAGTAAAGATGTATAGCATACTAAACTTCTATGAAGGAATAATGACTAGGTTTGAAGTACCGACCACTATCATATCAGATAATGCATTGGCATTCCTAGGTTCCAAGATCACAGAATGGGTTGTTAAGAATGGAATCTACTTGAGCACCTCTTCAAATTTTAACCCACATGGTAATGGGTAGGCAGAGTCCACAAACAAGAATTTTCTAAGAATCATCAGGAGGACTCTAGATGAAAACCAAAATACATGGCATACAAAGCTCAAATCAGCCTTGTGGGCTGACATGATCACACCAAAGAGGTATACATGTAATTCCCCTTACAAGCTGGTCCACGGGAAAGAGGCAGTGTTCCCTATATCATTAGAACTACCTACATCAGAGCTCATAAAGCAATTGGAGTTGTCTGAGTTTGAACCAATGGAGGCCAGGTATGTAGAGCTGATGGAATTGGAAGAAAATAGAGAACATGCAGTTTAAACGATGGAGAAATATCAAGCTTTAGTAAAAAGATGGTTTGATAAGAAATCAAGAGCAAGGGCCTTTCAGGAAGGGGACTTAGTTCTAAAGTGGGATGGAGATCGGGAAAAACTGGGAAGGCATTCCAAGTTTGATGTCATTTGGAGTGGCCCCTACATGGTCACAGGATGTAAAATTAGCAATGCCTTCTAATTGTCTACCTTGGAGAGAGAGGATCTTCTGATTCTGATTAACAAAATCTTTCTTAAACATTTCTACTAAAAGAAAAAAATTCACCCTTGTATATATTAGTTTAGGAGTTGTAATTCCTCAAAGTTCTTGTAGCACATGTTAAAAAATTTTGCACTTGTGCAAAAATGGGCAACTCGAAACTTCATCATTACGATGAAATTCATGGTGAAGTAAACCTAAGCTAAGGAATTTTTGATGTTATTAGTTACTACTGAATTAATTAATGATTAAGCGAAATATGTAGCTATGTGTGCTATTACAAAAAGTAACAGATCACATATTCTACAATTTCATGATGCCTTCGTCAAAAGAACACAAGGGCCCCAAAGGATAGCTACGTTGCCTTAATGAAGACACCGAATTACAGAGTAGGTGAAGTGTTGAGTTTTGGGACAACAAACATAAGTGTAGATTATAGAAATCAGAGTTCATTATTGAATGTTACAGGTTCTCATTGATGTTCTTTCCTTCATGATTAAGACAGTTAATTAAATGAATGAGTTGTTTAGTTCATCATACAATCCATACAGAAAGTTGAAATACAGGAAGACATATACAACTCATTTATAAAATTCAATGTTTTATTCATAAGGAATTTTCAAAATTTTCCCATTGTAGATCAATAATTTCACGCTTGTTACCTGTCCAAGTTAATGTACCAAACTAAACACAAAACCCTGAAAAACTCAAATGAAATCGATACCTGATAGATAAGACAAGATCTGAAGATGTAGATGGAAAATAAAGCCGATGTAGACAAGATGGGCACACATGAGTGATCCTGTAAAGTAGATCCAAGAAACCTACGAGACATAGATGCTTGACAGAAAAAGACCACATTAAAAGATATTTGGGTGGACTGCCCAAAAAGTGGGTCCGAGAAGCGATAAGCTCCCTCGGCGGATGTCAGTCCACATTTTTAATTAAGGAAAGAAGCATACATGATAAAATATGAATGTAAATTTCTATATTTTGATTAAAAATGATAGACAGAAAGTAAACAGTAGACAGAAACCAATAGAAAACTAAAAAGTGTGAAAAAAATGTTGGATTTGTCTTCCTTGAATTATTTTACCTGTCTGCAGGTAAATCAGCGTCGATTACGAAAATCAGTGTCGACTGAGTTAGGTCGGTGTCGACTGATATAGGTCGGTGTCAACTAGAGACAATCAATGTCGACTAGGTAAGGTCGGCGTTGACTTGGGGAAAATTTCTTAAAGATTGAGAAACAGGTAGTGGAAGCTAGATTGTCAATCTCCGCTGGATCTGCAAGAGTTATATGGATACTGAAAAGGCTCCACTTCGCTAGATGCAGGAAAAAAGTCACCAAGAGATCGATGGAGGCTCACAATGTCGATGTTGTAGGAGTAGAGTAATGGTACTCCTCTCAGGGATTGATTTAGACAGAATTCACTTTCACTTGATAGATAATGCCCAGACTTGATGCTTAAAACTCTTTGTCATTCTTTCTATCCTACCAGAACTAAATTATGGATCTGTATTTGTAATTGAATCTGACCGAGATGAAATCGGCACCACTCTAAAAAATCGGCGTCGACCGAGTACCGGTCGGTGCCGATCAGGGAATAGACTCCCGAAATGGCCAAAAGGGGCAATTTTTGGAAAGATGAAAGTGATCCTCCCACCTCAAATATAGGAAATATCCCATTGCTTAGTTTGGGAGGAGGAGAAATAGGGGGAATAGATGGATAAAATAGATATGGGAGGTTAGGAATTGATATGGGGTATATAAGTGGTTAAGATATATGTAAAAAGTATAATTAAATAGTTAATATTTAATTATCTATGGGTAAAACATAATGGGGTGAAATAAACTTAGGATAGATGTTTAAATCGAATATTAACTAATACCCTAAGGGAGAAGTGGTGATATAAACGTGCCCCAGGTTACCCGAGAAGGAAAACGCACATGGGGGACACTAAATTGGATAACCAATTTTAGGTGTCTACATTTTTCCCCTTTTTGTCAAGTAACTTGCGATAAGTAAAGTTGCAAGACAAAAACAAGGAGTTAGAAGAAAGGAAGAAAAAGTGACGATGCAATCCCCCTCAAACTAGGGATGGAATGGGCCCTGAAAGAGCAACCAATCCCAAGTTTGAAAAAGATAGATGAAAATGTAGGATGCCCCAGCTAGATGCCTGGAGGAGATCTAATCATTAATGATGCACAAAAAATAATAAAACGGCAGAAACCTAAGAAACTCACATTGGTAGGGTAGACTAGATGGTATCCACATGAAATGACGTTAGTACCTATAGACCCGTGAGTGTAGGGAGGGATGCAAAATAGTAGCACCTAAAGAGAGACATATTGGTAGGGACAGCCAGACGGTCTGCAAAGCAGACGACGTTAGTGCCTACAAACCTATTAACTCTAAGCTGCCAAAAATGTGAGTGCCCCATGTACAGGGAGTAGGCTCAAAATGGGTGATAATATCGAAAGTATGTGCCAAAAGGTAACACTCAGGGCACAATAATGACCGGATAAATAAGCCAAGCATCAACACTATGGCAAGAAGATTAGGAGATGGAAGAAAGCGAGGTGAAGAAACAAAAGTGCAACCAGTTGGCAACAATAGGCCTAAATCAGTGTCAATCTGGATTAATCGGTGCCGACCATAAAAATCGGTGCTGACCACACAAATCAGCGTCGACCGTACCAAGGCCATATAAATATGCAAAAGGAAAATGTGAACAATTTATTTAGACCATGATGATTGATTTAGAGAGAGTCAAAAATTGGTTTTGAGCACCATGGAAGCGTTTGGGAGTAGTCAGAAGCGAAAGAGGACATGACCGGGGGTAAGTGGATCCACCCGAACTTTTCTATATATTTTTATCATGAAATAGCATATTAGGATGAATTTTTTATTTTTTTTTAAAACTAGATAAATGAGAGGCCAGAGCATTATGAGGCATTTGGCCTTGCAATTGGCATCAATTGTTATAATCAACGCCGATTTAGTTAGATCGGTGTCAATTGTTAAAATTGACACCGATTTAGTTAGATCGGCATCGATTGTTAAAATCGACACTGATTTAGTTAGATCAGCGTCGATTGTTAAAATTGTCATCGACTAAATCGGATCAACGTCAATTTGACTTAATCTATGCCGATTGCAATGTTTAGATTTAAGAAATTAATAGAATGTATTTTTTTGTGATATTTGGATGTGTATAAGTAATTAGCTAACACTATTCATGGTGTCATATGATGTAGGAATGAGAGGCTTTGCATATTCGGGATGATATTCCCGAGCTTCTAGAGACCATTCTCCCTGATGTGATTGACGTGGATTGGCATCACCTAGAGCTAGCCAGGCTCAAGGGCTTCCGATACTACCAATGAGTGTTGCGAGATGTAGAGTTGATGCGAGCACTAGTACGATGATGGGATAGTTGGACTTGCACTTTTTGGTTTAGGACAAGTGATATGACCATCACCCAAAAGGATATATATAGGATCCTGAGGCTGTCGATCACTAGGGACTTGATTGAGATTGCTCCACGAGAGTAGCAACAGAGGGCCCTAGGATGATTATATGGGGATAGGAAGATGATTCAGAGGTAGTGTCCAGGGCGGTGAGGATAGCATCTCATTATAGACAGGATGATGCCAGGAGCAGACAGATAGTACTGATTCATATGGTGATCTCCTATTTTACTTTACCAAATTCAGGAGGTGGGAGATTTCCATTACTCTTACTAGATTTTGTTTGTGACATCTTGCAGTTTAGAAAGGTGTTCATGTTTTGCGATGCCCTGATAGCTCAGATATATTGTGAGTTATGGATGTACACCACCAATAGGAGGACAGGAATCGATGTTAGCTTTGTGCTCCATTACTAGGCATATGAGCACATTGCAGTGATCAGTCCATCCGGGCTTCCATGGATGCCAACAACAGAGGGGGCCATTAATTATGGATTCCAATTATGGCGGGATAACTTGGCCCCAGGAGATACAGGGAGATTTGCGGAGTGGTATGTTGAGTGTTTCAGGACGCTGACACTAGATCAAGTCATTTAGAGACCATATCGGGGCTATCCGACATGGGCCGGTCAGGAGGATCACCTGGTGGGGTTTAGATGGAGCAGGGTGGTTAGGGGCCGCAGGCCATATATGTGGGAGCATGTCCCATTTATACAGGTATTGAGGTAGTTCGGCTTAGTGCAAATAGTTCCAGCCACCTACAGGCCATACAGGCGAGATAGAAGAGAGACTGATCTATCGATTTTGATCCCGGTAGCTCCGTTGAGGGAGGCCCCACATTCCACAGATAGTGATGATGATGGCTATGTGGCATAGTATTCTACAGATCTACCATGACACCTACCATCATCCATAGATGCCGACGATGAGGATATAGCCACAGTGCTAGAGAGGCTGGAGGGAGAGCATGCCACCTAGGTGTAGGCACACCAGGTTTCCCTCAAGGAGATCAGAGCTCTAATAGAGGAGAGGGATGCACTAATACTGGAGAGAGACACAGCTCGTCAGGAGTGAGACACAACGATCCAGTAGAGGGATCAGTACCATTGGCATTAAGAGGCCCTCAAGGCCAAATATGGTGATACAGGCACTATGTTAGAGTCTGGGTCACAAGGTGCAACTGTAGGAGGGCCACCACCAGCAACGCCATTACAAGCACCTGGTATGGTGAGCCTGAGTACTTATCAGTCTCTCCTTGCTGAGGTGAGATACTACGAAGATGCCCTAGCAGAGCATGCCCCTGATGTGCCTCGTTACAGTGTGAGGAGGAGATCAGTGATAGTTGCAGCTAGTGGTGCATTAGAGGGAGGGAGCACCGGGAGAGAATGAGGTGGCAGTAGGCCCCCAGCAATAGGTGCCTCTAGCTTGATAGGCGGTGGCAGAGAGAGACAGTCTGGACCAGAGGAGGGTGGAGGAGATAGCGTCTTCCACCTATCATATTTCACGATATATATGTGTTATATTTTTGTATCGACATATTGATGTAGCATCAATTTGAAGGAATTTTGATGTATGATATAGATGGCTTGATTGAAAGCCATCCATTCTTTGTTGTACAGACACTCATGTATATATAGATTTATCATTTTCTATGCCATATGATTGTACTCATGCATTTAATTTTAATAGATATGGATAGATGTAGCGTAATTGTGATGGATATAGACATATGCTGATAGAGGACAAATAAATGTGATTTGATGGACATAGATGTAGATATATGTGATGTGATTTGATGTGATTGATATGTGGATTTAATTTTGATGAAAAATAGATATAGATATATGTAGTGTAACTTGGATGTACAAGTTTTTAGATGATTTGATGGATAGATGGATAGATGTGATTGATAGATTTGATATGTTTAAGATGTTAATTTAATTTTGATGAAAATAGATAGGTAGATCTACATTGGTTTGCAATACATGCTTTGATATGCTCCTTTTTTTTTACTAAGTAGATAAGATGAATATAGATAGAAGATAGATTTTGACTAAATTAACATGTTAAATGTCAATTTAATTGGATGAATAACAAATAATAATGGGAAATGCTCTCTGTGAGAGAAAAGGACGTAATGAAATGACCTTGATTAGAAATAAAGGCAATACACCTAGATAAGAAAAAGAATGATAATTTAGGCCCGTAACCGACCATAAATAGAGACTTTTATAGGAAATAAAAATACATTGCATACAAGACCATATATGAGGTTAAAATAAACCTAACACTAGCTAGTCACAAATTAGATCTAGAAGGTAAATGGAAGGAGAATTAAGTATTTATCTTTTTCAAAATTTACAAAGGACAGAATACATGCTCACATTGTGAAAATAGGGTTTCTCCATATGATCGACAATTTCATGATGCCTTCATCAAAAGAATAGAAGGGCCCCGAAGGATAGCTGTGTTGTCTTAATGAAGACACTGAATTATAGAGTAGGTGAAGTGTTGAGTTTTGGGACAACAAACATAAGTGTAGATTACAGAAATCAGAGTTCATTACTGAATGTTATAGGTTCTCATTGATGTTCTTTCCTTCATGATTAAGACAGTCAATTAAATGACCGATTTGTTTAGTTCATCATACAATCCATACAAAAAGTTGAAATACAAGAAGACATATACAACTCATTTACAAAATTCAATGTTTTATTCATAAGGAATTTTCAAATGTTTCCCACTATAGATCAAGAATTTTGCGCTTGTTACCTGTCCAAGTTAATGTACCAAACTAAACACAAAAACCCTAAAAAACTCAAATGAAATCGATACCTGATAGATAAGACAAGATCCGAAGATGTAGATGGAAAAGAAAGCCGATGTAGACAAGACGGATGCACATGAGTGATCCTGCAAAGTAGATCCAAGAAACCTGCGAGACACAGATGCTTGATAGAAAAAGACCATGTTAAAATATATTTGGGTGGATTACCTGAAAAGCGGGTCCGAGAAACAATAAGCTCCCTCGGCGGATGTCAGTCCATGTTGTCAATTAAGGAAAGAAGATACATGATAAAAGATATAAGTAAATGTCTAGATTTTGATTAAAAATGACAGATAGAAAGTAAACAGTAGACAAAAACCAATAGAAAATGGGAAAGTGTGAAAAAAATGTTGGATTTGTGTTCCCTAAATTATTTTACCTATTCGCAGTAAGATCGACATCAATTAGGAAAATTAGCATCAACTGAGATATATCAGCGTCGACTGATATAGGTCAGCGTCGAATAGAGAGAATCGGCATCGACTGGGTAAGGTCGGTGTCAACTTGGGGAAAATTACATGAAGATTGAGAAATAGGCAGTGGAAGCTAGATCATCGATCTCCACTGGATCAACAGGAGCTCTAGGGATACTGACAAGGCTCCACTTTCACCTAGATGCAGGAACAGAGTCACCAAGAGATCGATGGAGGCTCACGATGTCGATGTGATAGGAGCAGAGTAACGGTATTCCTCTCAGGGATTTATTTAGACAGAATTCACTTTCACTTGATAGATAATTCCTAGACTTGATGCTCAAAACTCTTTTTCATTCTTTCTGTCTAACCAAAACTGAATTCTGGTTCTTTGTTTGTAATCGGTGCCGACCGAGATGAAATCAGTTCCGCTCCAAAAAATCGGCATCGAATGAGTACCGGTTGGCACCGATTAGGGAAAAGAATCCCAAAATGGCCAAAAGGGGTGATTTTTGGAAAGATGAAAGTGATCCTCCCACCTCAAATACGGGAAATATCCCACTACTTAGTTTGGGAGGAGGAGAAATAGGGGGAATAGATGGATAAAATAGATATGGGAGGTTAGGAATTGATATGGGGTATATAAGTGGTTAAGATATATGTAAAAAGTATAATTAAATAATTAATATTTAATTACCTATGGGTAAAACATAATGGGGTGAAATAAACTTAGGATAGATGTTTAAATCAAATATTAACTAATACCCTAAAGGAGAAGTGGTGATATAAACATTCCCCAGGTTACCCGAGAAGGAAAACGCGCATGGTGGACACTAAATTGGATAACAAATTTTAGGTGTCTGCACCCACACAAGCTGTGGGATGTAATTAGAAAGTAAAGTATAGCTACTGAAATAAAAGGTACACATATATGAAAGAGAAAGTAAAGGAGTATGAGTGAACCCATCATTGCCTTGGGGTTCCTTTTTTCAATTGAAGCATCTCCATTTCCATCTTTTGGTCCTTCTTCATCTCCATTGTACAAGCCATTGTACCTGAAAAGAAGAAAAGAATAACTATCAGCTATGAGCTTAGGGATCAAATCATATTCCTAGATTGTCCTAATTCATGCATATGAATCTTTAATAAAAGTAGATGTAATTTACTTGAATATCGAACTGCATACATGCTTCATTTACTCATAAAGAGTGAAGAAAGAGAAAGAAAAAGAAGAAAACATGGACATAAGAGATGCCAAAAAGCCTAAGTATTTTCTAACTATTTTCCTAAGTGTGCAGGTACATGTTGCAGCCAATGAAAAAATAGACAAGTCATAAGTGCATGCATAAAAGGGAAGAATGTAACTCAAAGTTTCAGTAAGTTTTTTGAAATGGAAAGGGCTTAAGTATAGAAAAGAGACTAGCAATAGAAGCACATGTTTTAAATTGTAACTGAAGAGGAAGAATCGGATTTTAGGAAATTGGAGTTGATTAAAAGAAAAGGGGTACAACTGAATCAGAACGAAAAAGATAATTCTGAAAAAAAAATCCCAGGGCTTCACTATGAAAAATAAACATTTCATATTTTCCAACATGCCATTAATGTTACTATAAAGGGAATAAAACATCTATGTGAAAGAAATAAAGTAACATAAATCTTAACAAGCATTTGAATCAAGGCTTATGCCTAAAAAATAATAGCAAAACAGATGAACTACTTGTAATTTCTAGAAAATACATACAAGATTCATGGTTAAATAGAACCAGAAGTAGATAAAGTGCACAAAATGCTACAATATAGCTTCATAGCTAAAGATAATGCATGATTCACAATTTTTACAAGTATAGTAAAATGCATAGCAAAATTTAGTTCTCAGAAAGCATGATAGAGATAATGTATTAAAGATTCAACTAATGCAAATGGAAACCATACAAGGAGTTTTCCTTACTAGTAGCATATGAAGCACATACCCTATTAAGATATTTCAATATAGTCAGGTTCCCAAGAGAAAGTCATCTTTAGAGGATTACAATATAGGTTGTGGTCCACACTATGCAAATAAAGAATGCATTCAATCATCGCTAGTTCAAATCCCTTTTATTGTTCACATCAAGAATGGAGAGGTCTGTATGCACCCATCTCAACTCAATTCAAGCTCAAAGGGGTCAGTTCCAATGAACGAATCAAGTACATGTTCAAGCATGATACACATATTACAAAGTAGAGTTCCCTTTAGGTTCATAGTTTGTCGCTAGACCACAAAAGGAGAAGGTGCCAGTGATGGCTATCAAAACCTCATAGAAATGATGGATGCATCAATTAATATCAAACATCCAAAATCTATAAGTAAGTGTTGACAATTTTTGCACTTATGCAAAAATGGGCAACTTGAAACTTTGTTACAATGGATAGAATTGGTGAAGTATACCTAAACTATGGGAGATTACATAAGATTATGTCATTATTGTTGATTTATTTAAAAGGATTACATGAAATCTGTAACTATGTGTGCTGTTACAAAACATAACAGATCACATAGTCTGCAATTTCATGACCATCCTCACCAAAAGAACACAAGCCCTGAAGGACAGTTGTGTTGTCTTGATGAGGACATCCAATTGCAGAGTAGGTGAAGTGTAAAGTTTTGGAACAACAAACATAAGTGTAGATCACATAAAATCAGAGTTCATTACTGAATGTTACATCTTCTATTCAATGTTCTTTCCTTCATGATTAAGACATTCAATTATGTTACTAATTTGTTTAGTGCATTATAAAATCCATACCAGAAATGCAGAAAGAGATATACAACTCATTTACATAATTCAATCCTTTATTCATAAGGAAAGTCAAATGTTTCCCACACAAACCGTGGGATGCAACTGAAAATTAAAGTACAACTACTTAAAAGAAAGATACACATGCATGAAGGAGAAAGAAAAAGAGTATGAAGGTGAACCCATCATTGCCTTGTATACTCTTCTTTGTGCAGAGCTTCTCCTTGCCAGCTCCTTCATCCTCAAGGCATGGTACCTGAAAAGTAAAACATATAAATCATCAATAAAGAGCTCAAGGTTAATCCATATTCCTACACTATCCTACTTCGTGAATATGAATCTTCCCCTAAGCAGGAGATGTATTCTACTTGAAGGACAAACTGCATGCATGCTTTAATCACTCAGAAAAAGAAAGTAAAAAAAAGAAGAAAACATGGACATAAGAGAGGCCAAATATCCTCAATATTTCCTAACTGTTTTCCTAAGTGTGCAGGTACAGGTTGCAGCCGAAGATAGAAATAACTAATCCATAAGTACATGCTAAGAAGAAGGAAAAGTGCAACTCAAAGTTCAATTAACATTTTGCAAATGGAAGAGGTTAGAGCTCAGAAGAGGTAATGGAAGATAGAAGTATATTTTTTAGTCTGCAAAGAAGAGGGAGAATAATATTTCAATGAGCTGAGGCTAAAAGTAAAAGGGATTATAGCTTAAACATGATGAGAGAGAAGATTCTAGGAAAATTTTGACAGGGCTTTGCCATGTAAAATGGACATTTAATACTTTTATCATGTTGTTTCAATTAATACATGCTTTAAAAGAACTATGTAAATCAAATAAGTGATACAGAAAGTAGGAAAGCATTACATGATCAAGACAAAAAGCTATTATGTTTTCAATTCTCAAATGCTATATCAATTTAGCATGGAAAGTGTTACTTTCTATATTCTGGATCAGAAAATACAACTATTATTTCTTGAAATACATTAAAGAAAATATTCTGGGAAAATTTTGCCAGGGCTTCACCATGTAAAATAAACTTTCAAAATTTTCCAACATGCCAAAAATACTACTATGAAGGAAATAAAAGCATCTAAGTAAAAGAAACAAGTTGCAGTATATCAACAAAGCATCTAAATCAAGGCCTATGCCTGAAAATGGTGTTACAGCAGGTGAAAAATTCTTTACAATTTCCAGAAAGCCGCTTACAATATTACAAAGAACCATCTCAAAATTTGAAATAAAGGAATACAAATATTACATGTTCAAACTTTCATTAAGGAAATCATCAAATTCAGAGTTTGTTTCACAAACAGGTAAACAATATTTCATACTGATAAGAACAATAAGACAAGCATGTAGAACTTCATTACCTATTCAAGGAAAAGATCAAACTTGGAGTAGAAAGGTTAAATTGTGCATCAGAGCATCATCTTCAGAATACAAGGTAAATAAACATACAAATGTCTCTCATATCCAATTCAAAGAGTTTTGTAAGAGTCAAACATACAAATATAGTTTCAAGCAAGATAACACTTTATTTTCTTCAAAAATTACTATATATTACAGTCCCAAGATGATGGCAGAACTAATTTATGAGTTGAAGGATTCACAAGGAATAGGAAATGTGACAAGTAAAAGAAACTATCAAAGTGAAGCCATTTTTCTAGTTCCGAATGATAAGGAAAAAGAAATTTCAACATTAGAACACATCCAGAGCTACGAAAAAATAAAGATACAAGTTTTCGGAATAGCCTCCAAGAAATTTTTCATTGAATAACACAATACAAAGTTCTAAGTGATGAACCACAACGGCCACTTCAAAGAAAAGCTCCAAAAGGAGAAAAATGAGTCTCAAAACAACCACAACGAACTCATAAAAGGTCGAGCTTCATGAAAGAAAATGGTGGCCATTGTGGAATAGTATTTGTTACAAAGGTAGTCAGGTTTCAGAAGGAATCCATATCAAAACCCCTGCAACCATGCAATGGTGAAAAACCCACATGGATGTAGAGGATAAAGCAAAGAAATCATAGAGAAGACTAGCTGGAGTGACTATCAAAGGTAAAGAATGCACAAATACAAATACCCAGAACAAAAATCATCTAGAAAACCCTCCATGAGTTAGGAAAATTAAGTAAATGCAAAATCCTCTACAGCTAAAACAAATACCCAAATCAAAAATAGTCCTCTAAGGATATATTTTCGGGTTTTAAAACAAAGACAATCAATCACAACGACATATCAGAGTCTCGAAATTTGAACAAGTAAGGTACAATTTTTTTTTACAGACCCATTAAGAGGTCATCGAATCCAAAGGAGAAGTAAACACTAACATGTAAAATCAAAGCCAAGAAGTCTCTTGAGATCTCATTGAGTTCAGATTTAAAACGAAAAAATCCAGAATGAGCTCAACTTGCAAATGACCAAGGTTATCCTAAACATCGCACTAGCCAAAAGTAAAAGGACATGTGTACTAGTTTTAAATTGAAGCAATAATGATCAACTACTAGCAAAAAAATCAGACACAAAACTTTCCATACTTCGAACACCTTTTGCACAGTCATCTTAGGAAGAACAATAGTGGGTACAACCAGAGGAGTAATAAGAGGTTTCCAAGAGCAAAGACGAGTGGCCAACCAATATACAGAAATGCTGAGCTCCAAAACATCAATAACAACCAACAACTCATAGGGACATCAAAAACAGAGAGAAACCAAGCTTCAAAATGACCATGGAGCCATGCATAGACCATAAGCCAAACAAAGCCGAGATCTAAGTTCATAAGAAAGATGTGGCCATGGCTAGAATGTTTCACCTTGAAAGCTCAGGACCAAGAAATCAAATACCCCATAAAATATACAGTTGTTCGAAGGATAAGAAGGCCGAAAAATGGACTGATCCGAGCTTCAAAAGCTTCAACAATGGCATCAATGAAAAATTTACCAGGGCTTCACCCCCATGACAAAAATCCAAAATGAAGTGATCATTAGAATCAAGTGATCTTTACCACTCAAACTCGAGATATGAGTTAAATGTAACTCAACCATAGTCAAATAATCAAAGGTAGAGAAGGAAAAGTACCAAGATCAATACTCAGGAATCGATCCCCAAATTCAAAGCAAACCATCATGGTTAGATGCCATTACATTTCCAAACTACAGGTCACAAACCCTAACCACAAGTCAAAGACTGACGGCCTGAGATTCAATGGATCAGAGATCAACGATTGGAAACCAATCAACAGAGTTCAACGTATATCACTATGGTAACATTAAAAGCTACCACATTAAATGCCTGGTTATAAAACCTAACCGAGGGTCAGAAACATCAATGGCATCGAATTCACAGGTACAAATATCAACGGCTAGGTTTCCATCATTGATATTGAAACAAACTATACATAGGTCAGATTTCCACTGATAAAGGCATGGAGGGATGAGTCACCATGGGGAGGGGGCCAGCCTACGTCACCAATCAAATATCATTACATTCAACTTTATCAACTATAGTGCATGCTCAGAAATTCAAAAGTCTGACCAAATCATACACAATGATCCCTGAAAAGGTGAAGTATAACCTTATTCCAATCAAATGTAAATGTGGGGTGGCATACCTTATAATATGCCTAAGTCCACAAAGGTGGACGAATGTAACATGGTGCCACTTGTACTATTTCAAAACACAAAATTTGCTAAGACCACAAGAGTGGCCAAACCCAACGAAGGAAAAGGTTCATAACCACAAGTGGCCTCCACTGATTATACATGAACTAGAGTGCATTTTTTCCATGTGATCACAAGAAAATAGAATAAGTGTCAACATCAGAGACAAAGGTGGTCCCAATCAAGATTAATGTTTGGATGAATTAATTTTGCAAATATTGCTAAGTGTTGTAATTGTTTGCTCACATGAAGTGAGTTGTATTTCTTGCATGCTTCATAAGAAGACAAAACAGAGAAGAAGATGAATTTGCATGCTCAAAGGAGGGAGACTTACCTAGTAAGTAATTTTATTATTAAAAAACTATTCACTCATTCTTTTCTTAAAAATAGAATAGTCAACTTCAATTTGACTATTGTAAACAAGGCTATTAATGCCTATTTTTAATTGCATACTCTAGTTTGTATTATTTTATCCCTTTACTTATTATTAAATAAAGGATAAAATTAGGATGCATGGCCGATTACAGCCTTAGTCTATTTTTAGGAAGGGTGGGAAAGTTTATTTTTCTATATATTGTGTGCCTTTGCAAAGCACAGGGGATTTCTTCCAAGAGGACTTTAGGATATATGAGTACTAAAGCAATTTTTTCCAGTTTTTCCCTCTGTGTGAAGTATTTTCTACCTTCTTAAGTTATTTTACAGTCTTGTATATGTTACACTAATCTTGTGAATGAATATTCCTTGATCAAACACCTTCCCCTGCTACAAATTTCAGTCTTTTCTACTTAATTTTTAATGTGCATGTTAACTTATTAGTACTGTTGTGATCCTTCCTCATCACAATCAAGTATTTTGCCCTTATATATTTTGTAGAAAACTATTGTTCCGTGCATCAAGAATCCTTTACAGATCAGTTGTGTATATACTCAGTCAAATCCCTCATACAAATTTGGTGTATCACCTTAGTTTTAATCATTTTTTTTACAGTCATTTTTTACCCTCAAACTCCCAGAAAGAATTCTAGGATACACCAATAAGGAACTGTCCTTGATACCGAAGACTCTCCTCGAAATAGGTATACACAAACCTGAGGTGTTTCCATTGTATCTACGAAAGAGAGAGATCATTTGTACAAGCTTAGAAAACCTACAACCATCTCTCTACAGGGTGAACTTTCGAGAGATAACAGTTTTTGGCACACCCGGTGGGACCATGAATCAGATCTACATGCAAGTTTCATATCTACAGTAGATTTACAACAAATTAAAAGTCACTTTCGAGAGTAAACTGTAGCTAATCCATTCTAAATATTTTGTTATCTTTTGGCGACTCTGTAATGTTGAATTCAAACCAGTATTGCAGCATGTTCCATGCCTAAAGTGACTACAAGATCATCAGTAAGAGGAATTCCTTTTGATTTTTGTTTCTTTACCTTTGAATTCTGCTAGAAGGAGAAGAGTTGGTAATACTTTGCCTTATAATAGACCTGGTTTTGGTAACCCTCCTAATATTCCTTCACCACATGCCAACTTTTCTATCAATATCCCAGTTTTTCCAATGGTCCAACAACCACCTAGGAATTTTGTGCCCTTTACTAATGGCTACCCATTAGTAATTCCAGTTTATCATGATATTCCCAACGCTACCATGAAAATTTTGCCATCATTTATGGGTGAAAATCAGGTTACACCAACTGAACATATATAATATGTTGCAGCCCTATGTGCAGTCCATAAGATCCCTCATGAAGATGTAGCCCTAAGACTTTTAGCTGCATCTTTTAAATTTCAAGCCTTGTAATGGTATAGAAACTTAGAAATTGGAAGCATAGGAACTTGGGATATTTTAGGTGAAAAGTTGCTGAAACAGTTCCAAGACAAATAAAATCATTTGTCTCTCACTGAACAGTTATCTACTATTAAAAGAGCTCCCAATGAATTTATGTCTAGTTTAAATATCCATTTTGCCAGAACTTGGGAGAGAATTCCAGCAAGTGTCAAGCCTCAAGTTGATCATGCTTTCCTTTATTATCTTAGAGCATTAAACAGTGATATCTCAACTATGATTTAGTCAATGGGTGGAGAGACACTCCCAATAGCTTATGATATTTCTATTTGAGCTGAAAATAGCCTTATTCAAGCTAGAAAGTTAGCACCAAGGCCATCAATGCCTTTTTCAGCAGATTTAGCACCTATTCCTCAGCCTATTACAATCATAGAACCCACTGTTGTAGCTCCATCAGATGATGTATTAAAATCCTTGCAGACTATGGGAAATAAGATGACTTCAATTGAGAACAAAATTGCATTACCTAGCAGACCCTACCAAGCTCCTTATCAGCCCTACCAACAGAATCAACAAAATAGGAAGCCCTATCAACAGAATCAGAATTATAGGCAGCCTTACCAGTAAAGGTAGTTTGACCCAAAGGCTCCTAGTTCTTCTAATGCTTTAGTTCTAGTTAATATGGCTACAGAAGAGTGGTGTCAACCTTGCAATCAACCTCATTCAGCTGTAACTTGCCCAAATGCTTTTCTGAATCTGAATCTTGTTGCACAACCTCAATCTGAAACATTGTTTATGCCTCAAATGGAGGGTGGGCAGCAAGAAAATCATGTTCAGAAAGCACCTGAATAAAATTTAGTCAGTTTTAATGAGGAGGATTTTTTTGCAGTCACTACTAGGGCTCAAGGGATGGCTGCTGAAAATCAAAAGCAACAAAATAGGCCTATCCTACCTACCATCACTGATAAGACAACATCTACAGTTCCAGAGTCAACTAACAACCCTATTGTTCCTCAAAAACCAGCAAGTGTCCCAGTTGATAAAAGTCATCAAAGATAGCTACAACCTAATCCAAGAAGAATGTTTATACCTCATATATCTAAGGTAGCTGAAGCAAAATCAATGTTTGCTAAGGCCTACTCTAAAAGTTGAGTCTGTCTCTAAGACAGTTGCTTTTTTTAACATTGTTGATGTAATGAAAAAGCATAATGTTAACATCTCAATGTGGGATGCTCTAAGTATTCCTGGACAACAAGATTTACTTTCTCATGAACTAGCTAAGCTGTAGATTTCTTCAAATACAACAGAGAAGGAAGTTCAAAAAATAGATATGGTCCTTGGAACGTTTGAGAAAGACCGTATTAAGGAAGTTAAGTGGATGGTTCAGAAAGTTATAAATGCTCATGACATTAGGAAACCAACACCATTTTATTTATCACTGATTATTGGAGAACATTTAGTTCATAATTGCATGGTGGACAGTGGTGCAAGTAGCACAGTTATGCCAAAAGTGATTGTAGAAAAATTAGGCTTGCAGTATGAGCCTACAGAAAGGAGTGTCTTACAGCTTGATGGAACTGCAACTAACACAGTTGGTATAATCAAAAATTTGGAGGTAACGTTACATGCTTGCCCAAATGTTTCTATTCTGCAAGATGTTACTGTTGTGGATCTACCTCCATACTTTGCCTTGTGCTTATCTAGAGATTTCACAGTGAAAATAGGAGGTTATCTCTCTTCAGATTGGTCCTTCTTATTTTTTACTACATGTTATGGAACTAAGGTTACTATCAATTCAGAACCATTGGCCAGATTCCATATTGAGCCTCATTCTCTAAATGCAGTAGCTAATTACTCAGCTTTAGAGCAATCTGATTTTGATGATGTAGCTCAGGTTTCAGCATTAGATGGTGTTTCTAACCTGTTTATGGATGAAAATATAGTTGAAGAACATGCTCATGATCCTTTTAAGGAGGTTGAAGAACATATTTTTGGTGTGTATTGTATGCATGAAGAAAATACACCACTTCCCTTGCTGTCTAAAATAGATGATTCAACAGAAGGAATTTGGAAGCTTCATTTTGATGGAGCTAAGAACAAGAAAGGACAGGGAGTAGGTTTGATGCTCACTTCCCTGAAAAATGAAAGGTATTTCTCAGCTTTGAGTCTCCAATTTACATGCACTTGTAATGTGGCTGAATACAAAGCATTAATTCATGGCTTACTTTGGGCCAGAAAGAGAGGTATCAACACATTACAAATCTTTGGTGATTCTGAGTTAGTTATCAATCAAGTAAAAAACTTCAATGTTTGTAAGAATCCACTAATGAAGTCTTACAGACATAGAGTTTCAGACTTAATGGAGGATTTTGAAGCTATTAATATTCAGTCTATTCCCAGAGCTGAAAACAAGCATGCAGATAGACTTGCAGTAGTTGGTGCTAGTTTCGAAGTGCTGGAACAGATGGAAAACAACAAAATTCAGCCTCATATTAAGCTAATTGTCAGGCCTTCTATACCTGATAATGAATCAAATTGGCAAGTTTTTGAAAGTGATGATCAAATCTGCAGGTTTTTGCAGCAAGAAGTTGAATTCTCTGTAGTTAATCAGGATAAGTTACAACATTTATATGGTGATCAGATTGTTCAGTTGAAGACAAATAAATTGCCTCGAGGTCTGGTTACATTGGAAGACATCTTCAACACTGACGATCAGTTAAGAAAGGTGAAGACTAAAATGTCAACCCCCTCGAATAATTATGAAGAGATCTTGGTTGATGAAGGGAAAAAGTTATTTCTTGGAAAGGTATGTTCCTCAGCTGAAAAATAGTCATTTATTAATCTTTGCAAAGAGTTTAAGGATGTCTTTGCTTGGAAATACCAAGACTTGAAAGGGTTTGATCCCAGTCTAGCACAACATACAATCGAGTTACATCCAAATTCTAAGCCTGTAAGATAGAAACAGAGGCCTGTAAATCCAAAAATAGAACCTCTGATGAGGAAAGAGTTATCCAAGTTGATTGAATCAGGTATTATTTTTCCAGTTAAGCATTCAAGTTGGGTAGCCAATCTTGTTCCTGTTAGGAAGAAGAATGGTGAAATCAAACTATGTGTAGATTTCAGAGATCTTAATAAAGCTTCATTAAAAGATCATTACCCACTTCCGAATATGGATCAGATTTTGAGAATAGTCTTAGTTTCAGATAGACTATCTCTTCTAGATGGTTACAGTGGCTATAATCATATTTTAGTCCGAGAAGAAGATAGATACAAAACAACTTTTACTACCAAGTGGGGTACCTATGCTTACAAAAGAATGCCTTTTGGTCTTTCAAATGTCTGGAGCAACGTTTCAACGTGCAATGGACATGGATTTTTGGAGCTTGTTAAATAAATGTATCCTTTTTTATTTGGATGATATTACAGTGTTCTCAAAAAATCCAAAAGAACATATCATGTATTTAAGGCAACCTTTTCAGTTATGCACGAAGTTTCAAATATCTTTGAATCCACTGAAGTCTATCTTTTCAATACATCAAGGTAAATTACTTGGTCATATTGTTTTGAAGTAAAGTTTAGAAATTGATCCTTTATGAATCAAAGCTATATCACAGCTATCATTGCCTCATCATAAGAAGGCATTGCAAAGTTTTCTTGGAAAAATCAACTTTGTTAGAAGATTTGTTCCAGATTTCATAGCATTGGTTAAACCATTAACAACTATGTTAAAGAAAGAGAAACCTTTCTCTTGGACCAGCGAAGGAAAGGAAGGTTTTGAAGCAATAAAATCAGCTATCTCTCAGGCTCCTACTCTTGCAAACCCAAATTTCGATAAAGATTTTACAATGTATGCACTTGCAGGAGCTGAAACAATCTCAGCTATTTTGACTCAGGTTAATGATGAAAATATTGAGCAGCCAATTGCTTTCTTTGGATAGAAGTTTGCATGATTACGAAACAAGGTACACATTTCTTGAAAAACAAGTACTTTTAGTAGTCAGAGGACTAAAGAATTTTAAGTACATGCTTTCAAACAATAAAATTCATGTTCTTGTTTCTCATCCAAGTGTGAAAGCTTTCCTTTTAAATAAAGAATTGAATGAGAAAAGAGCAGGCTGGATAACGAAGGTTATGGAATATGATGTTGATATTGGGTTGCTAAGATAGTTCGAGGTAAAGGTTTATGTGAGCATCTAATTGCTGATATAGAAAAACAACAAGCTGCAGAACCCAATGATTCAAAACATCATGCTAAAATTATGTATCAGCAATCAAATATCATGGTCCAACTAGAAAATCAGCAACCTGAACTTGCTCAAGAGATCCAAGAATCAAGGTGGATGACTAATTTGGTGAACTACTTACAGCATGGCACCTATCCAGAAGGTATGGATAAGAATAAATGAAGATATTTCAGATTACAAGCTATTCCTTATCTTTTCATTGATGGTGTATTGTTCAAAAGGGATATAAATGGGATCTTGCTGTGATGTGTTGATTACGATAAAATTCAGAAAATATTATCAGAATTCCATGAAGGACCTGCAGGAGGTCACTTCTCAGCATGTACTACAGCTTTAAAAATTATGAAAGCAGGTTACTATTGGCCTAGCATATTCAAAGACTATTTTGAATGGATTATAAAGTGTAAGAAATGTGCTTTCTTTGTTGGAAAAGAACGTCTTGCTTCGTTTCCTTTACAGCCTATTTCATCTGATCAACCTTTTATGCAGTGGGGTCTTGATTTTATTGGCATGATAAACCCACCTTCATCACAAGGACATAAGTGGATCTTAACTGCTACAATTTTTTTTACATGATGGACTGAAGCAATAGCCTTGAAATATGCTAATGAAGCTTCAATACTATCCTTTTATGAAGGCATAGTTTACAGATTTGGTGTTCCAACAATGATCATATCAGATAATGCTTTAGCATTCCTCGGTGCAAAGGTAACAGATTGGGCTATCAAACATGGAATATATCTGAGTTCTTCATCTAATTATTACCCACAAGGTAATGGCTTAGCTGAAAGTACTAACAAGAATCTGTTAAGAATCATCAGAAGAACACTCAAGGATAATCAAAGAGCTTGGCATATGATGTTGAATTCCACACTTTGGGATGACAGAGTGACTCCTAAAAGATCAGTTGGCAATTCACCATACAAGCTTGTGTATGGAAAAGAAGCAAGAATGCCTATTTCAGTTGAGTTACCCACATTAGATTTGCTGCATCAAATGGAGCTACTTGAGAATGAACCATTACAGGTTCGTTATGCAGAGTTAATGGAATTACAAGAGCTAAGAAATCAAGCTCATTTAAATATGGAAAAGAATCAGGAACAAATCAAGAAGACTTTTGACAAGAAAGCCAAATTCAGAGTCTTCAATGAAGGAGATATTGTGTTAAAGTGGGATGCTGATCATGCAAAGCCAGGAAGACACTCAAAGTTTGATACACTCTGTAGTGGTCCTTACATGATTTCAGCCTGCAAGGAACAAAACACTTTTCAACTTTCAAAGTTGAATGGAGAGGAACTTCCCATTCCTGTGAATGGTATGTTTCTCAAACACTGTTATTGAAAATCTTATAGTGATTGTTAGAGTAGGATTTCCCTTCAATAAGTGTAGTTTCTACACATTGCATTTTTTTTCAATTCAATAAGTGCATTCATGCATGTGATCTGGTTTACCAGATCCTTTCCTAGCTTTAGTTTGTTTTGGAAGGGTTGGACCTTTTAGAAAGGTATATTTTGGTTACATGCTTTAGACTCCATGCCCAATGGACAAGAGCAAGGCACTGGTATATAAGCTAGCAGGTTAGCTTTCCCATGCAGGATCACTAGAAATGTTGACAATTTTTGCACTTGTGCAAAAATGGGCAACTCAAAACTTTGTTACAATGGATAGCATTGGTGAAGTATACCTAAGCTAGGGGAGATCACATCAGATTATGTCATTATTGTTGATTTATTTAAAAAGATTACATGAAATCTGTAACTATGTGTGCTGTTACAAAATGTAACAGATCACATAGTCTGTAATTTCATGACCATCCTCAGCAAAAGAACACAATCCCTGAAGGATAGTTGTGTTGTCTTGATGAGGACATCTAGTTACAGAGTAGGTGAAGTATAAAGTTTTGGAACAGAAAACATAAGTGCAAATCATAGAAAATTAGAGTTCATTACTGAATGTTACAAGTTCTATTCAATGTTCTTTCCTTTATGATTAAGACATTCAATTATGTTACTGAGTTGTTTAGTTTCATTATACAATCCATACAGAAAGTAGAAATGCAGAAAGAGATATACAACTCATTTACAGAATTCAATGTCTTTATTCACAAGGAGATTCAAATGTTTCCCACACAAGCCGTGGGATGTAACTGAAAATTAAAGTGCAGCTACTAAAAATAAAGATACACATGCATGAAAGAGAAAGAAGAGGAGTATGAGGGTGAACCCATCATTTCCTTGTATATTCTTTATTGTGCAGAGCATCTCCTTGTCAAGCTCCTTCATCCTCAAGGCATGGAACTTGAAAAGCAAAAAACAAGTCAACCATCAGTTACGAGCTCAGGGATCAAACCATATTCCTACACCATCCTACTTCGTGCATATAAATCTTCCACTAAGTAGGAGATGTACTCTACTTGAAGGACAAATTCACATGCATGCTTTAATCACTCAGAAAGAAGAAAGTGAAAAGAAAGAAGAAAACATGGACATAAGAGAGGCCAAAAAGCCTAAATATTTCCTAACTATTTTCCTAAGTGTGCAGGTACAGGTTGCAGCCAAAAGAAAAATAGACAAGGCATAAGTGCATGCAAGAAAAGGAAGAATTGCAACTCAAAGTTCCAATAGCTTGTTCTGCAAATGGAAGAAGTTTCAGAGCTCAGAAGAGAGAGTGGAAGATGGAAGTACACTTGTTCTAGTTACAAAAGAAGAAGAAGAATAAAATATTTCAAGAAGCTGAAGCTAAATAGTAAAAAGGGATTAAACGACTGAAACAGGATGAGAGAGAAGATTCTGGGAAAAATTTGACAGGGCTTCGCCATGTAAAATGGACATTTACAACTTTCCATCATGTTGTTTTTAACATACTACATGCTTTAAAAGAACTATGCAAATTAAATAAGTGATACATAAAGCAGAAAAACATCACATGATCAAAATAAACAGCTAACATATTTTTGGTCTTCAATTGCTATATCAATTTCAGCAAGAAAAGTGTTACTTTCTGTATTCTGGATCAGAAAATACAACTACTATTTCTGGAAATACATTCATTCAAGAAAGGTAGTATTCTGGACAAAAAATTGCAGAATCCTTTGCCATGACCAAAATCAAGGATTTCAAAATTTTCCAACAGCAGAAATACATGTCAACCCCATAAAGAATCTAAGTAGCAGCAACAAGTTGTAATTTAAGCATTAGAATCAAGGCTTATGCCTGCAAATACATACTTACAGTTGACAAATTGTTTGGAAGCAATAATTCTAGAAATTTTTTGGCAGGGATTCGCAATGTAGCAAATATGGCATCTTAGAATTTTCCAATAAATCTATATCAAACTGAAATGCATGATACTTTCATGTAAGGAAAGTAATAGAATAAAGTTCAGAATCATTGCTTTTGCTAATAGGGAATATTTTAATTGACACTGATCAAGAAGGCAAGCATGTAAGAATTACAGCAGTATATTCAAGGTGAAAGATGAAACTTGGATAGACAGGTTAAAAGTGCATCACATCAAAAGGTCAACTTCAGACAAGGATATATAACCATACATAATAGGCTCATAGCCAAGTTACAACTTTTTTAAAGTTGCGGAACTAGTTAAAGAAAAGAAATGTCTTTTAAGCAAGCATACACACTGTTATTTTCCATTAAGTCAGTGAACTAGTATTGCAAGTACCCAAAGATTTAACCTTGACATGGGCTAAAATAATTTATTGAGTTATAGAATCACCCTCAGGAATTCATGCAATATGTGACTACAGTATCATAGAAACAACATCAAAGCTGAAGCTTACAAGTTACAGAATCTAAATGACAAGAAAATAGAGGGAAATTAAAACATGGAGGAAGCACCTAAACCAGAGCTACAAAAATCAAAAAGAGATAAATATAAGCACAAATCGAGCCTCCAGGAAAATGTATCAAGGTTATAACGTAGCAGAGTTCGACGTGATCAACTCATGGTAATCAAAACAATTATGACATACAAAAAGAAATGAAATAATTGCCAAACTCTCACATGGAACTTATCAATAGGCTAAGCTGGTCATGAAGGTAAATGATGGCCAGGTTCAATATTGTTTGAAAAGGAGATATCAGGTTTACAGAATCTTTGGTCCATATCAAAAACAGAGCAATCACGCAATGGCCGACAAAAATCCACATAATACGTCTCAACGAAAAGGAAATCCAAATCCTAGGGATAGCAAAGCAAAATGGATGGAACTACCCAGAAGGTAAAGAATTCACAAATAGCAAATCCTCCATAATAGTTCAAATAAACTAGTAGTGATAACCAAGTCCACGAGCTATAGTGATACCAATCTCGAAATATTAATGCAAAGAGTTCTCATACCATAAGCAAGGTTACAAAATAGAATATATCCAGCATCAAAAAGAGCTCTAGAGGATATATTCATCTTTGGTTTTAGCGAGCCAAAGATGCATCAAGGGTCAAAAATACATATTAGAAGTCTCAAAATTTGAACAAGTAAAGTACCAAATCTTTTTTTTACTGACCCATTAAGACGTTTCGCAGAAACAAAAGGAGAAGTAAATACTCACTAGTAAAATTGAAGCTGAGAAGACTCTTGAGATCTCATCGAGTTCAGATCTAAAAGGAACAATTCTAGAATGAGCTTAACTTGCAAATGACCAAGGTTATCCAAAATAACTCACCAGTAAGAAGCAGAAGGAGATGGGTATTAGTTTTACCCTCGAAGTGATAATGATCGAGTACCAGTTGAAGACTCAGAGACAAAACTTACCATACTTTGAACGCCTTTTGTCACAGTCATCTTATGATGGAACAACGGTGGCCACAACCAGACCAGTAATAAGAGGTTTCCGAGAGTAAAGATGAGTGGCCAACGTAAATACAGAAAGGTTTTTCTCGAAAACATCAATAGTGAAAAATAACTGATCGGGACCCAAAAAATAGTTGTTGTGTTCAGAAGTCAGAATGACCATGGGGCCTTACCAAAGACCATAAGGCAGCATAGAGCTGAGCTCTAATTTCGACAATGAAGAGACATGGCAAAGACCACAATCCTTCACCGTAAAAGGCCAAGTACTCGAAAAGAATAAACCAAGACCTTTGAAAACGTACCAGATGCTCGAAGGCTAATAAGGCTGATGAAAAATGGAAAAACCCTAGTTTACAAAAGCTTCAGACAATGGCAGTGGCTACAGAAATTTTGCTAGGGCTTGACCACTCTTCAGCGAGAAAACTCAAACGAAATGATCAAAATGGTGGAGTTTGAGTTGTTCTTTGACTCATACCAACTCGAGGGGAGAGCTTAAGAAAACCCTAACCGAGGGTCAAGGAATCGAAGGCTCAACATTCTCCAATGGACAATGATCAGACCATGACCAAAGATCAAGGCTCAGAGATCAGGGATAATAATCATGGTTAGCCTCCCACTAAGTAACATAACAATGCATCAGAAACCCTAACCACAAGTCAAAGACCGACGGCCTGAGATATCAATGGCATCAAATTGGAAACCAGGTACAGTCAGAGTTCAACGTAAATCACTAGGGCATCACCTACCACATTAAATTCGAGGTATAAAACCTAACCGACGGGTCAGAAAAAATCAATGGAATCAAATTCACAGGTACACAGACCGGCAAGTTACATCATCGACTTTGAAAACAAACTATAGTTAGGTCAGAATGCCACCAACAAATTTGCATGGAGGGGTGAGTCACCATGGGGAGGGGGCCAGCCTACGTCACCAATCAAATATCATTACATTGAACATTATCAACTATAGTGCATGCTCATAAATTAAAAATTCTGACCAAATCATACACAATGATCACCGAAAAGGTGAAGTATAACCTTATTCCAATCAAATGTAAAAGTGGGCTTGCATACCTTATAATATGCCTAAGTCCACAAAGGTGGATGAATGTAACATGGTGCCACTTGTATTATTTCAAAACAAAAAATTTGCTAAGACCACAAGAGTGGCCAAACCCAACGAAGGAAAAGGTTCATAACCACAAGTGGCCCCCACTGATTATACATGAATTGGAATGCATTTTTTCCATGTGATCACTAGAAAATAGAATAAGTGTCAACATTAGAGACAAAGGTGGTCCCAATCAAGATTAATGTTTGGATGAATTATTTTTGCAAATATTGCTAAGTGTTGTAATTATTTGCTCACAGGAAGAGAGTTATATTTCTTGCATGTTTCACAAGATAAGAAGACATAACATAGAGGGAGACTTTCCTAGTGAGATATTTAATTATTAGCAAATTATTCACCCATTCTTTTCTTAAAAATAGAACAGTCAACTTCAATTTGACTATTGTAAACAAGGCTAGTAATGCCTATTTTTAATTGCATACTCTAGTTTGTATTATTTTATCCCTTTATTTATTATTAAAAAATGGATAAAATTAGGATTCATGGGTGAGTACAGCCTTATTCTATTTTTAGGAAGGGTGGGAAATTTTATTTTGCTATATATTGTGTGCCTTTGCAAAGCACATGGCCTTTCTTCCCAAAGGACTTTTTGATATATGAGTACTGAAGCAAATTTTGCCAGTTTTTCCCTCTGAGTGTGAAGTATTTTCTACCTTTCCAAGTTATTTTACAGTCTTGTGTATGTTACATTAATCTTGTGAATGTAAATTTCCTTATCAATCATCTTACCCTGCTGCAATTTTTAGTCTTTTCTGCTTAATTTTTAATGTGCATGTTTACTTATTAGTACTATTGTGATCCTCCCTCAGCACAGTCAAGTGTTTTTCCCTTAGATATTATGTAGAAAAAGATTGGTTTGTGCATCAATAATCCTTCACAGATCAGTTGTGCATATACTTAGTCAAAGCGCTCATACAAATTTGGTGAATCACCTTAGTTTTAATCATTTTTTTATAGTCAATTTTTACCCTCAAACGCCTAGAAAGCATTCTAGGATACACCAATAAGGAACCGACCTTGATACTGGAGACTCACCTCAAAATAGGTATACCCACAGACCTGAGGTGTTTCCATTGTATCTACGAAAGAGAGAGATCATTTGTGCAAGCTTAGAAAACCTGCAACCATCTCTCTACAAGGTGCACTTTTGAGAGAAAACAATATGCAATTATTTGAAAAATTTCTAGCATATTTTAGTTTACCTCAAGCTAGGCATGGAGCATGAGCAGAGTAAGAGAGAACAGAACTTGATTCACTCAACTAGCAAGTAAAAATAATTGAGCAAAAGAATGGGGTAATAATGATTTCCAGTACCAATATCAAAGGAGAAACACCCAAATCTGGGTTGTAATGTTTCAAAGCCATGGATTGAAATATATGTAGGTACAGATGTGGGAAAATGAGTTTCAGAACTCATAAATATCAATGTACAGGCAATCTAAAATGGGAAAAAGTATAAATGGTCTAGATCCAAAGGGGATTCCTTATGAAGACAAGTACCAAGTAAACATAGCTTGAAATATTACTCAGAACACAAAATCTATGGGTATTAATGGTCAAATCAAATGAGATAAGTGCAGAACTTAAGATAATGTGAAGTGAATCAAAATTTTTTACAAAATATTATACCCCTCAAGAACATATAGCAGAATCAAAAGGAATGAAGGATTTCGAGTAATCATATCAATAAACATTCTATCTGGAAAGTTTCGAGAAAATAAGAATACCCATTTAGTAATCATAATACAAGATCAGACAAAAACTTCAAGTTAAAATACATGCACATCAGAGTTGAGGAAATATTTGAGTATTTCAAAATTTAACAATCCCATTTAAACCAATCAGTCTTGAGTTTCAGTATAGAGGGAAAGGGTACAGATCCTAGTTCTAATCCAAAAACCCATTAATGGGTACTAAGATTAGAGTGGGAAAAAAGTACTTATCAATTAAATTGAAGTTGAGAATACCCTCAAATGGTCACAGAAAGTGTTTCAAATCAAAGACCAATGTTGCCCCAAAGATCAGAAAATATGCAAATAAGGATAAAAACATCAGTATCTCAAAGGACTAAATGACAATGACGAAGTGATTACAACACTCAGAGATCGAAAAATTACTAACCTCATCAAGCAGTGATGCCAATTGCATAACCAAGCTCACAAAGAAGAAAATTTATGGCTAAGACAACACGCAAAGATCTCTTTTAAAGAAATTTTTCAAAGCTCAGGATGAGCAATATATAGTCAAGAAATCACATGATCTCGAACCCATGACAATGGAAAAAAACACCCACAACTACCTTGCTGAGAGAACTCTTACAGAGTAGAAAACAACAACATACATGCATAGGGCTTTACAAAGCTAAACCATCAGAGTCTGAAAAACAATAATGGTGGTTGCCTTCACATTCCTGCATAGAGAGCTCAAAAATAAGAAGAATGGCTATGAATATACTAGATAAAAAGTCACAAAGGCCCCACAGGCTAGGGAAATTCTTAATGATGAGCTCGAATGCTTAGAATAATGGCATCGAAGAAACATTTTTTTAGGGATTCACCCACATAGTGAAAATCCAAATGAAGTGATCATTAGGGATGATTTTCTCTTTACCAGCTGAACCCAAGAATTGGTTTGGTTTGAATTCAACCACAGTTAAAATATCAACAATCAAAAATGACAAGTACATAGATCAAAAGACAAAGATCAAGCTTTGCGATCAATGCAAACCATGGTTAAAATGCATTTATGACATGGCAGAAACCCTAAAATTATCCCTTGGAGATCAATGGTTGAAAATCAATAAGTAAAGAGATCAATGATCACAAAAGAGTCTTCAAAATCAAGGCAAAAGTTGTCAGGTTGGAATGGCAGTCAAACTTAGTCAATTTACCAAAATTTCAAATTGTAAAACTTTCATCTGCAGGCCCGAGAAAGACATGTGTCGTCACCATAGTGGATGCAGAGAAATGGAGGTCGGGGTTCACTTAAGTTTTCAAACTTTAAAAACTACAAAATTTAAAAGTTCCAAAAATTTCCCGCAAGCCCAAGCCTCCACGATGAGAAAGTCAAATCCGCGGGGAGAAAATTCAAAAATCGATTCCACATAGTATCGGCGGAGTGGCAGACCTTCTCAATCTTTTGAGACTTAATATAAACATGCCTAAAAACTTCAAAAAGGTCTGAAATTCTACCAAAGGAGTCAAATATAAATGGTGCAGGTCCATCAAGGACAAAGATTGATGGTGTCGATAAAATACCAAACCTGACCAGAGTTTAAAAACACATATACATGGTGAGTGGACAAGAAACCCTAGTTTGGGTTGAGTTAAAATTCCGCCTACAAATAGCCAAGGGTTGACTCATCGTGCAGAAGGGGCCAACGCACTTTTCCATCAAATAATCATTGCAATATTGACTAAATTCCGAACTATAATATATGCTCCAAATAATACGAGTGTCAACCAAATCATGCCAACAATGATCACCGAAAAGGTGAGTCTTTCAAACCATAAATTATCCAATGTGCAAAGGCTGAAAAGTGTATAGATGCATATATTTATCACAAAGGTGGAATACTATAGTATGGTATGGGTATATACAAAGTGGCCAAGTATTGTAATAGCTCTTCACAAAAGTACCTCGTGTATATCAAGAACCATGGTAATATGCTAACTCCACAAAGGTGGCCAAACTCAAATGAAGACAAATCCATATATCAAAGGGTGGTCCCCACATGAAGCTATCACATACACAGGAGTATTTTTGCATGCCTTCACAACAGGACAAAATAGAGAAGAAAACAGAGTTGCATGTTCATGGAGAGAAACTTGCCTAGAAAGTAATCTTATTTTTAGCAAGTTATTCATCCTTCTCTTCTTTAAAATAGAATAGTCAACTTCAGTTTGACTATATTGTAATTAAGGCTAATAATGCCTATTTGTAATTGTATGCTCTATTTTTATTCCTTTATCTATTATTAAATAAAGGATAAAAATAGAATGCATGGACTAGTACAAGCCTTAGGCTATTTTTAGGAAGAGGGTGAATTTTATTTTTTCTATATATTGTGTGCCTTTGCAAAACACAAAAAAAAATTCTAGAGGACTTTTGGATATAGGAGTACTGAAGCAATTTTTACCACTTTTGCCTTTCCAATTATTTATAGTCTTGTGTATATTTCTATTAGTATTGTGAATGCAAATTCCCTAATCAATCATCTTACACTGCTGCAAATTCAGTATTTTCTGCATAATTTTAATGTGCATGTTACTTATCAATGGTGTTGTGATATTTTTCCCTCAGTCCAACCAAGTGTTTGCCCTTAAATTTTGTATAACATTGTTGGCTCGAGCATCAAGAATCTTTCACATATCAATTGTGCATATACTAAGTGAAATCCCTCATAAAAATTTGGCGTATCACCTTAGTTTTAATTACTTTATAGTCATCTTTTACCTTTAAAACTCCAGAATCAATTTAGGATACATCAACAAGGAACCAACCTTGATACCGAAGACTCACCTCAAAATTGGTATACCCATAGACCTGAGGTGTTTCCATTGTATCTACGAAAGAGAGATCAAATTTTGCAAGCTTAGAAAACCTACAGCCATCTCTCTACAGAGTGCACTTTTGAGAGATAATAGCACGCTGCCTTGTTTTAGTTTAGGTTGTTTTTTTAATAAGTGTTTGTGCACTCTTTGTATATTCTATTTGGAATTTTTATGACGTTTTTTGTTTGTACATAGTTGTGCCCTTGTTTCTCTTGCACTTTCAAGTTTCAAGAAGAGTTTGGTGATGAAGAAACCAATCCTCAACCAGGGATTTCTTTTGAAATGAAAATATCCAGTAGTGCCTTAGAGGTTGGAAGATAGTTTTTTCAAGTGACAAGATGGTTCTTGAAATCAATATGACTCCATGCCCAATGGATCCCCTAAGGTCATTGGTCTTCAAGATCAAGCAGGAAGATCATCCCGCAAGTCACCAATTGTTATCTATTTTTACCCCCTAGTAAAATAGACAACTTGGGAGGATGGGTTGAGAACAAGACAATAATTCATGGATCAATCTAGAATGATAGATTTGTGTTTTAAAATTTGGGGAGCATTGTGAATGTTTCAGGGAAGTTTCAGAGGTCTTGGGGCCATCCATCAGAAGTAGGGTTTTGGGCCTTATGGAGTTTACTGTGTGTAAAAGGACCTAAGATTCAATAGAAGATTTTGATATCCATGTCAAGAATTATAAGTCCAAAAAAATTCCTATGGAATCCATTTTCCATGCCCTACATGGTGGAAAAGACGATACATCTTGAAGCATCATACACTTCGCAAGGCAGTTCATTCTTCTAGTACAAAACCAACAATCCCGATAAATAAGGAGCTATTTCAAGGTAATAATGTCAAAATTGCATCTTGATACCACCATCAATGTATTCAATGGGTTATTTCCATGCTAAATCATATAACATTTCACTTGAAAACTCATCTGGGAGCTCAAGTTATTGCCTCAGGAAGTTGGTCAGATGGAGGTTGGACGGCTGGGGGTTAGATGGGTCAAGGTTAGATGGCTGGGGGTCAGACGCCCAAGGGTTGTTCAAGTCACATTTTTTGGTTTGTTAAAATATATTTTGATGCCTGACACACCCATCACACTTACATGACACCTCTAGGTTAGATGGTACGACCATGTTGGACAGGTCAAGGTTGGACGGCTAGGGGTTGAATGCCAAGGGGTTGGTCGGATCACATTTTATGATGCATCTAAACAGTTTTTGATGCCCATCACACCCATCACACTTGCACGACATCTAGGTTGGATGGTATGGCAATGTTGGATGGGTCATGGGGGTTAGATGGGTCGAGTTTGGAGAGCTGGGGGTTAGATGACGAAGGGTTGGCTAGGTCACGTTTTTTGATATGTTCAAATAGATTTTGACACCCTTCATACCCCTCATCTTTGCAAGACACACAGGTTGGTCGGGTCATGGATGGACGACATAGATGGCTGAGTTACAAGCCTCACAAGGTTAGGTGAATGAATGACATCCCAAAAACTAGAATTAATGAGGCATGGCACCCACGACCACCCATGAAGGAAAAGTACCAAAATATATGATTTCCCATACTTCTTCAATGCATCTTGCCAGTTGGTGACCCAATTTAACCTATATATTGTAAAATTCTCCTCATTTTGAGGGGTTTTTTTCCAAAAGTAGAGGAAATCTGTAAAATTTGTTCCAAAGCTATTGTGAGATAAAGGCCTCGAATTTGGGCTCACTGTAAAGGATTTTTTCTTTTGCTTATGGTGTGATGGATTATACATGTCTCTGAGCAATAAATTCATGTTTTGTGGTCATTTTAACCCTAGCTTCTATGATTTTCATCTCTTGCCTTCCATTACATTTATGAGTATATTGTGCATGTATTTATCTCTTTGTAGGGTCTATAGTTTGTTGTGCTTTATGAATATAGGGAATTGATTGTTTTCTTGGACTGTGGTCTTTCTATCAGCCCCCTCCTCATTTTCTCCCTATTTTTCACTCATTGGGATTATCTCACCCTTTCCTTCTGCATCACCTTCACTTAGAGTAGTTTTATTTCATGCATATTTCTATCCATCTCTCCTTAAAAAACATTAAATTAGGGTTAGTTTAGCTTTCCATTCTCTGCACTTTACATAAGTTGGTACTAGGTTAGAGGAAGAAGCTGGATTTCTCCAAAGGATTTTCCTAATTGCAAGATCCCACGCTGAAGGATAAACCTATGTTATGAAGGTTGGATTGGTTACCCTCATACAAAAATCGTAAGAAATCAAGGGTGTTGTAATTTTAAATCAACAAGTCTCACAACCCAATGGGCTAGAATTGATAACTGACATTGATACCAGCTTACGTTTGATAGTCTTACACACACCCGTAACTTTGGCTGAGAAAATAGAACAAATGAATATTCTAAACATAGCTGCTAATCAATCCTATGACTATTGGAATGCTCATGGAAACAAGGTTTGATTACACGCATGACCATTACAGGTCCACTGCCTCCATGAGTATTTGGTTATGATCCTAAGGTGCCACAAACCAACAAGCTTTCTAATAAGTTACACGTTGACACTAGTTTGTGCTTATTAGTATTCAGATCTTCACCACTTCAACTAGACATTATTGCACAACTTTCCTTACTGAACATAGCAGCCGATCACGATAATAATTTCTAGACCAGACCAAAAAATCACCCATAGATCCCTGTGGCTCCACCACGCCTCTTGTTCTTACTTCCATGACCTTGTCTGGAAATCTATACGAGGCACCTGCAGGCCATTTTCTGTGTGTTCAACAACCAACATACAAAATCTCAATAAAGCTCGACATTGATTGGAGTCTTTGAGAAGCTATTATCTCAGATCGAGCCATCACACCACTTCAAGTTAGGAGACAATTATTTTCCTTAGACTCGTAGATCCCAACATTACATGTTGAAGACATAAGATTTCCAAATTAACTTTATCTCAGTCACCACACTCACATTCACATTCATTTTATATTGTTTGTCTCAGTAGGACCTCGAGAGGTTAGGTGTGAATAAGGTCACATGTTGATTTTCTATCGTACAGTCTGGTGAACCTGACATGAAGAGCTAGTCTCTAAATGTTTCTGCTTTCTTCGTCCATCCTTTATTCTGTTAGTATTCTCATATCCACTGAATATGTCGGGATACAATGAGTAGGGTCTACCCATTCTCATTTTTAACATGTACAACTACTAATCAAGTATACCACAACAATCACCTTTAATTTCAACATGGGTAGACAATCGCTCACCGGCTCAAAACCCTCTGCTTTAGGGAACCAATGTTTGTTCCTCTGTATGCATTTAGGAACTTGACCAAGTCACGCAAACCTATCATCATGAACAATCAAGTTCAAAGAACATGAATTTCACTATTAAAGCAAGTTCATCTCCTTGGGTATTGTTTCAGTAACCCATTAGCATGCAATCGAAGCAACTATCACACCTAGATGAGGAATATTTACCACGATATGCTAGGAGTGAACAACATTTCTAGAACATGAACCGAGATTTCCATAGGTTGCAAGGAAAAGGTGATGTATTTCTCCAAAACAATAATGATACCCCTCTACTAACTAAAAATATTGCCAATGAGGGGTGGCAACATACCAAACAATTCATAGGAGGATACCATACTCCTCAACAACCTCTGAGGGTTCAACAAAAAGCACCTAAGCAAAACAATGCCCCGTCATAGGGAGATGTCATCTCAGCTTTGGTAGATAAATTCAAGGAGCTAGAGATTTCCCAAAATCCTCAAAATTCATATGCAAAGCAAGAAAAAACTTCTCCCTACTCGTAGAATTACAGAAAACTACCAACTACACAGAATCCTCCAGTTTATATGAGTATTCAAAACCCTAGAGATTTTCTTATGGGAACTCGTACCTTGGGTATGCCCCATTAATCCACTTATGGATACTGTAACATGCACCAGTCAGAAGTGCATTCTCAAATGCCATACCAACTTGAAATGCAATGTTCCTTCACTTCATTCCTTTGATTACATATCAAGGTAATAAACCCCCTTATGTGCACATGTATTCTAAATCTCTGTATGGGGACATGTATACTTACCTAGGTCTCTATGGACAACCACAGGGGATGCCATACACTCCAACAAATGTCTATTATGTCCTATTTAAGAAATTGATGAAACCTCCCAAACAAGAATCTTCAATGGTGGAAACATATGCTATGGGGGCCTATTCTGAATATCTCAAGGATCCCCTAGAATTATCCATTCGAACAGTCATGCTACCGATACCCTTGCCTAATCTTCTAAAATTCAAAGTGAGGGAGATCCTGATGCCCATGTCAAGGATTTTCCAATGGCCATTTGAGAGTCATTCCCATGGGACACATCCATTGCAAAAATTTTCCCTAAGACGCTAGAAGGTATTGCTCTCGGATAGTACTATAGGATACTAGAGGCTTCAATACACTCATTCAAGAAACTCGTATAAGAATTTTTTAAAGCTTTTGATATGAACAAGTTCTTAAGAACAAGAAAAAGGGAATTCCTTCATACCAAGCAAGAACACAATGAGTCTGCATCCCACTTTATTCAAAGGTGGTGATAAGTTCTCTACTCCTCTAAAAGTGCTCCAAATATGCAACAAACAAAACTTTGTGATTTTTTCCTCCACTCTCTTAACAGGGAGACAAAGGAATAGATTCAAAAGTTCCCACTAAGGATCTATGAAGAGGTGCTATAGGGTGCTCTTAAAATTGACTAAGCAGCCATTCATAGTGGTCGTAAGACTTATGGAGCTTATGGAAGGTTAGTTACCCCTAATCAAAATAATATCAGTTACTCCAACAACACGAATAACAACCAAGGAGAGAAAATCATTAATAAGAATCATGGGGTCATGACGGATGGAATGAAAAACCAACCTAATAAACCTAATGTTGTTAATGCTACCAATACTTCCTCTTCAAACAACTAAAATATCAATGACAACAATCAAAGGAACAATAACTTCTTACCCCCATTCAATGTTGTATATTTTAACCACAAAAAATACAGTAATAACAACAACCCCAACAATCAAGACAAACATAGACCCAAGGTCGTAACCAATACCCAAGTGGATATCCAAACCAATTTCAAAAAAAGGGAAAGGGTTCCAAAAATTTAAAAATAACAATCAACATCTGAACAATAGCCGTAATTTTAGGCCACAACAAGCTGCAAACCAAAGACATCCAGATTATGATCCTGATTTATATTACGGTTTCCATAGGATTCACAGGCATGACACAAGAACATGTTGCAATTGTTAAAAAATTTACACCATTTTCTAGAAGACCAAAGACAATTTTTTGTTGACATGTTTTTGGAAAAGCCAACATCTCCCACTCAAAATACCTACATGGGACCGGTATCTCCATAGAACACACTACTAGGAATATTTAATGATCCTCTCCCCATGAGTACAAAATACGTTAGATTAGATACCATTGTTTTGAACAAAGGTATTGTAATAAGGAACCATGATCGTAAAGCCTCAACTTCTTCAAACACACAGGTGGAACCTCCTTTGGATGGTTGCTAAAAAAAAAAAATTGTGGGGTTGGTAGAGTTGGAAACTAAACAATAAATTAACATTGCCACTAGAACTAGGGATTATTCTTTGCAACCTATTCTGATCTACCCGACTACATCATATGAAATTCACGATATGCTAAGAAAGCTAGTAGGAGATTACGATTTGATCATCGACTTAACTGAGACATTCTTAAACATTTCCTTCTTGGATCTGTTAAAGAATTCCCTTACTCATAGGGCCGCTCTAATAGAAGCTCTGGGTCTTGGTCATTTCGCTAATGTCACCCCTTCTCCATAAGTAATAATAAACCACGTGGACTTTGATGTCTATCCTCCATTAAAGCCTAAAAGAGATAATGTATTTGTTCTTGATATCAACAAGATGCCTAGAGACACTCAAATATTTTGTAGAGGTGATCCGACATTGTTTTTATAAGTCTGGATTCAAAAAAACTATGTAAAGTGTGTGATGATTGATGAAGTGGAAGCATTCCACATATTCCCCTTCTCTTTTCTTCAAAAATTAGGTTCAGAGAGACCAATTTCTCTTCGACATGAAATACCCTAAGGGGTTACGACAACCTGAAAGTAATGTCAATCAGAACTATAGTGTTACTAGTCACCCTTGGACCAAAGATGGTATCGATCAAGTTTTATATTATAGATCGAGAAACCAATTATAATATGATCCTTGTTCATCCTTGGATTCATTGAATAAAGGAAATTCCCTCCACTTTGTTTCAACAAGTTATGTTCATGCATTTATGAAAGGTCTTTTTGGCACATGGTGATCTAAAACCCTTTGACATATACCTAGATAATTTGAAAAAGATGTTAGGGGTCCACTTTGAATTTGAGCTTATTTAAATTCATTTAAATAAACCTACAAGCTCGGTACCAGAGGAAAATTTGGTTCCTACAATAGAATTAGATTTACGGGTTTTCTCGAAGGCATTCCAAAAGTCAAAGATGAAACCATCATAGTAGAGACAATATCATTAGGGACAATGGAAAATATTGCCAAGATATTGGAAAAATATTTACCCATCCTCCTTCCTTTCGATTCTATGGGCATGGGACATACTCTAGGACTCAGTTATCTACCAGAAAATGAGTTTTGTATGGTTGAGGTAATTGAGGTGAAGAAAAAAAATATTCAAAGAATGGTTCAACGTCCATTTTTCCAAGTAACTATTGGACTCTCCATTTCAATGGAGCCAAATTTCATTTTGGCGCTGGGGTAGGAGTGATTCTTACTTCTCCTGAGGGAAGGAATCTACCCTTTTCCTTTAAATTAAACTTCAAGTGCATTAATAACGAGGCTGAATATGAATCCCTTCCACTTGCTCTCATTATAGCCAAAAGAATGGGCACTCTTAATATCAGGGTGTTGGTGATTCAAAACAAGTTTTGAATCAAGTATCTGAAGTATATGAGACTAGAGCTGAGCATTTGTAACTTTATAAAACAAAATTTCTGAACTTAATGAAGAGGTTTCACTTTTTATCAATTGAGGCAATTCCATGAGACCAAAATCTCCTTACAGACTCAATCGCAACATCCGCTTCTCGCTTTACTCCAAGCGGTGAGTTGGAAGTTTCAAACTTCATGATATGGGTTCATGTAGAACCTTTGGTTTGTAAGACATTGATAACTCCAATGTTGACATACGTAGATACTGAGAGTGAGTCTATCATTACAAATCGTGTTGACATTGACAAAGTAACTCTAGAATATATAAACGCTCTCACAGAGTTACATCTTACACATCACGATTTTAATCTTTCTCTAATTCAACACTCTTCTTCCTATTGTTGAAATCCCATGACAGAGGCTTCCCTTGGGAAGGAACTTGAAATTTGTGAGGTGGCAGAAGAGGGGGATTTAAAGGTACCTCCAGACCCACCTGAGTTTGAGGAAGGAAACTCCTCCTTAATCGAGAGGATAATCGTTATAAATATTGGGACCAAGAAAGAACCAAATATTTTGAAGCTAGGGTCCTCTTTAACTCCTGAGGAGGTTGAAATACATACATGCATTCTTAAGGAGCATAAAAAAGTATTCACGTTTAATTAAAAAGAAATGAGGGGGATTGCATCATACATTGCAGTGCACAATCTCATCACCAAACCAGACGCAAAGCCGATTAAGAAAAATTCGAGGCCCATGAAGCCAAATGTGGTGGTCATGGTGAAGGAAGAAGTGATGAAACTCCTCTAGGTGGGATTCATCAATCTAGTTGACTACTCTCAATGGGTATCTAACATAGTCCCTATTCTCATGAAAAATGGAAAGATCCACATCTGCATAGATTTTCGGGATATAAATAAGGCTTTTCCCAAGGATGGTTTTGAGTTACTATCTCGCATGGATGGATTCTATGGTTATAATCAAATCGGAATATCTAAAGAGGATCAGGCCAAAAGCATGTTCATAACTCCTTGGGGAACCTACTTTTATGCGGTCATAGCATTCGGGCTGAAGAATGCTAGAGCTACATACTAATGAATGATGACCTATATATTCCATGATCTTATACACTCATTCAAGTAACTCGTATCATAATTTATTAAAATATTTTTATATGAACAAGCTCTTGAGAACATGAATCAGGTAATTCCTTCATATCAAGCAAGAGCACAATGAGTCTACAACCCACTTTATTCAAAGGTGGTGACAAGTTCTCTAGTCCTCTACAAGCACTCCAAATATGGATCAAACAGAACTTTGTGATTTTTTCCTCCACTCTCTCAATAGGGAGACAAAGGAAAAGTTTCAAAATTTCCCGTTAAGGAGCTATGAAGAGGTGCTATAGGGTGCTCTTCGAATTGACCAAATAGCCATTGATAGTGGTTATAAGACTTATGGAGATAATGGAAGGTTAGTCACCCCTAATTGAAATAATCCCAATTACTCTGACAACATGAATAAAAACCAAGGACTAAAAATCCTTAATATGAATCGTGGGGTCATAACGGATGGAGTGATGGACCAACCTAAGAAACCTAATCTTGTTAATGCTCTGAATATTTCTGATTAAAACAACCACAATCAGAATGAAAACAATCAAAGGAACAATAACTTCTTGCCCCTAGTCAATGTTGTAAATTTTAACTACCAATAATAACAACAACAATAACCCTAGAAATCAAGACAAACACAGACCCAAGGCCCTAACCAATACCCAAGCAAATACCTAAACCAATTTTAAAATCAAGCACAAGGGTTCGCAAATTCTAACAATAACAATGAACATTTGAATACTAACCGTAATTTCGGGCCACAACAAGTTGAAGGAAAAAGGCCTCAAGATTATGATCCTAATTTATATTGTGGTTTCCAAAGGGTTTGTAGGCATGACGTAAGATAATGTCGTGATTGTAAAAAAATTTTACAGTGTTTTCTAGAGGACCAAAGACAGTTATTTGTTAACATTTTTTTGGCAAAGCCAACATCTCCTACTCAAAAAAACCTACATGGGACAGGTATCTCCACAAAACACACCACTAGGAATCTTTAACGATCCTCTCCCCACACGTCCAAAATAATATAGATTAGATCCTAACTTTCCAAACAAAGCTATTGTAATATGTACTTATTATCGTGAAGCCTTAATTTTGTCAAACTCACAAGTGACACCTCCTTTGGATGGGTGCCAAAAAATAAAAATTATGGATTATTCGTCACAGCCTATTCCCAATCCCTTGGACTCACATGAACACTCAGAGAAATAAAGGAACACACTGAGGGGAAAAATATAGATATAACTAGATTTTCCAAAGAACTTGTTGGTCTAGGTTGAAATTTTATGATTGTTTGCTTTATTTGTTAAATTGTCAATTCCAAATCACTAGTTTTAGTTACATATCAAATAGATTAGAAAATCATTCATTTCAATAGAGTAGACAATCACAAGTAGATCAAATCATTAGTAAGTTTTCCTATTTAACATTACCAAGGAAGTTGTGGGGAACAATAGCCCCTTTTAGGGTCATGATGTGTTTTTCACTTCTGAGGTATGGTTTGAAGGGTTTTGATTGGATTAGGTTATTTGTTTTAGATTAGATTCACACATTCGCACAAGTAACCAGATACATCCGGATGATTACTTATCTTTAATTTATTGACTAGATTAGAAACCATTTCTTAAAAATTAGAAAAGATCAAAAAGATTTCCATTGATAGATTACTTTGCTTTTATTGATTTGTTCTGATATATTGTGAAAAATACAAAAACATTGATTAGATTACCTTCAGTAATTATATTTCTTATCAAAATCATTTATTTCATTATGTATGGCCGTTAATGGTCCACAACATGAAAAGGCATACAGTTGTGATCCCTTGCTCCCACAACCCAATAGGACAAAATAGATAACTAACATTGATACTAGCTTACATTTGAAAGTATTACGCACACCCAAAAATTTTGTTGAGAAAATAGAACAACTCAATACGCTAAACATTAATCAAGCCTATGACTATTGGACTGCTCCTTGAAAAAGGGTTTGATTATGTGCATGACCATTCAAGGGTCATAACCTCTATGAGTCTTCTGTTGTGATCGCTAGGTCCCATAACCTAACGCAACTACTAATCAGTTAGACATTGACACTAGTTTTTGTACATTAGTATTCAGATCTTCACCACTTCCACTAGACATTATTGCACAAATTTCCTTACTGAACATAGCATCTAATCAGGATAAGACTTTTTGGACTAGACTAGAAAATCACCCATAGATCCTTGTGTATCCACCATGCCTCTTGTTCTCACATCCATGACCTTTTCTAGAAATTTATACGAGGCACCCGCAGGTCATTTTCCGTGTGTTCAACAACCAACAAACAAATATCAGCAGATCTCAACATTGATTGGAGTCTCCAAGTGGCTATTATCTCAGACTAAGCCATCACACCACTTTAAGTTAGGAGAGCATTCTTTGCCTTAGACTCGTAGATCCAAACATTATGTGGTGAGGATATAAGATTTCCCAATTATCTTGATCTCCATCACCACACTCACATTCACATTCATTCTACACCACCTATCTCAGCACGACCTCTAGAGGTCGGGTGCGAAGAAGGTCACATGTTGATTTTCTGTCATACAAATTGGTGATCCCGATGTGAATAGATAGTCTCTAAACACTTCAAATTTCTTCGTCTATATTTTATTCTACGGGTATTCTCATACCCCCCGAATATGTTAGGAAACGAAGATTACGGTCAACCCATTCTTGGTTTTTACATGTAAAACTACCAATAAAGTATACCACAACAATCACCTTCACTTTCAATGTGGGCAGAAAACCACTCATCAACTCAAAACCCTCTTATTTAGGTAACCAATGTTGGTTCCTCTGTACGTCTTTAGGATCTTGATGAAGATGAGAAGACCTATCCACACCAAAAATCAAGTTCAAACAACTTGACTTTCACTGGCCAAGCAAGTTCATCTCCTTGGGTATTGTTTCGGAAGCCCATTAGCATGTAATCAGATCAACTCCCACACCTAGATGAGGAATATTTAGCATGATATGCTAGGAGTGAAAAAAATTTCCAGAACATGAACCGAGTTTTTGATAGGTTACAAGGACAAGGTGATGTCTTGATCCAAAAAAATAACGCTACCCCTCCACTAACCAAAAATACTGCCAATGAATGGTGGAAATATAGCGAACAAATCATAGCAGGATACCATACTCCTCAACAACCATTGAGGGTTCAACAAAAATCACCTAAGGAAATCACTACTCTGTCAATTCGTGATGTCATCTCAGATTTGGTAGACAAAGTCAAGGAGCGAGAGCTTACCCAATATATTCAGAATGCATACATAGGGAAAGTAGGAACTTCTCCCTACCCGCAGAATTATAGACAAATACCTACTACACAAAATCATCCAGTTTATATGAGTACTCAAAACCCTTGAGATCTTCTTACGGATACTTGTACCTTAGGTATGCCCCCTCAAACCACCTATGGATATCTACAACAGGCACCATCTGGAAGTGCATTCTCATTTTTCATACCCGATATGAAATTTTCCCTTGCTTTGTTCCTTCAATTCCATATCAAGGTAATCAACCCCCCTATGTGCACATGTATTCTAAATCTTCGCAGGGAGACATGTATACTTACCCATGTCCATATGGAAAACCACATGGGATGCCATATGCCACAAAAAATGTGTATGTTGTCCCATTTTAGCAACTGATGCAACCTCCCCAACAAGGATATTCAATGGTGGAAACATACGCAATGACCATTCGATAGTTGATCCCATGGTACGCAATCATTACGAAAAGTTTCCCAAAGACACTAGAAGGTATTACTCTCAACTGCTACTATAGGATACCAGAGGCTTAAATACACTCATTCAATCAACTCATATCATATTTTATTAAAGCTTTTGATATGAACAAGCTCTTGAGAACATGAATCAAGGAATTCCTTCATATCAAGCAAGAGAAAAATGAGTCTATAGCCCACTTTATTCAAAGTAGGTGACAATTTTTGTACTCCTTTGCAAGTGCTCCAAATATGGATCAAGTGAAACTTTGTGATTTTTTCCTCCACTCTCTCAACAGGGAGACAAAGGAAGAGTTTCCAAATTTCCCGCTAAGGACCTATGAAGAGGTGCTAGAGGGTGTTCTTCGAATTGACCAAATAGTCATTGATAGTGGTTGCAAGACTTATGGAGCTAATGGAAGGTTAGTTACCCCTAATCAAAATAATCCGAGTTACTCTAACAACATGAATAAAAACAAAGGACTGAAAATCCTTAATATGAATCATAGGGTCACGACGGATGGAGTGAAAAACGACCCTAAGAAACCTAATCTTGTTAATGCTCCAAATATTTCCGCTTCAAACAGCCACAATCAGAATGACAAAAATCAAAGGAACAATAAATTCTTGCCCCCAGTTATTGTTGTAGATTTTAATCGCCAACAATAACAACAAAAACCCTTGAAATCAAGAAAAATATAGACCCAAGGCCCTAACCAATACCCAAGTGAATTCCTAAATCAATTTTAAAAACAAGGGCAAGGGTTCTCAAATTTTAACAATAACAATCAACATTTGAACAATAACTATAATTTTGGGCCACAAAAATCTGAAAATAAAAGGCCTCAAGATTACGATCCTAATTTATACTGTGGTTTCCAAAGAGTTCACAGGGATGATGTAAGAACATGCCACCATTGTAAAAAAAATTTACAGTCTTTTTGAGAGGACCAAAGATAGTTATTTGTTGACATGTTTTTGGAAAATACAATATCTCCCACACAAAAAACCTACACTGGACTGGTATCTCCACAGAATACACCATCGGGAATATTTAATGATCCTTTCCCCACATGTCCAAAAGAATATATATTAGATCCTAACTTTCCAAAAAAAGGTATTGTGATAGGAACCCATGATCGTGAAGCCTCAATTTCGTTAAACTCACAAGTGGCACCTCTTTTGAATGGCCGCCAACAAATAAAAATAGTGGGGTTGGTGGAGTTGGACACTGATAAAAAAATTAAATCTTCCACTAGAACTAGGGATTATTCCTCACATCCTATATTGATCTACTCGAATACATCAGATGACATTAGCAATATGTTAAGCATGCTAGTAGGATCTTACAATTTGATCACTAACTTATCTAAGACATTCTTAGACTTTTCCTTCTTGGATCTATTAAAGAATTCCCCTACTCATAGGGCCACTCTACTAGAAGCATTGGGTCTTGGTCATTTGGCTAATGTCACCCTCCTCCATAAGCACAAATAAAACACATGGAATTTGATGTCTATCCTCTAGGGAAACCTGAAAGAGATTTTGGATTTGTATTTGATATCAGCAAGATGCCCACAAATGTTGAAATAGCTCGTAAAGGCAATCTGGCGTTGTTTTTACAAGTCTGTATTTACAAAAACTATGTAAAGTGTGCGATGATTGATGATAGAGTAGTAGTCAACATATTCCCTCCTGTTTCCTTTAAATACTAGGCTATGGAGAGACCAATTTATCTTCAACATGAAGTATGCTAAAGGGCTATGACATCCTCAAAGTAACGTCAATCAGAACTATAGTCTTGTCACTTACCCTTTGACCTAAGATGGTATTGACTGAGTTTTATATTATAGATCAGGAAACCAATTATAATATGATCCTTCATCATCCTTGGATTGATCACATGAAGGTGATTCCCTCCACTTTGTTTTAGGAAGTTAGGTTACTATAATTATGGAAGGTATTTGTGGCATAGGGTGATCCAAAACCCTTTGACATACACCTAGCTAATTCAAAAAAGAGACAAGGGGTCCACTCTGAGTTTGAGCTTCCTACAAATCATTTAACTAAACTTACAAGATAGGTATAAGAGGAAAAGCTATTTCCTACAATAGAATTAGAAGTCACGGGTTTGATTGAAGGAATTCCAACAGTCAAAGATGAAACTATCATAGTAGAGAGAGTATTATTAGGGACTAAAACAAATATTTTTGAGCTATTGGAATTTTTTTTACCCATCCTCCTTCCTTTCGATTCTAAGGGCATGGGACATACCCTAGGTCTCAGTTCTCTACCTGAAAATGAGGTTTGTATGGTTGAGGTAACTAAGGTGAAGGAGAAATATTCAAAGGATGGTTCAACGTCCATTTTTCCAAGTAACTTTTTGACTCTCCATTTTGATAGACCCAAATGTCATTTTTGCGTTGGGGTAGGTGTGATTCTTTCTTCTCATGAGGGAAGGATTCTACCCTTTACCTTCAAATTAAACTTTGAATGAAAAAATAACGGGGCTGAATATGAAGCCCTTCTACTTGGTCTCATTGTAGCTAGAATATTGGGTGGTCTTAATATCAGGGTGCTGGGTGATTCACAACTGGTTGTGAATCAAGTATCCAAAGTATATGAGACTAGAGATGAGCATTTGTAAATTTACAAAACAGCAGTGCTGAACTTAATGAAGAGGTTTGACTTCTTATCAATTGAGGTAGTTCCATGAGACCAGAATCTCCTTATAGACTCATTCGAAACATCTTCTTCTCGCTTTACTCTAAGTGGTGTTCTGGAAGATTCAAACTTCATGGGCTTGGTTCGTGCAAAACCTTTGGTTTGTAAGACACTAGTAACTCCAATTTTGACATACGTAGAGACTGAGAGTGATAATGTCATTATATATCGCATTGATATTGACAAAGAAACTCTATAATATCTAATCACTCTCGTACAGATACATCTTACACATCACGAGGTTAATCTTTCTCTAATTCAACACTCTTCTTCCTATTTTGGAAATCCCATGATAGAAGCTTCCCCTGGGAAGGAACATGAAATTTGTGAGGTGGTGGAAGAGGGGGATTTAGAGTTACCTCCATCCCCGCATGAGTTTGAGGAAGCAAATGCATCCTTAATCAAGGAAAAAATCGATATAAATATCAAAACTGAGAAAGAACCAAATATTTTGAAGCTAGAGTCCTCTTTAACTCCTGAGGAGGTTGAAATACATACTCGTATTCTCAAGGAGCATAAAAAATCATTTACGTTTAATTACAAATAAATGATGGGGATTACATCACACATTGTGGTGAACAATTTCATCATCAAACCAGATGCAAAACCAATTAAGAAAAAATCGAGACCCATGAAGCCAAAAGTGGCCTTCATGGTGAAGGAAGAAGTGATGAAACTCCTCTAGGTGGGATTCATCAAGAGAGTTGACTACTCTCAATGGGTATCAAACATAGTCCCCATTCTAAAGAAAAATTGTAATATCCCCATATACATAGATTTTTTGGATATAAATAAGCCTTGTCCCAAGGATGATTTCCCACTATCATCCATTGATGTTATCATTCATACAACAACTAGTATCGAGTTGTTGTCTCTCATGGATGGATTCTTTATGTATAAATAGATCAGACTATCTGAAGAGGAACTGACTATGAGAACACATCGAGTGTCCATTTAAATGTTAGAGGAGGCGTCATTTCGGTACGAGATAATGTTGTTTCTTCCAGGCTACTTCGTTCGGGCGTAGTCCCTTAAGATCCCTGAAAGCAAAAAATATTTTAACTTTGACGGGTGATCATTCGGTCTTTGTGAAACCTATGGACATATCATTTGATCTTATGCCTTGGCATAGGGACCCTCTATAATAGTCTATCTCAATTTTTTCTGTCTCCAATTAGAGCTCTCGCTTCCCTATTGTTCACAAACACGTGAATAATGTAGTTTGAGCCAGTGTATGGATACAAAACACTATATTTTGCAAATAGTGGTTCATGGCACCAAACTGACTATGCCAAATAATCTAGGTGGCCAGGTAAATGTTAGAGGAGGTGTTTTTTTGGTGTGGGACAATGTTGTTTCTTGCAAGCTACTTCATTTGGACGTAGTCCCTTAAGAGCCTACAAACAAAAAACCATTCAACTTCGATGGGAGATTACTCTGTCTCCGTGGTGCCTAGAGATGTCTTGTCAGATCTTAAAGCTCAACCTAGGGACCATCTACAATATCTTATCTAATTTTTTCCATCTCTAATTAGTGCTATCGCTTCCCTATTATTTACAAACGCATGAAATAGTGTAGTTTGATATAGTGTAAGGATGCCAAATGATATATTTTGCAAATGGTGGGTTGTGACACCAAAACGAATGCACCAAAAGATCCAAGTGGCTAAGTATAAAATATAGGAGGCATCATTTTCATGTGCGAGAATGTCGTTGCTTATGGGAAACTTCATTTGCATGTAGTCCATTAAGAGCCCTGAGACCAAAAAATGGTTCAACTTTGATGGGTGATTACTTAGTCTCTGTGGCACCTGGAGATGTCTCGTGGGATCCTGAAACTCAAGGTAAAGACCATGTATAATAATTTTTCTTGGTTTTTTCCATCTCTAATCAGTTCTCTCGCTACCCTATTGTTTGCAGAGACACGAAATAGTGTAGTTGGAGCCAGTGTGAGGCTATCAAATGCTATATTTTGCAAACGGTGCATCATGGTAATGAACCGAATTCACCATCACATCCGAGTGTATAGGTAAATGCTAGAGGATGCATCTCTTTGGTGTGAAAATTTTTTTTTGCTTCTGAGCTACTTCGTTCCGGCATAGTCCCTTAAGAGGCTTGAGACAAAAACTCCATTCAGCTTCGACGAGTGATTACTCAGTTTCTGTGGCACCTAGAGACGTCTCGTGGGATCCTACACCTTTGTGTAGGAAACCTCTACAATATTGTGTATCAGTTTTTCCCTTCACCAAACGGTGCTCTCACTCTCCTATTTTTTCCAAATGCATGAAATAGTTCAGTTTGATCTAGTGTAAGGCTATCAAACACTATATTTTGCAAATGGTGGGTCGTGGCACCGAACTAATTGTGTAAACCACGTGAAGGTGGAAGACTTTTTGGCATCAGTAACTTGCATAAAAGTGTTAGTAAAAGAAATTTAAGTTGAATCAAAACCATACTAGATATATACAAAATACACAAAGTGAATAAAATATATGAACTTGAATCTAGAATTGACAAATTTAAACAATTCAAAGAAATTATATATACCATACGAGCTCATGTAAATTCATTCCAATTTTCACCATCAAGATGTTAAATAGGAATCTTTTCTGGCACAACTAACCTCCATAAAAGTGTTAGTCAAAGAAATTTAAGTTGAATCAAAACCATATATTATATATACAAAACACACAAATTTAATAAAATATATAAACTTGAATGATCTGGTTGAAAAATTTAAACTATTCAAAGAAATTATATATACCAGAAGTGAGCATGTAATTTCATTCCAATGAACCATCATGTTTGGATCTAATCTGAATAGTGGACATGATTACTTCATGATTTGACTCTCGAACCTTCCAAAGAATCTTGTTATTAGGCCTTCTTTGACATCTATACAACTGAATATTTGTCGCTAGAACTAGATGAAAATATAATAGTATTTTCGTATGTGTCTCAAAGTCTTCAAACACCTAAACAGAGGAATTGTTTAATAGATATCATCAAAGCCAAGTTTGAATAACTAACACTGACCCTGTAGGGTACTCAATATATCCATCTATAACAAGAGAAGTCAAATTATTTCTTTCCTTGATGTAATGACATAAGAAATAGTTTGTTCCTTCTTCAATGTATTTTTTCTGAATGCAAACACATGTCCTACAAAAAGCAAAGGTTTTAACTCAAATTTAAATTACATATTAATTTCAATGGACATAACTAAATACAAAAATTATAAATAACCATTTACCTTGTCACACCAAAATCAAAATTTTGTCAAAGTCCTTAGATGTTCCACCTTCATTTGGAGAAACAAGTCATAATGCCTATGGAGTTTGATAACTCGGAAGCAGAGTTAGAGGGCTAAAAATCCATCCATCCACCCATTCTTATGAATCACACTTAGTAGTGATAAATTCAATACAAGATGCAAAACAAAATCCAACTTTCTTGTCCATGTGGCCCACTAAATAGTGCTTACGATAAAAAATAAGTGCATATCATTGGACCCTGTGAGTGAGATAAAATCCTCGTATTTAACAATTTTTTTCCTCTATCACCCATAAATATCTACGAACTATGGAATTTTATTGAGAACCTCAAGCCATGTTTTCATTACACCATTCCACTATGCTCTTTCCATCTTTCAATTTAGCACCATCATTGTAATTCAACTCTTCTCTTGAATGAGCTATTTTAACACATGCCCCTGTAACGTCATGCTCGCCTTTTCCATGTCCAGCCTCAGTGAAAATACAAATATGTTGCACACCCATCTTGAAATGCATCTTTCTCATCCACTAAAACATTTGCAAATTAGTAAATTGAGACGTGTAATTATCTGACCATATATAATGTTGACTGAATCAGATGTCCCTATAAGACAAGTTTCCATAAAATAACTAGAAACACCCTTACAAAAATTTAGTAGAATGAGTACGATCATCACTGATATAAAAGTGGTACTCTCTTAAAAATTTTCAATCATTCTCTATACTGTTAGGAGAATGTATAAATGCTATATGCACAAAAATGGCAACCTGTACTGAGTTGTAATATTGCGATTGAACTTACATTTGTGGTTGCAATGTGTAATTCTCTGTAAAATCGACCACTAAAATAATAGTACCAATAGGAAATGTGTCCTTTCATATGTTTAACTGTTAATCCAACCATCATGCTCTGTGTGTATGCCTAACATACTCATAAACAATTTCATCCTTAAATTTTCTCATAAATTGAAAAACATGCATATGTTTTGTAACTAGCTCACACCATTTAGAATCCTTTCCATCTTTCAACTTATATGGTACTGATTTATATTTATCAAAATCAACTAAATTATTTCTTATTGCACCTCCAATTTTCTCATGGATGTAACTTTCCAATTTAGGTAATCCATCACACGTACAACAACTTCCATATAAAAAATCCTTACTATAAAAAAATTGTCAAACTTCTCTTTAACAAAATATCGTAGGAATGAAATCCCTACAAGATATTGGTGGAAATTGAAAACCACATTCCGATAACATAGTTTCAGAATGAAAATCAGAATGAATACGTAAAAATTTAGCATAATGCATCACAAATTCAACATGTTGACTACAACAACAAGTGGTGCGAGCGTGGTTTATTTTCATATAGAATGGTTTCAACATTTCAAAAAAATATTGACTAAATTTTATTTCTAGATGATCATGTTTAAACTTACGAAACAATTGAGTTTGAGTCATATCAAAGAAATGCTTTGGATGTGGTTCATGATTAGTAGAACCAACTCTCGTTTTTACAACATCTCTTGTATTAGGTGAAAATCTAGTGTTATCATGTGAAATTGAATAACAACTTCTATTATAGTAGAAAATATATCTTTGTCCTTACGTGGCGCTTCAGTAGAAAATGCCCAAAAATAGATGTTATTAAGTGATTGAAGGATATTACGTCTTTCAATTGATATCATTAGAGTTATTCGATTAACATTCAACTTGTTTGCGTATTCAATCATTGTTGTTTTTGTTGATTCACTTACAACCCTAGTAGCAAGTACACAACACACAATATTACTATCCCTTGTGTTTCTCTTGACACCAATAACGTGATATGCATCATGAAGGTTTTCAAAAAAAATAGAGTTTTTAAAACGTATATGAGATGTTGTCAATCCTAAGGTGTTTAATATAGGTCACATTTTTAATCAATTTCATCAAGCTAACCAACAACTGACGTCTTTGGGAATCATTTAAAATTTCAAAATGATTTCCTGAATTTCAGTGACTTTTCTTCTGATTTTCCATTTAGAAATTTTGTCAAACATTGGTTTTAAAGTGCTCTCATCAATTTCAATAAAATAATTAGGTCTGTTACGTAAAATCCTAGGAGGTGTTTTTGTCAAAAAAAATTTGTCTAGAGTTTCAACCTAAATTTCCTGATTCACATTTTCATTGTCTCCTTCAATTTGAACATCAGCTAAATCACGAGTATTTAATTCTTCTTCAATAGTGATAGTAAAAAAATCTTCATCACAAGTATTCAATACATATTCAATATTGACAGTAGAAATATTACTTGGTTCCTCATTTCTTACAATAGTAGGGGTTGAAGATGAAGCTCTTCTTGATTCATGAAGATTCCACATTCCCTCAACATTTTGAAATATTTTTGCCTCTAATTCGTCTGGTGTTTTTTAATTTATTGACTTCCCTATTTGACTTCATTTCTTATCTTCCATGATGTTTTTCTTCTGGTGATAAGAAAAACATGTAAAAACTAACAAAATTTCACAAAAATTCATACAGTAAGGCCAAATAGTAGAAATCACATGGTAATTCGAATGTTGGGATGCATGTAAATATGATTTAATAACCGCGATCATGCTTTATAAACCATGATCGTGGTTATAATATTAAATACCGTGATCATGGTTCTATCTGTATCATCAAATACGACTCTCAAGGCTCAAGAAATATTTGTTTTTCTCCAACCAGATCTATGGGAGGTCATTATGGCATGTAATGGTCAAAAACTTGAAATTTTCTCTTCCACAGACTTAAACCATGCTGAAAAATAGAAAACGTCTCACAAAAATGGTACCATCACATAGGGGAGACTGTTGGCTTCGTGGAAATATTGATTTTAAATTGAATAGAATAAGATAAATATCATTTTATAATTATGTACAAACAGTAGGCCTTTAAGAAATTTTTCCCATGAATGTTCATATCTACGCTTAAGACTGCAACTTTTGTTTCAATTATCAAAATGTGATAAAAACTATACCATCCCAAGCATGGCAAAATTCTATAAATGTTAAAAAAAGTATTTGATTTCGATATTTTTTGATATAGTTATGGCGGGCAAATGGAAAGTGCTCCATTTTCTAAATTTTTTCAAACCACTTTCATGGAAAAAATCATAAAAATAAAATATTGCTCAAAAAAAGACAAAATAAAATCCATCCCAAGATAAACAACGACATCTAACTTTTTAACAAATAAAAATAATAATAACAAGATTTGGTCATCCAAATCCCGGGCAAACGGACTATAATCGTATAAGTTTTTTCAAAGAAAAAACCAAGTCATATAATTTTGAGTGTTTAATATAGCTAAACTTGTTCTTTTTAAAAAAATTTAGTAGTTTAAAAACTAGATTCTGGATATGCTACGATTCATATTCGTAATTTTTTTTTAAATTTTAGTGTGTGTATTTTTAATAATCCCTACAAGTTGATATTTCAATTTTTTTTACAATATGACGTCTACTTATGACCCCTTTTTGGTCCACCAACTTGTTGCACCTACCCAAGTATGTTGTCTTATATATGGATCTTGTGTAAGGAAAGTATTCATTAATGACCCATTCCATATTACATCCACTTTTCTCATTGTTTTTTATTATTTATATCTTTCACACTTGTCACTCATACACCTAGTTCTCGTGAGGTCACAAGAATCCCTGACTATCAATCTTCACTCATTTGTCATCACTTATCTCTGGACACCATAGCCTAAAACTGGACACTAGTGCTAGTTGCTCTTATCCATCCAAGGTTCCCATGTATTATTTATGTTTTATCTTATTTTTGACATTTGAGGTCAGTTTTATCGGTCTTTCCTCTCATATCTCAAGGTACTAGTCGGCATGTCAGGTTAGTAGTGTAAAAATTCAAATAAGAGATCCCTATACAAACTTAACATATATACTATTATATGGGCAGTCAATTCGTATCAAGGGATAACTATCTACATAGAGTAAGGGAATACAATTTGGCATGTTATTCTATATACACACTACGTGGGAAAGGGGAGTTCATTGTATTCCATCCACACATTTGCATTTTATCTATCTATTTCCCATTATCTTGGCGTCATTATTGCGAGAGGGACCTATGAGCATTATTGCACACACAAGCACATAAAAATACATTATTTCTTAGATGTAGTGCAGTAAAAAGTTATAAGTCCATGATTATGACGATTGAGGACATCCTGAACCATCAATTTGCATCTTTCTTTGTTAGGATTTGATGTATTTTTTAGGTTTTTTACAGGTCATTATTTCATTGCATGTTTACAAAATCTTTAGCAATTATTATTTGATATTATAGAGAAAAAAGGTGAAGAATTTTAAAACACTAGTGATACTATTGAAACGATATCCTAAACTTTGTTGCAGACTCAGGCTCCCAAAATCGATACTCGGGAGCCTATGGGTGCCCCTGTCCCTCTCCAGGCACCTCAGTCTATACATTTCTACCTCTGATGAATTTTTATGTTGTTTACTACTATAGTCTGTGATTATTTTTCATCATATTGTCCACTCCATAATCATTTCGGGACAAATGAAATTAATATAAGTACCTTAATCCTCTCATTTCCTTTCATAGTTAATATTAAATAATTTTTATAGAATTTATATTTCATTTATAGAAGATATTTGCATTTAGATTTAAATAAAATATTCATATTTTATTAAATATTTTTGGCAAACCCATAACATGTAACTCTTTATGCTAGGATCCACTAAAAAAAGAATAGCTAAGGATGATTCTTATCGTCCTAGGTAAGTCATGCCTCATGTAAGAATTAATCATATATATGATGAGGCCACCATAACTGAGATCTGAAATCTATATAGAAACGTCAATTTTCCAAATGATACTCAAAGACAAATCTTATCTGGTGAATTAAATGCGCCTACTAGATTTGATAAATCCACCATTAATATTGTTGATGATCCGACAAGATTTACTCATTATACACCTTGCTATTCAACTATTTATACTCCAACTTCTATTATTTCTAATGATAAATTAGATGTTGTTTTTATTAGTTTCATGCTTAATTTTGATGACAATAAACATGTGCATTATTTTGTTTCTCATTCTAGTTCAAATGATTCTATATATGCATCTCATTCTCCTTCCATTTCTAATAATGTTTCACATGATGCCTTGCATACTAGTTCTCCTCCTCCTTCATTATATGTTGATGATACACTTACTGAAATCCTTTCATTTGAATATTTTTTTGATATTGATGATACACTTAATAGCCATGATTGTACTTATCTACATACTACAGAATGTCAATCTTTGTACTTATCTACATACTACAGAATGTCAATCTCCCCCTCCACTTTCATCTCCAACCGATATTGTATCTAATGGCATGCCTGATTCATCTCCTTGTATCACTTCATCTCCTAAAGATGTTGTCTATGTTATTCCCACACCTTCTATAGACACTCCATGTTCTCCACAGCCTATTACTTCTTTGAAACCCATATCTAGTGTGCCCTTAGCATCATCATCTTCTGTGTCTCCTCTTGACATTCTTATGATCACTCGTAATGGAAAATTACAACTACTCAATATGTTATTGCCATCTTATACTATTCCTCTACACGACATGTTATCACTCATAAATGTTGTTGGACACTTATAATCTCAGTTCCGATCTCTTACATTCGAAATCAAATATTTTTTATGCTTCAATTAATAACAATTATTTGCATGACAACCCTATTTTGAAAAATATTCATAATTCATCATTTTCTAGAGACTTTTTTATGCATACATTCACATGCTTTTATGGTACTGGAAATCCATATTTACATCTCAAACCTTATCATCTAGCTATGGATCCTTATTTTAGTGACCGATTATTGCTAAAATATTTTTTCCATAGTATTACTACTGAAGCTCTCAAATTGTATACTCACTTACCTTTTGGATCTATTAATACATATTGTGAGATGGAAGAGGCCTTTCTGTAATGTCTTATAATCAATAATGGCCTTAAGGTCACATATGATCATCTACTTGGGTTACATCAATGAAAAATAGAACCTATCATTGATTATATTTTGGGATGCAAAGTTACATACATTAGTTAATCTTCCAACCCATTGACATAGAAAACAAATTCCTCTTCTGTCATGGCTTGATTCTCACTTTAAAGGAGAACTTGTAATATGATACATGTGAATAATTCACACTCCTCTACTATAAAGTCTACGATCTAAAACAAGATCTCATTATTGCACATATTATAGATCCTCCTCATAGTTATCCTACTGTTGCATCATCTAGTTCTTCTCCCCTTCCATCTGTTCAATGTCCTCCTAGGAATCCATCTCATACACCTCACAAATAAAGTCAATCTTTTCCATTTCAAAATAATCCCGTACCTTCTCCACCACATTAAACTCCACCTAGGACTTCTGCATATCCTTCACAAGATTCTTGTTGACAATTTTTTCACTTGTGCAAAAATGGGAAACTCGAAACATTGTTACGATGGATAGCATTCATGAAGTATACCTAATCTAGGGGAGTTTCTTTCAGATAATATTGTTACTATTGAATTAATTAATGATCACATGAAATTTTCAGCTATGTGTGTTGTTGCAAAATATAACAGATCATCTAGTCTACAATTTCATGACTATCTTTAGGAAAAGAACACAAATCCCCGAAGGACATTTTTGTTACCTTGATGAAGAGATCCAATTACAGAATAGATGAAATGCTATGTTTCGGAACAGAAAAAATAATTACATATTGGAAAAATAAGAGTTCATTACTAGGTGTTACAGGTATTCTTTAATGTTATTTCCTTCATGATTAAGACGTTAAATTATATTACTGAGTTGTTTAGTTCATCATACAATCCATATCAGAAAGTAGAAATGTAGAAAGAAATACACAACTCAATTTCACAATTCAATGCTTTATTCATAAGAAATTTCAAATGTTCCCACACAAGCTATGGGATGTAACTAGAAAGTAAAGTACAACTACTGGAATAAGAGGTACATATGCATGAAAGAGAACATAAAGGAGTATGAGTGAACCCATCATTGTCTTGAGGTTTTTCCTTTGGTTGATGCATCCTCATCTTCAACTTTCTTCCCTCTTCATCTTCATTGCTGAGAGCACTATACCTGAAAATAGAAAAGATAAAAGTATCAGTTTATGAGCTCAGGGTATAATCAATATTCCTATATTGTCCTAATTCATGCACATGGATCTCTAATAATATGAGCTATAGATTACTTGAAGATCAAAACTGCATACATGATTTTCTCACTCAGAAAGAAGGAGAAAGAAGAAAATAAAACCATGGACATAAGAGAGGCCAAAAATCCTAAATATTTTCTAACTGTTTTCTCAAGTGTGCAGGTGCAAATTGTAGAATCAAGAAGGAATAAAAAATTCTAAATACCCATGTCAAAGGAGTGCTACCCAAATCTAGGTTGTAATATTTCAAGCCACAATTTGAAAAATACATGTGTAGATACACAGTTTGGGAAAAATAATTCATTCAGGAAAGATAGTTAAAGGTTCATATATAGATTTGTTGCAATACAACTCAAAGGAATGAATAAAGTTACAGATCTAAGGAAGAAAATGCAGCTCCTGGATTTGATTGAGAAAGACCCATTAATGGGTACTAAAATTAGAGTAAGGATCAAGAACTCACTGGTTAAAATTGAAGCAGAGAAAACCCTCATAGAATTAAGAGGAAAAAGGAGAACCTAGAACGATTTTCAACATAGAAATCAATGCTGTTCCAAAAATCACATTAAAAGTGCAAAGGAAAAAAGTATCAATGTTTTGAAGATGAAATCGTAGAGACAAAGTAAAAGGGAAAGCTCAATACTGATCAAAATGAGTAATATACAGTTAAGAGATTACAAAAAAAACACGAAGCTGCTACCATATTGTTCAAAAGAAAAATGATAAAGAAAGGGCTGAGCTCACAAACCTCAATAATGGTGGCCATAGAATCTTCACAAAGCTTTAGAGGACACAAATCTTTTGAAGAAATTCCAAACTAAAAGCAACACAACTATTCAAATCGACCAAATACTACAGTATAATTCAACCCAGAACTCTAGGTGATCAAAATGGTGGCCATTAAATAACAGAGAGTTCCAAAGTTGAGCTCAACGGAACAATAGATGAAGGTAAATCGAGCTCGTCAAAAGATCATCTCCAATGGCCACCGTCTAGGGAAAATTTTGCAGAGTTCCTTTAGCTTGGATAGAGATCAAGAATGAAAATATGAAATACTTAGGGTTTCGAGTGTTTTATTCATCAGATCAATAGCCATGAATAAAAAGTATAGAGATCAATGCTCAGAATTGATCACCAAAATCAATGAAAACCCCAACTTGACACATTAAAATGATTGGTCATTTTGATGAACTTAGCATCTTTTCATCATTTTGTAAAAGTGTCAAATTGTCCTGCAGGCCCGAAAAAATCTAATTGGATGTGGCATGGCGGGGCCATTTTGCAAAACTTGCCATTTCCTTTTTTGCAAATATCCAAATTGGTTCGGATGCCCGATGCGGTGGGGTGCACCCTTTTTGTGTTTTTAGACATTTTGGCAAAGGGCGTAAAGTTGTAAAATGACCCGCGGACCCACTCATGTCAAAGGGAAAACTCAAATGTTGATCCCGCATCGAAAGAGTCAAAGTGGAAAAGTGGATCGTCAGAGTTTTTTGAGAATTTGAGCCTTTTTGTAAAGGAGAAAAGTTTAAAAGTGCCCCATGACCCTATTGAAGACCGAACAAGGCCATGTATTCAATAAGTCAAAAGAGAAGCATCGGGTCAATTTGAGATTTTGAGCCCTTTTTGAAAAAGGGAAAAAAGTGATAAAATTTCCCACGATTCTGCCCACACCAGCAAAAGCCCAATGTGGAAAGGCGAGCTACTGGAACTTTTTTTGATTTTGAAACTTTTAAGCTTTGTTGTAGAAAGAGAGGATAAAGTTAAACGTGACCCCGCTGGCATAAGATAAAGACACATGTGGGGCCCAAATTAGAAGCGAAAGGGCATGATGAATGTTTAAAAATGTACAATCTCTATCAGAAATGGAAAAAGAAATTTTTCCACACCTATTTTTAGTTCAAATTTGTCCTATGTGGATAACTCTTTTTTGAAATGATGAAAGACATAGTTCATTACAGAAACCTTCAGTCAAGCTTTAACAGTCAACAATGGCGGCTAGGGGAAAATACCAATGGAAATACCAAAAATGATTAAGTTTGCAATAATCTTGCACCTTAATACAAGTCCCAAGTTCACCAGATTCAACCATGGTTAGAAAGTGCTAATATTATCACTACAAATGGATAAGGTCGCATACCTTACGCAAAAGGGTAGATCAGCAAAAGACAAAGTCTGCATACATAAGGAAGAAGACTTGCTCTTCAAGAAAAACTTATTTTTAGAAAATTATCACTCATGCTTTTCTTGAAAATAGAATAATCGACTGTAATTAACCGAGTTGTAACAAATGGCTGTTAATTCCTCTTTGTATTTTCATGTTATGTTTTTTTTCCTTTATTTATTAATAGATGAAGGATAAAAATAGGATGCGTGGGAAAGTACAATTCTAGCCTATTTTTAGGAAGGGTGGGAAATAATTTTTCTATATATTGTGTGCTTTGGAAAAGCACAAGGGAGGACTTTTAGATACATGAGTGCCGAAGAAATTTTCTGCTAGTACTGCCCTTTGAATGTGAAATATTTTCTACCTTTCCAATTATTTGTAGTATTGTGTATGTTTCCATTAATCTTGTGAATTTGAATTCCCTGATTAATCATCTTACCCTATTGCAAATTCATTAATTTCTGCATGATATTAATGTGTATGTGTAAATTAGCAGTATTGTTGTGATTTTATCCCGTAATACATTAAAGTGGTTACCCTTAATTATATTCATAATATTGTTGGCCTATGCATCAGAAATCCTTTCTATATCCATTGTGCATGTACTCAGTCAAATACTTCGTACAAGTTTGGTGTATCACCTCAGTTTTCATTTCATTTTACAGTCATCTTTTACCCTTAAACCCCCAAAAAATCAATTTAGGATACATCAATAAGGATCTAGCCTTAATACCAGAGACTCACCTCAAAATAGGTATCCCTACAGACTTGAGGTGTTTCCATTGTATCTACAAAAGAGAGAGATAAAATTTGCAAGCTTCGAACACCTGCAACCATCTCTCTATAGGGTGCACTTTTGAGAGATAACAATTTTTTACATGCCCGGTGGGAGAATGAATCAGATCTACATGCAAGTTACAAATATTTACAGAAGATCTACAACATATTTTTAGCAGATAAAAGTTACTTTCAGACAACAATTTGTAGCAATCTATTTTAAATATTTAAAGATCTATTTGGCGACCCTGTAGGGCTAATTTCATACCAGAATTGTAGCATGTTCCATGCATGAAGTGACTACAAGATCATCATTAAGAGGAATTCCTCCTGATTTTATTTCTTTACCTTTGAATCATGCAAGAAGGAGAAGAGTTGGTAATACTTTACCTTATAATAGGCCTAGTTTTGATAACCCTCATCATATTCCTTCACCACGTATCAATTTGTCTATTCATATCCCAGTATTTCAAATGGTTATTCAACCACCTATGAATTTTGTGACCTTTACTAATGGAATCCCATTAGTAATCTCAGTTTACCATGACATCCCTAATGCTGCAATGAAAATTTTTATGTGATTCACTAGTGAAAATCAGGTTACACCTGTAGAGAACATTAAAGATGTTGCATCCTTATGTCTAGTTCATAATATCACTCATGAAGATGTGGCTTTAACGATTTTAGCTGCATCCTTTATAGGAAAATCCTTGTAATGGTAGAGAAATCTAGAGACTGGAAGCATAAGAACTTACAATTATTTATGTGAAAAATTTCTGAAACATTTCCAAGATAATTTAGATCATTTGTCCCTCATAGAACAATCGTCTACTATTAAAAGAGATCCTCATGAATTTATGTCTAGTTTCAACATTCATTTTTCTAGAACTTGGGGAAAGAATCTCAGAAAGTGTTAAGCCCAAATTTGACCATGTTTTTCTTTATTATCTAAGAGATTTAAATAGTGATATTTCAACTATGATTCAGTCTGTGGGAGGTAATACTCTTCTGGATGCTTCTGACATTGCTATAAAAGATGAAAACAACATTATTCAAGATGGAAAATTAGCAACAAGGCCTTTAATTCCTTTTTGGGGAGATTTAGCACCTATCCCATAGCCTATCATGATTATGGAACCTACTATACCAGCCCCATCAAATGATGTGTTAAAATTTTTGCAGACTTTTGGAAACAAGCTAACTTCAATTGATAATAAAGTTTTATTACTTAGTAGACCTTAATAGGCTCCTTATCAGACAAACCAGTAACATAGATAACCTTACCAACATAATCAAAATTATAGGCAACCTTATCCGCAAAGGCAATTTGATCCAAAGGCTCCTACTCCATCCAACACTTTAGTCCCAGTTAATATGGCTACAAAAGAATGGTGTCAACCTTGTAATCAACCTCATTCAGCTGCAAGTTTCCTAAATGATTTTCTGAACATAATTCTTACTGTACAACCTCAATCTGAAACATTTTTCATGCCTCAAATAGAGGGTTGGTACCAAGATAGTCAGGTTCAGAAGGCACCTGAACAAAATTTTGTTGGCGTAGCAGTTGATTAACACAATGAGATCCCTCTCCACCATCATTTCGAGCTTTTGGTGTGACAGAAAATCATGTAGCTCTAATACTAGGCAGTTAAATGTGGCAACCCCATATTAGTTCTGGGATGGGTGACCTCCCAGGAAATTCCTAGTGTCACTTTCTTTTAATATTCCGTTGGGCCTAATTGGGTGTATACCCGGCTCCATCGTGTAGGAGGGTATTGGCGTAGCAGCTGATTAACATGATGAGATCCCTCTCCACCATCAGTTCAATATTTTGGTGTGACAGGAAGTCGTGCAGCTCTAATACCATGAAGGAGTGTAGGACGAGGGTCTAGAAGGAATACACGTGCACCAAAAAGCTACATTTCACCAAGAAAGGAGTTGCAAGATAAGGCAAGAAAACTTGTAAAAAGCAATTTGCATGCATAGAAAGCTCAAGATTCGAAGATGGAGTGGAATAGAATGCTCTTGGATTGCCATGGACCAAAAACAAGAGGAGTACAAATAAGGGAGTGCATGTGTAACTCCCATGTAAGAAAAGATTCCTCCATAATGGAGAAGAGGAGTTACTTTCCCAAATGGGAATGTAACTCCTATGACACACTTACACATATGACAGATTATGTAAGAGAATCTGTCATAACTAAAATGACACCTAGATCCATGTCCACCTAAGTGAGATGAATCACATGGTGTAGGTGGAAATAACACTAAATAATTAAATAAAGTGATCAAAAAACACCTACACCAACAAATTTAGTCAGTTTCAATGAGGATGATTTCATTACAATTACTACTAGGGCTCAGGAAAATGCTGTAGAGAGTAAAAAATAGCAAAATAGGCCTGTTCTACCTACTATAACTGATTAAAAAACAAAAAACAAGCTCAAAACAAGCTAATAGTGCATTTGTTCCTATAACAATAGGTGTTACAACTGGTAAAGAACATCAAAAATAGCTACAACTTGATCCAAGAAGGTTATTTATACGTCAAATTTCAAAAGCAGTTGAACTAGAATCAATTTTTGCCAAAGTCTATGTTAAAATAGTAGAATCTGTCTCTAAAATTGTTTCTTCTTTTAACATTATTGATGTAATGAAAAATCATAATGTTAACATCTCAATGTGGGATTCTCTAAGTATTCTAGAACAACAAGATTTACTTTCTCATGAACTAGCTAACCTGTAGATTTCTTCTAAAACAACATAAAAGGAATTCAAGAAAGCAGACATGGTCCTTGGAACAATGGAACAAGATCGCATCAAAGAAGTTAAATGGATGGTTCAGAAAGTCATAAATGATCATGACATCAAGAAGCCACCACCAGTTTATCTATCATTGATTATTGGAGAACATCTTGTTCATAACTGTATGGTGAACAATGGTGCAAGCAACATAGTTATGCCAAAAGAAATTGTAGAAAAATTTGGCCTGCAGTATGAACCTATAGAAAATAGTGTCTTACAGTTGGATGGAACTGTAACTAATACATTTGGTGTGATAAAAAATCTCGAGGTAACATTGCATGCTTGCCTAAATGTTTACATTCTACAAGATATTACTATTGTAGACTTACCTTCTTACTTTGTTATATGTTTATCAAGAGAGTTCATAGAAAAGATAGGAGGCTATCCATCTTCAGATTGGTCTTTCTTATTTTTCACTACTCGTTATGGGACCAAGGTTACTATCAATTCAGAACCGTTAGCTAGATTTCACATTGAGCCTCATGCTTCTAATGCAATAGCTAATTATGAAGCCTTAGACTAGTCTGATTTTGATAATATAGCTCATGTTTAAGCATTAGATGGTGCTTATAACCTATTTATGGATGAAAAGACACATGAAGAACATGCTCATGATCCTTTCAAAGAAGTTGAATAACATTTGTTTGGTGTGTATTGCTTACATGAAGAAAATACACCAATTCCCTTGTTGTCCAAAATAGAAAATGTAACAGAAGGGATTTGGAAGCTTCATTTCGATAGAGATAAAAAAAAGAAAGGAAAAGGAACAAGTTTTATTCTCACTTCCACAACAAACGACAGGTATTTCTCATCTTTTAGTCTCCAATTTTCATGCACTTGCAACATCGCTGAATATGAAGCATTAATTCATGGCTTACTTTGGGCCAGAAAGAGAGGTATTAGCATGTTACAAATTTTCGGTGATTCTGAGTTGGTTATTAATCAAGTCTTACAAACATAGAGTTTCAAACTTAATGGAATATTTCGAAGCTATTAACATCCAATCCATTCTTAGAACATAAAATAAGCATGCAGATAGACTTGCAGCAATTAGTGCCAGTTTTGAAGTGCTAGAACACATTGAAAATAGAAAAATTCAGCCTCATATAAAGTTGATTTTCAGGCCTTCGATACCTAATAATGATGATCAAATTTGCAGGTTTATGCAGCAAGAAGCTAAATTTTCTGCAGTGAATCAAGATAAATTACAACACTTATATGGTGACCAGATTGTTCAGTTAAAGACAAATAAACTACCCCAAGGTCTAGTCACATTAGAAGACATCTTCAGCACTAACGATCAGTTAAGGAAGGTCAAGACTAAGATGTCAACACATGTTGATAACTATGAGGAAATCTTAGTTGATGAAGGGAAAAATTTGTTTCTCGGAAAGGTATGTTCTTTCACTGAGAAACATTCTTTTATTAATATTTGAAAGGAATTCAAAGATGTGTTCGCTTCGAAATACAAAGACCTGAAAGGGTTTGATCCCAGTTTAGCACAACATATTATTGAATTCCAGCCAAATTCCAAGCCAGTTAGGTAAAAACAGAGGCTTGTAAATCCCAAAATAGAGCCTCTAATGAGGAAAGAGTTATTTAAGTTGACTGAATCAAGTATTATATTTCTAGTTAAACATTCAAGTTGGGTAGCCAATCTTATTCCTATTAGGAAGAAAAATGGAGAAATCAAATTATGTGAGGATTTTAGAGATCTTAATAAAGCTTCATTAAAAGATCACTACCCACTTCCAAATATGGATCAAATTTTGAGAACAGTTTCTAGTTCATATAGACTATCTCTGATAGATGGTTATAGTGGATGAAATCAAATTTTAGTTTGAGAATAAGATATGTACAAAACAGCTTTTACCACCAAGTGGGGTACTTATGCTTATAAAAGAATGCCTTTTGGCCTTTCAAATGCTGGTGCAACATTTCAATGTGCAATGGACATGGATTTTCACAGCCTGTTAAATAAATGCATCCTTATTGATTTAGATGATGTTACTATATTCTCAAAAAAATCTGAAGAACATCTAATACACCTAAAACAGACCTTTCAGTTATGCAGAAAATTTGGGATATCTTTGAATCCACTAAAGTCTATCTTTTCAGTACATCAAGGAAAATTACTTTCTCATATTGTTTCTAAGAAAGATTTTGTAATTGATCCTTTCAGAATTGAATCCATATCACAGCTATCATTTCCTCGTCATAAGAAGGCATTACAGATTTTTCTTTGGAAAATCAATTTTGTTAGAAGATTTGTTCCAGATTTTACAGCATTGGTAAATCCATTGAAAACTATGTTAAAGAAAGAGAAGACTTTCTCTTGGACCAATGAAGGGAGAGAAGGATTTGAATCAATCAAATTAGCCATCTCTCAAGATCCTACTCTTACAAATCCAAATTTCAATAAATATTTTACAATGTATACACTTGAAGAAGCTGAAACAATCTCAGCCATATTAACTCAAGTTAATGATTAAAATATAGAACAACCAATTTCTTTCTTTGGACAGAGCTTGCATGACTACGAAACAAGGTACACATTTCTTGAAAAACAAGTACTTTCAGTAGTCAGAGGGATAAAGAATTTCAAGTACATGCTTTCAAACAATAAAATTCATGTTCTTATTTCTCATCCAAGTGTGAAAGCTATCTTGTTAAATAAGGAATTGAATGAGAAAAGAGAAGGGTGGATAACTAAAGTTATGGAATATGATGTTGATATCCAAGTTGCAAAGACAATTCGAGGAAAAGGCCTATGTGAGCACCTAATTGCTTATATGGAAAAACAACATGAACTATAATCAAAAGATCCAAAACAACATGCTGAAGTTAAGCATCAACAAACAGATGTCATGGTTCAGCCAGAAAACCAACAACCTAAACTTTCTCAAGAGGTCCAAGAATCAAGATGGACGACTGATTTAGTTATCTATTTGCAACATGACATCTATATGGAAGGTATGGACAAGAATAAATGAAGGTATTTCAGATTACAAGTTGTACCCTATGTTTTCATTGATGATGTATTATTCAAAAGGGATATAAATGGAATCTTGCTCCAATGTGTTGACTATGAAAAAATTCAGCAATTATTATCAAAATTCCATGAAGGACATGCATGAGGTCATTTCTCAGCATGTACCATAGCCTTAAAATTTATAAAAGTTTGTTACTCTTGGCCCAACATATTCAAGGAACTTTTTGAATGCATCGGAAAGTGTAAGAAATGTGCTTTCTTTGTTGGAAAAGAATGTTTAGCTTCGCTGCCCTTACAACCTATTTCAGTTGATCAACCTTTTATGTAGTGGGGTCTTGATTTTATTGACATGATAAACCAACCTTCATCATAAGGACACAAGTGGATTTTTACTAATACAAATTACTTTGCACACTAGAACAAAGAATTCACCTTCAAAGATGCTAATGCAACTTTGATACTATCCTTTTGTGAAGGTATAGTTTACAGATTTGGTGTTCCAACAACTATCATATCAGATAATGCTTTATCATTTCTTGGTGCGAAGGTAACAGAATGGGATGTTAATCATGGAATTTATCTAATTTCTTCATCTAACTATAACCCACAAGGTAATGGCTTAGCTGAAAGTACCAACAAGAATCTTTTAAGGATCATCAGAAGAACACTCAAAGATAACCAAAGAGCTTGGCATCTAATGTTGAATTCAGAACTTTGGGCTAATAGAGTGACTCCTAAAATATCAGTTGGTAATTCACCATACAAGCTTGTTTATGGAACAGAAGCAAGAATGCCTATTTCAGTTGAGTTACCCGCATTAGTTTTGTTGCATCAAATGGAGCTTCTTGAGAATGAACCATTGCAGGTTCGTTATGCAAAATTAATGGAGTTATAAGAGCTAAGAAATCAAGCCCATTTAAACATGGAAAAAAATAGAAACAGTTGAAGAAGAATTTTGATAAGAAAGCCAAATTTAGAATCTTCAATGAAGGAGATATTGTGTTAAAAAGGGATGCTAATCGTACAAATCCAAGAAGACACATGAAGTTCAATATAATCTTGAGTGGTCCTTACATGATTTCAACTTGCAAAGAACACAATGCTTTTCAGCTTTTTAGGCTGAATGGAGAAGAAATTCCCATTATTGTGAATGGTATGTTTCTTAAACACTGTTATTGAAAATCCTACAGTGTCTATTTAGATAAGGATTTCCCTTGAATAAGTGCAGTTCCTGCACATTGCATAGTTTTTCAGTTCAATAAGTGCATTCGTGCAAGTGATCTAGTTTACCAAATCCTATCACATTTTTAGATCATTTTGGAAGGGTCATACCTCGAGGAAGGTAGATTTTGGTTACATTCTTTAGAATCCATGCCTAATGGACAAGAGCAACGCACTGGTTTACAACCTAGAAGGTAGCTTTCCCCGTAGGATCGCTAGAAAATGTTGACAATTTTTTCACTTGTGTAAAAATGGGCAACTCGAAACTTTGTTACGATGGATAACATTTGTGAAGTATACCTAAGCTAGGGGATTTTCTTTCAGATAATATTGTTAATGTTGAATTAATTAATGATTACATGAAATATGTAGCTATGTGTGCTGTTGAAAATTATAACAAATCACGTAGTCTACATTTTCATGACTATCTTCAGCAAAAGAACACAAAGCCTATAAGGACATTTGTGTTGCTTTGATGAAGACATCCAATTACAGAATAGATGAAATTCTAAGTTTTGGAACATCAAACATAATTACATATTGTAGAAATCAGAGTTCATTACTGGGTGTTACAGGTTTTCTTTAATGTTCTTTCCTTCATGATTAAGACGTTTAATTATATTACTGAGTTGTTTAGTTAATCATACAATCCATATTTGAAAGCAGAATGTAGAAAGAAATACACAACTCAATTTCATAATTCAATGATTTATTCATAAGGAATTTCAAATGTTCACACACAATTCGTTAGATGTACCTATAAAGTAAAGTAAAACTACTAGAATAAGAGGTACACATGTATGAAAGAGAAAATAAATGAGTATGAGTGAACCCATCATTGCCTTAAGGTTTGTCCTTTGCTTTATGCATCCTCATCTTCAAATTTTTTCCCTCTTCATCTTCATTTCCCAGAGCACTATACCTGAAAACAGAAAAGAGAAAACTATCAGTTTATGAGCTCAGGGTACAATCCATATTCCTATATTGTCCTAATTCATGCACATGGATCTCTAACAATAGGAGATATAGATTACTTGAATATTAAAACTGCATACATTATTTGGTCTCTCAAAAAGAAGGAGAAAGAAGAAAATAAAACCATGGACATAAGAGAGGCCAAAAATCCTAAATATTTTCTAACTGTTTTCTCAAGTGTGCATGTGCAGATTGTAGAATCAAGAAGCAATAAAGAATTCCAAATACCATTGCCAAAGGAGTGATACCCGAATTTGGGTTGTAATATTTTAAGCCACAATTTGAAAAATACATGTGCAGATACACAGTTTGGGAAAAATAATTTATTCAAGTAGGAAAATTAAAGGTTCATATATAGATTTGTTACAATACAACTCAAAGGAATGAATACAGTTGTATATCTAAGGAAGAAAATGTAGATCCTGGCTTTGATCAAGAAAGACCCATTAACGGGTACTAATATCAGAGTAAGGATCAAGAACTCACTATTTAAAATTGAAGAAGAGAAAACCCTCATCAAATTTAAAGCCAAAAGGAGAACCTAGAATGAGTTCTGACTCATAGATCAATGTTGTTCCAGAAATCACATTAAAATCCAAAGGAAAAACAAGTATCAATATTTCGAAGGTGAAATAATAGAAAGTTGCAAATCCGAGCTCAATAGAACAATAGATGCAGATAGACTGAGCTCAAAATATCATCTGCAATGGCCATTGTCTAGAGATTTTTTTTTTGCAGAGTTTCCTTAGCTCAAATAAAGCTCAAGAATAGAATATGAAAGACATAGGGTTTTGAGTGTCTTATTCATCAAATCAATAACCACGAATAAAAAATACAAAGATCAATGCTCAAAATTTATCACCAAAATAGATGCAAACCCCAACTAGAAAAATCAGTAATGGCGGGTATTTTTGGTGAACTTAGCATATTTTCATCATTTTGTAAAAGTGTCAAATTGACCCACAAGCCTGAAGAAATTTAATTGAATGTGGCATGACAGGGCCATTTTTAAAAAATTGCCACTTTTTCCTTTTTTACAACATATTCAAATTTTTTTAGTGTCCCGATACAAAGGGGCTTAGGGCCCTTTTTATGTTTTGAGGAATTTTGGCAAAGGGATTAATGTCAGAAAATGACCCGCGGCCCCGCTCATGTCAAAGGGAAAAAGTCAAAGGTTGATCCCACATGAAAAGAGTCAAAGGAGTATCGTCGGAGCTTTTTGAGATTTCAAAACTTTATTTCCAAAGAGCGTAAAGTCATAAAATGACTCACGAACCCGCTCATGTAAAAGGAAAAATTCGAATGTTGAGCCTGCATCAAAAGAGTCAAAGTGGAGAAACATTTTGTCAGAATGTTTTTTTCCTTTGAATCTTTTTGAAAAAGGAGAAAAGTTTAAAAATGCCTCGTGGCCCCACTGAAGGATCGAAAGTCAATCATATTGAATTTTTGAAAAGTGGGTCATCGGGTTAATTTAAGAATTTGAACCTTAAAGGAGAAAAGTATAAAAATGCCCCATGTCCCTTTTGAAGCATTGAAATTCAATCATATTGAATTAAGTCAAAAGCGGGTCGTTGGGTCAATTTAAGAATTTGAACCTTAAAGGATTACAATTTAAAAATGCCCCGCGACCCTGCTGAAAACCGAACAAGGCCACATATTCAATAAGTCAAAAGTGCAGGAGCATTGGGTCAATTTTCTATTTTGAGCCCTTTTTGAAAAATGGAGAAAATTGATAAAATTTCCCACGACTCCACCCACAACATCAAAATCCAAAGGCAGAAAGGTGGACCTCCGGAACGTTTTGTGATTTTGAAACTTTGAACCTTTATTTTAAAAAGAGAGGATAAAGTTGAACGCGACCCCACTGTCATCAGATAAAGACATGTGTGGGGCCCAAGTTAGAAGCGAAAGAGTAGGTCGAATGTTTAAAAATGCATAGTATCTATCAGAAACGGAAAAAGAAAGTTTTCCAGACCCGTTTTCAGTTCAAAATCTTTCCTGTGTGGACAACTCTTTTTCAAAATGATGAAAGACAAATTTCTTTGCAGAAACCTTTAGTCAAGCTTGAACAGTCAACGATAGCATCCAGGGGAAAATTCAACAGAACTTTGCTAGCTCGAATGGAGCTCAACAATGTAAATACCAAAAAAGAATAAGTTTGCAATACTCTTGCACCTTAATTCGATTCCCGAGTTCTCTAGATTTAACCATGGTTAGAAAGTGATAATATTATCACTACAAATGGATAAGGTTGCATGCCTTCACAAAATAATAGACCAGAGTACGAATTTTCATGCACAAAAAAGAAAACATACTCATCAAGCAAAAATTATTTTTAGCAAATTATCACTCATGTTTTTCTGAAAAATAGAATAGTCAACTACAGTTGATTGAGTTATAACCAATGGCTGTTAATGCCTCTTTGTATTTGCATGTTCTATTTTTATTCCTTTATTTATTAATAGATGAAGGATAAAAATAGGATGCATGGGGGAGTAAATTTTAGCCTATTTTTAGGAAGCGTGGGAAATAATTTTGCTATATATTGTGGGCTTTGGCAAAGCAAAAGGAGAGGAATTTTCAGATATAGGACTGTTGAAGCAATTTTCTGCCAGTTTTACACTTTGAATGTGAATTATTTTCTACCTTTCCAATTATTTGCAGTCTTATGTATGTTTCGATTAATCTTGTGAGTTATTTTCTACCTTTCCAATTATTTGCAGTCTTATTTAAGTAATTTATGCATGATATTAAATGTGTATGTGTAACTTAGCAGTATTGTTGTGATTTTATCCCTCAATACATCAAAGTGTTTACCCTTAATTATCTTCAAAAAAAATTTGGCTTGTGCATTAACAATCCATTCCATATCAATTGTGTATATACTTAGTCAAAGACCTCATACCAGTTTGGTGTATCACATCAGTTTTAATTTCATTTTTTAGTCACCTTTTACCCTTAAACCCCATAAAATTAGTTTAGGATACATCAATAACGAATCAGCCTTGATATATGTGACTCACCTCAAGATAGGTATACCCATAGACCTGAGGTGTTTCCATTGTATCTACAAAAGATAAATATCTATTTTACAAGCTTAGAAAACATGCAACCATCTCTCTACAGGGTTCACTTTCGAGAGATAACATGATCCTAACTACCGTAAATAACATTCTTTCCTGGGTGAGGTATCAGTGTGGCATACAATTATTTGGTCTTTTACCATATATTCCTTGTTAGCATTATACTCGGAAGATAATATTTAGTAACTTCAATTTAACATTATTATTTTTATTTATAATATATGTTTAATTATGGAACATTGATGCATAAATCGATATGATTAAATAAATTTTGTAATCTCTAAGGTAATAATATTGACTATGGTCTAATGGCTGAAACATACCTCCCTCAGTTTGGGAGTGGAAGAACATGGCCAGTTGTAATGTAATATAGATTATAAATTGATGTCTTGAACGCATAAATAATACTTTGTATAATGTTGTTTTCTTTTAGAGTAATATTGAATGGTTGAATGAAATTGCCCAAGTACTCTAGCATAAAAAAATAGTATTGATCATTTTTTTTGGAAAACTATTCTAGGATTTATTTCCATTGGATGAACAATGTTAAGCATCCACGAGGTTAACAACACTCGATTTAATGAAATTATACTCTTGTCCAGCCATAGACCCCATCTTTAAGATGACTAGGGGATACATAATATATTCTATAATGAAAATTATATTTTTATTATTTAATTATAGAATGATCCACGTATATACATATTGTTAACTTTGTTAATGAAATTTGGTGGAATATGTAATTATACCTCTTTGATTTATGATGGAAAATTTTAATAAGATAGTTATGGCATTGATGGTACCTATAAATTTATATATAAGAGTTTCATTGAGAGTGCTAACGATGGTTACCTTATAAGAACTTGTGATGAGAAAGTTGCGATCTATTATTTTTATAAACCGAAATTATAAATTAAATAAGGAAGATTACCAATCTAAAGTACTATGAAACTTGGATGGATGTTTATAATACTAACTTTAGAGATGGACTTGGGGAGTTTTGAGTCTTTTCATTGTTCCATACTTGGTTACGTGAAGTAACTTGGCTTCTAGGCAATGCCTATTTCAGATATTTGTGTTAGGCTTAATTTCTCAATTGTTTATCATTACTGATTGTGGGTCATAAGGATATTTTTGTTGATGGTTGGAGTATTATATTTTAATCATATAATATATATGATTACATGATTGAAATCCTAATGCACTTGAAAACCCGTGTTTTACTTAAGGCCAACATACCCTTTCTTGAGTGATTGTTAAACTATTTTCATCTTAGATACAATGATTGTAACTCATATATAAGGATTCTCTAAGAAAATAAATATTGATGGTTTGAGTATCGGATTTCAATCATATAATCTATAGGATTGCATTATTGAAATTCCAAAACACTTGAAATTATTTTTATAACTTATAAGGTCTTTTGTCCTACTTGATTGGTTATTAACTTTTGTTGTTTAATAGACATTGATCATAACTGAAGCATATGAATTCCTTCTTAGTGGCATGGAGGAAATTTTATTTTGTTGTAAGAAGTTGTTTTGTGGTTAGAGCTTTGATCTATTTCTTGACATAGAAGATTTCCTGTCATGTTATTAGTAATAGTAGCATAATGTTTTATTGTGTAGTCATTAACATGCTCACTTCTCGTGAACAAACTCAATCCAATAAATGTGCAGATGAATTTTGTGAGTAGAAAAGGCTTGTAGAGTGTTTCATCTATTTTTCTTATGAATTTTTTTGTTTGAATACTTCATGTGTTTTAATATTCTTGAATGGTGTTTGTTGAGTAAGGTTGTCATAACTAGCTGAAACTAAAACTTGTAAATATTTTGTGAATGATATAATCTGATCACATCATTTTTACGAGTATTTTATTATATTTAAGAAACCTTGAAAGATTTCTTAACTTTTTTTTGAACAATATTGGTTTTTGGTTTCCAAATCAAAGTCCATTAGAATATTTTTTTGGATTTGGCTTGTGTGCCGTGTTGGATAGAAATGATGTAACCATGTATAATTTTCATAAAAGGGTAATGTTAAAAATTTTGAGTTATAGATTTGGGTAGTAAACCTTTTTATGTTATCCCAATTTTATAATTCTATGAATAAAAAATGGTGTGTCAACCCTTATAATAGTCTTTAAGTAAAAAAAAAGAAAAATAAAGAAACTATCTACTTTTGTTAAAAAAAGAATATACCTTACTTTCCCTAAGCTATACTGATAAAATTTATCCTTAATGTTGATGGGGCCTAAAATGATTTTAAAATGTAAACAATGTTTAGCTTTTGGGAGGATAACAAGGTTATAACTAGTAATGTAAATTGATCATGAAATGATTAAATCTAACTTATCTATTTAAAAACCTGATTGTAGTCATTTGGCAAACTAGATCAAGAGATCTAGTTGAGGCGTACTTATCCAATCCAGAATGATTTATCATTCTCCTTGAATGACTTATTAACGACTAATGAGATCATGAAGATGAATTAAAATTAATCTTCTTACGTCTAACTCTTGTGAAGGGACCTTGTGATCCTTTCTTAAGTGATGTTAAACGTTTTGATCCATGCACAAAAGAAGTTTTAGTTCCGAACCTATGAGTTGGATCTACATTGTTGTATTATAATCTCTCATTTTATGGGGGTATACACTAGGTATCTTGATTTTGTTCTTAGGTTCTTCAATTCATGACTTTGGTTTTGTAGCAATGGAACTTTGTGTTCCTAGGACCTTGGAGTAACTCTTTCATTACTCAACTTTCCTAGGGAGAGAGTTCTCCGTGTCATGCAATATAGTTGGCAGTTTTGATGGTGGTTTTGTTTCTTTTGCATCCTGATAGGAGGTTTGTTCCTCGTCACAATAGTTGTGTTATCCACTATGGAATTTTGGATTATGTTAGGGACGAGTTAACTCTGGGATGATTATAGGTTTTAGTGGATAGTGTATTGTTTGGACGTGATGGTCTAGTGATGGACATACCGAGTTCTAGTGTGGTTCCCTTGTTTTACTTTAGAAAAAATTGATAGTTGGACTCTATGTACCTTCGTTCAATATGGTTAGACTTAAGCACCTTCAAGAATTTTGCTTAAATAGGTGTGCTTGATTTCCTATCGATGACCCATAGATAGACCTACCCTTATGTCAATCTCTTAAATTGTTTAAGTAAACCACACTGTAGTCTATTAATATTGAGTTGTGTTGAGGAAGATATGGATTCCTTGGTGTCCTTTTCGACTTTTTTTTAAGATATTTCATTTTTATAGGTCTTAAGTATCCTGATCCTAGTTGTGTTTATGTCTTGTTCTTTCATCCAAGGGTATAACTATTTATCATAGAGGCCATGCTTGAGTAATTCAGTTGGACTATCCTCCTTATATTTGATGTCCTCTTGAAGGAGAAGTGTGGTCCATGGGTTAATTTCTCCTTGTCGCCTTGATTGTTTGGTTGATGGTATCTTGTAGAGGTAAATGTTTTGTTCTGGAAACTATCTCTTTCATATATAGTGAATCTATTTTGAGTTTAAACCATAAGCATTGTGTTTTCCATCATGTTGATCTAAACTCCTTGAACTTGTAAAAAAAACAAATTTACATCTCTAATGTGCACCTTCATTGTAACTCCTATTTATACTTGTAGAGACCCAGTTGGAGTGAATTAGTGATGCATGTAATTCTTTGGTAAACTCTTGTAATCTTGGTTTGTTCCATTTTGGTTAATGATCTCTTGTTTCATGTGAAATTAATAATGTGATAGTCTTGAATCTTCCTACTCATTAATATTCAATTGGGAATGTGACAAACCCAAACATATTAGAATTATGATTGAGGTATTTGGACTTTCAAAGCCTAATAGGTAAAACGGTTCCTTACCCTAGCTTTGTAGCTCAATAGAAGAAATAAACAAAAATAAACAAAATAAAAAGAGAAATTATGTTAAAATTGCAAATAATCTACCCATATCGTCCATAAAAGAAAAATAAATAGATTTGTCTCCTAATTAGAGTGGCAAGGTATCATGTCAACATTAGTAATGACATTCAATGACACAAGATATGGGATATAATAACAAAAACAATGCATTAATTAAGAAAACTTATAATTAATAAGCTTAGTGAATGTAACTGTAACTTGAGTCTTATAATTTGGTTTGTGGAACAAGTAATTTTATGAGACTAAAGACAAGTAGAATGTATAAATAGACAACATTGATTTTATAAATTTATTTTTCTCACCTTGAAATTTATAAAGAACATAATCTAAAAGTTTGAACCATTTGAAAGGTTCCCTTGAGCTACTGTGAGAATGTATAATATCATTTGCAGCCTAAGATTTTGGGTCTAGATATGGTGGAGTACTTTCCATACCACCCCTTATCATATCAAACAACAAACATAAGAAAAATGGTTATAACACAAGTATATACTAGGTAATTTTTCAACCTCTCTTTTGGTGGTACAAATTTTAATAAGTATTCCTAAGATTTTATCACCTTGTTGGTAGTGATATGAACCTACATTCTAGCTATGTCTTACTCTGACTTGAACATAAAAGTGTGTGATTTCCCATTATTGGATCCTTTTGGGCTGTCATACCCTTGTTTCCTCTTTTCTTGACGAGTGTATGATTTTTTCTCTAGGAGTGATTTTATATTTATAGTTTTAAGGAAGGAACCCTCCTTGTGTTTGGAATAGGTAATTGGTGACCTAGGCTTAGTGGCAAGCTTAGGAAACATATGTTAAGGATATGAAGGAATTTTTGAAATTCTCCTACTTTTTTTTGGGAAAACCTTGATGTTGTCCCCCTTGTCCTTTGGGAAGACAATGGTGCAGGTTTTTCTTCATAAGTTTCAACAAGAATATCTTATGTGTTGCTCTTGTAAATTCCAGTTAGACCTCTCTTGTTGCCTAGTTCTCCTAGCTTGCTTGATTGTTCCTTAGGATTGTAATTATATTCTTGAGAATGTTTTAAGAATATTTGAGCTAAGGTAGATTTAAAATTAATAAATGATGTTTTATTAAGCAAAAAGAATGGTATCTCTTCTGTTGAAATGTTAGTTTGGGCAAAGATTACTTTTATTTCTAGTGGAAATATTATCTAAGTGTTTAGGGTTCTTAAATTAGGGTTAACATTTGTGTGTTTGATATTTGAGTACAATTTTAGGTTATAAAAACCTTGTTTCCTTTCAAGCTATAAATGTACTTCTAATGAATAGTCTGAATTCTTGTAAATGCTATTGCTAAATTTAGGTGTTTTCCTTGTTAAACCTTATCCTGTGTGGTCCTAAATTTGCTTGACCTATTGGGTAAGTGTGTTCCTCATGAAAAATTGAGGGTCATGTTTGGTAGTTGTTACCCTTGTCTAAAAGAGTGAACATTGAAGTTTAACTCAACTTAAGTGGAAGTCTTATCCTTCCTTGTGTGCGGATTAGGTCATTGGTGACCTAGGTTTATTGGAAAGTTTAAGCAACATATGTTAAGGATATGAAGGAATTTTGTAAGTTATCCTTCCTTTTTGGGAAACCACGATGTTGTACCTCTTGTCCTTTGGGAAGACAATGGTGCAAGTTTTTCTTCATAAGTTTCTACAAGAATATCTTGTGTGTTGCTCTTGTAAATTCCAGTTAGACCTCTCTTGTTGCCTAGTTCTCCTAGCTCGCTTGAGTGTTGCTTAGGATTTTAATTATATGCTTGAGAATGTTTTAAGAATCTTTGAGCTAAGGAAGATTTAAAATTAATAAATGATGTTTTATTAGGAAAAAAGAATAGTATCTCTTTAGTTGAAATGTTAGTTTGGGAAAAGATTACTTTTTTTTTTCTAGTGGAAATATTATATAAGTGTTTGGGGTTCCTAAATCAAGGTTAACGTTTGTGTATTTAATATTTGAGTACAATTTTAGGCTATAAAAACCTTGTGTCCTTTTGAGCTATAAACGTACTTACAATGAATAGTCTACATTCTTGAAAATGCTATTGCTAAATTTAGGTGTTTTCCTTGTTGTTAAACCTTATCATGTGTGGTCCTAAATTTGCTTGACCTATTGGGTAGGTGTGTTCCTCATGAAAAATTGAGGGTCATGTTTGGTATTTGTTACCCTTGTCTAAAAGAGTGAACATTGAAGTTTAACTCAACTTAAGTGGAAGTCTTATCCTTCCTTGTTACTATGTGTTGTATCCATGAGTGGCTATGTGGAGACCTTGTGTACATGAATTTTATTCCTAATCTTTTTGGACCTTGGATGTCATTCTTTTGGTTCACTTGGAAATTTATTGTTTTGATGCTCGGTGTTGTAACATGGTTCAGCTCATGGAGTTTACTTTGTAGATTTGAATGCTTATATCCTTGTTTAGAGAAAGTTTAATATCCGTGCCTAACCATCTCATTTCTCCTTGTTAAGTAGTGTTGGACTAAATTTGGGTTCTAAGAACCTAATTTTATTTGAAATAGAAAAATCTCATGAAGGGCATAACTTCTATTCATATGCATTGGTTTTCGCCTCTTTCCATGACTTCCAGGAGGAAGTCAAATCTAAGGGGTGGGGATGTAATGCCCACTCCTCTTCTACAATGATTTTACCATGATTTTAATTTCGGTTGATCAAAGAAAGGACCTTATTATTATATTTTAGTTAGCATGTTGTTAATATATTAGAGACATCATGATTGTTATTGTGTTCTGATTGTTACTTTGGACTATAAGGATGCATTTTGGATCTTGATCGACATTTAAGGATATGATGATGATCTAGGATGGTTACTTTGTTATATACTGACATTTGGGTGCTTGACATATTGAGTATATTCAAAGTATTGGACTAACCATGTGCTCTCATTGATTTTTGTGAATTGCTAACAATATCATGGTATTAGGGATTGGTAATAGGTTGTTGAGTGTGTCTAATAGATATGAGTTACAATATATATATATATATATATATATATATATATATAATTTCATGATTATTGTAGAATGTAAATTGGATTATTGATGATTGTGAATTATTTACTAGAGTAGAGTTAAAGTGTTAAGTTATTGCAAATAATTGATAAAAAATTCTTAAACTTGATGATAATGTTTTAGCTAGGTTATACGATGATGTTAATTGATAGATGTATGTGTGTGTGTGTGTTGTATTGCTTGATATATGTGGAGGATTGTATGATGGATGTCATATATGCTTTGATTTGCATGACATATTGATATGGCCTTGAGGCTAGAAAGGTATTATTGTTTGTGATTGCAGGAAAATTATATCATATACATCGAAAGGGGATAGGGGACCAGCCACATAAGGATTTCAGGTGTTTTGTAACATGGCCAAATTTGACAAGTCGTGTCTACTGTATATGTTGTGTTGTTGCATGGTTCATTAGGACATTCCCATAGAGGGGTAGCCTTATTTATGTGGCCATGGGTGTAATGTGTTTCCTTCTCTTTCATTTTTTTTTGTTTTGATTTGTTGTGTATGTGTTTAACTATTTGAGAAATATTTTTGCTTTATTAACACTTGCTAGTGTATCTTAATTACTAGTTCATCTTAAATTTGAATTAAAAGGGAAGATATGACATGTGGGCAATAAATTGGGTAGATATTCCTTGTTTTGGCACATGATATGAATTGCATTAAATGCATTTAGCTGGTGTGTACCCCACCATCATTTTCAAATTCGAATTTGTCCTTGCTGGCCACTTTTAGAGACTTGAGGGACAATTTAACCTTGTCCCTCATGTCTCAAACTCTCCTACCAACCCTACTTATAAAGTATGGGACATATTTTGACCATTTTAATGTATTTTTTAGTGTAAAAAGGGTAAATAATTACACTTGTGTACTTACCACATTTAAGTTTTTCCTTGATAAACATGTTGTGCGGAGTGTCATATGGGCATGCCATAAGTCTTACATGTGCATTTAATTGCTTTGGGTTTGGTGTTTGACTTGTGTGTTAGAATGGAGGGATGATGAAGTGACATCCTACATGGCACCACCTCATCATCCTTACACACCTTTTCTATTTATTGGTCGAATTTGATGGATTTTTGGTTACTTTCCTTACTTGCTTCTGTTGCATTTTTGAAAATTGGTCTTGGTTTTCATACTTGGGTTTTTTTTTGGGAGTTGCATATTGGATTGAGATTGGTGTGAAGGATTAAATTCTTTTTTAGTACAGAAATTGGAAGCTTGATGGAGAGGTAGGATCTCCTCTTATTTTTTTTTTGTATTAATGCATCTTGATGTAGAAATTGTGCTTGTTTGAACATTGTATGAGTGTTGTGGATATGTTTGATTGTGAATGGGTAGCTTGCCTTAATTTGGGTGTGGGAGATGGATTTATGGGACCATTGAGGAGGGAAAATGTTTATGTGAGGAATGCATTGTGGAGGGAGTGTGAGTTTGAATTCCACCTATGGGGAGTGAAAATGATAACATGGATATATTTTGCATACTTGCAAGTGTAGAAATAAGGATTTGATTATGTTTAGAGTTGTGAACATGGAGACTTTTGGGTGGAAATCCTAATTCACTTGGGAGAAAAAAGGAGGTGGTTCCCATATTCCTTGAACATTTTTCTTGATGTCAAACCTATGTGTTGTTGCGAAAGTTGGAAATATTGTTTGAGTGTGTTTTATTTGAATGTGTTGTATATTGTGGAATGCATGTTTTGTGGAAGCCATTTTGTAAAAGTTGTTAAAGTTGTATAACACTCCCCATTGTTATTTGTTTGGGGATATAGGGCTAGTAAGAAGGATGAATTCTCCTCTTATTGTATTAAAGGTTGGGCGAAGATAGTCGCCTACTCTCATTTCTTTGTATTGTGATTGAAAATTGAAGAGAAGATGGAGTTCAAGTTGAAGTTTTGGAGGAGTTTACATATGTTAAAGATATAAATATTTTCCCATTTATAAATGTTCTATCATTGTTTCAAGTGGAAATTTTATAAAGCAAGCAATGAAATTTTGTAAAATTGTTTTGTAAAGAGCTCTGCTTGGATGTATATCAGATTACGAAGATTTGGGCAAAGTGAGCAATGTAAAAGTTGTTTGTAAATGAATATATGAATGTTGGAAAATGATATCTCTTATTCTTTTTTGTAAATGTTGTTTTATTTGAAATATATAACTCATTGGAAATATGGAAGTAATTATAAATCTACTTCAAATTTGTATTGAAAAATATGGAAATTTTAGCATAGGAATCAACTTCAAGTGATTTTAGAAAATTCATCACTCCTAAAATATCTACTAGGTTTTTCCAAAAATTGGACAACTCACTTATAACATATGAATCTACAAATACCTTATTATTATAACAACTCACCATGTAAATCTCAAGATACACCCCAATCTTCAGAGCAGTTTTTAACCTTGAAATGCCTGTGTAAGAATCAAATGAAAGTGATTTTGGCAAATTTACTTCTCCTTAAATATCTTCTAGATTTTCCTAAACTTTTGATAGTTTACTTATAACATATGAATATACAAAACCCTTTAAATCTCATAACAACCCACCATGTAAATCTTGAGATACGTCATGGTTCTCAAAGGGGTTTTATTCATGGTGCATTACTTGGGTTGACCTTAGATTCTTTTGAGTAGGTTTTAACTTTCGGGAAAAGTAAATTTTTAAACGATCGAAACTATTTAATCACTTAGTCATAATATTTCTAGGTAAGATTAAATTGCTGGTAAAGTAAATTAAAAAAAAGTTAAATTTATTATTTACCTTACTGGGATAATTTAAATAATTAAATTAAATTCATTTACATCTGAGTAAGTTATCGTATTGAGTTAATTAAAATTATATGTTTTAAATTTATATAATTAATTTAACCCGAGATAATTTTGGGAAAATGGAATAAAACTATTTATATAAGGGAAACATGGAAAATAAGTGAATGAGTTTTAATGAACATAATTAATTTTGAAAGAAAAAAAGGGGGCAAGAATGAAATAATAATAATAATAATAATAAATGGCTGTAAGAACTTCCCAACAACCTGCAACAACTACACAACACCCTGCAACATCTGGCCAACACATGTAGAAACCGTGTAGTAGCCTACAACATCTAGCCAGCACCTGCAACAATTGTCCCGCAACCTGCAACCACTTCCTAATGCCTGCAACAACTACACAATAGCCTGCAACATCTGGCCAGTGCCTGCAACAACTATCTAGCCACCTACAGCCACTACCCAATGCTTGCAACAACAACATAGCAGCCTGCAACAACTTCCCAGTAGCTTGTAGTAGCAACTTAACAACCTATAATAAAGTGTAGTCATTAGCAAGTGATATTTTAGTAAGCAATATAATTTATGTATCTTAAAATTTGAATAATGTATAAATAAATATTTTAAAAATTATAATGAATATAATAAGTGATGGGTAGGAAAATTAAAGTTATTTGTGAAGTAAACTGAACCCACATAAGGAAAATAATTAAATAACTATGAACTAAATACAAAAATTTAAGTGAAACCTTAATGAGGGTTGGGTTCAAAATTTTTGTTAGAAATAAATTAATAATATTTAATTATTAATTAAATTACGATCACCTTATGAAAGACTAAAGTTTGTTAATGACAATTAACTAGACATAGTGGATATTTATAATCCTTGCAACCTTTATAACAAAAAAAAAAAAAAAAAATTGTTAAATATTCCCCATTAAATTAATAGATTTTGGTGTGGTTTTGAATGTTGAAAATTGTGGGCATTACATAAGCTAAAAATAGGTTTCATAAGCTACACTACATCATTCATGATATTATAACTATAATGAAATTAAATGGTATAAGCCCACCGAATCTTCTAAGCCTTCCAATAACAATGCTAAGTTAAAAATCTTCCATTATCAATGTCCTATACATAATAATGACACATCTACTTCAAAATTTCATAATAATCATTGTATGGTGCCACCATTTCCTTCTTATCATCATCCAATTGATGTTATGATTGGCGTTATTACCCACACATCATCTTCTACAATGGTAATTTCTTTTGATGATTATGATATAGATGAATCGATTATCTTTCAAACATTATCTATTCTAGTATCCTTTAATCAAACTATTAATCAAGGAGTCTTAGTTATTCCACATAACAAGTATAATTTTTGTGCATGTCCATTGCTTTAGTGTCTATTCATTCCCTTTGAACGTCTCGCACTTTATTCTAATCCACACTTTTGACACATTACACTAGTAATCACAATTATATTTTTCAATACTCAAACTTCATTCTTGGTTTCTAAATATGTGCATACTGGAATATTACAACTAGGTTTCCATTGGTTACATACTCTTAGGGTTGTCATGTATATCATTCATCAGTTTATGAAGTTTATTCATCATCAATAGGTATTCATTATTCAAGGTATTCATTTTAGTTATTTCTCTCCTAGTATGCCTAGTTCTTCTACAATTTATCTCCCTTCTCCTAGTGCATCTAAAAATATGTCTTATGTCTCACACACTAATTCACATAGCGCTAACCCTAATCAATCTCATGATAGGACTTTGATTGTACATGTGGATTCACATAGTTCTAAGTTCTAATTAGGCCTGTATTCATGTTACATCACACATTCTTAGGCCTCTAGGTCTCCTACTAAGCCTTCATTACACATTGTCTCTACTAGTTGACACTCTAAATTTTTTTACATAGATATTATATCTTTAAGGACCAATCAAAAGTTTATCATAAGTATTTTAGGAGTTCTCATTTGTTTAGTCCACCCTGCAGGCATAACATATCACATTCTACTCAGTGGTCTACTATACCCGGTTCTCCTCATAGGCATTTTTAAGCACGTATCAACAAAATGGTTTGTCTTACTCTTAAGTAAATTTATATAGCACATTTAAGTCTTAAAAGTACATCATCTAAAAAGGTTCCACAAGGAGTTAGAATTCAACAAGGCCCTCAAAAGTATTCTCAAGATAAATTTGTAATTGAGTGAAAGTTGGCCAAAACGGTGAAGGTGCTTACAAATTGGACCTAAAAAATGATCGTTTTAAGTTTGAAAAAAATTTTTGATGATTCCTACTTAATCAAATATATACATATAATTCATCGCATTTGACGGAGCGGATTATGATGAACAAAGATTGAGTTACCGTGGAAAATCCGGCGCTGGTAATCGTAATCACCTGTCAAATTTTTTTATCATACAACGACTAGTGGGCCACAAATCCCACTTGCAAAGCTACCCTTTAAATACATTTTTGTTGAACTAAGGTTTGGTTACAATTATCCTATTGGAAATCTAGAGGTAGATGGCGGTGGTTTTTAGTTTTGATCAAACTAAGCACCACCATAAGACAAAACCGATCATATTTTATTAAAACAAACATGTCACCATAAGTGACTGATATGTTATATGACTTTGAAACTGAACTCAAAATGGCATAAAATGAGTTCAAAAAACTTGGTTGAGGTTCTCCATGGCGTCCTACATTAGTAGGGGTCATGTTAGAAGTTTCAGTTTTGCGGTACTTTTGAGTGTGGTAGTCATGTGTGTGACTTTTGAGGTCAGATTTATAATGTTTTGATAGTTCCGCTTGAGGTAAGGTTTTATCATATGTTGGGGTTACATTTCTTATTATTCAATCTTTAATTTCAAAATGAAGGAAATGATATAATTGAAAATTTAGTGCAAAAGGAAGGGGAAAACCATACATATTTTGTGCAAAAATCATGATCACAGAATTCGATGAGACCCCATCACCTTGAAGCATTCTCTCAAACAATTCATGACCTGGCTAGGTAATAAGCCAAATGCATTGCTTTTGAGATACCGAAGTATCTTCATCAAACCAAAATTGACTAAATCCTGCAATCATTGATGTCCTAGAGGCCACTTCACTCTCAGGATTTTTTTCAAACAGTTCATAGCCCCTGCACATGCTTCCATTTTTATTACTATTATAATATCTTTTACCTTTCAACATTGCAAAAATACACGAGGTTGTTGCAAAAGGTTGTAATAACAGAACCTGACAAATTGCATTGGTTGATAGTTACTATTCCTTTTAAACGAACCCCTCTTATCCATATCCAACAATCAATGCATTCCATGAGACTACATTTGATTGAGGCATTCTGATAAATAGCTAGCCTATCACACACCAAATATTTCGAGATTTAATAGTTTAAAACATAAAAAACAAAATACCAAAACCTGCGGCTGGAAAGAATAAAAAATCCACCAAAACAGATTTGGAAATAATTAAAAAAACCATAATTCCTTGTCACTTTAATAATTTTTAATATGTTGTATAATTATGTATTTAATTAATATTTTTTAATATATTATGTAGTTATGTATTTAATTATTAAAATTGTCATATTTTTTATGTATACAATTTATTATATTTTTTCTATAAATTACTTTTTTTTCCATCTTTTGTGTCCACCATTTAATAGTTTCCGTAGGAAAGTTGCTACCTTAAAGGCCACATTTCGTCAATACATTTAGTCCAACAGCCCATGGTAATTTTTTGAGCATCCATCTTTTGCGTACATGATTACCAGGGCACTTGTAACTTCTAAATCTGACAAAAATCCTTTATGCGCTGATGGATGCTGACAAAGGTTGTGGAGTCAATTTGTTTTAATCAAAAGATTTTAAAGTTGTTTCAACAAAACCATTTTGTGCATACCATAACTTTGTGCAGCATTCTGTTAGCCTCTTTTTGTACTTTTATAGGCGTCCATATTTGCATATGTCTATCACAGTATTTACAACCACAACTTCTGATAAAAAGAGTTTGTCAAATATTCCTCGATGAATATCCACGCCCTGTTCCAAGGTCGATTCAACACTTATTCCCTGCAACTATGATGTTCCATGGGCTCACATTGCTTTGTGGCATCTAAGCAAAGGTTGGAGATGTATTGGGCAGAAGTAAACTCAATAACCATACACTGTTTCAACGCTTTGAAAAAAATGTAATAGCTAAACAATGCAAATGTTACCTACAGCGAACAAATCTGATTTTAGCATAGGAAAGGAGAGATTTGTTAAAACCTTGGGCATCTAGTTGCCATCTTGGCACTTCAATAGTTCCACTCCCACGCAGATTAGCTAAACAAAATACCATCGGACTAATCCTACTTATGCAATCATTATTCTAACCCTGGCGATTGGTCATGGGGATTTACATCCCGGCACCGACACGAATGTTTGAAGAGAGAAGGTTTCAGCCATCATAAACCCCATTTAGATCTTTAGTTATTTGGACTAAGATTCCTCAACTAACTTGTCCACCCACCAATTATCACGTCATTTTATTTGAAGGGAAAATATGGGATATTGAAGGACTTTATGAATTTTAGAATTATTCTCAGTTGTCCATCACTCGTACCACTTCTATCCTTCGGCTCTATGGTTAACAAGCTAAATATTAATTTCGCAAGAATGCTACAGTTTGGGATCGATTTAATATTGAATGTGAATGTAGCAATCAGGAGCTAATCAAGGAGCTTAAGGTGATCTCCTATCAACACCCATTTTGGAGTAGCAAGTTGCTGACTGGAAACCTAAACTGTCAGATTGGGTGACCTAATTATAAGGCTAGAGGAGCCCAAATTCGAGGGTATCTGCATTGGCTTCGCATTAGTGACAAAGTTACTAAGGAGTTTTTTGCATCCCTTAATTCTAATCATATTTTTGTGGTCCAATATCCAAAGCATTTCAAGAAAGGCAATCATTTGGACTTACTCTCTTAGCTTGAAAGATATGCAAGCTTTTGTGCAAAATTATCATTAGTTGGGGTTTGAAAATTAACCTTATTTTCCAACTTGCGATGCTGCTCTGATCCAATGCATTTATAGTTATTTCCTGCAAGCTTTTCCTAAAGTCAGGGACATTACTTATATAGACTTTTAAACGAATAAGCGATATAGAAATGATTAGAAGGAATTTATTAAAACAAAAGAAGGGAAGATTACTTAGTTGAAAGCCCCCGATGTATAAAGATTATTCCCTGTGAGTTTGTAGACTGGATGTGTGGACTAGAAGTGTTTTTCTCTGGAACTGGATTAGGTCTGTATGGAACTTGCTATTGAACCATACAACATTTTCATGGGGTGTAGTACAGTTTATTCCTAGGCATGTATGGTCTTGAATTCATTCCTAGGAGCTAGGAGTTCTTTAACTTATGGTAGTCAATTGGTGGCATGAAAATGTACTTTGTTACAATGTCTTATAGGGTTTACAATTGTATGCCAAACCTTCTTGTAGTGATATTTAATGGAGTGAGCAAACTCACTATATAATTGCATTAGCATGAACATGATATATGATAGAAAATGATAAATATGTGTAGTATTGGGAGTTGTATTGAACCTAGTGCCCAACAATCCTTGTTGAACTTATCTATGTTTGCTATACTACATTCATCTTGCAAACAAGCCTATGACAAACTTTGAGTAGCCTTTCATCCTAGCCATGTAAGTAGTGCTATCATGTTATGAAAATCTAAGATTCATAGCACTTTATTCTTCCCTCTTGCCTCTTCACACAAAGATAGTGGGTGCTTGTTATTACAATCAGATACGGTGTAGCCTTACATGGTAGTGATGTAGTGTTATGTACTTATGATGATAGATTGATTCCCTTTGACCCTTAGGAACTTTGACAATGTCTAGTATTGACTTTCTCTTAATATGAATTGGATTTAGAACCTATAGAGACATATAGATGGGAAAATTAAACTCTTGAACCTATTTTGAGTGCTTCAGACCTGAGTAATGGCTATTTTTAAGGAGATGTTTCTATAACAGGAAGATTTAGGAGAGCCTTGATTTATTTAGGAGTATATTTTTGTAAATATCTTGAGAATGTTAGGTGAGGTATTGAGTGCATTTATACTTTCTTACATAGGATTTTGTAGGTCAATTATTGCATAAGGATTACCTATAGGATAAAAAATAACCGAAATAAAAATATCAAATCAGGATTTCAATGGCTTTGGATTAAACCTGGTATTCAATTCAAATTTTTAGGCATTCCTTTTGCCTTTATGGCATCCCCTGCTAACCTTTGGAACAATGTGATTCAGAGAGTTGAGAAAAAATCTCTTTTTGGATTACCAAGCATCTATCTCTTGCTGGAAAATTCCAAGTCTGTTCCAAGGTACTAGCTGCCACTCATTTCTATTACTCATCATGTTGGGCACCTTCTAAATCTGCTCACCATAGACTCGAGAAAATTATGCGTGATTTCCTGTGGGCCAACTCCGAAGGGAACCATGGTTTTTACAAAGTTGCTTGGGACATATGCTGTATGCCCAAGGACATTGGTGGTCTTGGCCTAATCAACATTCATATGCAAGGGTTTGCTCTTATTGCCAAATGGATTATTCGTAGCCTTGAAGGTGAGGAATCTTGGAAAATTCTTCTAATAAATTGTATATTTCAAGGGTCTCCGCTTAATCAAAAGGCATGGAAGGGTTTGAACTACTACTCCTTACATATATGCCCTGCTACTATTAAAATAGGTGGCTCTTTTGTGGCCAAAAGTATATGGAAAGCTTGGGAACTTCTCAAACCCCATTTGCTCTAGCAGGGGGATGGTTTCTAGAACAGGGTCTCTCTTAACTCTCTTAGTTTGTGGTGGAATCTAGTGTTTCAATATCATGACAAACGCCTTGATCTTTCCTTGTAGCTCAAGGGTTTGCATTTTTTTAAAAAAGGGATTTAGTATATTTAGGAGATTTTTTGTCCTATCACCAGGGATTGGCTTCCATGGGATAGCCTAAAAGCTAATTTTGCTATAAATGACAATGACAAACAAGCCATTTCTATCATTCAAAATCTCATACCTGGCGATTGTTTGCATAAAATTGGTGTCACTACGGAGCGCTCGTTGTGGTTTAATTGGCATTGGCCCTCTACCACCCCCTTAAAAAATTATAAACCTCAGGTGGGCTACAAGCTTCTCACCCAGAAGTAGCTTCTTCCCTCTAAAACTCCTAGCGACTAGTGAAATCACATATAAGAGAATGGAAGAGAATCAAAAAGTTCACATAAAGATGGATTAGCTAAAAGATATAGTGTAGTGTCTTATTGACACAAACAGTTGTACAAATGAGAATAATGACATAGAAGTAGAGGTTTTGGGAATATTGAGGAATCTATTGAAAATATGATAGACTAGAAGGACAACAAGAAAAGGAATTTTGAATAATGAAAGTGGAAAAATAGTATAAGACTTCCTTTTGAACTAAATATTGTCATTTCATTCAAAGAGCCACCCTATGAAAAATAGCATAAGATTTCCTTTTCAACTAAATAGTTTCATTCCATTTAGAGAGATATCCATTTTATAAAGGATTTCACTATAGAACTGGTCACTACGAGAAGAAGTGCATATGGAATCATTCCTTATGGTATTCCATTATAAGAGTCTATGCTTCATATTAGCATAGGGGAAACATTGTTTCCTATAGTTGATAAGTATTGAATGACTAATTTTTGTCACTCAGGATAATCTACCATGTTAAAAAAAAGGGATCTTCTTCCCTTCCCTTTGACAATAGAAGATGGGCTACTAAGAATACAAAGGAATTGTTATCAAACTCCTAGGACAACTATATGAGGTCTTGTAACCAGGTAGTTGTAAATTAATTAGGATTCAATACACTGATGGGAAGTTCCTTGTAGCCAACACTCCCCGTTTTACAAATGTAAATGTCAGCCACCCCTTTTATGAGTTGTGAAACCAATTTTTGAGCCACTTTCCAATTAAACTTTCAAATCCCTTCACCTTCTTTGAAAGTAAACTATGTAGATAGCATAAACTATGTTAATAAGAATTACCTGACAGGTTTTATTTGCTTATGTTTTAGCATTCGTTAAGGGAGAAATTTGTTAAATACTTGTGCCATTTAAAATGTTTTTGGATGATTCGTTGACTTTACTTTATGAAAATTTCTCTGTCATGCAGTTAATTCTAGTATTGAGTATGAGCATCCACTAAATCATAACAAAAGATAGAGAAATGATTTAATGCTATCTCAAAATAGATTACCTCTAAAACGTTCATTAGACTATTGACTTCTTTGTTTCTTTTCTAATTTTTAAGGCTATCCCAAGTTTAACCCCTATGGAAAATTTGACTCTATGAAAGCTATAAATTGCACTCAACTAATTTCTCTACCCACCAATACATTGTCCCATTATTGCATTCAAGGATCAATATTTGAAGTCGTCATTATGCCCTTCAAACATCTATTCAGCTTGTCATAGAAGTATGACTATTGCAATCGTATGTGTTCAATGCAATGTGAATGTCGAACGGTATGATGTTATTTTGATTTAGAGGTATAGTTATGTACTTTTGTAGTTGATGTTAGATAACCTAATTTGATCTGATCTTTCTAAGTGTAGAAATATAGTTGAGTCACTTAATTTTAAGGTTGTTTCTACATTTCAAACTTGTTATAAATTCATGACATGAATACATGTTGATACCGTTTTAGAGGAATAGTTAATTAATTTTATAGTTGATGTTGTATGTATTTAACTATTGGCGATTAATTGTGGTAAGTTGTAGCATTGGTTGTTTGAACCACTGTTTTGTTGAAAAACCCTTATTATACAATGGATAATGTGTGTGACCCTTGATACATGGTCAAAGTGCAAAAAATTTATATAATGTACAAAGCATTACATTGAAATTTTGTATGTGTACATTTATTTATTTTTACAGATTCGTACATTTAAAGTTGCAAATCATATTTCAAAACATCAAATACATGAACATCTTCATACACATAATGAGACGTGTATACATTTGCAGTATTTATATCATGAATGGTAGCCTTTGTGTATAATGTAATGTGAACGTCATTTGGTATATGTTATTAGATTTGGAAAGACAATTATTACTTTTGTAGTTGATGTTAGTAAGGGGTGTGATTGACAATACTAATTTTCTATTAAATCCAAAACAAATGTTGCAAAGTACATTAGAAGGGATGTTAGATAATAGTTAGCCGTGTAATAAATGAATACGAATTCAAGTGAGACATGTAAGTTTGCTAATACTCACTCTCTAGAATGTAGTGAAAGTGAAGTGTTGTTATCAAAGTAGATTGAAAGAATGACTAAGTCATGTTATCCAATTTTGCCCCTTAAGTAAAATTGAACAAACACGACCTTACACGGGGGAAAATGGAGAGGTTGGTTCAGTCATGCGAGCTCACATTCGATTCAAAAAAATCAAGTTGCAAGTAGGCTTGAAAATGGCATTGCAGGTAGGCTCAAAAATGGCAATGCAAGGTCTGAAATTCAAGGGGTGGCTAGGGGAACATCGAAGGATATCAGAGCTCAAGCAGAAGGATGGAGTTCCATGCCCGAAAATTCAAAGTTTTGGCATTTGGTATTTCAGAGAAAAGGCAGCTGAGCAGTGCCAAAAATCATAAAATCAAAATTTCTGAAAGTCTAAATTTTGGACTTTCAGGTTTCGGAATTTTGGAGTCTTCACCGAGAAAAATGGGAAAAATTGCAAAAAGGTTCCGAAACCTGAAAGTATGAAATTTCAGAATTTCAGGTTTCAGGGTTTCAAATATCTCGGAAAGCGAGTTGGAAACTGTTCAGATTTCGAAAGTCAACATAGATTTCAGGGTCAACACAACGACATTTTCAAACTTTGGAGGTTCAGGGTTTTGGACTTCAAAGTCTTTGGCAAGAAAAAATGGAAAGGCGACCAATAATGTCTGAAATCCCAAAGTCTGAAAGTTTGAAATTTTGGATTTTTAGACTTCGATCTTTTGGGATTTCAGAGTTCAGCATTTTAGAAGTTTAGAACCCAAAAACAAAAAATCACAACTTAAATTCTGAAACTCTGAAATTTTAAAATTTCACAGTTGCAAAACTCTCAGTCCACCATTTTTACAGAATGACACCTCGACCTTCAGATGGCCATAACTTTTGACTAGGAGCTTGGATTTGCAAAAGAAAGAAATTTTTAGAAAGCGCTCAGCATCTGCTACTCAACTATGGCTAGATATCTTAAAGTTAGTGAGACTAAGTTATTTAAAATTAAGAAATACAGTCTTCCATTTTTGAGGGTGTTAGACTTCTCACCTACCAAAATAATGAAGTATGGGCTTCCTTTCTTGCCCAACAAGGAACAATACATGGAGGCATGGGTTTTACAATAGAATCCATCATTGTTTTAGGTGAATTCAATGCATTTCTTGGGTATTTGGAGTAGGATTTTGAAATTATTATATCTCTTTCTCTCATCCTTCCTATATATTGTAAGGAGGGGCATTTATTTAAAGGTTGGGCATTTTGGCTTTGCACCCTCCCTTCTTCTCTATTTGTAAGAGATATTGTGGAATTAAAACTATTATATTCAAATCAAAACACCATTTGGTTTACAAAAGTGTGTGTTCTTGAGCTCACGGTGTGATTATATAACATGGGTACTATCTCCAAGTTGTGGGACTTACTAATGGAGATAGACATCCAGAGAAAGCTGGTTCTTGCTCCTAAACTACCTGCCACAATATACTCTAATGCATGCAAAAATATCTATCCTAATCTAAATTTCCAAGGGACCAGGGAGAGAGAGTGCATGAAAAAAAAGCCTACACTAAAGCTGTGGTACACCAGAAAAGGAGAGTGTGAGAGTAGTATACAATGTGTGAAAGCAAAAGCAAAGTTCATACTAGAAGGGGTGAAAATAGTTCTCCACAATCTAGCAATTGCGTTCACAACAATATTTCATGCACACACAATGATAATGAATCCCTGCAACAACATAATATAGACACAATATATATGTAATGAGATTGAAGGGAAAAGAGGAATACAAACAAACACAATAGGGGAAGATACATCCACAAACTCGTATTTATTGCTTCATGATATACACAGTTCAATCTATTACCTGAGTAAGGGTCTAGATCACCATGCAAGGAGTCCACTACAAGGACCTACAATACATTGGATTCACAAAACAATTTTGGTAGATTTTTTCTACACAAAAACTATCTCCTTTTATAATGAGCCCAACACTCCAATTTATAGAAATTTTAGAAGAGAGAGAGAGAGGGAAAATGAAAATCCTAAAAACTAAAAAATAATGCATGCATGTTAAATACACAATAGAGTATAAAGCAGAGAAGAAAAAATAGAGACATCTCATAGAAAAGGGAGGAACGATCACATCAGAAATTGGTAAGATGAATCAAACAAATATGCATGAAAAACTCATACAATTCTCTACTTTAATTCATGTATACTAAAGAAATGAAGACTGATTTTGGATTTCCTCGATTTCAAAGTTTTGTATCAATATAATCGAATTCACAACATTCCTCAGTCTCATTGGTTTGAAAGTAGTGCATGCGAAATGGAAAACTGCCTTTCTATGTTAGAGAAGGAAGATCTGAAAGAGAATGTAAAAAAAAAGTTTATCTCTCTTTCAATTGATGAAGTGACATCAGTCAACAACACTGCATGGGTATGTATCCATGTCTATACTTTAGAAAATCATATAGGAATGCCTCATCTGTTGGGTGTTATGAAAATGGTTGAAAACTGTAATGCTGAAAACCTACATAAAATAATTGTTTCTCATTTGAAAGATATTGTTGGAATGACTGATTATGAAATTGCTATGAAGTTGGTATGCATCGGAGAAGATGGTGCATATGCCATGCAAGGTCACTGAACAAGGTTGTGTGTTAGATTACAAACAACAATGACCCCTTATATGCTAGCAATTCACTGTATGGCTCACAGATTGAATTTAGCATATAAAATGGTGAACAACTATGAAAATGTTGCTAAAGTAGAAGACCTTATAAGATAACTTCATGCCTATATGGAAAACAACCCAAAATGTTTTATTGAATTCCAAAAATTCACAATTGGAATTACAGATGGACAAAAAATTCTGAAGGATGTTGAGACAAGATGGATTTCTTTGTATGAACCTGAATGCATATTTCGTGAGTAGTATCCTTCATTGGTTCGTTACATGCACAAATATTGTCATGAAGTTGAAAGGAAAAGGGACTTGTTGTTCCGTTTAAATAATTTGGAGACATTGCTTACATTGGTTGGTATTCTTCTAATGTTACATGAGATCAATACACTGATGAAGCATGCACAGGGGAGATGAGAAAAATAGTATGTCAAAGTCTTGATGTCTTGTATTGTTCCCAAGATAGTTTTAATACCCCTATTTTTGAGAATTGTAAATATTTATTAGATCTTAAAAATCTCAGTATGTTTTTGAGATTTAATATCCACGATCACCTCTGCATCAATGGTAATTGGAGGGACATACCACTACACATTTTACAAAAACATCAAGATATTACATGATCAGAAAGAGAAGATGTTCCTGTGACACATAATATCTTTGAGTTTGTTACAATTGAAACAAGAATAAAGCTTTAAAAAATTTCAGAATCCTTATTATCAAAAATTAGAGAATGTTTCTCCAAAGATAAATTTTTTGAATCAATGGGTGTGATGAATCTTAATTTTTGGGATACTGAAGGTGCTCATGCAAACTTTGTAGGAAAACATTTTCATAAATCCATGTGTACAATAATGGAACATTTCACAAAGACTTCAAAGGTCAAGGGTATGGAAATCAAAGGTATACTGAATGTTGATTTATTAAAGTCTCAGTAAACAAATTTTGAAACAACAATGAGGAACCAATATAAAAATTTAGACGAACCTTTTTTAGAGTGGTGTTATTACAAGGGTATGGTGAGGAATCTATCAAATTAATGTCTTACAAGAAGACATCAGTGAATTTCAGATTATATGAGTTATGCCAAAAATTGATTTTGGGGTCCGTGGAGGACTAAAGGGTTTTCAGTGTTGTATCCTTTATAAAATCAAAAATGAGAAAAAGGTTGGATAAAAATATGAAAAGTTGCATGAGGTGTTATGTTTCTCGCTATTCCATGGAAACCTTTCCTTTTGACAGAGAAATTGTGCATTGGAATTCCCTTTTCGAAACAAGAGGTGTAAATAATATAGCTACAAATGATGAGACTAGAATGGGTGCGTCGTCACACTCTACAAAAGAGAATATCAAATTTGAAGAAGCTATTGGTAATGGATTATTTCAGATTTAAATAGGTATCTGGGTAAGTAGACCAAATTAGGTGGCCAAAAGGGGGTCTTAAGTGGATTTATTTTTCTAAAAAACAAAAAATTTCAACTTTTATGAGTTTTTCGAAATAGTTACACTCAAAATTGGAAGATGTTGTAGAAATATGAATCTTAGCATTTTGAGTGTAGTTTCTAAGCTACTAAATTTTATTGAAAACAGATAAGTTTAAGTGGGTCAAATAACTAAAATACCAACATGTGCTCATATTTTTGTTAAAAAACATAATAGAGTGACTTTCGTGCCCCCCACCATTTTTTGAGCACCATTTAGTATTTTTGAAAACCCTTTGGTAGAAAGATAGATAGGAGCATCTAGTTTGTGTTAGAATATTTTAAATATTTTTTTAGCAAGTATTTTTTTTAATGATTTTTCTAGTACATAAATTTTATGTTTTGAAAAATAACAGAGCTCCGACCGTGCCCCCCCTAACTACCTCAAAAAATATCAAAAATTAATTTTTTAAAATATGTATAGAATTACACATAGTTTGTGCCTAAATTTTTTTATTCAATTTCAATGAGTAAAAAAAAATATACACGACAAAAGATAGACATGTTTATACTTCAAAAAATAGCTATAAAAAATGCATAGTTAAGAAAATAAATAATATGGAAACCTTGTATTTGTTAGAAAATTTGAAAAATAATATTTATATAAAGAAGAAACTCTACTTTACATCGTGGTATAATTTTTTGTAAACAAACCGATCACTTGATGTTCATATATCATGGCGAAAGTTGGATTTTTGTGTTTTTCTGCAAAAACACGTGGTTTGTTGTGTTTGTGTAGGTCCATGCCTCAGGCTTGGGGATCCAAACTAGATTTTAAGCCTTGAGTCATGTGCTGGAAAAGGTAAAAAAATATAACACGTACGTATTATTAGTTTTTTATATATTGTGGCCCCCAATGTCCCTTTCATCTCTTTCATGGAAATTCTGCAAACATTCTGTTTGGTCTGTAATTTTCTCTACATTCTTGCATGATTTTTTAGTAGTTCATTTTGTCCCCTACCCCACTAGTTGATTTTTTCTAATCATGGGCGATAAAAATTAAGCTAAGTACAAGAGGAAAGTCAAGAACAAGACACCCGAGCAATTGGAAGAGAAGAGAATAGAGAAATTGAAGATAATGCAAAAACTTCTTGTAGAGTAAGGTACATTTGCTATATCAAATGTAGCTAATGTTTTAGAAAATGGGGATGAAATACATAATGAAAATGTAGTGAACTATGATTTTGCAATGAATAATGATATTGAATTGAATGATAATGTTGGTATGGATGAAGAAATTGATATGAATCCAATTGTTGAACCCTTACTTGAGAATCCAAATGTTAACCCCGAAATTTGTATGAAAACTTTGAATGAAGAAAGTAACCTTGTAAATGAATCTTCACCTCTAAGAACACCTCCTTCCATTTTGTGAAGAAAACCAATTCACTTAATTGAAATTGATGAAAACATTATAAAACCAATGCCTAACAAAATGTCTGAAAGAAATGTGAGAAGAAAAGCTAGTGGAATTTGGGATAATTAATTTGAGAATTTAAATGACACACAAAGATGTCAATTATTTGTTACATTGATAAAATTAATTACAATGAGACCTATAATAAGGACCCTAGAGTTAAGAACATCTAATGTTGTTCATCAAAATGCGTCAATTTTTGAAAACATACATAAAGCATACAAAAATGTAAGTGGAAAAAGACACACCAAAGATAGTAATGCTACATGGCGTGCACTTACTAATTGTATAGTAAGTGATAAAATAGTTAATAAATGCTTGATTATAAAAGCAAGCAGTGCTTTGAAGCTAAACATAAAAACACTAATGAAAGCAATAAAGAGATGTACATGTCTTGAGTCAGTCAGTAATAATGACTATTGGGATTTCTCTAGCAGACTTCCATGAAAAGACAAGAATATATCTGATATTCTAAAAGAATTAATTGTAAAATTTTGGAATGAGAACACAAGGGTGTCACTGAATAGAAGAGATACAGTAAAAATAAGAATAGGTTCTCGTAATCATGAATCGTGTGCAAAACATTTCTTATATATGACTCAAACACAATTGTTATCTAAGTTTAAGAATGAAAATCCATAAATTAACATTAGCCAAAGATTCTTTGAAATGAGAAAACCTTTTTATGTGAAAAGCAATCACTCACGTACCACTTGTTGCAGGCATCATGTTGAATTATCAATGCATTATGATTTTTTTTGTCAAATACATCGTGTTTTGCATACTGACGTCATGTTGTAGGAGTGTGGATTAAATGTCACACTAAAATCTTCAAGAGAATTTATTCCAACAATATTTTGTGAAAAATCAACTAAATAATTTTTTTTATAACAAAGCATGTTTGGATGGAACGTGCAATTTATGTGGTGGCTTGCCAAATCTGAAAATTTGTATCCATTAGGAGATTACAGATTGTAGATCAAGAATTTCGTGCTTGTTACCTGTCCAAGTTAATGTACCAAACTAAACACAAAAACCCTAAAAAACTCAAATGAAATCAATACCGGATAGATAAAATAAGATCCAGACATGTAGATGGAAAAGAAAGCCAATGCAGACAAGACGGGCGCACACGAGTGATCTTGCAAAGTAGATCCAAGAAACCTGTGAGACACAGATACTTGACAAAAAAAGACCATGTTAAAAGATATTTGGGCGAACTGCCTGAAAAGCAGGTCCGGGAAGCGATAAGTTCCCTCGGCGGATGTCAGTCCATGTTTTCAATTAAGGAAAGAAGCATACATGATAAAAGATGTAAGTAAATGTCTAGATTTTTTTGATTAAAAATGACAAATAGAATGTAAACAGTAGACAGAAACCAATAGAAAATGGGAAAGTGTGAAAACAATGCTGGATTTGTGTTCCCTAAATTATTTTACCTGTCTACAGGCAGATCGGCATTGATTAGGAAAATCGACGTTGACTAAGATAGGTCGGCATCGACTAGAGAGAATCGGTGTCGACTGGGTAAGGTTGGCGTCGACTAGGGGAAAATTGTAGGAAGATTGAGAAACAAACAATAGAAGCTAGATCGTCAATCTCCTTTGGATCTGCAAGAGCCATAGGGATACTAACAAAGCTCCACCTACACTGGATGCAGGAACACAGTCACCAAGAGATCGATGGAGGCTCACGATGTCGATGTGGTAGGAGCAGAGTAATGGTACTCCTCTCAGGGATTGATTTGGATAGAATTCACTTTTTCTTGATAGATAATGCTCATACTTGATGCTCAAAACTCTTTTTCATTCTTTCTGTCTAACCAGAACTGAATTTTGGCCCTGTATTTGTAATCGGTGCCGACCGAGATGCAATTGGTTCCGCTCTGAAATTATCAGCGTCGAGTGGGTACGGTCAACGCAGATCAGGGAACAAACTCTCGAAATGGCCAAAAGGGGTAATTTTTGGAAAGATGAAGGTGATTCTTCCACCTCAAATATGAGAAATATCTCACTGCACGGTTTAGGAGGAGGAGAAATAGGGGGGATAGATGGATAAAATAGATATGGGAGGTTAGGAATTGATATGGGGTAGATAAGTGGTTAAGATATATGTAAAAAGTATAATTAAATAGTTAATATTTAATTATCTATGGGTAAAACATAATGGGATGAAATAAACTTAAGATAGATGTTTAAATCAAATATTAAATAATAATCTAAGGGAGAAGTGGTGATATAAACGTGCCCCAGGTTACCCGAGAAGGCAAACGCACATGAGGGACACTAAATTGGATAACCAATTTTAGGTGTCTACATTTTGCCCCTTTTTATCAAGTAACTTGCGATAAGCAAAGTTGCAAGACAAAAACAAGGAGTTGGAAGAAAGGAACAAACAGTGATGATGTGATCCCCCTCAAACTAGGGATGGGATGGGCCCTAAAAGAGCAACCGATCCCAAGTTTGAAAAAGGTAGATGAAAACACAGGATGCCCCAGCTAGATGCTTGGAATAGATCTGATCATTAATGACACATAAAAAATAATAAAAAAGCAGCAACCTAAGGAACTCACATTGGTAGGGCAGACTAGACACCTCAAGAGAGACACATTGGTAGGGACAGCCAGATGGTCTGCGAAGCAGATGACGTTAGTGCCTACAGACCCATTATCTTTAAGCTGCCAAAAATGCGAGTGCCCCATATACAGGTAAAAACCTCGAAATGGGTGAGGATATCAAAAGCATGTGCCAAAAGGCAACACTCAGGGCATAATAATGACCAGATAAATAAGTCAAGCATCAACACTATGGACAAAAAGATTAGGAGATGGAAGAAGGCAAGGTGAAGAAGAAAAAGTGCAACCAATCGGCACTGACCATAAAAATTGGTGCCGACCATAAAAATCAGCGCCGACCGTACCGAGCCCATATAAATATGTAAAAGGAAAACATGAAGGATTTATTTAGACTACAACGATTGATTTAGAGAGAGTCAAAAAATATTTTTTAGCAACATGGAAGCCTCTGGGAGCAGTCAGAAGCGGAAGAGGACATGACCTAGGGTAAGTGGATCCTCCTTAATCTCATGTACATGTTTACCTTTAAATAGCACACTAGATTAAATCAGTGCCGATTAACTTTTAATTGACACCGACTAGGTTGGATCGATGCCGATTTAACTAAATCGACGCTGATTGGACTGAATAGACTGATAAGATGATAGAATGTGTTTTTTTTATGTTCTGATTTAGATAAATAGGAAGCTAACATTTCTCTTAATGTCATGGATGTAGGCACGAGAGGTGTTACACATGCAGGATGCTATTCCCGAGCTTCTAGAGACCATTCTCCCCGATGTGACTGATGCAGATTGGCGCCACCTAGAGTTAGCTAGGCTCGGGGGCTTTCGGTACTACCGACAGGTGTCTCAAGATGTAGAGCTGATGCGAGCACTAGTGCGGTGATGGGATAGCAGGACATGCACTTTCTGGTTCAGGACGGGTAAGATGACCATCACCCATGAGGATATATATAGGATCCTGAGGCTGCTGATCACTGGGGACCCAATTGAGATTACTCCACGAGAGCAACAGCAGAGGGCCCTAGGATGATTATATGGAGATAGGGCAGACGATTCGAAGATAGTATCCAGGGTGGTGAGGATAGCCTCACATTATAGATAGGGTGATGTCAGGAGTAGATGGATAGCACTGATTTAGATGGCGATCTTCTATTTTGCTCTGTCAGATTCAGGAGGTGGGAGATTTCCCTTTTTGTTATTAGACTGTGTGTGTGACATCCTACAATTTAGACAGGTGTTCACATTTACTGATGCCCTGATAGCTCAAAAATACTATGAGTTATGGACGTAAACCACTGGTAGGCGGATAGGTATCGATGTTAGCTTTATGCTCCATTGCTGGGCATATGAGCACATAGCAGTGATCAGGCCATCTGAGTTTCCATGGATGCCAGCAGTAGTGGGGGCCCTTGATTATGGATTCCGGTGATGGCCAGCCAACATGGCCTCAGGAAATACAGGGAGATATGTGGAGTGGTATGTTGAGCGTTTCAGGACGCTGACACTAGAGCAGGTGATTTGGAGACCATATCGGGTCTATCCGACATGGTCCAGTTAGGAGGCTCACCTGGTGGGGCTGAGACGGAGTAGAGTGATTAGGGGTCATAGGCCAAATATGTGGGAGCATGTCCTATTTGTATGGGTATTAAGGTAGTTTGGCTTAGTTCAGATAGTTTCGACTACCTACAGGCCATACAGGTGAGATAACAGAGAGACTGATCTACTGATTTTAATCCTGACAGATCCATTAAGGGAGGCCCCACCTTCCACAAATAGTGATGATGATGGCTATGTGGCATGGTATTCTATAGAGTTACTGTTATCCAAAATTCACCCCTCAAGGTAATTTTGATAACATGCATCAAATTCTTTAGTCCCAAGCAAATAGATTGTTTAAAGGCCCAAAATCATGTTTTTCGGGGACCCTCGGCTTCTTTCTAACTCTCCCATCCAAGAAGAAAACCAAACGGGTTAGAAAAGGTAAAAAAATTACAAAATACCAAGCTTGGGGCCAAAAAAATGAAGAAAATCGGCTAATTCCTAGTCCAGGCAGTCTACGGGACAGTTGGGACGTCGGGGCGCGAATCGGCCGAAAAGCCGACAGGCGGTCCACGCAGCAGTCGGGACAGTTGGGACATCGAGATGTGAAAAAGCTGATTCGGCCGAAAGATGAAAAAAATTCCTATGTCTTTTGTTTCGCGCAGTTTGGGACGGCTGGGACAAAAGTACGCGGAGGACGCGGATCGGCCGGTTTGGCGCAAGTTAGTCCATTTCAGGCGGTCCGGAGATATTTGTCCTAGGCATTCCGGGACAGTTGGGACAAAAGTATGTGGAGGACGCAAACCGGCCGATTTGGCCGAAACAGGAGACTTTCATCCGAGACAGTTTGGGACATCCGGGCCAAAAGTACGCGTGGGATGCGAAAAGTCGAAAGAGCCGAGAGCGAATGGGATCTTGCCACGTGTCTTCACCGCAAACAGGGACAAGGAAGCCCGAATCGGCTGAAGAAAGATTTTTTCATCCAGGACAGCTAGGACAAAGGTACGCGCGGGACGCGAAAAGCCGAAACGGCTGACAGCAAAGAAGAAAAGTCAACGTTTGACCCGTGAAACTTCAAACGGCCATAACTTTTGACTCCGAGCTCCGATTTTCATAAAATTAGACTTTCTGAAACGGGCACAACTTTCTGGATTTTTAATGAGGGTAGATACATTTAATTAAGAGAAACATATTCAGCTCCAGTCAGTTAATGCTCATTCCCGTCAAATGACAGAAAATGCCTGCCAGACCTAAAATAGCTGCCCGTACTCAGAAGGCCATAACTTTTGCATTTCTTAACGAAATCACACAAAATTGATAATTTTGGAATCGTGGCTTCGAGTCTGATGCACAAAAATCAATAAATTCTGGTTTTGGTGAGATATTGATGGATATTTTTTATAAAACGTGGCTGGTTTCATAACAGTGTTTCATTTGGTGGTTGGGAGTTCAATTAAGAGGCATGGTCATCATTCTTTCTCTGCTGCAGCACCTGGGATAGTATGGGGAGCCTTTTGCAAGTAATATATAATCATTTTACTCTATTTAATTCCTCTTACAGGTTGTTGAAGGACAGATTTCGGGATTTCTATTTTCCCTTCTCTTTCCCTTCTCATTTTTCTATAAATTGGAGTGTTGGGCTCGTTATAAAGAGGGGAGTTTTTCAGATAGCAAAGCTCTGTTAAAATTTCTTTATGAAGCCATTGTGTTGCAAGCCCTTGTAGTGGACTCTTTGCATGGTGATCCAGGCCCTTATCTTGTAATAGATTGAACTGCGCATATCATGAAGCAATAAAATATCAGTTTGTGGATGTATCTTCCCCTGCTGTGTTTTCTTGCATTCTTCTTGCCCCTTTAATCTTTCTACAAGAATATTGTGTCTATTATTATGTTCTTGTAGGGATCCATTATCATTATGTATGCTTGGAATATCGTTGTGAACGTATTTTGCTAGATTATGGAGAACTATCATCACCTCTTCTACTGTGCACTTTGCCTCTGTATTTCACGCATTTGGAGACTACTCTCACACCCTCCTTTTCTGGTGTATCACTGCTTTAGTGTAGGATTTCATTTTATGCATTCTCTCTCCCTGGTCCCTTGGAAATTTAGATTAGAATAGTTAGTTTCCCCTGCATTAGAGTAGATTGTGGCGGGTAGTTTAGGAGCAAGAACCAGCTTTCTCTGGAGGTCTATCTCAAGTAGCAAGTCCCACAACTTGGAGATAGTACCCATGTTATCCAATCACACCGTGAGTTCAAGTATATGCACTTGTATAAACATAAGGGTTTTGTGATTCAGTGATAACAGTTACCACGACACCTACCGGCATCTATAGACGCAGACGAGGAGGATATAGCCACAGTGTTGGAGAGGCTGGAGGGAGAGCATGCCACCTTGGTGCAGACACACTAGGCTTCCCTCGAGGAGATCAGAGCTCTGACGGAGGAGAGGGATGCACTGATACTAGAGAGAGACACATCTCATCAGGAGTGAGATACAATGATCCAGCAGAGGGATCACTACCATTGCCATAGAGAGGCCCTCAGGGCCAAATACGGTGATACATGCACTATGTCAGAGTCTGGCTTACAGGGTGTGACATTAGGTGGGCCACCACCAATAACACTAGCAGCCACATTACAAGCACCTGGTATGGTGAGCCTAAGTACTTATCAGTCTCTCCTTGCCGAGGTGAGATACTATCAGGACACCCTAGCACAACATGCCCCTGATGTGCCTCATTACTGTGTGAGGAGGAGATCAGTGACAGTTGCAGATAGTGGTACATCAGAGGGAGGGAGCACTGGGAGAGACTGAGGTGGTAGAAGGCCCCCAACAGTAGTTGCTTCTATCTCGATAGGTAGTGGCAAGGAGAGACATCCTGGACCAGAGGAGGGTGGAGGAGATAGTGTCTTCCACCTATCGGATTTTACGATATAGATATGTTATATTTTTGTATCGATATATTGATGTAGCCTTGATTTGAAGGTATTTTTTATGTATGATATAGATGGATTGATTGAAATCCATCCATTATTTGTTGTACAGAAACTCATGTATATATATAGATTCATCATTTTCTGTGTCATATGATTGTACTCATGCATTTAATTTTAATAGATATGGATAGATGTAGCGTAATTGTGATGGATATAGACATGTTGATAGAGAACAAATATATGTGATTTGATGGACATAGACATAGAGGATAGATAGTTGTGATGTGATTTGATGTGATTGATATGTGGATTTAATTTTGATGAAAAATAGATATAGATAGATGTAGTGTAACTGTGATGGATATAGATATATGCTGATAGAGGACAAATAGATGTGATTTGATGGACATAGACATAGAGGATAGATAGATGTGTTATGTTTTGATGTGATTGATCTGTGGATTTAATTTTGATGAAAAATAGATATAGATAGATGTAGTGTAACTTGGATGTACACATTTTTAGATGATTGATGGATAGATGGATAGATGTGATTGATAGATTTGATATGTTTAAAATGTTAAATTAATTTTGATGAAAATAGATAGGTAGATTCACTTGTGTTTGCAATACATGATTTGATATGTTTTTTGGACAAAGTAGATAAGATGAATATAGATAGATGATAGATGTTGACTAAATTAACATGTTAAATGTCAATTTAATTGAATAATAATGGGAAATGCGCTAAAGGACGTAATGAAATGACCATGATTATAAATAAAAACAATACACCTAGATAAGAAAAAGAATGATAAGCTAGGTCCCTAACCGACCAAAAATAGATACTTTGATAAGAAACCAAAAGACCATGCATACAAGGCCATATATGAGGTTAAAATAAACCTGACACTAGCTAGTCGCAAACTAGATCTAAGAGGTAAATGGAAGGAGAAGCAAGTATGTATCTTGTCAAAATTTAGAAAGAACATAATACGTGCTCGTATTGGAAGATAAGGCTCTCCATATGATCAACAAAAGGTCTTATATCTCAGCTTCATGATTTTTGTTTTGATAAAAAAGCAAACTGATCAATGCGGGAAGTTTGCTAGATATAGAAAGAATGATCGATGTGGGAAGTCTTTTAGAGATGCTAAAAAGTGAAAAAACTGGCCGAAGAGGAAGTCTGTTACTGCAAAGTCTGATCAATGCGAGAAGCCTTAGAAACTCCATGGAACAAACAACCATCCTTCAAGAGAGCAGTCTGTATTTTGAATTTGATGATAGCCATCCTTCAAGGGCATGGTCTATATCTTTTGATTCATTTGATAATGCATAGATATCTGTCCTTTGAGGGATCAGTCTATCTTTTTTGAATTTTTTAGGATAGCACCCCCCCTTTTTTTGGAGCTTTTGGAGTTTTTTTGAAAGAACCTGAGTGTAGACCAGATATATCAGATAGAGGGGAATAAAATATATAAAAACTAGGTACTCATGCCCTGAGTAGATTTGATTAAGATAGATACTTGGGAGAGATGAAGAAGTGATTAATCAGTCCCTACCAGGAGGAGGAACATATCCATAAGGAAAAATGCCATGAGTAGAGTCGTGATACTCATATTTAAGGTAGAAAATACATAACACGGAGAACCACATAGTTCTAAATCACTATGAAATACATGACTGGTTGCAGATGGATGAAGAATCTATTTTGCAACTAATACCGTGTAAGATCAATTTTAACAGTAGAAGGGCCTTACATGCAAGGAATTAAGAGGTTTTGTTTCAGGTATACCATCCATGGAAAATAGACGATAAGCCCTAGACCCATATTTATGAGTGACTATGTACGGACCCAACTAGTTAGGAGAAAAATTATCACACTTACTCCATTCTAGTGTAGTGACATTTTGGTTTTCTTTAAGAACAAGATCACCAACTTTGAAGTCACGGTGTTGCAAGTGCTTGTTATAAGCATGTTTGACATGCTCACGGTAGACTTGATGATGCTCAAGAGCAGCAAGGTGGTGCTCATCGAGTAATTCAAGCTGTGCTAGATGATTTTGATGATAGTCCTCATCAGAGACAAATTCTTTGAGAGAAACACGAAAAGATGGGATCTGGACTTCCAAAGGAAGAACAACCTGGGACCCATAAACAAGAGAGAAGGGAGTAGCACCAGTAGGAGTACGAATGCTAGTTTGATAATCCCAGAGAGAAAAAGGGATATGCAAATGCCAATCCCTACCAGCTCGACTAGTTACTTTTATGAGGATATTATGCAAAGTTTTATTGGAAGCCTCATCCTGGCCATTAGCTTGGGGATAATATGGAGAAGAAAAAATGAGTTTGATATTGAAAGCATCACAGAGGTTCTGTAAATTGACATTTTTGAAAGATTTACCGTTGTCTGTGATGAGTTTGTGTGGAACACCAAAGCAAAAAACGATGTGTTGATAGACAAAATCAACTATGGGTTTAGCTTTGGTTGATGAAAGAGGAATAGCTTCCACCCTCTTAGTAAAGTATCCTATGGCAGTAATGATAGAATGATGACACTTTGAAGAGAAGGGATTGATGAGACCGATGAGATCAAGACCCCATTGCGAAAAAGGCCACAAATCTGCCGCAGGTTGTAAAGCCTGACTAGGGATATGTGTGAGATTGGAATGTTGTTTACACTTGACACATTTCTTAGTGTATTCACAAAAATCTTGATTAAGAGAAGGCCAATAATAGCCTAAATGTAAGATGCATTTAGCTACAGCCAAGCCATTAAAATTTCCACCATAGATACCATCATGGACTTCTTGGATGGCTTTAGATGTTCAGGGGTTTTGAGGCACCGAAAAAAAATACCATCAAAACAACATTTGTAAAGGATTCCACCTAGAATAGTATAGTGATTAGCGCGTAGGATGAAATATCTTCTACCATTGGAAGTTAGATCTGGAGGAAGCACTGAATGAGATAAATAATCAATAATGTGTTGATACCACTCATCTTTAGCATTGGTTGCAATGACGTTAATTGAAGTCAACTGCTTGAGATGAGATGGATGGTCTAAACGCTGCACAACCACAGAAAGTCAGGAGTCTTCAGTAAAAGGTGGAATAAGTGAGGATAAAGAAGCCATTGTATCTGCGAATCTATTTGCAGTGCGAGGAATAGCTTGAATAGTAAATTTATCAAAATATTGAAGTTGAAAGAGAACGATATCGTAATGTTTTTGAAAGATATAACTATTGCATTGATAGACACCCATAACTTGATTAACGATGAGTTCAGAGTCACCAAAGATGTTGATATGGCGGGCACCAAGATTAATGGCATTTTGAAGACCTAAAACAAGAGCTTCATATTCAGCCATATTATTGGTACACTTAAAGTTAAGTTTGTGTGCGAGTGGAATAGGTGCACCCCAAGGAGGAATCATAACGAAACATGTACCCCCCCCTTGCTGGAATTTGGATCCATCAAAGAAGAGTTTTACTTTAAATGGAGAAAGACCATAATCAATTTTTTGGATATACTCATCGAGGAATTGAGCAAGGGGAGCTTGAGTGTTCGGAAGAAGAGCATCATCTAATTGATCTACAATGACCTGACCCTTGATAGATTTTTGTGGGATAAAATCGAGATCAAATTATGTCATGAGTATGAGCCAACGAGTGATAGGATCATTGTGATAAGGCTTTGCATGCATTTTCTTGAGTGGATTGACACTTGTGACAATGTAAGTTTTGTGATTAAGGAGGTAATGACGAAGCTTAGAAGTTGCGAAGAAGAGAGCACAACACATCTTTTCAGCTTCAGAATAGCATGTTTCATACTCATGAAGAGTGTGACTGATGTAATATATGGCTTGTTCTTTACCATTAGCATCCCGATGCAAGATCATGGATCCCAGAGCATGGTCAGTTACAGAAATATAAAGATAGAATGGCTCGCCCTCACGTGGAGGTGTAAGCATAGGTGGAGAAAGAAGATAAGGTTTGATATCATCAAAGGCCTTTTGGCAACGCTCATCCCATTCAAAATGAACATTCTTACGGAGGAGATGATGAAAAGGTTGACAATGGTCCGACAGTTGTGAGATAAAATGATGCACTGATTGAAGACGTCCTTGAAGATCACATAGTTGCTTTAAGTTAGAAGGGGGAGGCATCTCAAGGATAGCTTTTATTTTTGCGGGGTCCACTTCAATACCACTAGTAGAAATGATAAAGCCTAAGAGTTTACCAGTGAGAATGCCAAACACACACTTAGATGGATTTAGGCAAAGACAAAAGTGAATGAGTCTCTTAAAGAGAGGTGCAAGAGTGAAAAGTTGATCCTGATGACATTTGGATTTACCGAGGAGATCATCAACGTAATCTTCCATAGTTTTGTGTAAGAGATCATGGAAGATGTAGGTTATTGCTCGCTGATAGGTTTCTCCTGCATTCTTAAGACCCAAAGGCATGACACGATAACAAAAATTCCCCCAAGGAGTTATGAAGGAAGTCTTATGTTGGTCCTCTGGTGTGATGAGAATTTGATTATACCCAGAGAAACCATCCATAATAGAAAGCATCTCGTGACCTGCCGTTAAATCCATGAGTTGGTCGATATTAGGTAGAGGAAAATCATCTTTTGGACAAGCAAGATTAAGATCCCAGAAGTCAGTAAAAATTCGAATCTTCCCAGTAGCTTTGGTTACTGGTAATACATTTGAAACCCATTGTGGATAATCAATGGGTTGGATGAAGTTAGCAGAAAGAAAACTTTGCAACTCTTCTTTAACAAGAAGGGCTACTCGAGGGTGCATTTAACGTAATTTTTGCTTAACTAGTTTGATGTCTAGAAGAGTAACGATATTGTGGACCACAGTATCGGGATCGAGTCCTAGCATATCCTCATATGACCAAGCAAAGGCTTGACAATGGTTGGAAAGAAAAGTGGTAAAGTCTCCTAACTCCTGTGGAGTAAGAGATTGGCTGACCTTAATGATGCAAGGGTCTTTGGAAGTCCCTATATTAAGGTCGATAGTGGCTTCTTTAAGAAGCGTAGATGTGTTAGAAGGAATGGTTTTAGGAAGATAGGAATCCTCTACCCCCAGATAGGTGAGGATAGAATCATCATCTGCACAATGGATAATGTTGATAGTAGGAGAGTCATCTCCAACTATTTCAGGGAAGACTAATGGTATGGAAGTTGATTTGTTATTAGTTTTATAGGTCAGCGGTCCTAAGGAAATGGTATTGACTAAAAAATAAAAGTTAGATGGGATGGAAATGGCATCATCCACATCAAATGATGCTTCTGACCTAGCGGGAGAAGATGGTTCCTCAATGGGAAGAGGCTCATCGAGAATAGTGATGGTGACTTTTGAAAGAGGTTTAAATCCTAAACGAAATTTTTGATGTGGTTTGCCAGTTGGAATGGACGCAAGGTCATGCATACCCTGTTCATACTTTCCTAGGCCAAAACCCTTCCATGAGCTTTGATATAAATAATTTTTTGCAAACGTGGGATTCTATAGACAATCAAACCCTGTTGAATAGGGTTTTGTCCTAGGAGGAGAATCCGGGTGATAGTGAAGTGTATCAAGACCACTGTAAATGAAGTTAGTCCGTTGATTGTGCAGACCAATGGTGATGACATGACTGAGACCTGGCTGATATTCAGGTTGTTTGTCTAATCTACCATACTTATTAGGTTTGAGATGGGCATCAAAAGAGAGAAGAGGAAGCTCTCCTAGTGAGAAGCGTTGTAATGTCTCTTCTAGATTTTGTAAATCTAGTAGTTTTGTTTCAGGTATGGAAGAGGATGAATATTTATCAAGAGAACAAGCATTCTCCTTTAGAGGGGCAAACCCTGTGGTCATGTCGCATTGTGTAGAAGGGAAAGGATCTCCTAGATGAGTATAGATTTTTCCCTCATATTGATATTTTAAACATCAATGGAGGGTTGATGGGACGCAATGCATTGCACGAATCTAGGATCATCTGAGGATCATATTGTAGTAAAATTTCCTTTCAATAATGTAAAATAGTTCGTGAAGCAGCTTCTTACCTACTTGAATGGGCAGGACCATAGTTCCTAAAGTAACTGCTAGCTGAACGTTAAATGATCGAAAGGTGAAAGGTGGGGGTGACACTATATTCCTTGGTAACTTAAGTTGCTCGAATGTGTGCAAGGAAATGATGTTTAGTGCAGCACCACTGTTAATCATAGTGCGTTTTAACGTAGTGTTGTTGATTTGAACTGTGATAAAGACGGGATCCTCTAAATCCTCAAAAGAAAGGGAAGGAATTTCGGAATCTTCAAAGGAAATGGCAATTGACATTTTATTCAATCCAACAATCATCTCAACAGGTTGGGGTTCATCTGAATTCACTGCGATATGACATAGATTATCAATCAAAGCTTGGAGATGCTATGGAGATGATTGAATGAGGTCGAAAAGAGAAATTTTGACTGGAGCATGGGTAAGTTGTTTCATAACACTCTCCTCTACTGACACGGGAATCTAAGCTCGAGGTGAAGCACGAATAAAGACCCTAGGTCTCGAGGCTGATGTGGAAAGAGGAATGCCTCCAGGGGTTGTAGAAATGACAACCCGTGGCCGAGATGTAGATGATGATAGATTATCATATTGTTGTGTTCTAGTAGTGATATGAATCGTGTAGATTTGAGAAGGTGGAAGACCATCTGGAGTGGAATTAATAGAACTAGAGGTCTGAGTAGATTGTTGAGGCTCATATGTGGTTGAGATGATAGGAGATACTTGTTCCTCCTCTTCTTCCAGCAAAATATCACTTTCTTCCAAAAGACTGTTAACGACAGATTGAAGGGCTTTACATCCCTCGATGTCATGTCCTGGAGTGCGGTGGTAAGCACAAATCAAATCAGAGTTGAACCAGGAAGGTTTTACTCCTTTAGGATTATAGGGTTTGATCGGAGGAAGGGATATGGATGAAGATTGGATAAGTTGGAAAAGAATTTCAGTATAGAATCTGGTAGACAAAGATGAGGATAGAGATGACGAAGGTGCCTCTTTTGCCTCAACAGACTGCTGAGGTAAAACAACCTGCATGTCTGGTTTGATAGTATTTTTAGGGATCATTTTAATTTTTTGGACATTGGGAGGAGCAGTCTTGGGTGCTTGGGATGGAAGTAAGTGGGGTAGGATTGATTTCGGTGGAGGAAGAGCTCCTAAAATAGATTTTGAAGAAAACGAAGATGTGACAGGCGTTGTGGTCTTCAGAGATAGGGAAGGATGCTTGATCGAAAAAGATGACGATTTAGATAATGCTGATTTAGATAAGGGAGGAGCTCCCAAAAGAGGTCTAACTGAGGGAATAGAGGGTGCCTTGCCTTTTGGTGACGAAAATGATGGTCCTGATAAAAGCGATGATGCCTTTCTAGTGGGTAAATTCACTTTATAAGGCACCAGCGAAGAAGGTGGTGTAGAAGAAGAAGATGATGGTTATGATGATATTGTAGAATAGGACACCTTCCCAATTGATAAATCTAATCTTTTATGAGACGCAAAGAGATATTTTTGAGGGAAAGCACCAAGAGTCTTAATAGTCTGAAATATGGGTTTTCCTTTTTCAGGGATGGTGACAACTTCAACTGCATAAGGTGATTGTAACCTTTTTGGTATAAGGAGATGAGGAGATATTGATGATGTAACATTAGACTTTAGTTGTCTCGGTTTAATTTCAGGAACTGAGAGTGTAGGTGTCGGTGTTATTTCTTTAGATTTTCCCTTAATAGGCAAAATAGTATCGGTGATGGAAGAAGTGGATGATGAAGAAGTAGTTCCTTGTGAGGGAGATACTTCTGGTACAGTAATTATGGGTGTAACTACTGTGGGAAAGGAAACAGGAAGAGTCAAAATTGAAGATGCTTCCGTCAAAGTTGGTACAACTATAGGTATGTTTACCAATGGCATAGTCACAGCAAAAATGGGAGAAACAGAAGTAGATGTATTCGCGGTGGAAAATCGAAGGGATGTAAATGCCTCAAGCATCGAAAGAATATCTGACGATGAGACAGATGAGGATGACACTATATTGGGCATGGACGGAAGATCAAATAAAGAGGTAGAGAGAGATGAATCTATCTCTAACAATGTAGGAATATTCAAATATGGATTGTCTGGAGATGATGGAATCTCAACGATTAGCGAAGTGAAAGGAGGTTCTGATTTAGTCGATGTGTTCGTAGATGGCTTAGGTTTAGAAGAAGATTCTTTAGTAGAGATGAAGCTGACACTATGAGTGTTTGGTTTTTGAGACTCTAAAGCATCATTGTTTGGGGAATGATTGGGAAAAGGTTGTTTAAAAACATCAAGCGCCTGATTTGGGGGAGCATTTGGGTTATCCAGAATGAGCTCGCCTTTATCAATGAATTTCTAGACAATATTTTTGAAGGTCTGACATCGTTCAATGTCATGAAATTTGGTTCTATGGTAACAACAGAATTCATTTTCCCTATACCAAAATGGACGTTCTTAGTTCTCATCAAAATTTATAATAGGGGCAAGTTCGATCATGTGAACTTCCAACATTTTTTCCAAGATAAAAGCATATGATTCCCCGAACGAAGTAAAAGATTGAGATGACAAGGGTATTTTTTGAGAAGATGAGGAGTCTCTCTGTGGTGTTTGATTATAAGTGTTGTCAGCTTGTGATGTTTTTAATACAATAGCGTTGGTAGACCCCTGATTCTTGTCTTTGTTAGAAGTGGAAGGGTTTGTTTTTGTAAACTGAGAAAAATATGGTTTAGATTTAGAGCAAATTTTTAACTTCCCTTGTTCAATGGTGTGGGATTCAAGTTTACGTACCATCGTAAAGGATTCTTCAAATGTACGAAAAGTTTAGATCCTTAAAGTGGAAGAAATATGATTAGCACAAGATCGAGTAAACAACTCGATCTGTTGAAATTGAATAAGGGAGAAAGACAATTGGTTTATTATCCCTCTCCAACGAGCGACAAAGTCTGCAATAGAATCATCATCGAATTGACAAATGTTATAAAGATTTGTAATCAAGATCTTATGTGCGATGTTTTTTGAAAAGTTTTCAACAAACATCTGGGCCAATTGAGAGAGAAAACAAGGAATGTTGGGGAATGTTATTATACTAGTCTAAAGCAGGCCCTACTAGAGACATAGGGAAAGTACAGAGTATAAGCTCCTGATCCTGGACTATAAGCTAGCAAGCGTGTTAGAATGCTCGCAGATGCTGTTGAGGGTCCTCCCGACTATGAAATTTTGAGAATTTAGGAAGTTCCCATTGGGGAGGATAAGGCTTAAAAGCCACTGATGGATGGATCGGTTCATTACATACTTCTTCAAAAGAGTATGAAGGATGAGCCCCTTTGGTGGAGGCTTCTAGGTTTACGATTTTCTTGAAAATAACTTGGACAACATCAGATTGAGGAGGAGGCATGCTGGTATGTCCTGTATAAGAAGTGAATGGTGGATTTTGTTGAGGCGTTAACGGGGGATTCATCTACCGATTAACAAGATGATAAGAGAAATAACTAGGCGTTCTGGGTGACGCCTGGTGAGGTATTTGTTGTGAAGGATCCTATGTATAGACAGGATGTGAGATGACAAGTGGTTGAGAAAAAGTTGGTTGAATGAAAGACGGAGCCTGTGACTGGTGGGCTCCTATACTTGTCGACTGAATCGGAATGGATTAAGGAACATCGGTATTAATTTGATTGGACATGGTGGGAACAAGGTCTAAATGAGGCTTTTGACTACCAGATTGGTTATTAATGGCACCGATGCTAGAGGATGGGTGAAGGTCACTGTCGCTGGAGAATTGGAAGAAAGACTATCTTGAGGATGAGAAGCAGGAACCAACTGACTTGCAAAAGGGGGTTGATTCATAAAGAGATACTGACCCTGGGACGCAGTGGATGACATAGAAGAACTAACAGCAATCTGTGGGAGCACATATGTTCCCACTATAGTTAGAGAAGAGGAATTTTCAAAAGTAGGTTATGGAATAGTCGAGGTAACTATGACATTAGGTATAGACAAGACTATTCGAGAACTAGCTGACATGGTCGGTGGAAGAGAAAAAGGAGGCACAAGTGCGCCACCCTCTTCCATGGTTCAAGGTTAGAAAAAATATGCTAACTGTTCTATAAAATCCTGGGATGGTTGACGAGGATAATCGTAAACTTGCTGGATTGGTGGTCCTTGATCAGATATTCGAACAGACTTGTGTACTAGATAGTCCATAAGGGCTACCTGATTGCGATCAAGGAGCACCTAAAATTCAGGATCCCCACGAGGAACATACTCTATATCAGATGCAAATGATATTTCTGAAGGACTGGGGGAAGTTAGACGTGATGGTATTGCTTTAGGTTGATTGAAAGGATTATATGACCAAGATGGGGAACCAACTAATAGCAGTCTCGAGGAAGACCTAAGGGGTGCAGAAACATCCACACTAGTGGTGGTCTCAGATGAAGAAGGGACTAGTTGAGAAATTTTTCTAGATTGTTACCGAGCACGATAGCCGTCATAAACAAGTAAAAATATAGAAAAAGAAGATTGACCTAACTAATGCATAGACAATTCAATCAGCGTAGGTGATTATCTCTTTTAATTTTTCGTGTTTTTAAGAAAGAAAATATTAGGGAAGGCTTTTTAGAAAAGGAACTACTTAGATAGCCAAACTAAGGATGGTTTGGGGAATGTTTTGGTGAGGAGTCTCGAAGGCACTTCAGTAAAATACCAGTACGTGGCCTGATATAGGGGCCTACCCCCACACTTCACACACCGTTGTGATAAGGGAGTTGGGTGCTTTACCAATATATACCAGAACTTTTATGAATTTATATTGCGGCCCGAGTACCACATAGGATCTTCCTCTTGGATGTCACTTCCAAGTAGGTGAGGCCAGGGGAGGAATTTTTGTTTTAATGATTTATACCTAGTGATTTTTGCTTTGTGTGCAAGGGTGAAAAATAAAAATCAAATGGTGTCACTACCGATTTTGATTAATTTTTCCAGCCCATTTAGAAAACTAGATGAATAGCATACAACAGAAATGACAAAGGAAAAGTTATTTTTAAGCACTAAGAACGAAGTGTTGGATTTTGGTGAAGATAGGTCAAACAAATTCTTTCCTAAATGTGATTAAATTCTTTTTAAGCACCAAAATCAAAATGTTTGAATGTGATAGAAAACAAACAAGTTCTTTTTAAGTTCTTAAAAAGGAGAAAACACCGTAAAAGAGAAATACCTATATATTTAGCTCTCCAAGGTGTGTGGACTTCAAAAAGCGCGTTGTTGTGCTCTTCCCCTCGAACAATCCCATGAATAAGAAATGTGCTCCACAAGAAAAGGTTAAGAAAAAACACAAAAAATCCAGAAAGATATATCTAGATAATAGTAGAATGAAATTTTCTATTTAAGGAACTAGAAAACTTTCAAGAAAATAACAATTTTGCAAAAAAAGAGACGGATCAAAAAAATGCAATTTTGAAATCAAATGAAAGATTTATTGATCTTCGAAATAGGAATTCGAGTTTAGTTTTGTAAGAAAGAGAAGAAAATTTAACTTTGTAAATTATAAGTGAAAGAAATAAGACCAAAATGAATGAAGGAAATGCTATGGAGAACTGATGAAAAGCAGTGAAGAAACAGAACAAAAGATCAAAACTAGAAAAGAAATGAACTTACCAATAAGGGACTTTGGTTGGGTCCCACTAGGCATGCTAGAATGTAGATCAAGAATTTTGCGCTTGTTACCAGTCCAAGTTAATGTACCAAACTAAACACAAAAACCATGAAAAACTCAAATGAAATCAATAGCTAATAGATAAGACAAGATCTGGATATGTAGATGGAAAAGAAAGCCGATGTAGACAAGATGGGCGCACATGAGTGATCCTGTAAAGTAGATCCAAGAAACCTGTGAGACACAGATGCTTGATAGAAAAATACCACGTTAAAAGATAATTGGGTGGACTTCCTGAAAAGCGGGTTCGAGAAGCGATAAGCTCCCTCGGCGGATGTCAGTCCATGTTTTCAATTAAGGAAAGAAGCATACATGATAAAAGATGTAAGTAAATGTCTAGATTTTTTTGATTAAAACTAACAAACATAATGTAAACATCAGACAGAAACCAATAGAAAATAGGAAAGTGTGAAAATAATACTAGATTTGTGTTCCCTGAATTATTTTACCTATCCGCAAGTAGATCGGCGTCGATTAGGAAATTTAGCGTCGAATGGGTATGGTCGGTGTTGACTATGGAGAAATTACAGGAAGATTGAGAAATAGACAATGGAAGCTAGATCGTCAATCTCCGTTGGATCTGTAAGATCCGTAGGGATACTGACAAAGCTCCACCTTCACTAGATGCAGGAACACATTCACCAAGAGATTGATGGAGGCTCACGATGTCGATGTGGTAGGAGCAGAGTAACGGTACTCCTCTTAGGGATTTATTTGGATAGAATTCACTTTCGCTTGATAGATAATGCTCATACTTGATACTCAAAACTCTCTGTCATTATTTTTGTCTAACCAGAACTGAATTCTGGCCCTGTATTTGTAATTGGCACCGACCGAGATGTAATCGGTGCCACTTCAAAAAATTGGCATCGACTAGGTTCGGTCGGTGCTGATTAGGGAACAGACTCCCGAAATGGCCAAAAGGGGCGATTTTTGGAAAGATGAAAGTGATCCTTCCACCTCAAATATGGGAAATATCCTGGTGCATGGTTTGGGAGGAGGAGAAATAGGGGGGATAGATGGATAAAATAGATATGGGAGGTTAGGAATTGATATGGGGTAGATAAGTGGTTAAGATATATGTAAAAAATATAATTAAATAGTTAATATTTAATTATCTATTGGTAAAACATAATGGGGTGAAATAAACTTAGGATAGATGTTTAAATCAAATATTAAATAATACCCTAAGGGAGAAGTGATATAAACATGCCCCAGGTTACCTGAGAAGGCAAACGCACACGGGGGACACTAAATTAGATAACCAATATTAGGTGTCTACACAGATTTAATAGGAAAATAATTGGTTGATTTCACCAAATATAAATAGGTGGTATATCAATTAAAATATGGAAAATAATCTAAGAGGTGTGAGCTTGTTACAAAATAATTACCTGTATCAGAATATATGGTCAAAATCATAGAGATTTTTTTTTATGAGTATGCAAGGCACACCCATAGAGCTTGATGGTTAGATGAAAAATTTAAGTTAAGTAAGGACACATTCCCACTTGGTACTATTGTTTTAGTAGTTGACTTCGCAGAGAATTACACATTATAGCAATGAATGGAGGTTCACTCTCAATATTGAAGTAGAAAAGTAGAGGGAGGATTAATTATTGGTTGTTGTGGTCATGACAGGAAATTTATGGCTTGATGTAGGTGGCCACATATGACATATTTTTGTGGGATTTATATTAACTTGGTAACTTTGATTCCTTTCAGGCTCTTCATTATCTGTTTGGTTAAAGATATTCATTCTTTCAAAATGAATAGTTGGAACATTGGTGGTCTCCCCAACAAAAATAAGTTCATCATCTATGCCAACACGTCGGGGTAGCTAGGTAAAATCTTGTGGAGGATTTGTTTTGGTTCCCTACACTCCTCATGCTTTCATGCTACCTCATCCAGGCATAGTCCCTTAAGAGCCCTGAGACCAAAACACACTATATCTTCACGAGTGATTTATAAGACTCCATGGCAGCTAGAGATGTCTCGTTAGATCCATACCTCCATGTTGGGGCCCTCTACAAAATCCTCTTGCGGTTTTTTCCATCTCCATTCAGTTCTCTCATTGTCCTATTGTTTGCAAACACATGAAATACTACAGCCTGAGTCAATGTAAGGCTACCAGATGTAATAATTTGCAAACAGAAGATCTTGGAACAAAACCATTTGGGACAACACATCTGGATGGTTTGGTGAATACTAGTGGAGGCTTTTTTTTGGTTCCCTACGCTCCCCGTGCTTTCGGTTCGGGCGTAGTTTCTTTAAGAGCCCTGAGACCAAAACATGCTATATCTTCGAACCATGATTTCTAGGACTCCGTGGTACCTAGAGATGTATCATTAGATCAAAAACCTCCATGTTTAAGCCATCCACCAAATACCCTCGTGGTTTTTTCCATTTCCATTTGGTTCTCTCGTTATCCTATTTTTTGCAAACACAAGAAATACTGCAGTCTGAGTCAGTGTAAGGCTTCTAGATGAAATACTTTGCAAGTAGAAGCTCTTGGTGCCTAAACAACTAAGCCAACACTTCAAGGTGGTAAGGTAAATGCTAGTGGAGGCTTTTTTTGGGTTCCCTACACATCCCATGCTTTCGGGATACCTCTTCTGGGAATAGTTTCTTTAGAGCCCTGAGACCAAAACATGCTATATATTTGATAGGTGATTTATCACACTCCGTGGCACCATGAGATGTCTTGTTAGATCCAAATACTCCATGTAAAAACCCTCTACAAAATCCTCTTGTAGTTTTTTACATCTCTATTCGGTTCTCTCAATGTCCTATTGTTTACAAGTGCATGAAATACTACAGTCTGCATTAGTGTAAGGCTGCTAGATGCAATACTTTACAAACAAAAATTCTTGGAGCCAAACCAACTATGAGAAAACATTGGGTTGGCTAGGTAAATTCTATTGTAGGATTATTTTTTATTCCTTATGCTCCTCATGCTTTTGGGCTACCTCGTTCAGGCATAGTTTCTTTAAGAGCCCTTAGAGAAAAACACGCTATATATTTGATGGGTGATTTCTTAGAATATGTGGCACCTAGAATCGTATCATCAAATCCAAAAATTTCATGTAAAATCCCTCTACAAAATCCTCTTGTGGTTTTTTTCCATCTCCATTTGGCTATCTTGTTTTCCTATTGTTTGCAAACGCGTGAAATACTACAGTCTAAGTCAATGTAAGGTTGTCATACACTATATTTTGCAAATGGTAGCTCATGGGACCAAACCATCTGAACAAACATTTCCAGATGGCCTAATGAACACTAGTGGAGGATTTTTTTTGGTTCCATATGCTCCTCATGCTTTCGGGCGACCTCGTTTGGGCGTAGTCTCTTAAGAGCTCTGAGACCAAAACACGTTATATATTTGAGAAGTTATTTTTCGAACTCTGTTGCACCTAGAGATGTCTTGTCAGATCTAAAACCTCCATGTTGAATCCCTATACAAAATCCTCTTGCAGTTTTTTCCATCTCCATTTGGTTCTCTCTCTATCCTATTGTTTGAAAATGTGTGAAATACTGCAATATAAGTCAGTATAAGGCTTCTAGATGCAATACTTTGCAAAAGGAAGCTCTTAGCACCAAACCAAATACACCAACACATCTAGATGACTTGGTGAATGCTAGGGGAAGATTTTATTTGGTTCCCTATGATCCTCGTGCTTTCGGGCTACCTCTTTTAGACGTAGTTTCTTTAAGAGCCCTGAGACCAAAACATGTTATATCTTCGACAGGTGATTTCTTGAACACTATGACACTTAGAGATGTCTCATTAGATTTGAAACCTCCATGTCAAATCCGTATATGAAATCCTCTCATGGTTTTGTCCATTTCCATTCGGTTCTCTCACTGTCCTATTGTTTGCAAACGCACAAAATACTACAATATGAGTCAGTGTAAGACTGTTAGACACTATATTTTGCACACGGTAGCTCATGGGACCGAACCACCTGGGAAAAAATGTTTGGATGGCCTGGTGAATGCTAGTGGAGGATTTTTTTTGGTTCCCTACACTCCCCATGCTTTTGGGCTACCTCGCTCGAGCGTAGTCTCTTAAGAGCCTCGAGACCAAAACACGCTATATATTCGATAGGTAATTTCTCAGACTTCGTGGCACCTAGAGATGTCTCGTCAAATCCAAAAACTCTATGTCAAATCCATCTATGAAATTATCTCATAGTTTTTTCCATATCCATTCGGTTATCTCGTTGTCTTATTGTTTGTAAACACGTGAAATACTACAATCTGAGTCAGTGTAAGGTTATCAGACACAATACTATGAAAACAGAAACTCTTGGAACCAAACCAACTATGCCTACACATCTAGATGGTATGTTGAACACTAGTGGAGTATTTTTTTTGGTTCCCTATGCTCCCCATGCTTTCAGGCTACCTCATTTGGGTGTAGTCTCTTAAGATCCCTGAGACCAAAACATGTTATATCTTCAACAGGTGATTTCTCAGACTTCATGGCACTTAGATATGTTTCATCATATCCAAAATATCCATGTCAAATACCTATATGAAATCCTCTCATAGTTTTTTCCATCTGCATTTGGTTTTCTGGCTATCCTATTGTTTGCAAACATGTGAAATAGTGCAGTCTAAGTCAGTGTAAGGCTATCAAACGCAATACTTTGCAAAATGAAGCTCTTGGCACCAAACCAACTACGTCAAAATGTAGGGGTGGCAAGAAAAATTCTATTAGAGGCTTTTTTTTGGCTCCCTACGCTCCCCATGATTTCGAGCTACCTCATCCGGGCATAGTCCCTTAAGATCCTTGAGACAAAAACACGCTAAATCTTCAATGGGTGATTTATTGGACTCCATAGCACCTAGATATGTCTTGTCAGCTCCGAAACCTCCATGTTAAGGCCCTCTACAAAAACCTCTAATGGTTTTATCCATCTCTATTATGTTCTCTCGTTCTCCTATACTTTACAAATGAATGAAATATTACAGTTTGAGTCAGTGTCAGGCTATCAGATGCAATACTTTGTAAACATAAGTTCTTGGCACCAAACCAACTATGCCAACACATCAGGGTGGCCAGGTAAACTCTAGTGGAGGCTTTTTTTTGGTTCCTTAAAGTCCCCATGCTTTTGGGCTACCTCGTCCGGGTGTAGTCCCTTAAGAGCCATGAATATTTAGATTGGCTTAATAATGAATTTGATAGGGGAATGTCTAAGAACACACATAAGTTATCAATCACCAAGTAAATCTTTCTTGTTTAGTTCTGAATGGGAGTCAGTTAGCCTACGACTTAGTGACCTTCCATTCATTGATAATTTATGCTATGATTAACCCATGGATGCTTTCAAAAGAGCCTTTAAAAGGATAGGGGTAGTTATCAAGCCTAGTGGAGGGTGTGTTGTGATTTCCAAATAAATTAAAATACTTACAGATTTAAAGGTAATAACAAGAATTGGAAAGGATTAGACAAGCAATAATCATTGAATGTCTGAATCAGAATGTCATTACATCTGGAGAAATTCTCAATATATGGCGTAATGTATATGGAGAGACATTCTCAAAATATCAACAGATGAAAGGCATCAAATTATGACGACTCTTAGGTGTTTTAATAGGGAAGAAGACTAAAAAGCATAGAAGAATGTAGTAAGTGCATGATAAGATAGAAACTAGTACAAAGAGACCATGAGCAAGAAGAAGCGTAAGTAAGGTAAATACACATAAAATTTGATAAATTGAATGAATAATTACTCAGATTAGGAAACTCTTTATATACATACATTATATAAATATTGATTTCCAAAGTTTGATGCATATTATACATTGAAAATGCTAGTACATGTACATCACCAATAAATGAAAAAATAATCCATAATGTCTTCAATATTGTCAAGTTCACATCATATTAGCTTCATGCAAAAATAATCTCATAAATGTAAGCTCTCATACAAAAATATCATGTTCCAAATAGTATTTTAATTTGCATAATAAATATAAAAAATTCCCAAATAGGTCATATATCATCAAGTTCAAATGCCATATAGGTGTACATACAATTCCATACAAAAAAAATGTCATATAAGACACATATATATTTCCTAATCATCAAAATCTATCCCTCTCTTGGCCTTTCTTGAAGAAGGTCCTCCCTTAGAAAAATATGGAGATCTATGAGATGAATTTGGATCATCTGAGCCCATGCTACGAGTCCCCTTCCGCTGAATACTTGTCTATAAATGCAAACAATGTTTTTTTGTCAAAAATTAATTTATATATGTTTTCAACATGTATTTAAGACCATGACAGAATGAAAGTATTTACATAAATACACAAACTTACCGCAAGTTTTCTATCACACTGAATTTACATCTCACACTCAGATGAGTCATCAGGAGCTCCTGGAGTACAAATGAGGGTACAAAGATGACGAGATGGATGAGTTCATGCCCTAGAAGTCAAAAAGGAGGGGGTTGAAGTTCCCTATATACACATAAGATCATAAAATATAACATCAGAATTAGTGAAAATAGAATTAAGTACATGTATGTACATAATGACAATATTTTAACTAATTTTATCAATATAGAACTATTGTTTTTACCCTGCCACTCCTATGAATCAAATGAATAGGGTTGCTACCTGTCATAGGTAAATCCTACATATACACAATGAAGGCCATTATTAACATAATTTAATAATTATATAATGAAAGACATTACTAACATGTAATTTAACATAATATGTGAATTACACGAGAAATTTAACAAAATTTACATGTTGTTTGAATACATCAGTGAGTTGTTGCATAGATGAAATCATAGCAGAAACACCTTTCTCTACTTGTCACAAAGATGGTGGGGTGTTTATTGAAGTCCACATCTTTATAAAACATGTATCACGTGAGTTAGATGGACATACAAGAACATACATATATTTGAATTCAAAACTAATATATATATATATTTGCATGTATATGAAAATTATACAAAATTAACATTCTAAAATACCTCTGTGAATGTATGTGTATGCATGGTGCTTGCCACCTATGGTTGGGATGAAGATGCAACTCTCGCACATTGTAATATCAATGCATGTATATGTACGGATACAATTATTTCAAAATTTTAACATATATAAGTAAATAAAGTACTCCAAATTTTTTTTAACACACGTAATAAAGCATAAAAAATACCTGTGAAGGTGACGCCGATAGTTGTAATCCTCCAAATGTATCACTCAATAGGACATTTGACATAGTGACATTAACGTGTGTACCCCTAGCACCAACTCCATCAAAATTAGTATGTGTGAAAGTATCGTCCTCCTCGGGCTCCAAACATATGCTACCACATGACAAGAAAATATGTGGCCTCATACTAGTACTCACTGAGGGAATACTCTGTGTACCTCTGCAAGCATCTGGCTCAGAAATCTCCCTCGTATGTCGAACAAGGGTCACAGATATCCCCTGAAGTGCATGGAGTGTATCAATATATACTGTCTCCTTCACTAAATGAGGGAAAATCTCAGGGTGAGGGGGCTTCTGTGTGGGGAGTCTACCCTGCTGAATAGGTGTATCTTGTGCACCTAGTTGATCTTGTGCATATCCTTTTCCTCAACCCTAGAAATCTAAGAAATTAAAATAATTTGGGATTTTGTTGAGGATAAACTCACAATAGAGTTTCCTCAGAAATTATAGTGGCACCTCATTATTATTAAAAGGTGGAAAATCAAACACCATCCACCAATGGTCCCAAAAATTATTTTTAATCAAATTATTATTGCACCAATGGTTGGAAAACTGTTTACATAACAACAAAATAGGAAAATTAGTGCGGGGGTCTGTGAATAAGGTTCATATGAGGTCTTTTGTAATTTAGTTTTTCTTTACATCCACATATGATAATTTGTTGGAATAATAAACCCTACAACCCTCGCTGTAAGCTATCAAATGATCGATTTTCCCTGTTTCCATGTCAACTTGAGCAAGTATTGCCTCCAATGTGTTTACAAGAGAGGCATGGTGGGGGTTTGTAGATTGTGAATCCCTCATTCTTTTCATTAAATTGTCAATTTCAATTTTTTTATCAACCATGTGTGGTGCTAAATATTCTTGACTACCTGGGGGATGTTGAGAAATTGTGGGAGTGTTGGGAGGGACAAAAGGAATAACAGGGTTTGGTTGTGGTTGATTACCTTGACCTCTAACTGTATCAAAAAAAAAATGTATTCAATTCAAATTTTAATCTATAATTATCATATTTCAATGTAATTTTGAGAAAATAATTATGCCTACCTCTTCTCTGTGGCACCATTGTCGATTCAGATCTTCCCGATGATCCAAAAATGATCATTTGAGCTTGAGATCTAGCTGAATGAAAAAATGTGAGGGCACGGTTAAGCTCTCAAACTCGCGTTTGAGGGAGATAAAATGATAGAGGTTCAGGCCTCTCTTTTTTTAATTTATAGCAGACATAATGTGTATGTGTTATGCTTTGGTAAATCCCAAACCTAAGAATTTAAAATGCGACCGCATTATAATAGAACGCTTACGCGTTTTACTTTTTTTGGGTTTTTGTCCATTTTTTGGCCCCCAAAATTTGTACACTTACCCATCTCCTTGACCTTACTTTTATTGTTTTTCACCTTACAGTTTAATTGTGGTTATTTATTCAATTTCATATTGACTCTACAGATGAAAATATTGACTGAGGAGACTTTTTTTTATCATATTTTGTTTCATATTTTGTTATCGTTAAAGATGATATAGGTACATATATTTACATTTTATTAAATACAATTATTTATAAAAAATATGATTTATATAATTACTATTTTGGATTTGTCAAATATCAATTTCTATTTTAAAAATCTATTTGTTACATGCATTTATCGAATACTAATTTGCAAGGCCTTCAAATTTCAAATCTGCATATTCTTCCACTGTTATACTCTTCCTAAAATCTAGACTTCTATTTTCCACACATGTATAGGTTATCATTTGCATTTTCATTCATCTTTTTGTTTCTTCCTTAATCCTCACAATCATTATTTCATCTTTTTTTCTTGAAAACGTGGGTTGACATCCATTCGAGGAAGGTATCACTTCTCTGGGATGAAAATGTCAGGAAACTCACCCATTTATATACTAATCCATTTCTCGTGTTGAGTTTTCTTGAATCGAATATATTCTAGCATGGTACAAAGGATGATTTCTCATTTTTCTTCCATATGCTTTGTCACAACCATCTAAAAGACAAGAGGTAACTTAAACACTATCATATGACATTGCTTGAGTTTTTACAATTATTTTTAATTTATTTTTGTATTTACAAAATGCTTTGATAAAGGTGTTTGAAATTTGTGGGATAAAATCACAAATTCAAATTTTACAAGTAGAGAGAGTTAGATTTTTTCATATTAAAATGTTGTTGTCATAAAACATTCCAAAATTTCTTAAAACATTTATCCATTATACAATTCATCATCATCCATATCTATTTTAATTTCATCATCCACATCTAATGTCATCATATCATTGATTCATTACAAGTAGAGAGAAGAAGATTTTGAGAAGGTTTAAATGTGAAGAAACATGATACAAAGTTCTAATTTTACAAGTAGAGAGAAGAATATTTTACTGTATTAAGATGTCTCTATCCTAAGACATTCCAAATTTTATTAAAACAATTATCCATTATCATCATCCATGATCGTGCTTGAAGCTAAATCTATGTCCACACAATTCATCATAATCCATATCTATATTAAATTAAAGGACAAGGTTTAAATGTCAAGAAAGCTGAATCCTGACACAAAGTTCATTACAAGTAGAGAAAAGAAGATTTTGAGAAGGTTTAAATGTGTAGAAACCCGATACAGAGTTCAAATTTTACAAGTAGAGAAAAGATGTCTGTCCTATACTCTTGACACACTAAAATTATTCATAAAACAATTATTTATCCATTATCATCATCCATGATCATGCTTGAATCTAAATTTAAGTCCACATAATTCATCATCATCCATATCTATTTTAATGTCTATATCCATTCTAATGTCATCATATAATTACAAGTAGAGAGAAGAATATTTTGAGAAGTTTTAAATTCCCCGGTTGTGCTTGAAGCTAAATATACGTCCACATACAATTTATCATAATTTACATCTAATGCAATCATCATTACAAGTAGAGAGAAGATTCTGAGAAGGAGAGAGAAGAAGATTTAGAGAGAAGAAGATTTAAATCTTAGTATTAAGATGACTTTATCATACCACATTCCAATTTTTTTTAAAACAAATAATTAATCATTATCATAGTTCCATCACATTCAAATGAAACATAAACACCATATACAATCTAGAAATTCTATATATAATATATAACAAGTTATAAAATTCACGATTATAAAGTATTTCAATTTTTCAAACGCCATCACATTCAAGTTTAAAATTTCAAATCTAGATAATAAAGTATTTCAAATTTCCAACGCCATGACCATCACACTCAAGTTTCAAATTTTCAAATCTAGATTATAAAGTATCTCAGATTTTCAAATTTAAAGTTTCAATTTTTCAACCCTCAATCATGAAATTTTTCAACCCTTAATTTTCTGTACCCCTTTTGCCAGTGGCTTCCACTCCTATACTCCTTTACTCAATGGCTTCCCCTCCTGTACCCCTTTCCCCAATGGATTGAATAATCCTAGAATTAATCAAATCTTCTGTAGCACTTTCTAGATTATTTACGATTCTTTGTTCTTCCTTTGTCGCATCTCCATGGGATAGCAAACTTGGATCTGTAGATGCCTTCGTTTTGAATAAAATTTTAGGTTTGAAGCCATTCTCTTTAATTATCTGCTTTAGTGTATTGATTTGTTTGTTAACTAAAACAATATTTTATTTCAAATTCTTTGTTGTGGATAAACTATTCTTCGTGGTTTCCAAGTGAACTTGGAACACCTTTGCTGGACTCTTCAAATTTTCATATTTAAATTACACAAAAAAAGTGATCTCAATTGATATTATTACTAAAATAAGAAAATTTAAAATTAACAAAAAAAAAAAATTTCAAAGTGATAATACTTATGACCGCTCTATCTCTCTCGACATTTGCAATTGCCACTAGATCCTTGTCCTTAGACCATTTGTTAAAATATGCTTGGGCTTCAACACTATTTTTTTCTAATTTATTTAATGCTTTATCTAAAATATCATCTTTATAATTGATGTTATACATGACAGTCCCACTTCTTGGGTATGTAAGGAATCCATCTTCATAGGTTGATTCTAAACTACAATATATAAACCGTCCCTTTGCCATTAATTTTCAAAATGACTTATTATCTTAAATTGATTAGTACTTTTTCCCATCTCTCCCATTCTATGAGTTGACTGATATGAGGTACAATAAACTCTTGGACATGGGATTGAAAATCATAACCAATCAAGTTCACTTAAGGAAATTGTAGCAACTATCACCATCTGTATCTGAAGAAGATGATGTTGCTGGAGAGGAATGGGGACTATCAGGTTTATCAAATGCTACCTCCTTTTGCCTTTGGGTGGCCTGATCCTATTTGTGATAAAATAAATCTATATTCAAATAAATAAATCAAAAGTGAAATGTAATGAATGTTGAATAAATTACATTGAAATAGAAGTATACTTGTTGGCCTTGAATCATCTTGTGTGTATTAAAAAATCTTGTTGGGTCATTACTATCAATTCCCAAGTAATCTTCATATAAATTTATATTATTTAAAATTGATACACCCGTTGCATTGGGCAAGCGACCAAGAGAGATGGTTGGAATTTGAAATGAGAGGCAATGTTTATTGTCCCACTAGGGGCCAAAGGAATTGGCATACGTTTACCAATGTTGTTTTTTCCTAAACCTATGGTTGGAATTTTGAATCGTATTGGTGGAGGAGGTGGCGGTGCCACTATTTGTTCAGAAGGAAAAGGAACGAGATCTACTGAAAAGTGTAATAAAAATAAAATGAAAAACTGTTAAACTATGCAAAAACTATGAAAAACTATTTAAAAACTGTAGTAAAGCAATAAAATCATAGCTTTTTGTTGAGGGGTAGTATGTCATGGTGCTTGAGGTGGCCGTGTTGGAGTAGTAATTGGTTGTGTTTGAGATGTGCATGGTTGGGATCGCTGAGCAAGGTGTTGAGAACAGACAACTGCATGCAACTTAACTGAGTTAGTTGAAGAAGACGGTTGACTTTGAGAAGCATGTGTATTGTCCAAAGTCCCTGTGATGTCGGAAACCATCGATTATATGTCAATTCAATATGGTACATGGTAAATTGAAAATAGAAAATGAAAATTTGTAAATAGTAAATTTTAGGGTATTACGTCTTTGGCATTTAACTAATGTAAATGCTTTATGGTTCAAAGATGAGTGAACCTCCATTTCAGATTGCGAATCTACCAACACCTCAGCATGTTGTTGGAGTCTTCCTCTTGACACCACTTTTTTCGAGGAAGGGCCTCTATAAATATTCTTTGCAAATGTTCAATATTTAATCAGATTCTAGATGAGCATAATGTTAGTCTAATGTCAAAATATAAACTTTATACTTGTTATTGAAATGGAATTGAAAAATTATTGATTGTCTCGTAAGTGCAAATAGGAACTGGTTTGTATTTTAAATAAAAAAGAGTCTCATAATAAATGCCAAGGAGATAGTTTGTGGAGTGAATGACTAGTTTTTCCAAAAGCGATGCATTTGTAATGTCATTTTTCATTTTTTTAGAAAAAAATGTGCACCAATCAAATTTTTTCTTTTCGATAGTTGTAATAGCCCAATTTGGTATATCCATTTTCCGATCTTACAAAACAATTTTTGCTTGAAAGAAAGAAATCATAGTAGCAAGAAAGTGGTGTGTATTTTCGTGTGTATCCACACCACTTCTTGATTTATTGACATGAGTTGTAAATGCCAAAAAGTCATTGGAATTAATATCGATTTGAATTGTATCAAAATAAAAAACATAAAATATCAAATGAAAATTGAAAACATATTACACTTACAATCAACATGGAAAATGAAAGTAGATTTGAGGTACTTCTTATCATGTTCTACAAGGGTTGCTTTCATTGTAACAATGGGGGAATTTTTATATGGAAGGCCCATCAACCGATGGATATCAATTGGATCAAAACTGAATTAAAACATATGACTAACATCCACGGTAATAGAAAATAGACCATCCTATTTATTGTATGAGGAGAGAAGGTAATTCATAATATCATGATCGATTTCAAATTGGGGTATCTTAATGAGCCCATCAAAATAACATGCATCCAACAAACATAAGAACTTACTGTCACACGTTAACAAAGCTTGTTGATGCATGAAAAAAGGTATTTTGTCATGCATCAACATGCCTTGTTGACATGCGACAATAAGGTCTTCAGTCCCACGTCAGCAAAGTTTGTTGATGCATGACATTAAAATTTTCTATCATGTTTTAGTAGGCCTCGTTGACGCACGACATTAAAATCTTCAATCACGTGTTAGTAGGCCTTGTTGACACACAACAAAAGACCTTGGTGTCACATGTCTAAAAATTTTTTTGACGTGCAACAACAAGCCTTGCTATCGCGGGTTAACAAGGCCTACAAATGTGTGAGAGAATATTTTGTTGTCATGCATCAACAAATATTTTTGATGCGCAACAGAAAGGTCTTCTATCACGTATCAGTATGCCTTATTGTTGTGCGACAACAAGTTTTGTTATCATGCATAAACTATGTGTCATCATATGCAAAAAAAATTCCCTTAGTGGTAACTCTCACTCAAAACATTAGCAGGCAAAAATTCAGTTCTCAAATATGAAAATTTTCCTTTACGCAAAAGTGTTTCTAAATTTATTTATTGAGGATTTTCCATCTCCATTTTACCAGAGGCTTCTTAAAATGAACCATGACACTACTCCTCTAATAAATTGAAATGGCCTGCCAAAGGAGTCCCAATTGGTTTAACATCCTACATATTAAACCTCTCCAAGAGCTTCTTAATGTACTCTTCCTGAGATAAAGTCAAATTTCATTCCTTCCTATCATGTGATATCCTCATACAAAGGATTTGTTTGGCTTCCCCCAAATAATTCATAGAAAAGTATTCACTTATTTTCTCCTTGAGTACTTATATTATCTGCATGTTTTTTCCTACAACCAATAGGTCATCCACATATAGACATATGATAATATAACTTCAATTCTTAAATTTCTTTATAAACATGCAATGGTCATAATGACATCTAATATAACCTTTCTCTATTATGAAGCTATAAAATATCTTATATCATTGACGTGGATCTTGTTTCATGCCATAGAATTTCTTCTTTAGTTTACACACCTTATCCTCTTTACCTTTGACCTCATAGCCCTTTGGTTCCTGCATATATAGATCCTCCTCCAAATCACCATGAAGGATTGTTGTCTTTACATATAGTTTCTCTAAATACAAGTCTTATACTTCAACTATTCTAGGAACAATTCTAATGGAAGTATTTTTTACTACAAAAGGAAAAATCTCATCAAAATCTATACCTTTCTTGTTTGTGAACCCATTGATCACCAACTGGGCTTCGTATCTTTCTTTCCTCCTTCTTCCTCTTTAACTTTGTACACCCACTAGTTATGCAATGTCTATTTTACCTTTGGGTAGTTTCACCAAATCCCAAGTTTGGTTCTCCATGAGATACATATGATCCTCATTCATGGTTTTTTGCCACTTCTTCCTGACATCTACTTGCATTGCTTCATCAAAGATCTTTGGCTCTCCAGTGTTAGTGAGTAATACTTAAAAAAGAGATGGAGAAAAAATTTCAGGTTTTCTTCTTACCATAGAAGACCTCCTCAATATAGGAGTTTGTGGTTCCTATTAAGTAGTTTCCTAAATTGATTCATGTGTAAATTTCCCATCCGGAAGATTCTCTACCAGTGCATATTATATCCTAGATTCTTTTATGTTGTCCTATAAATATTTCTTATAATAACTTTCTCATTAAATACCACATCCACATATTGAATGATTTTATTGTCCTTAATACTACAAAATTTATATCCAAATTCATCACCATAGCCAATGAAAGTGCATTTTTTTGATTTAGCCTCTAGCTTGGTCCTATCATCCTCATCAATATGAACAAACACTTCACATCCAAAGACTCCAAGGAATGAATAATTAACTTTCTTACCAGACAAATCCTCCTCATGTATGCCTCCATCTAAGGCACTTGAGGGTCTTCTGTTTATCAAGTACAGAGTTTTCCTCATCGCTTGTTCCCAAAAATAAAGAGGTAGTCTTGCATGTAACCTCATGCTTCTAGCTCATTCCATTATAGTCATGTTCATCCTTTTTAACACCCCATTTTTTTGTGGAGTTCATGGAACCATATTTTACCTGTGGATTTTATTCTTAGAAAAATAATTATCAAAATCATCGCTACAATACTCCCCTCCATTATCTGACCTGAGACATTTAAGATTAAGACATGTTTCATTCTCTACCAAGGCTCTGCATTCAACAAAAGTGTTAACTACATCATATTTATTTCTAATACAGTATACCCAGATTTTCCTTGTTGCATCATTAAAAACTACACAAAATAATTTCAACCCCCAAGGGATGATACTTGAGCCAACCCCCACACATCAGAATGTACCAACATCAACTTACTTTATTTCTTCGCAGGTCTAACCTTAAGAAATTCAAACTAGTTTCTGTAAATCTGAGTAAATTCTTATTTATGACTTGCATGCCTTTACGGATCATATGACTGAGCCTATAGTGCCAAAATGTTGTATCTACATATGAAGCCACAATATTATAAGCATTAGTACTACTAGTGGTTAAATAAAAGGTTCTAATCTTCTTCCATCTTACCACCAAAAGAGCACCCTTGGTTACCTTCTAATAGTCTACTATAAATATTACATTACAACCATCATTTCCCAACTTCCCCGCCGATACCAAGTTTCATCTTAATATAGGCACATGTTTGAAATCCTTCAATATCTGTGTATTCTCATTCTACATCTTGACCTGAATAGAACCTTTTTCAAATATGTTGCTAGGCTCATCACCACATAGAACGATATGCCCAATATCCCCTTGAACATAATAAACAAAATAATGCCTATATGAAGTACCATGTAAATAAGTCCCTGAAACTAAAACCCAAGATTCAAAAATATTATACAAAGAAAGAATCAAAGCATCCTAGCATACACAATCATTCTTTACATGCACAGAATTTCCACAGTGCCATCATACCATCTTACTTTTGGATTTTGACCTTTCCCGGTCTTTCAGTTTTCTACAGCTTCCTCTATTCTTTTGTCTTCCTATTTTTTCTTCTTGTCCCAAATCTCCCAACAATCATTCTTTGCATGCACAGACTTTCCACAGTGCCATCATACCATCTTACTTTTGGATTTTGACCTTTCATGGTCTTTCAGTTTTCTACAACTTCCTCTACTCTTTTGTCTCCCTCTAGTTTCCTCCCTGAAATCATTCCCTAAAGTAGAAGATTCCATGGATATTTTTCTTTGCATTTCCTCACTTAGAATCACCCTTATAATGTCCTCAAACTTCCATTTTGAGTTAGCTAGAACCGATTTGCTTGCCACTGTTACTAGGCTATTCCAACTCTCAGGTAAAGAGCAAAAAATTGATAAATCCCTAACCTCTTCATCAAATTATACTATAGCCAAAGTTATCATATTCAAAATCATATTTTAATTCATTCAAATGATCTAATACTGAAATATTCTAAGACATCTTCATATTAAAAAGAAATCATTAAAAAATATCTTGTTAGAGGCTAAGGGCTTTTCATATAACTTCTGTAATGCATCCATGAGTTATTTTATAAGGTTTTACTTTGAGGCATTAAATAATACCAAAGATGCAAGACATAGTTGAACTATCAAAAGTTCCTTCCTATATAGAAAATCCTATTCCCTTTCTCAAACATCGGGATATAAAGATCCTTCTAATTAAGGTAATCTTCCATCTACATCTTCCAAGAACTAAAAATTTTCTTGTTGATTTTAACAACCTTTGATCTTCCATCATATTCCATAGCTTCAACTCAAGCTAAAAATGTTCCATGTGAATTGACACTTCGAGAAACCAATCTAGGCTCTCATACCAATTGTTAGGTAATAAGGGATAAACTATGCAGAATAAAACCACACAAAATTGAAATACAAGAAACTAATATGTAGAAAGATATTACATATATGGAATAACAACATAGAAAATAAAAGAACAAAACACATAGACAAGATTTAATGTGGTTCACCTAATTTGAGCTACGTCCACCAAGAATCAATTGCTCATATTTTATTACATGCCACCTCTTTCTCTCAATACAATACAAAGATATGTTTTGATTTGTTCTCAACAAACTCACTTGAATTCACACTTGAACTCACACACATCTACAATGTACAATACCTTACCATATGCACCAAAAACACACCAATAAGCAACTGCATAATTAGATTTAGAATACAGTGGTTACAAAAATAATGGGCCAAATCCGCCCTATAGCCCTATAGGTCAGAATACCACCCATATGAGAAGATCACATCTCCCAAGGTATATGGCATATTTTTCGAGGTAATTTTTTTTCTTGAGGCTTACGCCCTCAAACCCCTACTATCAGGGGTTACCGCACCTGCACTCCCGCACGAGGCTCGGCCTAGCCCTAAACCTCAGCAAGAAAACCATGGAGAGTGTACGATACTTTTAGTATACAATATTCAAAACTTCCACACATGAAAACAGGCTCCACACCATAACATATCGCATTAATAAATCAAGTGGGAGGGGGTTGATCCCTATTCCAAACTTGGAAATCATTAATTTCAACTGTCACATTAGCCATAATATCCAATAACTTGTTTCCTTCTCAATAAGTATGTTGGATCATGCACTCTTGAAAGGTGTTGATGATTTGAGTAGCCTCTTCCATTATATTTTTTATTTTCTAGCTAGGTTGAGAGCTCCCCATAAGCCAATTAGTGATGCTAAGAGAATCCCCTTCAATAATGATTTTAGTGGCATTAATATCTCTCGCAACTTGAAGACCCCAAAGGGTAGCTAGAGCCTCTGCATGATGATTTGAATTATTACTCATGGGTCCAGCAAACAGTCTAATGACATGGTCAAATTCATTTCGAATGCACCCTCCAACCCATGATTTTATTATGTTCCCCTTTGAGGCACCATCGTAATTATGTTTTATCCAACCAAAAATAGAAGTAAGCCATTTAATGTGTTCTCTAGAAATCTTAGGTTCAGCCTCTCCATTGGAAAAAATATTTAAACCCCATAGCTCAAAGATTTTGCTATCAGCTCTACTATGTTTTGTCTTCTTAGAAGGTCTAAAATTTAAAATGTTCTGCTTCAATCAAACCCCTAGTTGCTCTCAAGGCTGAGGTTTTTTTTTCCATCAAATATTGCAAGATTACAAGATTTCCAAATCTTCCAAATAATGTAAGGGAAAGAATCCTCCATAACATTCTATTAATGGAGTTTTAGAGGATAAGTTCCATTGATTCTAGATGACAACTAAGGACTAAGGGAAATTCCAATTGATGTTCCAAAGCTTCAGCTAGTACTCCCAATAAGATCTAGCAAAGTCACAGTGCATTAAAATATGATTCCTCAGACTTTTTGCATAGAATGCACTTGTTCAAAAAATGTTGACCCCTTTTCGCCCAATTGTCAATGGTTAAGATTTTGTTATGAAGACCAATCATCAGAAATGGTTGATCATAGGAGTAAGAACCTTCAGCCAGATCATATCCCACTCAAAATGTGGAAGTTGCTCTTCCGACATGAGTAAGTATATACTTAGCAAAATATTGATATCAAATGTTCTCTTTCAATTTGCAAATCAAATTGTGTTGACATGTGTAAGTATATATAGAAGAGATAAAAGTGCATTTTAAAAATAATTCTTCTGACATGAGTAAGTATATACTTAGCAAAATATTGATATCAAATGTTCTCTTTCAATTTGCAAATCAAATTATATTGACATGTGTAAGTATATATAGAAGATATAAAAGTGCATTTTAAACATAATTCTTTGTAAATTTATATAACTATTATACATAATTTCAAAGGTAATACTTGAAAAATGTTATCCAAACTTTGTTTGATAGGTATATGAGTGAATGTCAAATTTAAAACTTAATTTATTTTTTAAGTTTTCATTGGTAATCGACCTAAAATAACATTATGATAGAATATTTTATAATAATTACTCGAACATTCATTTTAGGAAACTTGTTTTTAAAAAAGCAAAATTAGAAACTTTGTCCCATCGACTCCTCTATTTTGATTGCCTACATTTAACTATTTATGTACCGACATTTAATATAGAATAGACATGTACATTAATAGTATTCATAGACCATATATTTATTATTGATAAATAATTTGTTAAAATATAAAATTTATTAGTATTTATTGGAAGGATTAGATTAGTGGTATGAAATTTATTTTATCGTGAGATTAAAAAAAATACCTTCAACAAAGTTTGAATTGAAAAGTATCATAATGTTGGAATTCCAAACATTATTTAAAATGCAATAGGAAAGTTTCAAATTAGAAGGTAAGACATACAATTTAAAAGTAACGAGAGTTTATTTTATTAGCTGATGTGCATGTCTTACAATTTTATGCTCCTTAAGAGATTTTGTATTTTTGTTTGAAATTAGATATTATTTCTATAAATACAAACGAACACCAACAATAAAAAAATTTATTTTCTTCAAAATCCGTGTATCTCTATTTAATTAAAATTAATTTGTATCTCTATCAACATTTCAATTAAACTTAAATTACAGTTAGTAATACATAACCATGTATAAACATAAATATTACTACTATTATTAAATCTAAATTTATGATACGGTGATAAATATAGGATATTACCTTGAAAACTAGGTATATCAATTTCTAATGAAGGAATGGTTTTTAATTCATTAATTTTTATGTAAGATAAGGTAATTTAGGAATCCCAATTTCGATTATCTATTTAAACTAATGTTAATATTCATATTAAATAAAAACTCAAAAACAAATCAAATGTTTAGGGAAGCACTATAATTTATGAACAACATGTAGGTGTAAAGGCCCAATAGGACATGTGAAAGGTGTGCATTGTTTTTTAATTGGAAACAAAACAATAATAAATTTTAATGTGATTTTACCATCCATTAAAACTTTCGTAAGAACACGTTTTAAACATCATTTGGTTCGTTGTACGGATTGCAACTTTTAAAATAAAAAGCACGACTTTTAAGAACCCCTAGGTTCTACATATACAAAATGCCTTCGCTTCTTGTCATAAAAAGGGTGTGGGATATAAACAAAAAAGCGAATATACTCATTTAGTATATTGAAGAAAATTGAAAAGCGAGCATAAATGACCTTATTATCTTTAAAGATAATGTTAGTTTTTCGTTTCCATATTCTTCCATTCTCATAGATTCAAATGTTAATGGTTAATGTGTTTTGTTTATTAGGCTTAGGTGGTATTGAAAAATCTCTTTAGTAATTCTTATATTTTATTTACTCTTTTGTTTTATCTTTTGTTTTATTTTGTATCTTTGTTTATCTCTATTTTGTTAAGTTCTTTCAATTGTGATTATTGATTTTCATAGGTCATAGAGGTTGGGAAGAAATTAATAAATAATTTTTTAAAAAATGAGATATTAACGAAAGAAATTATACATTAGTTTGTTATATTGAATAAGGGCATGCATGCTAAGAAATCGTACTAGGGATAGCTTCTTTTGAGTCTCGGGGAGGGAGGATGCATTGTAGTGATGAATCGTTAGATGGCTATGATGCACGAAAAAACCAAGGTTAATGACTTATGTTTCCAACTACGATTAATTATTTAAACACATAACAAATCTCTATTACTAATGTAGGTTGAGCGTCATGTCATTACCACTATATAATTATGCTATAATAAATTTTTCTAAAATATTCAGCTTGAATGATATTTGAGGATTAAAGTGTTTTGGACTAACATAATCAAATTTAAATAGTAAATATTAGCCATGTAAGATATGGTGGATACATTTTGTTATCGTAGCTTTTAAGAGTTTGAAATCAAGCATCATCCACTTTATTTCAAAGCACTTACTTGCATGTGTAATGTGGCCTGTGGGTTGAGCGGCATGTCCTTACTCACTTTATAATTTTGCCATAACAGAAGTTTCTTTAACACATTTTTGAGTTTGAATGATATTTGAGGATTAATGTGTTTTAGATTAACATAATCAAATTTAGATAGTAAATATTTTTTATGTAGGATATGATTGATGCATTTAGTGTAATTTTTTTAGACTTAAAAAGACGTATGTATATGAAACCATGAGCCATCTCTCTCATAAAATATATGTGAGTGAATATGATTCAAATTTGATGACTATATATATATATATGTGAATTAAGATTTTTTTTTTTTTTTTTTGTAAATTGACAAAGTTAGCAAAATTTTATAATATAAAAAAATACAACTAAAAACTTGAAAACAATCCTCAAATTGAAACTCTATCTAAATGATAATGTATCATAATCTACGAAAAATGTCTTTATTTGTTAATTACGTTGATAGAAATTCCTCTATATAGAATATCATAATAAGTGGTGTCAGTAGAAAGCAAATCCCTCTGTTATCTCGTACATGAATGCGTTAATGAAATGAAGCCTAGCTGTCCACTTTTTCTTGCATCACAAGGTGACATGGAGGAATAGATATAGTGTCGACATCAAGGGCTCACATTTGCAAAATACATTTTGTTGAGTTCTTAGTGGATCGCGGACCTTCATCATTTGCATGGAATATAGCACAAAATCAACTTTAATGATCAAATTTCAAAATGGTTGTTACGTTAATAATCAACTATCAAGATTTTTAACATCCACATTCATTTATGTTGATGAAAATGAGGTCTGAATAGGTACGAGTTTCGGGCTAACAGTGGTCCATACGATCAGAATGGTGTGTTTGTAAGAGATGTTAGATTTTGTATTTATCTTTCTTTAACCTTTACAGTATTCTCTCTCGACATATTTCCACACCTTATTTTGAAGATTTTATTTGGTGTATAGTTGGGAGTATAATGGGAAAAGATGAGCAAGGGTTAAGCGATATTTTTCACTCTTATTCATTTCATTTGGTGAAACATTTGATGGTAGTCTCTTTTTTTTTGGGCACAACAAAAAAACATTATTTTCCCTCTAATTTTGTAATTTCACTCTTCTAGTTCTAGAATTATTCCATGCTCTTGGTTGTGTAGGATGATGTGGAGGGCATGGTGGGAAATGGTAAAAGTATGATAAATTCAAATATCTACAGTCTTCCTTAATTAGAAGAAGTGATCAAGGAGACAATGCAAGTACTACTTGGAATGCTAGGCATCCGCTTAATCGAAGAGTGCACTGATGAGAAATGTGAGCATAAATTACACAAAGGCAAGATTAGACATACACACTAAAAAAACTATAAATTATGAAGAAAATTGACATAATTATAATACAAAAAGGAATCGCTCCATCTGAATACTATGCTCCATATCAATACATTGTTCCATATATTAGTTCAATAATTAGATGTAAAAAAATAGGAGGAAAGTGAAATTACCACCTAGATTAGTGGTCAATAATTCTCAGTAATTGATACTTGCAGTAGAGTTGACTCTACACAGTAAGTAAGGTAACTCAACAAAACTGGTAAGCTAACTCAACACAATTGGTACTCTTAAGAAAACTAATGCAACAAGTGTAGAGCTAACACAAGTGCAAGAATTATCCTAATAAATAAATAAAATGATAATTAATAGTGTATATTGTAACGCCCATCAAAAAGACGTTTTAAAAAACATGTTAATACTTAACACTTACCCCAAAATTTTGACTAATTTTTTTTTGTTACAAGATTAAGGATACATGTATAGGAGTTTACACGGGGTTAATCCCCTAGGGTACAACGACTAACTTACACCGCTAAACTCAATCCTACGGTTTAATAAACAGGTCTACTAGAAGGTTAACATATTTTCTAATTCATCTTTAAGGTCCGTTAAACAAATATTCACTAGGAAGGTACCAAGGATTAATCTATTTAATTAAATGTTTTCTTCTCCTTAATAATGTTAATTCCTAATATGGTTAACCTCTTACCCAATAAATATAAAATCATTATCTTAATAACTTAGATTCCTGTCTATTACTAACTAAAGCTTGATAAGGACTAACAAATGCTTAACACTCTAGGGCAATAAAATGGTCCCATTCCCAAATTACACATAACCCTAAGGGTTTAAGGGCATCATTAGTAAAATCCATTTTCTTCTAACAAAGGTAAATTTGATCCTCCACCCTTGGATCAAATCAATTTCAACCATAATATCCTAGGGTTACAAACAAGCCCTAAAAAATCCATAAGCATTCTTATTAAACCCTTCCTTTATTCTATTTTCCTCATTTGGTCCATTTTCCTTTGTGAAAAATGTAGGTTGGAGAGGAGAAGGCCATGTGAGCACGAGGGGAGAAATCATGGAGGACTCTACAAGGACCAAGCTTAGAAGGTTTAGATTGACGATTTAATGTTGTTTCCATTTTCATTCAAGGATTGGGAGGGATCTCTTTCCCCACTCTGGTTTTATTCTAAACCATTTGCATTTGGGTTTTCAAATTTGGGGCAGACCCTACCCCATTGTAATAAACGAAAAAGAATAGTTTTAATCCACCATTTGAAGGTTTTTCTGGCCAATATAAGGGTTTTAATCATTATTTTTGTGGCTGATAGTTATTAGATGAGTTTTATAGCTTATAAATTAGATTAAACCAGTTAAAATTTACGCACAGGCATGGATCCAGAGCAGACCAGTGGTCCTGGAGCCTCCGCCCTACCTAGGTGACAAACTATGGACCGCCGCCGTACTAAGGGGTGGTTTTGAGACCGCCTCCTGAGCTTGAGTGGCGGTTACAGGACCGCCACTCTGCACAGGGTGACGGTCCTGTTTTTGAAAAAATAAAACCTTAATATGGGATTTTCTCAAAAACTAAAAGTTGCTACAATTTTCCAAAACATATTTTGGGTGTGATTTTACGCACCTAAGGTTTCCAGTTTTGATATTTCATTCCATTTGATCATTTCTTAGTTAAAACTACTCATCTTAAACATTATCACTTTCAAATAAAAGCACAACTACTTACAAGATCATTTCCATTTTGTTAAACTAAATTTTCTTTCTATTTCCATGAGCAAAAGAAATCTAAATCTACTTATACCTTATTGTTTTCTTACTATAAAATCAAAATTTCCAAATAACAACATACTTCAAGTTTGTTCTCTTGTTCCCATTTTTATACAACATATGTATGTTCAAAATGACTATAATAACTTCATTTTCCATTCAAATTTACTATGTATACAATGGAAACATCTACAACTTCTATATTTCCTTCTTTCACATTTATAACATTATAACTTCACTACGAAAGTAACTCTCTTTTTTCACAATGCAACTTCCAACTAAACTTTTACACAATATAGTCATTTTGATTCTTTCTCTTACACAATATACCAATATTGGAATGCAATATTTCTCCATGAAAATGTTACAAAGTCTTCCACTCAAGGTGGGAAATAATACAAGAATGTAAGAAAATGATATAATACAATATCACAAGTTTCTCCACTCTAAGTGGGAACAACACAAAGGAAGTTTCACAAGGTCTCCAACAATACTCCAAGCTCCACAACTCCACAAGATAGATCCTCCATGAGTTGTTTGATTATGTAATATCCCCCCCCCAACCTACCTTTTCTGGGTCAGCATTATCTCCTGCTTGGCGTGGGATGGAGGGAATTCTTGTTTTTATTGTTGTTAGGGGCCTCTTTGTGGGGATTGAATATGCGTGGAGGATGGAGACATTAAAATCTTGACGTGTTGGAGTCTTCTGGCTGGTGGATGTACCTCATTTATTTTTTCTAATTTGCAAATCTTCCTTGGCTTCTTGTTTGACCTGCCTGCTGATCCTCTCGGACCGCGTGAGATCTTCCTTAGTTGGTCTGCGTGCGGAGGCATGTTGAGAGACGTTCATCTACCTATGCTGGTCTGTCATGTTCTTATTTGCTTGCTTGATTTCTCCTAGACGCCTCCTTGTCTGCCCAAAACCACGAATGCTTGTTTGTGCTCCATCAAATTCTACAACAGATGAATTGCTACAGCGTGTTCTGGATAGTAGATTCATTGATGGTGAAATGAAGGTCTATCGCCCTGATGTTGCGAGGGTGGGTGTAGGTTCTCAAAATCATGTTGTACAGGCAGTATCAGTGGAGCGTAGAACTGAAATTCTCCTAGGAGAGTGCCGTGAGGAAGTATTTGGCTATATGCAGCAGCTACAGGGTAGAGAAGTAAACTTATCTCAGAAAATCACTGGCCTCCAGAGAGAGTTAAGTGCGACAGCTACCGCAGGGCGATCCCAAGGAACCGTTGGTGTTGATCCTGATGTTCAGGTTGCACGCGACCAAAGTCGTGATTAGTTGTTGCAAATTCTTGCAGCTGTAGTAGAAGAACGAGATAAAGTTTTAGTTGAGCTGTCTTGCCTTTTCATTTTGGAAAGTCACTTCCATCTACGTGGTGAATTAGAAGAAGCTGCAAGCTAGTGAAGCTCGGCATGTTGCAGAACAATAGAAGCTATTCTTTTTGGGCGCTTCCAACAGGCAGGTTGTCTAGCTACGTTGTTATCTGTTCTGTATCGAATGCATCCTCAAATTCTGTATTCTCAGTGTGTATACCCGATGTGGATGTTGCCTACGTATTTTATTTGGAGGTTTGATAGTTCTGATAGCGGATACTCAGCGTGGATACCCCTGGCATCGATTGCAGTATACTCATTATATATCATTTTTAGTTACATTGTTCATATGGTTGAATCCAGATGTAGATGCTGCCCATGTATCCGCACTGTCTGTACTGAGGAGAGGAATTATATTATAGTGCCATGATGACAGGAGAAAATCACAGTACAGGGTGTGGTGGTGAGCGGTGTGCTGGGAGCTAGTGTTTTGTGTGAATACTCACAAGTTGAATCTGACTGTGGGAGTCATTCCTTCTCTCAACGTGGCCGCTGGTTGCTCCGATATTGTCTCCTCGATGCTTGTTATCTCTGTATTTCTCTCGGCGGCCTCTGCTGTCAGTATATTTTTTTCTGATCGGCCTCAGCTCCAGTGGGATCGGCGTTTTTGTTGAGCTCTTCCTCCTCAGGTACTTGTTCTTTGTTACAGCCGCCATTTCTTCCTCTACTTGGAGCTCGGCAATTTTGCTTGGCGTCTTGCTAGTGTCTTGTTCCAGTTGTTGTTACACTGGCCTTTGTGACATGGATGTGCTGGTATCTTGCTGGAGCTCTTGGTACCTATCTAGATGAATGGCTACCTCCTACTACGGATCACTTTGTTTTTGCTCTCATGTTAGCTATCTCTGTTCTGGTCATTGCCTGTCCATGTGCTTTAGGGCTAGCTACTCCAACAGCTGTTATGGTGGCAATAGGTGTTGGGGCCACCAATGGAGTGCTTATCAAAGGAGGTGATGCTTTGGAATGTGCCCAAAAAGTTAAATATGTAATATTTGACAAAACAGGATACCGAATATCAGTAGATCGATCCACACTAAATTACAAAAAAACATAAAGGGAACCCAATGCAGAATGGAGCCCTGCAAATAAAACCCACTTCGTTTAGGTGGATTTTAAGCTTAAATCCATGATGGGATCATAGAAACTCATGGATTAAGGCCTTCACCCTGCTGAATTCAGCCATTATAGGTGCTAAATTGAAGCATTGAACATTTAAGTTGCATACCACTTTCATGTTTTTACCTATACCAGTTTCGTTTCTTGTATAATTATGGCGCCGGGTGTGAGGGGTGTGCAGTTAACAGGTGTTTTTAGAGACAATGGAATGGATGAGTCGATAGATTTGGAAGCAGCTCCTCTTCTGGGATCTTCTTCTTCTCATGAGGGGGCCTTGGAGAATTTGGAAGTGAATGTAATCGGCTTGACATGTGCTGCTTGTTCTGGTTCTGTCAAGGAAGCTCTGTTGAAGGTGGATGGGGTTTTTAGGGATTCTATAGCTCTTCTTCAGAATAAGGCCAAGGTTACCTACGATCCCTCCAGGGTTAAAGAAGAAGACATTAAAGAGGCCATTGAAGATATAGGTTTTGAAGCAGAGATTATACCCAAGGTTTCTACTCGGTCTAAAGATCAGGGAACTGTGACAGGCCAGTTCAGAATAGGTGGAATGACCTGTGCAGCATGTGTTAACTCAGTTGAAGGGATATTGAGAAATTTACCAGGTGTGACACGAGCAGTTGTTGCATTGGCCACTTCATTGGGGGAGGTTGAATATGATTCAAATCAGATAAACAAGACAGAGATAATCACAAGCAATTGAAGATGCTGGTTTTGAAGCGAAGCTGAATCTAGAGAAAAAGGCAAGATATTTCTACACCTTTCTACTGCTATTATATTTACATTTATTGTGAAATCGAACCACTTTTCCTTGCATTGATTTGTCAGTTGGATGTCATGATGGGAGATTTCCCTTTTCTGCTTGTTTCTTCTTGTTTTAGCTTTTATCGTTGATAGTATGTGGGTCGAAAGGATGCGTGTGCCCTCTCCTCTAAATGTTATGTTTCTCTTACTCGAATGATAGACCTTCGTCTGTTTGTTTATGTATTAATTCTTCTCTGCGATTGAGTTGCAAGTTATTATGTTGATCAACTAGTATTTTCGATATTATGGAAGTAAGTTACGATAACTATGAAGCTCCTCCCTAACACCCAAGTTGTCTTTTGACGTTTTTTGTTAGCCCCTTCGCAAGTCCCTTGATAACCTCTTGGCATCGAGAAAGAAAGGTTGTAGGATTGTGTGAGCAATGCGTGGGCTAGCCAGCTTAGAGTTGTGGTATTAAAACTGGTAGAATAAAAGGGTTCGTGTGCAACGTGTTTTGTCGTCTCGCCTGTTTACACTATTATACTATCTTTCATCTTGTTTCTAGGCTTTTAAGGCCATCCTGAGGAAGTGCGTTAACCATCCCTATCAACTTGAACCATTACTACTTTTCGAATCAACTAAGCTGGAAGGTTCATTGTGTGAATCCGGTACCTCGTTGACACTAGAATAGTTTGGTCTAATTCCCCCTCTCAGAATTATTACTGATGGCGCTCTTCTATCTTTTTCCTAACTTGCATTATTTTCTCCCTTGTAATGTTAACGCTATTAATTAATATTGGTCGGTTTTTATGCATGTAATTACCGTAATAGTTTGTGATGGAAATTTCCTTAAATGTGATTAACCTTTGGGAAAAACTCAGCTTTCATTTGATAGTCTTATGGATTCATAGCGGAAGGTTTTGTTTTGATAATGTCACTTAGAAGTTATGTTTGTATCTTTGTGTGATGGTTGATTGTGTTACCAAGGGTTGCCTTAAAATATTGTTGTTTTGATGGATAATTTATTTTAAATTAATCAAACATTAGAATTGTTGTGGAAGTTTGCAAATCTTTAGTGTTATAAAATTGTTGATGACATTATTGTATACTCTTGTTGGACGGAACCCCCCCTTCTTCTCTCGCGTGTTTGCTACTAGCCTGTAAGACTTTGACCCTTCTTGGATGATTGGTAGATCTCTTTGTAGTTAATGGTCAAAACTAGTATATTATGCCTTCGCTTCAAAACTTATGTTGTGTGTATAATCTATTTGATTTCCGGTTTGAAACTCATTTATACATGACTTTTTGTGTTAAAATTTTGGAACCCGTGTTTCCCCTTTCTTGGGTCCGATCAACTTTTGTTCTTTTAGAAATATATTATTTTAGCCTATGCGTTTGGTACCTTTGATAAAATTCTAGATGGTTGGTCTATTTATATCAAATCTCAATCTTGTAATTTTTGTTTAATTACTTACTTGATGGGAATTCTGTTTTTTGCTAGATTGTTTGTTTTCTCCTTATAGGGCCAAGGGCCATTCTCTTACGATTGCTATACTTTCGTTGCTATTACTCCTAACTGAAGTACAAGGTCTTCTCCTTCTTTGATTGGCATGATGAAGACTTTATTATAACTTGATGTGTTGATAGTGTTTAGAGGTTTGAACCAATTCTTGTAATAAAGTGCTTCCTTTTCGTGATATTGTTAGATAATAGTTATGGTGGTTTTGTGTAGCCTTATCTTGCTCAGTTCTCGTGAACTGACTCTTGTAGAAAAATTTTGCAGATGGATTTTGCAATGTAGATGAGGGATAGATTTGTAGACTTTTGTCATCAACCCTCAGTTGAGAAGATCCTTTGCTCGAAACCTTTTTATGTTGTTCAACTATTGTTAACGTCCAGTGGAAAGTTTTAAAAGAGGATTAATGTCTTAGTATAAATGTATTGTGGACTTTGTCATCTGAACTTTGGAAACCTTGTATTGTTTGACCATCATTGAAATTATAAGAAAATTTGGTTATTGTTGTTGAGTGACATTGTTGGAGTATCAGTATTTTAAGAATTGATGTAATCTTGTTTTGTTCTCGTAAATGAGTGTTGCTACAACCTTGCCTTGAGAATAGATTTTGAGCTAAACCTTGACATGACTTAGTAATAAAGTGTCATAAGTAAACTAACATGGGATTGTTTAATACTTCTGGAAGTTAAATTTAAAGTTGTATTCAAATAAAGTAACGTAGGGGTCACCAACTTGAGAGTAAGAAATTCTATAAGTAATCAAGGGCAAGACTATCATTGCAGGTAAACTTTATAACATGATAACCCTAGCTCCTCTAGTGAATATTATTCCTTTTATGGTGAAATTTGTAAAATGACCCTAAGGTGAAATGAACTGTTAGTTGTTTGAAGATGATAAGATTTAATAAGCCAGGAGAAAACAATTTGGAGACCTCACCATCTTTCTCACCAGCCATTTGGAAAGTAAATTCTTTTACTCCTTGTTATTACTTTTAGTGAAGCCTACGTAAAGTTGTTGTTAATTCTGGTTAAGAGCCCTAGCTTCAATTTAATACTGGCAATAACTAATGAGGTCCTAAAAATGTTTCATCTCGACCTTCTCCCTCTAACCCTTTTTCAAGGCACCTTGTATCTCTTCTCTTAAGTGTGTTGAACTTAAAACCATGTTGTCTTGTGGGAAAGAACGAATCTTAGTAGCGTTAGTGGTGAGCAGATGGCCTTGTGGAATTTAATTACTCCTTTTTCTTGATAAACGAATTAAGAAAATAAATGTCATAATAGAGAAGATTTAAAGATAATTACTCAATGTCAAAGGAATAAACTTGGCTTGGCAAGTTGAATCATACGAATCATATCTTGAGCCTCCTTGAAAACGTAAGCTAAGAATTGCAAGATGTCCTTTAAAAATAAATAACCCTCAAGAATATCTCATTGTGGATGGCCCTAACTGTAAGTGTGTTCTGTGACTGGACTTCTATGTTGTCATGTCAAAAAGAAAAAGTGTAAATTATCCTTGAAATGGGTGTGAACGTTTCCGTGCTGACCTTTATGGTCATCCTTGTAATCAAGTTGTTCACAGTGTTAGTTGTATCCTTGGTGACGACATGTTGCGTCATGTTATGTGTCAAGCAAGTCAAAAAAAAAGTTATCCTGTATTTCACTGTGTTGTTCGTGTGTGTGTGATTTTGGGTCGTTACACTTGGTATCAGAGCATAGGTTCATGCTCTCGAACCTATGGGCCGGATTGGTGTTATATGATGATGTTACATGGTGGTGGAGGTGTTACATGATGATACTGCATGATGATGATGATGTTGCATGATGGTGGTAGATATTAGAAGAGTAATGTGCTTTAAACGTGATGTGATTGTTGTCGTAATTGTGATATTGTGAACGCACGTGATGTGTATGTCACCTTGTGCGTATTTGTCATCATGTTGATATGTTGGGGATGGGAGTATTCTCTCTCCTTCTTATGGATTCTATGAAGAGTTCACAGTGTGAATTACTGCTTGTGATGTGTGAAAAGAATTATAAAGTGGATGACATAGTGTTAGAACATTGTGACATATTGTGATATGTAGGTGTATCAATGTGTTGTATGACTAGATTGATGTTAAAAGAAATGAGTTGTATCATGATGTTTTTACCATGTTTTGAAGAAATGTGTGTACCACCTTGTTATGTAGCCATGGATGTTATGTTGAGATGTACTATGTTCATCGTATGTATGACTGTGCAAATATGTAATGCTTCATGTTGTGATTTTGGGTCATACGGTGAGTGTATGAACCCTATCGTATGGTGATTGCGCTTTGGGTGCAGAAAGTGGTAAAGTGATGTGTTACACTCAGTGAATGTATGATCGTGATCTACCCTATATATGTACCATATGTAAGACGTTATGGTAGTTATGTGTGTGCCACCGTTATGTTAGTGATGTTGTTGTATGTTATGTTGTGAACCTTACGCTAACTGACCCTAAAGGGTAATCGGTAGAAGTGTATGTTGAGAGTGAGGAATGGTGTACCATGGGTCAATAACTTGAGTCAAAACTCGGTTTAGTAGATAACATGTGATTCTTTCCTCTCTCCCTATGTGGTTGTATGTATGCAACCTAAGTGCAACTATGACTATGTTTAGCCTTGTCGAAGTGGTGGCGGGATGATTCAGATGGAGGTGATGACAGTTGTATTATTGATATGTATTTTACGAGCTGAGGCTCGATGTTCCGAGTGCTAGCAACTCGTTGAGTACCCCTTTGGTGGCTAGATAAGGCCACACAGTTATCGTAATGTGACATTATTATAAGTTGATTTTATTCGTAATTGAGGCTTTTTACTTTATTTTGTAAGGACCAGCAACTTTTCTTGATTGCCATGCTTTACAATTTTGGGCATTTCCTTGGTTTGTGGCACTAACATGGGGATTTTGATACTAACTATGGCTATTTGGCCATTTATTTTGCTTGATTTTGGGTCTTCTTTTAAATTTGGAATTTTTACCGCCTTGCCCAAGGCTTGTACTTTGCCACTTGGCACTTTGATTGGATTGTTGTGCTGGTTCTATTGTCATGATGTGTGGAATAGGGTCATAGGATGCACCATGGATTGGTTGGACCTATGGACCCGCTTCATTGTATGGGGGTATGCCCCAAGGAGTTACATATAACTAGCGGGTTGTTGAACCACGCGTTATTATGTCACTTGGGTTAGGAGTGTTCGAACTCTATGTGTCTTGGACCATAGGGTCAACCAGCCTCCTTGAGGGAGGCATAAGAGATTTGAGGGAGGCATAAGAGACTTGAGGGAGGCATAAGAGACTTGAGGGAGGCATAAGAGACTTGAGGGAGGCATAAGAGTTTGAGGGAGGCATAAGAGACTTGAGGGAGGCATAAGAGTTTGAGGGAGGCATATGATATTTGTGTGTATGGTTGATGTTTCGGGATATATGTTGAGTTATTGTGATGTTTTGGTAGTGGTCTTTTGATGTATGTGTTACTCATGTCAGATGGATATGTGTTGTGATGTTGTGGATATGTCATTGATTCCCTTGTGGACACTATGTACCTGTAGCATGGTTTGGTGTTATGTGAATTTTTCATTGATGCAAATTGAGGAAATGTCTGGTGGATTGTAGTACTCTTTTGGTTGAGTATTTTGTATGTCAGTCATTGATGTGTGTCGAGTACTATGTTATGTGGACTGTGCCTATTCCTATTCCGTATTTGAGTAACCTTTTTGTGGTGTAATACAATCTTGAAGTATATACTTGTGTGCTTGTGAATCTGTAGTGTCTTTTGAACCTGATAGGGTGTTGTGTTAGCAGTTCATGTTGGGCACCCACAATAAGGAGTAAACCAAAACTCTTCAATGATGAAATTTTTAAAAGCAAATTAAACTAAGAATAATGCTAATGGAAAGGAACTAATGAAATAATGAACAAGAAAGAACTGCCAATCTTCACAGAACCTTGAAAGTTAAAATTTCTACCAAATGTTCCTAAGGCTACCCTGTGGCCGTGCGTTAAATCGACAAAAAATTTTAAACCATAGGGTGTGATTTCTCCTTTATCTGTCCCTTGGTTACGTGCCATTTCCTTCCCTTTGTGTAATGTCGCATCGAGGACGATGCTTTCTTAAGGGGAGGAGAATGTAATGCCCTTTTCTACCGTTACACTTGTTCATCCTGCGGCGAAGTCGCGATCGAGTGCTAAGCATGGAGCGTCATTGTACCTGCGTCGATCATTGGTGGGCTTCGCCTTGGTCACAGGGAATACTCAATCATCTCCCTCTTCATCATGTTTGCTAGGTGTCGTGTTGTTGTTGTCGTTACTGAAGCCCTTGCAACGCCTGTTACAGATTTCCTTCTTAAAGGAAAATCATGTTTCTCTTTTACCTTGCTTGTTGTCGGTCCTTCTTAATTTGATTAATAATTATTGTTAAGTTATAATAATAATAGTAATAGAAATAATAATAATATTACTTAACTTAATTATCGATCAACGATAGCTTCATATCTTGATTGTCGATTGTTATTAAACATTATGGTTAATTATCGGTGAACGATTTTCTTGTTTGGTTGGTATGCTTCATGGACTCGAGCACCGGTTTGCACAAAGTAGAGGGTCTGGCCTGTTGTGATGCCGTGGTCATGGTCATTGTCTTGTGTTGAGTTTTTGAAACTTACCACTAGTCATTCCTTTCCTCGGTAACCACTTGCATACTTGTTTCCTCCATTTAAATGAATTACTATTCCCAACATCGGGGACCAAGCCTTCTCTCATGTCTTGTTCTATAACCTTTATTTATTTATTTATCTTTTATGATAAAATTTTGGATGCATTCACCCATTTTGGACACGTTTGTGGGTTCCTAACCACGTAACCCATCGGTGCTGGCATAGGCATGCACCAGTTTATTGTTTATTTAGCTGACCTTTTTGGCCTTCTTGGAAATGGGCATTTTACTTGAATCTGACCACCGCCTATTCCTTTCTTTCTTGTCTCACCAATTGTGCTTAGACCATTATGAGGTTCTGCAAACCTACAACTTATGATTTAACCACTGTCACCTGGGTATTAATTGCCTTTCCTTATCTGCTCTTTCAGTGCCATTCCTTTTCCTGAACCTAGCTATGGAGTCGACTAGTGTTGTTAGCTGGTGGGTGGGTGGAAGGACCTGTATCTTTTATGACCTGCTCATTTCTTTGACTTCCTGAAATCCTTGTCTAGGCCGCGTCTTGGGGGAAGGAAACCCTGGCTTTTGGGAGGTCTACATTCTGAGTGGTTATGAATTATTTCTGTTTTGGTTCAAACGAGCAGAGAAGAGTAGACAATGCATCATTCCTGGGCATCAAGGACAGGAGATCCTGGTAGTAGATGAAGATGGACGATACTGTTGCAAGCATGGTAGAAGGACTAAAGTTTTAGTGAAGCCTTTTTGAGCGCTTCCAACATGTGCAGGATGTCCAGCTACATTGTTATCTGTTCTGTATCGAATGCATCCTCAAATTCAGGATTCTCAGTGTGTATACCCGATGTGGATGTTGCCTACGTATTTTATTTGGAGCGTTTGATATTTGATAGCGGATACTCAGCTAGTGGATACCCTTGTCGATTGCAGTATACTCATTATATATCATTTTCAGTTGCATTGTTCGTATGGTTCAATCCGGATGTGGATGTTGCCCCATGTATCCGCACTATCTGTACTGAGGAGAGGAATCCTTAATTATAGTGCCACCGATGGTAGGAGAAAATCATAGCGCGGGGTGTGGTGGTGAGTGGTGTGCTGGGAGTAGTGTTTTGTGTGAATACTCACAAGTTGAATCTGACTGTGGGAGTAATTCCTTCTCTCAACGTGGCCCCAGCCTGGTTACTCTGATATTGTCTCTTGCGATGTTTGTTATCTCTATATTTCTCTCGGTGGCCTCTGTTGTCAGTATATTTTTTTCTGATCGGCCTCAGCTCCAATGGATCAGTGTTTTTGTTGAGCTCTGCCTCCTCAGGTACTTGTTCTTGTGTTACAGCCGCCGTTTCTTCCTCTACTTGGAGCTCAACAATTTGTACTTGGCGTCTTGCTAGTGTCTTTGTTCCAGTTGTCAAAAGTTACACTGGCCTTTGTGACATGGATGTGTTGGTATCTTGCTGGAGGCTCTTGGTACCTATCTAGATCCCAATGGCTACCTCCTACTATGGATCACTTTGCTTTTTGCTCTCAAGTTAGCTATCTCTGTTCTGGCCATTGCCTGTCCATGTGCTTTAGGGCTACCTACTCCCACAGCTGTTATGGTGGAAATAGCTGTTGGGGGCCACCATGGAGTGCTTATCAAAGGAGGTGATGCTTTGGAACGTGCCCAAAAAGTTAAATATGTAATATTTGACAAAACAGGATACCGAATATCAGTAGATCGATCCACACTAAAGGTTGGATAGAAACAGAAAGGGAAGCTCCAATGTCAAAATGGAGCCGGTGCAACTAAAGCCTCACTGTCGTTTAGGTGGATTTGAAGTTTGAATCCTGATGGGCTCGCGAGGGTCACTTTTGGATTTATGGCTGGTAGAATTCGGCCATTATATGTGCTAAATTGGAGTGTTGAACCATTTAAGTTGCATACCACTTTCGTGTTTTTACCTATACGAAGTTTCGTTTCTTGTATAATTATGGCACCCGGGTGTGAGGGGTGTGTAGTTAACAGGTGTTTTTAGAGACAATGGAATGGATGAGTCAATATATTTAGAAGTAGATCCTCTTCTGGGATCTTCTTCTTCTCATGAGGTTACCTTGGAGAATTTGGAAGTGAATGTAATCGACATGACATGTGCTACTTGTTCCGGTTCTATCGAGAAAGCTCTGCTGAAGGTGGATGGGGTTTTTAGGGCTTCTGTAGCTCTTCTTCAGAAAAATGCCTAGGTTACCTACAATCCCTCCAGGGTTAAAGAAGAAGACATTAAAGAGGCCATTGAAGATATAGGTTTTGAAGCAGAGATTATACCCAAGGTTTCTACTCGGTCTAAAGATCAGGGGAACTGTGACATGCCAGTTCAGAATAGGTGGAATGACCTGTGCAAGCATGTGTTAACTCAGCTTGAAGAGATATTGAGAAATTTACCAGGTGTGACACGAGCAGTTGTTGCATTGGCCACTTCATTGGGGGAGGGATGAATAGATTCAAATCAGATAAACAAGCTCAGAGATAATCACAGCAATTGAAGATGCTGGTTTTGAAGCGAAGCTGAATCTGGAGAAAAAGGCAAGATATTTCTACACCTTTCTACTGCTATTATATTTACATTTATTGTGAAATCGAACCACTTTTCCTTGCATTGATTTGTCAGTTGGATGTCATGATGGGAGATTTCCCTTTTCTGCTTGTTTCTTCTTGTTTTAGCTTTTATCGTTGATAGTATGTGGGTCGAAAGGATGCGTGTGCCCTCTCCTCTGAATGTTATGTTTCTCTTACTCGAATGATAGACCTTCGTCTGTTTGTTTATGTATTAATTCTCCTCTGCGATTGAGTTGCAAGTTATTATGTTGATCAACTAGTATTTTCGATATCATGGAAGTAAGTTTACGATAACTATGAAGCCCCTCTCTAGCACCCAAGTTTGTCTTTTGACGTTTTTTGTTAGCTCCTTCGCAAGTTCCTTTGGATAACCTTTTGGCATCGAGAAAGAAAGGTTGTAGGATTGTGTGAGCAATGCGTGGGTTAGCCAGCTTAGAGTTGTGGTATTAAAACTGGTAGAATAAAAGGGTTCGTGTGCAACGTGTTTTGTCATCTCACGTGTTTAGACTCTTATACTATCTTACATCTTGTTTCTAGGCTTTTAAGGCCATCCTCAGGAAGTACCTTGACCATCCCTGTCAACTTGACTAGCTTTTCATCAACTAAGCTCGAGGTTTCATTGTGCGAATCCAGTCCCTCGTTGACACTAGAATAGTTTTGTTCTAATTCCTCCTCTCAGAATTATTGTTGATGGCGCTCTTCTACTTTTCCTAACTTGCATTATTTCTCCTTTTCCTAACTTGCATTGTTTTCTCCTTTGTAATGTGAACGCTATTAATTAATAGGTTTTTACACGTAATTACCGTAGTATTTTGTGATGGAAATTTCCTTAAATGTGATTAATCTTCAGGAAAAACTCAGCTTTCATTTGATAGTCTTATGGATTCATAAGCGGAAGGTTTTGTTTTTATAATGTCACTTAGGAATTATGTTTGTATCTATGTGTCACGGTTGACTGTGTTACCAAGGGTTGCCTTAAAATATGGTTGTTTCGGGAAATAGGATAATTTATTTTAAAATTAACCAAACATTAGAATTTTTGTGGAGGTTTGTAAATCTTTAGTGTTATAAAATTTGTTGATGACTTGTATACTCTTGTTTGACGGAACTCCCTTCTTCTCTCGCGTGTTTGCTACTAGCCTGTAAGACTTTGACCCTTCTTGGATGATTGGGAAATCTTTGTAGTTAATGGTCAAAACTAATATACTTTGCCTTTCGCTTCGAAACTTATGTTGTGTGTATACTGTATTTGATTTCCGGTTTGAAACTCGATTTATACATGGTTTTTTGTGTTAATTTTTGAAACTCGTGGTTCCCCTTTCTTGGGCCGATCAACTCCTGTTCTTTTAGAAATATATTAATTTAGTCTATGCGTTTGGTACCTTTAATAAATTCCTAGATGGTTGGTGTATATATCAAATCTCAATCTTGTAATTTTTGTTTAATTACTTACTTGATGGGAATTCTGTTTTTCGCTAGATTGTTTGTTTTCTCCTTATAGGGCCAAGGGCCATTCTCTTACGATTGCTATACTTTCGTTGTTATTACTCCTAACTGAAGTACAAGGTCTTCTCCTTCTTCGATTGGCATGATGAAGACTTTATTATAACTTGATGTGTTGATAGTGTTTAGAGGTTTGAACCAATTCTTGTAATAAAGTGCTTCCTTTTCGTGATATTGTTAGATAATAGTTATGGTGGTTTTGTGTAGCCTTATCTTGCTCAGTTCTCGTGAACTGACTCTTGTAGAAAAATTTGTTGCAGATGGATTTTGCGTGTAGATGAGGGATAGATTTGTAGACTTTTGTCATCACCCTCAGTTGAGAAGATCTTTTGCTCGAAACCTTTTTTTTATGTTGTTCAACTTTTGATAACGTCTAGTGGAAAGTTTAAAAGAGGATTAATGTCTTAGTATAAATGTATTGTGGACTTTGTCATCTGAACTTTGGAAACCTTGTATTGTTGACCATCATTGAAATTATAAGAAAATTTGGTTATTGTTGTTGAGTGACATTGTTGGAGTATCAGTATTTTAAGAATTGATGTAATCTTTGTTTTGTTCTTGTAAATGAGTGTTGCTACAACTTTGCCTTGAGAATAGATTTTGAGCTAAACCTTGACATGACTTAGTAATAAAGTGTGTTCATAAGTAAACTAACATGGGATTGTTTAATACTTCTGGAAGTTAAATTTAAAGTTGTATTCAAATAAAGTAATGTAGGGGTCACCAACTTGAGAGTAAGAAATTCTATAAGTAATCAAGGGCAAGACTATCATTGCAGGTAAACATTATATAACATGATAACCCTAGCTCCTCTAGTGAATATTATTCCTTTTATGGTGAAATTCTTAAAATGACCCTAAAGTGAAATGAACTGGTTAGTTGTTCTGAAGATGATAAGATTTAATAAGCCAGGAGAAAACAATTTGGAGACCTCACCATCTTTCTCACCAGCCATTTGGAAAGTAAATTTTTTACTCCTTGTTATTACTTTTAGTGAAGCCTAAGTAAAGTTGTTGATAATTCTGGTTAAGAGCCCTAGCTTCAATTTAATACTGGAAATAACTAATGAGGTCCTAAAAATGTTTCATCTCAACCTTCTCCCTCTAACCCTTTTTTCAAGGCACCCTGTATCTCTTCTCTTAAGTGTGTTGAACTTAAAACCATGTTGTCTTGTGGGCAAGAACGAATCTTAGTAGCGTTAGTGGTGAACAGATGGCCTTGTGGAATTTAATTACTCCTTTTTCTTGATAAACGAATTAAGCAAATAAATGTCATAATAGAGAAGATTTAAAGATAATTACTCAGTGTCAAAGGAATAAACTTGGCTTGGCAAGTTGAATCATATGAATCATATCTTGAGCCTCCTTGAAAATGTAAGCTAAGAATTGCAAGATGTCCTTTAAAAATAAATAACCCTCAAGAATATCTCATTGTGGATGGCCCTAACTGTAAGTGTGTTCTGTGACTGGACTTCTATGTTGTCATGTCAGAAAGAAAAAGTGTATTATCCTTTTGGGTGTGAACGTTTCCATGCTGACCTTGTGGTCATCCCCGTAACAAGTTGTTCACAGTGTTAGTTGTATCCTTGGTGACGACATGTTGCGTCATGTTATGTGTCAAGCAAGTTCAAAAAAAAAAAATCCTGTCTTTCACTGTGTTGTTCGTGTGTGAAATTTTGGGCTGTTACAGCATTGCAGTGCAATTCATTTAATTTTGAAAATTAGTGTTTCAAAAGGTACATTACCTATTGTGCGTATAATAATGGCGGCGTCACACAAAAAATTCACGTGAACAATAAACAATTGGGAAGCATATAAAACTAGTGGTTCAAAATCCACTGGAAACTATTTACGCACACGCCTACTACAAAAGAAGATTCTCACATTTATATTTGTTAATAAAAAAATCACATTTAAAACAACAACAACACAAGAAGAAGAAGAACAAACAACAAAACAAGGCTTAAAAAGAAAGCTAAAAGAGTAAGACCTATGGGGATGCCACTTATGCCTTCCAATGGGAATGGGTGCCCACCTTAAAGTCTTCAATGCATATCTCAAATCGCTACATACTTTTATTCCTCCCTCAATCTCTTATGCCTCCCTCATAAAAGAAAAATAAATAAATGCAAGCATTCCTTATCCTAGGTGGGACACCCAACCCAAAATCCCTCCAAGCTAGAAAGTAATCTCTTATGCCTTTCTACAAGAAAAATCCCCATAGTCTCCTCCTACTCCAAACTTAGGCAATCTACCCACACCCAATAATAATTCCAAAGAAAACAACATTCAACACAAGCACAAAAACATAAAATAAAGCATAACATGAGCAAGGTGAAGCTCCTACCTTTCCATAGTAGAGTTTGTTCCCAAGAGTATGTCCTCAAGCTCCTAAAAACCAAGAAAACATCCATAAGCTCCAACAATCCACAAGCATTCCCAAAAATCCTCTAACTCTCCAAAATACAAGAGCACAAAATGATTAAGTAATACCCAAACAAGCAAAAGAGCTTCTATAAATATAAAAGATGAGGTGGCTCCACGTAGGATGCCACATCACTCATCCTCAACTCCGCATAAGAAGTCAAACCTCAACATTAAATAATTGAAAGAAAATGCAATAAACATTTCACCTTTTTATCTTCCCAAAACACGTAATGGGGTATAATTTTGACCCCGCAACCCATAGGTAGGTTGGTATGAAAATTTAAGAGGTGTGGGATAATTTTAACTTGTCCCACAAGCCTTCAAAATTGGCCCTTAAGGCCAAATTTGAGTTTCCCATGAAGGGTAGAGTGTACAACACTCAAAATCTCAAGCATTCAGCACACAACACAAAATCCAAGAGTAAATCAAGTCTAATAAATGAACTCCTTTTGGTCACATCTTTAATTAGTTTAGAACAAGATTTAATTACTTTAATAAGTCACTTAGACCCACTAAGATAAAGAGTAAAACACATACATCAAAACTAAATAATTAGAACAAGTAAATTACATCACTCAAAGGAACACATACTAACATTAATAAAAGAAAAATAAAATGAAAACAACACATGACCCCTTGGTCACAATTTTCCCCTAACCAAATAATTCTAACACACACACAATTACATGTTCCCATGGTGACCCTAGTTGAAATCATTTATAATTCCAATGTGGTTAGTCTCCAATCCCCCTGATGTTGTTGTGAATATATATATATATATATATATATATATATATATATAGACACACACACACACACACACACACCTGCAAAACACTGAATACCTCCTTTAGCCGCGTGGCCGCATTAAAACATCCATGCCAAAATATGCAATATAATATAAAATCATCTATATATGAATTAATATCATCTAGGCAATTATGAATCATTTACAAAATTCTAGCAACATTTCTATCCAAAGTTTCATCCATGTCAAAAAAATGATCACAACATTAATTCAATTATCAAAGCCTAATCATGGTGACAAAAACATATCACATGTCAAAAATAAATATAAATAACCATGTCCACAACATATCAATCATCAATATAATATGTCTCTAATAATCTACATGAATCATATATGAAATGAAACCAACAATAGTCTAGTATCTCTAACATCTAGTATCATGCTAAATCAAAAGGCTACAACAATGTCCATAAGTGCAGTTAATAGTATCAAAATCAAAGAAAAAGGTGTCAAAGGGAAACGGGCACTACATATACTAACAAGTACATCTACCTAGTCACATCTTATCATGAGTTTTCCTCTATTTTAAATTTTTGTTAGTATTAGGGAAGATGTGTGTGTGTGTGTGTGTGTGTGTGTGTAAACTAATATTTAGTTAAGTTATTTGGGAAATGGATATGAGTACCCATGTTTAACCTTATGAATCCTTGATCAATGTTGAATGGTTATGTGTCAAGAGTTAATGGCCCCTATCTTCTAATATATCTAAGGCCTATTTTACTGATAATATTTAAAGTTATTGAATTTATGTTGACCCTTACAAGATGTGTTGCTTAATTTGTCAAGTTTTTTTTCGTATCAAGTATTTTCTATTTTCATTAGTTTTACATTTTTCTTTATGTTGTGATGATGCCAAGAAACCAACAATAAATAAATTATATTACAAAAGAAAAATTTCTTCAATAAACTCCAATAATCCTCATTATTCTTTGACATTTCAATTACATTATATTTCCTTTTATTCAAATTCCGGAAGACTCCTAATTAAACTTGAATACTAAACAGAACTTGAGTAAACTTTCTATCTTTAGTAATTTACTTACTATTTTTAGTAATATATATTTTTAGTAAGTTCAAATTTATTTTTCTAGATCCTACAAATTTACACACATTAACCATGCACATAATCTGACATATTCCTTGAGTTGCAAATCAAGTTGAGTCAGGGTTAAAAAGATAATATATTTTAAAATTTTAAAATTAAACTACAAACAATTCAAACCCAATATTAGGGCCATGAATGAAATATCTTAGCCTCCTAAACTTATTGAGACAAACCGTAAACAAATAGTGTACCTTAACAAGGCATTGGACTTATCAAAATATTTTCAGAAAAAAAACTAAATCATTTCAACTCCAGCATCAAAAGTTCTGACTTATGAAATATAGGTCATCAAATCTGTATCATGTTAATTTAATATATGTTATTAATCCATATAAAAATGTAATTTCAATAATACTAAAGTATTATGAAACAATTAAAAGAAGCCATTTTATTACTTTTAGATTTGGTACAAAAATTTGGTTTTGAGTTGACCAAAAAAGCTCGAGTAGACCTAGAGAAAAGATAAATCAATAGAGATCAAAAGAGGAGGTCTCTACAAGTAGCTGACAATAACCCTAAACAAGCATGATCATAATTGACTGGAACAAAAACAAAGGAAGAACCCTAAGGAAGCCATGTCAAACAATGAAGAAAACAATACCACACCATGACCCAGAGATAAATGAAGAGTGACTCAAGGCATATCAACAGACGTGACATGACTATGAATCACTCAAGGCAATTGCCAAAATTTAAGTTTCTTGGAATGGACTAAAGTCCACCCACACACATCTTCCTCCACCCTAGAGGCCCCAACACCATCCGAACAAAACTTGAAGTCCACCTCGAGCATGCCGTCCACCATTTAACGACGTCCTAAAAGACCCAAATTAATCCCTTCAAGTGCGAAGGCCTTAAGTTGCTGGTGCGTTCTAATATTACCTGATTTGTCAAGGTGGGTCCTTCTTTTAGAGTCAAACTTATAAATTAACATTGTTATACTACTGTTCCAAATTAAAACACATACCCGTCTTGCTGATGTCACCAAAAATTTTCGGCAAGGGTGAAATCAAACATAGTTGTATTTATTCCAAATCAAGCATAACAGATTTGATATTTGCAGCATAAATGAGACATGAGCAGCATGGATTTCAAATCAGTGACAGGGTATCTTTGCAGCTAGACAACAATATCACCATCCATTGATTGGTACTTGCTAATCTTTCTACCATCATAAATATGGTTCGCACCATAAAGAGGATTTTCAATTACTTCTAAATCTCAGTATTTTCAATGACTTTTATTAATACATTTCAATTTTTATTATACTGTCGAAGGCTGTAATATTGTTTTCACAAGAGAAAATACTTCTTTTCCTAAAATCAAATCAAACAATGCCATCAAATCAAACAATGCCATCAAATCAAATGAAATTTAGCTAATGTTTCATGTTGCAATTTTTTTTTCCTTGAATTCTACTAGTTATAGCCTTTATTCCTAAATGTGTAAAAACATTGGTGGTCGTGGCTTGTTTTTCACGAAGAATTATGTTGATTACGACTACTTGTAGGAGAAGGGAAACTGTATGTTGGAGATTCATACCACGTGTCCATGTCAGAGTGGCAGTATTGATAGGCCCTAATAAATATTAGGACAGTGGCTGCCCATACAAATCTGGAGAATAAATAAGCAAGATTGAATAACAATCTTACGTCCAACCATGTAAATGGCGTTCGGAAGAAGTAGTTATAGTCATGGGCAGAAACGGGTATATTTTTATAGTTTTCTAATTTGTTTGTTGCTTCTCCAGCTTTGTTTCAGTTGAGTGAAGCTAAAAAAATTGATGTAATGGTACTTATGTTGTTTTCTTATTTATTCCTTCTTTACAAGCTTTGACAATGAATATTTGAAGGATTTAAGTGGAAAAATGAAGAAAAATATTTCTGAAATTTTTTTTGGGTTTTGTTTTTTTTTTTTTTTAAGAAATTGAGTTAGTTGTGCAGTCTCTACATCATTTTAGACAAATTTTAAATCTTTTAAATCACTAGAAATGAAACAATTTTTTTAATCTATGTTTTGACTACTAATAGATTTTTTTTCCAGTAATTTGACGTATTTAAGATGTATCTGAACACTAAAAATGACAGAAATCTATTTGTATTTTGACGGGTTATATTTATTTAAAGTATAGGTTTTGAGGCTCGAGGGAAAAGGAAAGTAGAGAAAAACTGCAGCATTAGCTGAAATTACAAGCACTTATGTTATTATATAAAATGTGATTTTGAAGAAAAATTTTATGCATTTTGATGGATTTATCCCTTATAGCGGTTTAGTCCTTCAATTATTTGATATCGAAGATGTATTTGAGAAGATATTGTATCAAAATTTGATCACTTGAACTTTATTAGCATTTTTTTCATCAGATCTATACTATTTTTTAATTTCCTCTAGGCCAAACTTGTTTGTGGCAGGTACCATTCATTGATGTAGCCTATTATTTATATGCTTGTGTGTTTTAAATATGAATTTTAGGAGCTTATTTGATTGCGTTGATTTAGTATTTTCTATATGATTGTGCTGAACTAAGATTTTATGTGTGATTGTGTTGAATTAAGATTTTTTGTACGTGTATTTGATTCTAGGTTATAACTGCAAATATCTGTGTGTTTTTGTATGTAGCAAAGGGAAATATAAAATGAAATGCAGTTAATACTCATTTGGTGCCTAGTAATTCTCAATAAATGTGGTTTTGTCCTCTACTTCATTTAGGAACTACACTTTATAGATTCTCTATTATTCTCAAAATGTGTCCAGTGTTGCTAATTTTATTGTGTAGTTTGGGCAGCTGTGTTTTGTGTTTAGCAATATGGAGGTTTCATTTGGCTGGAATATTTTAGGTTTTTGCTTATTATTATAGTATCTTATAATTATCACAAGTGAAATTTGAAGGCATATTGTGTAGCGTCACGAAAAAGATGACGATGACGATCCAAGAACTTGCTTCCACAAACATATAACCTGAAAATGCGACTAATTTTTTATGTTTTTATGATTATTTATAAGTCTAGGTGTATGATTAGAAATCAATCCTCTTATACAAAACTAAGTGTACTAAGCGTTAGTAATAAGGAATAGAAAAATCTTAAATTATATTTAATCATATAGATGTATATAATGTAAGTTTAGCTAAATACATATTTCATTGTTAATTAGGAAGTTCAAAATCCATCTTTCATACTAGGTTAAACGTACTAAGAATGTGAAAATGTTTATAATATTGTAATCAACCAAATTTATTTTCTTTAATGTAAATTAAACATATAAAAAAAAAAGAACACAAGACAAGAGTCTTATCACTATAGAACATTTCAAACTATGTTTAAATTTATATGGTTGGGGGGTGGGTGGCTTTAATAGCCACCTGCCATCAAAAATTAACTCCATTCCCTTTGACGTGCGGGCTACCCCAAACTGGCCGCATACCATCATTGATTCCACTTAGATTTTGCAAATCATATGCTTTACACAGTCGGCCTGCTGTTTGGTTCTGTCCTGGCTGCAAGAATTCAATGTGGTGGTTGAAGATGAAGCTACAGACCAGTGTAGCAGGTGTGAGAGCTGTTTTATTCAGCCCTGGCCACGCGAGCAATAAGGGAGGGAGAAGAAGAAGCTACAGGCGAGGGATAGATTGGTTACCCAGCCATGGCCAAGTGGGTCAGTACAGAGGTAGAGATGAAGCTACACGCGAGGGGGGGCGGGTTACCTCCACTGTGATCGGTGCTGCGAGGTGTGTTCTAGGTGCGAATCCTGGCCGTGGCCTACACAGAAAATGACCAGGCAGCAGAAATAAAACAAAGCCTTCTTTTTTTTTTGAGCGCTTAAAACAAGTAGGTTGTCCAACTATGTTGTTATTTGTTCAGCATCGAATGCATCCTGAAATTCGGTTTTCACCTCCAAGATATATTATCTAAAACGAGCTAGGGATAGAGAGAGTGTTACGAGGAGCCTGAAAAAATTTATTACAACAATTTCCTATTGAGATCCTACCTGTCTTACGAGGTAGCTTGAGGAAGAGAGTCTCACAGAGGTGGATCTGTTTCATAACGGCATACTCAAGAAACACAGTCTGCTTTGCAATTATGTGAACATTTCAGTGTAGAGGTGGGTCTGTTTCACATAAGAATACTCATGGAGCACAGTTTGATTTGCAAATACATGATCATTCATAGACCTTGGGAGGCGCATACATTACTTGTACATACGTATGTTCCATTTCATAAATAATTAATAAAATTTCTTGGCTGCGGTTCATATTAATATACTTTGTTAATATAAATGAAACCTCAATAGTATATTGGTATTAATATGATTTAATAATAGTAAATCCATTACTTTTAATATTACTTTAATATGAAATATTATTTAAAATATTAGTATCCTTGCTAAGCATTAAGGAGTATTGAGTAATGATCTTAATAAGTTTAAAGTTTTTGCATTAACATTTCTTTCTACAGAATTTAATAGGGGCATTGTATGGGATTTCAAGTAGATTCGATTTCATTTCCCTTTACAATTAGCAAATGGATCTACAAGAAATTCTTAAATGAGGAACACATAATAGAGCTAGGACATAATTTACTTTATTGGCATATTGGAAACTATTTAGAACTTAAGTCTTTCCATCAACAATACAAAAAGAGATAATGCACAAATATTCTCACTTTTCAATACATCTCTTTTAAGCAACAAAATGAAATTGTATATATTCTTTTAAATTAAATTTCCCAACATTCCTCAAGAGGGTTTCAACCATATTTCCATTAAGTTTTAGAGTAAGAACTACTAACATTTCAACAAGGTCAACACATTCATAAGAGGTTCCAAGCCAAGTTAAAGGAGAATAAATAGATTGTCTTTCTTTCAACTTTTAATTCCATCCACATTACAACCGTACTAATGAAGTTCAAAACAACTTTCCTTCAACATCTTGTTACAACATTTTCCACTTAATGTGGGAACAAATTTACAATGATGGAAGCATAAATACAAAGCAATATTACATTTTTCCTCCACTCAAGGTGGGTAAAAATACAAGGTGGTTTCACATTGTCATCAACAAGGCTCCAATGCTTCAAACATCAACAAGGTAGCTCCTCCAATAGTTTCCTTGATTCACAACAAAATAAGGGGAGAGGCAACGCTCTCCTCCCAACCAAGATACCCAATGGAGAAGAGAAGCCATCCTCTCCATTAGCCTCCGAGCCCCAACCACATTACAATGGGAGAAAATCCAACTCATGGCAACTACTAGCTTCCACATAACTCAACATAAAATTTCACATTCATTCCATAATCCTTCAAAACAAAATCAACAACACAACAAGAGGGAAAACAATCACAACAACAAGTCACAAGGCTTATCAAGAAAGCCATAAGAGTAAGACCTATGGGGAGGCTACTTATGCCTCCCAATGGGAATGGGTGCCACCTAAAGCCTCCAATGCAAAACACAATACCCCTAACAAATCTTATGCCTCCCTCAAGTACCCCTTATCCCTCCATCCACTCTTATGCCTCCCTCATTTAAACTCATCATAGTCTCCTCCCACTCCCAACTTAGGCATTCTACCCATTCCCAACAAGCATTTCAACAACAATTTTCAACACAACATATATATGCTCATTCATGTGACAAAAAGAAGAAAACATAATACAAGCAAAGGTGAAGCTCCTACCTTTCCATGGTAGAGCTTGTTCCAAGTACGAAGTCTCAAATCCCTCCAAAGATCAAGCAAGCATCCAAAAGCTCCAACAAAATTCCCACAAGTATCAACAAGCTCCAAAAATCCACAAACTCCTTCAAAATCCTCTCCTCTCCAAAATACAAAAGACTAAAAATGAAACTTCCAACCCCCAAAACAAACAAGAGGATCAAATAAATAGAGAAAAGAGAGGGAGGGATGATGTAGCTCCTAGTAGGATGCCACCTCCTTTTCCCTCCACTCCACATCACTTGGTCAACCTCATATTCCAGTGCACCATTAATAAGTGGTTGAAAGAAAGGCAGGCATCTTACACACTCCATCTAAGTCCACTTCCCCAAAGGACAAAAAATTAAATTTTGAAAGAAAGTGCAATTAATATTTTACCCTTTTAATCCCCCCAAAACACCTAAAAGACCCTAAATTTGGCCTTCCAACCCATAGGTAGGGTTGGCATCGGGTTTTAAGAGGTGTGGGACAAGTTTGACTTGTCCCACAAGCTTTGAAATTTGGTCTCTAAGGCCAAATTCGAGTTTCCCATATGGGGTAGAGTGTGCTACACTCAAAACTTAAACACACATCAATCCACACAAAATCCAAAGTAAATCAAGACTAATAAATGAACTCTCTTTTGGTCATATCCCTTAATTAGTTTAGGACAAATTCAAATTAGTTTAATTAAGACACTACAACCCATGACTAATAAAAGGGGTAAACACCAATCCAAGGAATATGAATAATAACACAAGTAAAATTTCACTTACTAAGAGAAACACATACTAACATAATAGAAAAAGGGAAATTTAAAACAAACAACACATGCCCCCCTAGGTCACAATTTTTCCCTAACCAAAAATTCTAACACACACACAATTACTTGTTGCCATGGTGACCTTAGTTGTATTATTCTCGAATTCCGATGTGGTTGGTCTCCACTCCCCAATATTGTTGTGAATATAATATACCTGCAGAACAGAAAATACCTCCTTCGACCTGTTGGCCGCATTAAAACGTTTATGCCAAATATACAATATAATCTAAAATAAACAAAACATGATTTACTATCATCTATGCAAGTACGATATCACTTACACTTTCTAGCACATTTCTATTCCACATTTCATTTATGTTAAAACGATCATCACATTAGTCCAATTATCAAGTTCTACTCAATATGATTAAACATATCAAATGTCATAATTAAAGATAAATAACCATGTCAAAAGTATACCAATATCATCATCAAATGTCCACCAGTAAACCATATGCATCATATAAAGATCAAATCAATACCAGTCCAATGTCTATGATATCTACTAGCATGCTAAATCAAGAAGTGATAATAATCCATAAGTGAAGTAATTAGTGTAGAAAACAACAAAATAAAATGGTGTCGAAGGGAAGTGGGCACTACATCCCCCTCCCCTTAGACTCAACTTCCTCCTGGAAGTCACTAGAAAAGGTGTGGAAACTAACCTCGTAGCAAAGTAGCATCCTCCCAAGTAGCTGCAATCTCATCATACCTGTCCCATTGGACTTGAACCTGATCAATCTCTCTACCGCGAAGGCCCAGGGTCCTACACTCTATAATGCGTACGAGCTCCACCATCACCTACCCCTGATCTTGCACCTGCAATGCGGTCCAATCTAGCACATGAGAAGGATCAGAAATATATCTCCTAAGCACAGAAACGTGAAACACATCATGGACGCGAGATAAGCTAAGTGGCAATGCTAGATGATAGGCCAAGGGACTAAGGCGCTCCAAGATCTCAAAGAGACCCACAAACCTAGGAGCAAGCTTAGAACCTTTTCCGTAACGGATAGGGGTCTTATGCGGTCTGACATGAAGAAACACCTTCGTGCCTACCTCAAAACTATGATCTGTCCTATGCTGGTCTGCATACTTTTTCTTTCTATCCTGCGCCTCCTGTAATCTCTGTCTGATCAAGGTAACTTGCTGCTCCATTTCCTATAATAATGCTGGCCCAAGGGAAACCCTGTCGTCAATCCTATCCCAACAAAGAGGTGTCCTGCACTCTCTACCATATAATGCCTAAAAAGGAGCCATGCCTATAGAACTCTGGAAACTATTATTGTAGGCAAACTCCACCAAATACAGATAATCCTCCCATCTCGACTGATGATCCATCACGTGCATCCTGAGCATATCCTCCAAAATTTGATTCACCCTCTCTGTCTGTCCATCTGTCTCAGGGTGATAAGCTGTGCTGAAATTAATCCTTGTCCCGAGGGCATACTGCATGGTGGTCCAGAAATGGGAGGTGTACAAAGGGTCGTGGTCGCAAATGATCTTCCGCGGAATCCCATGTAGTCTGAAAATCTCATCAAGGTATACTCGTACCACAACACTTGCTGTGTAGGTGGTCTTCACCAGAGAAAAATGAGCTACCTACGTCAATTTATCCACCGTGACCACGATGGCGTCGTGATGGTATCTCGACGTAGCTAACCCAACGACGAAGTCCATGGAAATGGTGTCCCACTTCCACTCCGGTATGGCATGAGAATAGAGAAGGCCAGATGGATGCTGATGCTCAGCCTTCACCCTCTGGCACTCTAAACAGCGTGACACAAACAAAGCCACGTCTCTCTGAAGTCCTCTCCAAAAATACAACTGTCTCAGGGTGGCATGCATCTTCTTCACCCCGGGATGGGCTGAATAAGGTGCACGATGAGCCTATGTCAAAATGTCATGTCTCAAGCCTCCATCTATAGGAACATATATCTGACCTCTGTGTCTGAGAAGACCATCTTCCTCTAATGAAAATCCATCAAATCTCCCCTCAAGGGGTCTCTGAGACTCAATCTCTACTCTGGCTGCAAGGTAGAAACTATCCTGAGGAAGGTGCTGCAAGATCCTACTCCGAGAATCTGTGTCCACTGAGGTGGCCATAGCCACATGTCTCTATCTACTCAAGGCATCTGCAACCACATTCTCCTTCCCTTTCACATGCTTTATCTCCATGTCATACTCACAGAGTAATTCCATCCAACGCCGCTGACGAGCGTTGAGATTGGGCTGCGTGAAGAGGTGGCGAAGACTCAAGTGATCAGTCCTAAGTGTAAATCTCCGGCCAAGAATAAAATGTCTCCACCGCACTAAGGCATGTACCACTGCTGCAAGCTCAAGGTCATGGGTCGGATAATTAAGCTCATAATCTTTGAGTTTGCGAGACTCAAAGGCAACGACTCTACCCTCCTGCATTAACACACCTCCAAGTCCTGGCAAGGAAGCATCTATGCAAACGTAGAACTCACCCTGAGGATCTGGCACTGTAAGAATAGGTGCTCTCGTGAGGCATTCCTTCAGTGTACTGAAGGCCTACTCACATCTATCTGACCATAAAAACTTCTTCCCTTTCCGCTGAAGAGAAGTGATACGGTGCGCAATCCGAGAAAAGTCTTGAACAAACCTCCTATAGTACCCTACTAGACCCATGAAACTACGCACCTCGGTCACACTAGTGGGTGCTGGCCAATCCATGATGGATCGAATCTTTGAAGGATCGACTGCGATACCTTCCCCAGAAATGATGTGGCCCAAATACTACACCTCAGGCTAAAAGAACGCACACTTCTCCAAGTTCCCGTAAAGGTGTTGTTCGCGAAGACACTGAAGGACTTGGCGAAGGTGCTCCTCGTGCTCCTCACGTGTGTGTGAGTAAATCAAAATGTCATCAAGGAAGATGAGCATGAAGCGATCAAGGATGGTCCTAAATACCCCATTCATCAAACTCATAAACACTGCAGGGGCATTCGTCAAACCGAAAGGTACCACTATGAACTCGTAGTGGCCATATCTCGTACGGAATGCTATCTTGTGAATATCCATCTCCGCAATCCTGAGCTGATGGTACCCTGACTTAAGATCTATCTTATAGAAAACTGTAGCCCTCTTCATCTTATCAAATAAATCATCAATGCGTGGAAGGGGGTAACGATTCTTGATCACTACTTTATTCAGCTGACGGTAGTCAATACACAACTGAAGAGATCCATCCTTCTTCTTTATGAAGATAACTGGTGCACCCCAAGGGGATACACTAGGATGGATTAGGAATTTCTCCAGAAGGTCCTCAAGCTGCAACTTGAGCTCACACAACTCAGGAGTAGTCATCTGATAGGGTGCTCATGAGATAGGCTCTGCGCCTGGAACTAGATCTATATGGAAGTCGATCTCACGTGGGGGAGGTAACCCCGACAGCTCCCCTGGGAACACATTAGCAAACTCTGATAAGATGGGATGGTCATCGAGGGAAGGTCCTCTCGACTCATCCTCTGATCTGTCACTGACCATAATAGCAAACAATTGACAACCCCGTCGCGCACACCGCTTAAGCTGCATAGCGGAGATGGTGTGAATGGATACGGCCCTCCTAACTCCTGATATCACTAACTCTACTCCAAGATCATCTATGCAAACTATAGTCTTATGGTAATAATCCACTCTAGCTCAGTGAGCGGACAACCAATTCATGCCTAAAATGATGCCATAAGATCCTAATGGAAGGATCCAAAGATGAGAAGTAGTGGTGAAGGGTCCCAAATCCACTACACACTCCTTAACTAAGGAGTCTATAGAAATTTTGGCTCCAGAAGCCATCTCAATGTCCCAACTATGACCCTGCCTAACTGCCACCAGCCTACAATGCTCTACAACGGATGGTGCAATAAAAGAATCAGAAGAACCAGAATCAAATAATATAGAGGTGGAAATACCACCAATACTACCTGTCATCTCAATCACAGTACTCTGATGCTTAGCCTAGCGGTTCTCGACCGCTGCGTAGATCCGATGACTCCATGCCATATCTCCAATAGTAGGCTCTGAGCTTTGTGTCTTACCCTTTTTATGGTTCTGTGGGTAATCTCTCCAATGATGTCCCACAACACCACAACCATAACAGCTGCTTGGTCCTCTCCAGTGGGAAGCAGCTTCAACTGGTACTCTAGATGTCTGAGCTATAGATCCTGACGATCCGGCTATGGACTGCTGAGGTCTCTGCTGACGAGCTCCTACTGACTGAGCTCTCAGCGCACCATGTGTCCTTCTGGGACCCCTAGGAGGAGGCCCTATACTACGTCCTCTCTGCGCATCAAATCTCTGAGGAGGTTGTTAAGGTGGGTGGGTCTGCTGCTACTGCTGCTGTGGTGGCCTGAATGAAGCTTGCCCTGAACTCTGTCCACCCCGTGGAGGAGGAACTGACCCCTTCGACCTACCATCCTACATCTGCTGGATACGCCTCCGAAATCTGTCTCTAGCTTGCTGCGTCTTCCCCCGTGTCTCCTCTGCAATATAGGCCTTCTCCACGGCTTCTGCTAATGTCTGTGGGCAGTGAATGCTCACTGCGCCACCTAAATCCAAGTTTGGGCCCTGGATGAACCTGTGAATCTGTACCTGCTCATCCTACATATAGTCGACGTACTGGAGTAGATCCAGAAATCGACTCTCATACTCAGCTACTGTCATCGATGCCTGACGGAGGTCATGAAACTCGTCTATCCGCTGTTGTATAAATCTCCTGGGTAAATACCCACTACTGAAATTCTCCTCAAACATCTCCCAGGTAATCGTCTCCGAGTCAACATGGAGCTTCTGCTCCTTGGTCCTCCACTAGACTCCTGCTTCATCCTTCAGAAGATGGATTACAACACGATATTTCGTGTTGCTAGTACAAGGATAGAGCTTGAAGCATCCGCTCAAGCTCACCAACCAGGCCTCTTCCTGAAAACTGCCTGTATCACCCGAATAGTGAGATGGTCATAGCTTCAGGATCTCCCTGATATGGTCTGCAGCTGACGTATGACGAATCCTAGGTCTCTTTGTATGCTCCTCCCTCTGTCTAGGGCTCTGAGACCTGTCCCTATGTCCTGAGATCCTGTCCCCATATCCTCTCTGTGGTGACTCTGCCCTAGCCGACTCCGCACGGAAGTTCTCTGCCCTATGCTCCTTGTTGTGTCGAGGGGATACATGGGCATCTACTGATGTCTCCAAACTATGTCTTGCAAATCGTCCTCCCAAGGGCTCTCTGCGTATAACGACATTGACATCCTGGAGTGTCTGCAAGATCTGAGGTAGAATGGCTACTACAGCCTGCTCTGGCGGTGGTATATCTAGGTCTATATGAAGAGACCCCTCACCCAATCCACGCCTCCTGCACAGATCAAGGCGAGAGTTAGTTCATTGTTCTAGGTCTTGTGTCGGTTTTCTAAATTTGTTGTTTCCTATAATTGTCAACATTGTGGTTTTATATATTAAAAGAATCAACTCTGCACTAAGTTAAATGTTCATAATTCATGTTTTCTGCGTGTGCCCAAGGGTCCAAGCTTCGAACCCCCGGCTCTGATACCAAAATGTGGCGCCACAAAAAAGACGACGACGACGATCCAAGAACTTGCTTCCACAAACATATAACCCGAAAATGCGACTAATTTTGTTTTTTTATATAATTATTTATAAGTCTAGGTGTATGATTAGAAATCAATCCTCTTATACAAAACTAAGTGTACTAAGCGTTAGTAATAAGGAATAGAAAAATCTTAAATTATATTTAATCATATATATGTATATAATGTAAGTTTAGCTAAATACATATTTCATTGTTAATTAGGAAGTTCAAAATCCATCTTTCATACTAGGTTAAACGTACTAAGAATGTGAAAATGTTTATAATATTGTAATCAACCAAATTTATTTTCTTTAATGCAGATTAAACATATAAAAAAAAAAGAACACAAGACAAGAGTCTTATCACTATAGAACATTTCAAACTATGTTTAAGTTTATATGGTTGGGGGGTGGGTGGCATTAATAGCCACCTGCCATCAAAAATTAACTCCATTCCCTTTGACTTGCGGGCTACCCCAAACTGGCCGCATACCATCATTGATTCCACTTAGATTTTGCAAATCATATGCTTTACACAGTCAGACTGCTGTTTGGTTCTGTCCTGGCCGCAGGAATTCAATGTGGTGGTTGAAGATGAAGCTACAGACCAGTGTAGCAGGCATGAGAACTATTTTATTCGGCCCTGGCCGCGTGAGCAATAAGGGAGGGAGAAGAAGAAGCTATAGGTGAGGGACAGACTGGTTACCCAGCCATGGTTGCGCGGGTCATAACAGAGGTAGAGATGAAGCTACAAGTGAGGGGGGGTAGTTACCTCCACTTTGATCGGTGATGCGAGGTGTGTTCTAGGCGTGAATCCTGGCTGTGGCCTGCACAGTAAATGGCTAGGCAGCAGAAATAAAACAAAGCCTTCTTTTTTTTTTGAGTGCTTAAAACAAGCAGGTTGTCCAACTATGTTGTTATCTGTTCAGTATCGAATGCATCCTCAAATTTGGGATTTTCCTCCAAGATATTTTATCTAAAACGAGCTAGAGATAGAGAGAGTGTTACGAGGAGCCTGAAGAAATTTATTACAACGATTTTCTATTAAGATCCTTCCTATCTTACGAGGTAGCTCAAGGAAGAGAGTCTCACAGAGGTGGATCTGTTTCATAACGGCGTACTCAAGAAACACAGTCTGCTTTGCAATTATGTGAACGTTTCAGTGTAGAGGTGGGTCCATTTCACATCAGAATACTCATGGAGCATAGTTTTCTTTGCAAATACACGATCATTCATAGACCTTGGGAGGCGCATACATTACTTGTACATACGTATGTTCCATTTCATAAATAATTAATAAAATTTCTTGGTTGCGGTTCATATTAATATACTTTGTTAGTATAAAAGAAAGCTCAATAGTATATTGGTATTAATATGATTTAATAATAGTAAATCCATTACTTTTAATATTACTTTAATATGAAATATTATTTAAAATATTAGTATCCTTGCTAAGCATTAAGGAGTATTGAGTAATGATCTTAATAAGTTTAAAGTCTTTGCATTAAAATTTCTTTCTACAGAATTTAATAGGGGCATTGTATGGGATTTCAAGTAGATTCAATTTCATTTCCCTTTACAATTAGCAAATGGATCTACAAGAAATTCTTAAATGAGGAACACATAATAGATCTAGGACATAATTTACTTTATTGTCATATTGGAAACTATTTAGAACTTAAGTCTTTCCATCAACAATACAAGAAGAGATAATGCACTAATATTCTCACTTTTCAATACATCTCTTTTAATCAACAAAATGGAATTTAATGTATATATTCTTTTAAATTAAATTTCCCAACATTCCTCAAGAGGGTTTCAACCATATTTCCATTAAGTTTTAGAGTAATAACTATTAACATTTCAACAAGATCAACACATTCATAAGAGGTTCCAAGCCAAGTTAAAGGAGAATAAATAGATTGTCTTTCTTTCAACTTTTAATTCCATCCACATTACAACCTTACTAATGAAGTTCAAAACAACTTTCCTTCAACATCTTGTTACAACATTTTCCACTTAATGTGGGAACAAATTTACAATGATGGAAGCTAAAATACAAAGCAATATTACATTTTTCCTCCACTCAAGGTAGGTAAAAATACAAGGTGGTTTCACATTGTCATCAACAAGGCTCCAGTGCTTCAAACATCAACAAGGTAGCTCCTCCAATAGTTTGCTTGATTCACAAAAAAATAAGGGGAGAGGCAACGCTCTCCTCCCAACCAAGATACCCAATGGAGAAGAGAAGCCATCCTCTCCATTAGCCCCCGAGCCCCAACCACATTACAATGGGAGAAAATCCAACTCATGGCAACTACTAGCTTCCACATAACTCAACATAAAATTTCACATTCATTCCATAATCCTTCAAAACAAAATCAACAACACAACAAGAGGGAAAAAAATCACAACAACAAGTCACAAGGCTTATCAAGAAAGCCATAAGAGTAAGACCTATGGGGAGGCTACTTATGCCTCCCAATGGGAATGGGTGCCACCTAAAGCCTCCAATGAAAAACGCAATACCCCTAACAACTCTTATGCCTCCCTCAAGTACCCCTTATCCCTCCATCCACTCTTATGCCTCCCTCAACTCTTATGGCTCCCTCAAGTAAAAACAAGAAGAAAATGCAAGCATTTCTCTTACTAGGTGGGCACCCAACCCAAGCTCCCTCCTCAAGAAAATGATCTCTTATGCCTCCCTTAAATAAACTACCCATAGTCTCCTCCCACTCCCAACCTAGGCATTCTACCCATTCCCAACAAGCATTTCAACAACAATTTTCAACACAACATATATATACTCATTCATGTGACAAAAAGAAGAAAACATAATACAAGCAAAGGTGAAGCTCCTACCTTTCCATGGTAGAGCTTGTTCCAAGTATGAAGTCTCAAATCCCTCCAAAGATCAAGCAAACATCCACAAGCTCCAACAAAATTCCCACAAGTATCAACAAGCTCCAAAAATCCACAAACTCCTTCAAAATCCTCTCCTCTCCAAAATACAAAAGACTAAAAATGAAACTTCCAACCCCCAAAACAAACAAGAGGATCAAATAAATAGAGAAAAGAGAGGGAGGGATGATGTGGCTCCAAGTAGGATGCCAGCTCCTTTTCACTCCACTCCACATCACTTGGTCAACCTCATATTCCAATGCACCATTAATAAGTGGTTGAAAGAAAGGCAAGCACCTTACACACTCCATCTAAGCCCACTTCCCCAAAGGACAAAAAATTAAATTTTGAAAGAAAGTGCAATTAATATTTTACCCTTTTTATCCCCCCAAAACACCTAAAAGACCCTAAATTTGGCCTTCCAACCCATAGGTAGGGTTGGCATGGGGTTTTAAGAGGTGTTGGACAAATTTGACTTGTCCCACAAGCTTTGAAATTTGGCCTCTAAGGCCAAATTCGAGTTTCCCATGTGGGGTAGAGTGTGCTAAACTCAAAACTTAAACACACATCAATCCCCACAAAATCCAAAGTAAATCAAGACTAATAAATGAACTCTCTTTTGGTCATATCCCTTAATTAGTTTAGGACAAATTCAAATTAGTTTAATTAAGACACTACAACCCATGACTAATAAAAGGGGTAATCACCAATCCAAAGAATTTGAATAATGACACAGGTAAAATTTCACTTACTAAGAGAAACACATACTAACATAATAGAAAAAGGGAAATTTAAAACAAACAACACATGCCTCCCTAGGTCACAATTTTCCCCTAACCAAAAATTCTATCACACACACAATTACTTGTTGCCATGGTGACCTTAGCTGGATTATTCTCGAAATCCGATGTGGTTGGTCTCCACTCCCCAATATTGTTGTGAATATAATATACCTGCAGAACAGAAAATACCTCCTTCATCCTGTTGGCCGCATTAAAACGTTTATGCCAAATATACAATATAATCTAAAATAAACGACACATGATTTACTATCATCTATGCAAGTATGATATCACTTACACTTTCTAGCACATTTCTATTCCACATTTCATTTATGTCAAAACGATCATCACATTAGTCCAATTATCAAGTTCTACTCAATATGATTAAACATATCACATGTCATAATTAAAGATAAATAACCATGTCAAAAGTATACCAATATCATCATCAAATGTCCACCAATAAACCATATACATCATATGAAGATCAAATCAATAACAGTCCAATGTCTATGATATCTACTAGCATGCTAAATCAAGAAGCCATAATAATCCATAAGTGAAGTAATCAGTCTCGAAAACAACAAAACAAAATGGTGTCGAAGTGAAGTGGGCACTACATATTGCAAGTAGAGGACTCAAAGGGCTTTGGACATAGGATGTGTTAGAGGCTGAACATAAGCCAACATATACAATGTCAATTTTGAAGGTATGATTTTGAAAATGAAAATAACTTAGGCCTTGAAATTTTTTTTTGAATCGTATCGCTTAAAGCTAAGTAGTATGAGTTAAAGTCAATTATAACTGCGAAGGAGAGTTTTTTATTTTCGTATATCTGGATAGTTCAAAAGTATATAAATGAGGAATTTGTGGAAAAAAAGATCTTAAAATAATTTATTTAGGAAGTTTAATGTTTCGTCTCCTTTCATCTATAATGATTTAGAGGAAAAACTTATCATTGATATATTTTAAAACCAAAGTTGCAAAGTTTGGCCGTTTATCTACAAATAATTTTTTTTTGTCAGCATTTCTTACAGTCATAGCATTCCATAACACCACATTTTTGTGAGGCATATGGTCAAACATTTATTTGTGTTGTGTGTATGGTTCCACATTGTATCCCAATATTAGTGACTACAAAAACCAATTAAAATATCCCTCCAGTTATTGGTCGATGAATCTTCATAACCTGTATCCATAAATTCTTGCTACTATTCTAGAGATCTTTGGCATAATGAAATACACTTATAATAATCTTAACATTTATTATGACTTCTACCAAACAAACAAAAATTAATATACCAAGCACAAAAATTCCATTCAAATCATTAAGCTTTCCATGCACTAAGTTATCTAACAGTGAAAAAATATAACTTATCTAAAAAATGTTATTTCACAAAAAATTACAATTTACTAACAGAGAAAAATACACAACAGGGGACCTAGTTTTTATCTTTTGTAAGATTTAAGATTGTAGACCTCTCATTTGAATCTGTTTCTCTGCATGCTTTTACTTCATGCATTTTTTTTATCTCGTGTAAGATTAACACTGTAAAGTTATCATTTTAATCATTTTCTCTGTATGTTTTTACTTTTTTCATTGGTGGGGTATCATATACTTTTATAAGTTAAATATTTTGCATATCGAGACACAATTATAGATTTTAAACTATAACTTGACTGCTATTTCTATAGATTTATTTAGGTTACTATTCTTGTAATTTGATTCCTAATAAGAACCTGACTGAAATAGTACATGTACTTAGAAGTTGGATTTAAAGATTGAATTGTTGTATTAAGCTTTCTCCTACTATTAGTTTTGAATAAAGTGTAGTGTAACTTAGGTTTAAATCTTCTTCTTTATATTCAAGTATTTTTTAACAGATTCAAGTGCCCTTTGACAAAGTATCTCTATAAATAGTTGGTATTATTTTTTCATTTTGTGTAGATCTTAGACCTTGTTCTAAATCTGTCATTTTGGTTTGATTATATTCTTCAATGTATTTAGCCAAGACTTTATAACATATATAACTACACTATTTTCTAAAATTTGGTCACTTTTGTAACGAAATGAAAGTCATCAATAATACAATTCTTAAATTTGTTTATATGAGAATCAAATAATTATATACAATTAATTTTTAATGGTTGCACGAGTTTGGTAAGTTGCATGTTGCAATTAAAAATACCCTATATATATCACATACAACAATTCACATTCCAATTGCATACTTCTAAAATTTTCATACATATCTACATTAAACTCTCATCCCAGCTTCATTAAGCTTTGGTGTATATAAAATATTCATTTCATAAACGAAAACTAACAAGACCATTTTAATTTACATTTGTTTAATTATTTTGTATATATAATTTTCTTCCCCATATCTCAAAAACCATCAGCTTCGGCAGTATTTTCCATATCATGGCCTTGTTTTCTCTTCTTTTCTTCAAGCGTTGAATGTCATATAGTAAAATATGTTCTTTTGCATATTCTTTTTTATTTTTTCAAATAATATCAAAATCTTTTTTGTTACTAGTTCTTTTATCATAGGTTTCACTTGTCTTCAACAATTAATAAATTTCAATTAAGTAATTTAAAATTTAGTTTTAGGGTTTAAATTTTACAATTCTTTATTAATATTCTATTGTTTACCATGTCTAATATAGATAATTGATAACTTGAAAGTTGTAACCGTAGTTTTATAAAATTATGTTAATGTAACTAAATTTATTATTTGTATTTATAATTTTCAATTTGTATTAGACATTAGAATATTCAAATTTCAATTAAAAATAGATATTAATATTTTGTATTCAATAAAATTGTAAGATTCAAATGTTTAAAGTCAGTTTTTTAATATATATATAATATATATATATATATATATATATTTATTTACACTAGTAGGAATTACATTTGATTAGTGCAATGGATATGCCAATAGAGACGACCAATGAAGTAACAAAACATGTGAAAGTAAGGTGATGAAGAAAGGGATAAAAGGAGGAGAAATACGCAAAGGGAAAAGCATGGAGGAAAGAAACTAGGTGTTCCTCTTCTTTCTTTTGTTAAGTCACATATTGGCCACATGTCATTTCTGTGAACTAGTGGAAGGAGAAAGTGGTTTTGATGTAGAGATCCTTATGGTAGCCTGTAGCATGCATTGAAGACATCTCTAAAAAATAACTTGTTGCTCAATACTCCAATTTCTTAAGTTGAATTTTCAAATGATTTGAACACATGGTTTGGTGTTGTTCTTATTGTTTTCTTGTTTCACAATGAAAACAAAAAAATTGTTCACCGCGCTCTTAGTTTGTCCATAGTCATTTTTCCTTCCAACAATAAATGACAAAAGCATATACATTATTACTATGGCTATTCATGATACTAGTTTCCATTTACATATGGACCCTAAAATTGAATGGAGTCGATCCCAATATGGGACTTTAAATTGTTAGGAGTCAATATTCTAGTGTGGACCTCAAATCATAAGAAATGTGATTTTATCAATTTTACTATCTTCCTATAAATGGATGATAACATGGATGTTTTGTTGAGTTTTCTGGTTATGAGAAAATAGAATAGGTGTTGGGACTCATCTTTGGCCTTACATTATTTCACTGAATCCATCGAAAAAATTCAAAGCAGTAAATTACCAGGGCATTCATAATATATTAAAAAAATAATCATCGATGAAAGGCTTGAGGATTTATGTATTGGATTTTCTTTCTAACGAATACTTGCACATGACATGAGGCACACACAATACAAGTGGATTCAAATAGGATATAACAAGGCAAGAGAACAAAGATTGATGATGAAATTTTTTTAGAATATTATATTTGTCTTAATAGTTTCCATCCTAAAGAGCCTTACTTTCAAATGGTTTTGTACCTTTTTACATTTTTGCAATTACATTATTGTGTGTTTTAATAATATAAGTGTTGAAAAATGATACAAATCTGATAACACGGTAAAAAGAGAAAATAATTTTGAATATATTGGGGATGTTAACTCTTGTTCCACACAACCAATCAAAACATATTGTGGTTCACCAACATTCCCACCAGAAATAATAATCGAGACCCCAAACTTTTGTTCCGTGCAATACCATTGTTGAGTAAAGAGAAAGATGTAACACATTTTTGGAACATATTACCCAATGCCAAATTTGAGCTCTTCATAGGATAAAGAGGGAATATAATGTCCCACACCTAAAGAGAGAAGCCTTGAATCATTTCCATTAGTTTTCACATCCTCCCCACCCTCGAAGGATTCACAGAGTCTCATTCACCACCACGTACAAATGTGAGGTTTTCATATGCCTAAATCAACATGATTCTTCCATCCTTTTTCAATGAAGATAATTAAATTCAAACCCTTATATTGCATCCAAAAAGCCTCCACTAGAGGCATGGTCTACAAAAATCAATATCTAACCATTACAATGTCTCAACTATCAATGATTGTTCAACCGCCATTTATTCCCATGTAAATACTCAAGCTTGAAAATGAAAAAAAATGTATATTGGGTTTTCCTCATTTTTACCCCTTTAAACACAAATGGCATTCATGTGCATAATGTGTGAGAAAGATACGAAAAAATGGATCACATAATTCATTTTAATTTCTAACCTTTAATTGATGTTTTTGGCTTCCTTGAACATTCCTTTTACACATCCTTTCTGCATGATTTGAAGGGAGTAATATCACTATCGGGTTGTAATCTCAGTAGACCTCCCCCCATGTTGCAAGCATCACCTTGGCCACAAGCACATTGCATCACCCTTCATGTTTCCTAGTGTACTTCACCTCCATCATCCACACCTCAAAAATTTGTGTGCCTCTCGACTAGAGAAAAACCCTTATTTATTGCCCTAATAGCTACAGAGAAATCCTAATTATTGTTAGGATTATACCAGTTGTACAGATAAACAAGCATGCAATGAATAATGTGGAAAACATAAAATAAAAATAAATGCAATAAAATAGAGACACAGATTTAACGTGGTTCACCCAAAAATGGGTTACATCCATCAGAAAAAACCAATTCTTTTATTTCATCCAGCTAAAATCTCTTATGCAGTGCCTCCATTGATACAATGAGCCTCATACATTACAACCCTTTATAGATATTAGGGTTTTTTTATCATTTTGGGAAAACATAGAAAACCACCCGTTAGATCTGTGACATAATAAGGAATGGTCCAGATTTCAAAATCCATAAATACATATAAAATGTGGCTTATGGGGGCACTGCCCCCCGACCCCCTACCTGGGTGTGCGGCCCCCAGACCCCCCGTCGGGGGGGCCATCCCCCCCAGACCCCGAAAAGGGGGGAAAAGCCCCCCATGCAACCCCCGTCACTATCAGGCTCCACAACCAACAATTATAATTATGTATAAAACCCCTACTTTATAATTTTAGGTTCACACCACATATCCGTGTTTCTAAATTAACCCTTAAAATACATAAGTCAATTCCCCTTGCATTTATTTCTAATCTAGTTACCTATAAAGTGCAAGAGCTGAAATTTTCCTCAAGCTCTTTCACAACGTATTTTGTGTAGTAAGGTTATGAAGTTGGAACATGTTGGCTTTTCCCTTTTTTTAGTTTCCCCCTTTAGATGTAAATTGAACTCATGTGAATACTAAACTACCCTAATCATTTAATTGATAGTTGTGGAAAAACACCAATCTTAAATATGCATAAGATCGCTACCTGAGCATTCTAAGTACACTCTGTGTCCTCCTATACTCCTTTACGTGTCCTGTGAAACATGCATTCCAATTCCCCTTATATTTAATTTGTTTTCTAACAACCCAATAAAATCAAAAGTTGTAAACTCAAACATGTATTCACCTCAGCAACATTTTCTATTTGTTGCTCGCAATTTAAGATATCTCCCTCTACAGTATTATCTATGTCTTCCCTAACATGAGTTTTCTGCTTTTGATTGACATACATGTCGTGCTCTTCCTACATAGTTTAATTTCACATTTCCTCCTTGATTACTCTTTCCTTTCCCTTGCACTTCTTCACCCTCAGATGTCATTTGTTACACCCATCTTCCTTTCCTATAATTCCTCTCCATCCAGTTTCGCTTAATCACTACATTCCTTCCGGTGTTCACATCGTACATTCCACGTACGATTACTAGTTATAAGTGAATGAATTGTGACATCTAAAACGAATGAAAATGTCTAAATGCCTTACAAAATCAAACCTTTCTTATGACACAACCACTTGCCGTAAAGTGAGATTGCCTTTTTAATTATTTCGGAGTTTAAATTTTATTACAATTCTATGTACTAAAAGATAATAATGGGGCCTTATAACTAATTATTGTGATTTAAGAATAAAAATAGATGGTTTAGATTAGGAACGATTCTGATTCTTCTAATGGCGACCATGGTCATCTCGGGCAGGGGTTAAATTTGACACCCGTTTAGACGTTTTTGTGGATTTTAATTGTAAAATACAGCCAAATTTTATTTCTAACCGTAACAAAGGATGGGCTATTTTTTAAAAAACCTGTCAGAATGACGTTTACATTTAAATATTGACCATTTTTTAGTTTTTATATATGTCAATTTACTAATGTTTTGGCATCGAACCTCAAGCATGGGAATTCGAAATTTGGGCCTTTAGCCATTGGCAAGCTGGTTGTCATTTGTCAATCAATATCTGTGCAGGTTGCTATGCTCCTAGCTAGCAGTAGAACCTACCTCTAGTGGCCACTAAAATCCATTCTCTTAACTAAACAATACAATACAAATTACTTACACACTTCTCAAGTTGTCACTTGCTAGCATTCCAACATTAATGACTTCAACTTCAAATCTTCCATGAACTAGTCCGGGCCAGTGGCAGTACAACATTTTAATATGTTTTTATACACATCTACGATAAATATTTATTGTTTTGGAGTAAATGAAATTATAAATTGGATAGGAAAAATCTAAGAAAATATTTTTGACTTCAATTTTAAGTCAAGTCAATCATGCGCAACATCAAGGAATAGGATACAATGAATCCAGATTCATAGTGATACAAGTTGAAGCGTTTCACCAATTCAACCCAAGTGGCTAGAAGCTTAAGCTGAAGTCACAATGCAAGCAAGGAGGAGCCTGCACCTAACCCAATACCAAGCCGAACTCACAATATAAGTAAGGAGAAGCCTGTATAGATGTGGCAAATTGTAATGCTTCTTCCCGCTGCTTCTATTGATAAAAAATCTGCAGGATATCTAGTAATAATCAGTTTGAACTCCGAAGCGACTGTGATTTTTTCCCACTCTAAAAAGGATGGAAAAAAGTGTAATGGAACACGGTTTAGATCCATCAAAATCCATAATTATTACACTTGGGTTGAGTTTGGAGTCGATGATGGTATCTCTCTTCTGTCTAGTTGCTGCATTAGTTTATCTTACCTGCGGTGTCGGGGAATATTATTTATTTTGGCAATTAGAATAAATATCTAGTGAAAATTTGAGCAAAGTTGAATATATATTTGAATAGAATAACCATCTTCCAAATGCTCTTGGATGTCATGATAAAGAGTTAGCCAATTTTGAAGCACTGTTATAGCAAGCACAAAACATCCAAACCCAACATTTGAATTATATTCCAAGTCAGTGTGCAGAGGAGAAGACAACACTTCTGGGAATTTGGAGGGAAATTCATATGCAACAAACACATTTTTTTATGGGAAAAATATAGAAAGGAGGGCGTTTAGAAGACTCTTTCATACTTCATATTTTAAGGTAGGGATTTTAATCTCTTCAATGTTAATTTTCAATGTTTAATTTGTGGGTGTTAATTTATTTTAAATCACTACCAAAATATAGAATGCAATGTTGGAAAGTATGGTGTATTTATATATTTTTGTTTTAAATTAGTCTATGCAATTTATTATAATTGTTTTGGGTTTTAATATAAATAAATCTAAAATATTAAGACAAGTTAGAGTGTATATTACATATATTAACATATATTTATAATAGAATAATATTTCATTATGTCAATAATATATTTAATTTATATTGTTTTATTATATGAAAATTTAGATAAATGTATTTATATGAAAATTATCAAAGTCAAAAAAGAAAAATAGACTTCATGTGCTTGGCAATATTAGGTGAAAACTGTCACAAAAAAATTCTTGACGGGTAGGGGTGACCGTCAAATTTAACCCCTCATCCCGGGTACATGATTTTTCATGCCAAAAATTATAATCGGCAATGACACATTTTTGACAAGCATTAAACACCCATTACTTATGTCTGTTGTAACGCCCGTAGAACTACTCGCATGAGGCCCAAACGAAACAGGTTTAGAGAGAGAAAATTATGAAATAATTTTTTTTTTATTAGGTTCAGGTTACAAGAGGACAGTCGTGAGGCGCCAGAGAAGATTATCGATCTATTAAATCGCCTCAAAATTTCAAATTCAATTACATCTTTGTTACCTTCCTCAACAAGGTCCTAGAGTTTTAATTAAGAGACTTCGTTAGCTTTTCCACAAGACTCCATTAATCCCGGTTGGATTAAATTATTTAAGGACCCTTAATTAATTATTTAAATTTTAATAATGCAAAGACCTAAAGTCTTGTAGCCCAAGGTCATACAATACAAAAGATGATTACTTGCCTAGAGGGTCAAGTGCACAACTTTTGCTAAATTCTCCCCCCCCCCCTTCTTATTTCTATTTATCTTTTTAATTCCCACTAAAAGAGCCCATCACTTAAGTGGTGTAGGATATAATCTCCACCATTGGATCTAATATCTCCCCACCCTTAGATCTAGGTTGGGCAAGGAAACCCTAGAAATCTCTTATGGATTTCCTTATGTATTTTTTTTATAATCCTTTTTTGTTTTATTTCTTTCTTACACCCAAAGCTCTCATTTCTTTTTTTTATTTTTGCTTGCAGGTTAAGGGAGAAAGAGGAAGAAGCTCCATCTATGGAGGCCATTACAGCCATGGGGACTCTTCTCAACAAAATTTTTTTTGGCTCAAAGCTTTAATGGAGGAGTTTTTTTTTATTACAGATCTGACCTGGTTTGGGTTGTTTGTTTGGATTTGCCCCAAAGCCCTGGGCGCCGGATTTAATGTGAGTGTATATACATACATATCTATATACACACACACACACACATATATATATATATATATATATATATATGATGTGTGTGTGTGAGAAGAGAGAGAGAGAGAGAGAGAAAAGAGGACTATGGCCATAGGAGGGCCGTGGGAGGGCCGTGCACAGGGCACATGCCGCGCACACATGGCCGCATATTTTTTTTGTTTAGATTTTTTTTTGTTGTTCGCTGTGTAATTATTTGGTAATGGACAATGTAAATGGGGAGGGGGAGGGGCGCCGACCCCATCCCCACCCCATATGGTAATATGGGGTGGGGATGGGGGCGGCGCCCCTTCCCCCCACCCCCAAATTGCGGCGTAACAGGGAATAGGCCGCGGCCCTCTTTTTTTTTTTTTTTTTTTTGTTTCAATATGCGTTTAAAATCAACATCATTTCTTTTATATATTATTATATATTTTTTACACAAATAAAATTGTGAATATATATATATATATGTGTGTGTGTGTGTGTGTGTGTGTGTGTATATATATGTGTGTGTGTATGGGAATACACACATGTACACACACACACATGTGAGAAAAGCACAATAAATTTTTTTTTTGAAAAATAAATAGAAGAATTTTGCTTGGTTTTATTAAAATATATAAATTTCTAATAATACTTATCTTATCATTACTAAATATTTTAATCATTGAGAATATTAAATACCATATATTTTTTAAAATAAAATAAAATAATAATAAATATAGAAGGAATATTGGCAAATGTTATAACTTGTTTTAATCTCCTTTTTTCACAATTTTCCACAAATTGATATCATTGTATGTAAGGTAGAGAACAAGAAAGTTTCATTTTTTTAACAAGGTTAAATATAGTTTGCAATGAGATTCCAAAAATGAGAAATACTTACTATAATTTAGTATTTAACTATTGATTGTCCAAATTGAAAGTAAATGGTATTCAAATTTCTATCTATCAACAAGAAAGAACTAACTTTTTACTACACATACTATTTGATTAATACAATGAAAATAAAACTAACATTTCACAAAATGGAATCTACAACAAACTTCCCCAATGGTATAATCACAAGATTTTCACAAGCCTTCTTGTACATGTCATTTCTCTATTTCCTTACAATTTTCTCAATAATGTAAACATCTTGCAAGTAGAATTTGCATTTAACTATGTAACTTTTGACACAATATGGATTACAATGTCCTTTATTTTTCAATGAAAAACAAGATGATACAACTCTCTTTCTTCTACAAATTTACAACAAAATAAAGTATAGAAGGTAAATGGAAAGAGTCTTCACAAGCTCCAAAGTGCTCTTCATCCATGCTCCAAGTTCCAAGTAGTTCAATCACAACCAAGATAGGGGGAGAGGCAACACTCTCCTCCCAACCAAAACTCAATGGAGAAGAGAAGCAATCTCCTCCATTGACCCCCGAGCCCCAAACACAACACAATGAAAGGGTGGTCTCCAACTCAAGGCAACAATACATGCTTCCACAATACAATTTCTTCACAACATTCAAGCTAAAATAGAAGAACAAAGAGACACACAAATAACACCAAACATTTCACAACAAGGCTTGCATCCAAGCCAACAAGAGAAGGAACTATGGGAATGTTTTCCTTATGCCTCCCAATTGAGATGAGATGCCCATCCAAAACCCTCCACAATAAAACTCAAGCCCCTATGACTCTTATGCCTCCCTCAAGTACCCCTTTTTCCTCCCATACTCTTATGCCTCCCTCCTCTTATGGCTCCCTCAAGAACAAGGTAAGAATGTAAACATTCTCACCCAAGATGGGCATCCCTCTCAAACTCCCTCCACAATATCCTAATCTACTCTTATGCCTCCCTCATGAGTATTCCCATAGACCTCTCCTATACTACACAATAAGCATTCTATCCATTTTTCACAATACACAAAAAAGTAAACATGCATTATTCACAAATTTAGCATAGAAGCAACAACAATATGAAAGCAAAACAAAGGAGAAGGTTTCCTACCTCTCCATTGGAGAAGCCTAAACCAAGAAGCTTTGTCCAAGCTCCCTCCCAAAGCAATCCAAGCATGCAAGTCCAAGCACTCCTTTTTTTTTCTCTTTCTCCCAATTCTTTTCTCTCCCAAAAGAAAAATAACCAAAAAGAACTCTTACACAAAAACCTCCAACCCCCTCCACAATAGAGGAAATTTCCATAAATAGACAAGAGGAAGAGTGAGGGTGATGTGGCTCCATGTAGGATGCCACATCACACATCCTCAAACCACCTCCCAAAGTCAACTCAAATCCCAAAACACCCTAAATGGGTGGTTGGGTTGAATGACATCTCTTCCCATGTGTCTTAAGGCACAAATAAATGCAAAATGAAGAAAAGTGCACTCCAAAGTCATATTTCCCTTCCCAAAACAATAAATAATCCCCTTTTTGGCTTCCCAACCCATAGATATGGTTGGTAAGGGGTTTTGGGAAGTGTGGGACAAGTTCAACTTGTCCCACAAGTCCCCCAAAATTGCCCTAAATCTCAAATTCGAGTTTCAAGGGATTTGGAGTGGTCAACACTCAAAACAAGCATTCAATACATGAGGAAACACAAGGCTCAAGGAGCCAACCATCAAAATTAATTACACCCACTTGACTTCCCTCCAAAACTTAAAAATTAAAACAAGATATTAAATTAATCTAAACATACTTAGCAAAAGTAATAAAAAAAGACATCACAAATGAAATCACCTACTAAAGTAAATAAAAACAATTAAATAAAATTCTTAACCCCATGGTCACATTAGAACATTTCCCCCTCATGAAAATTTTCTCAACACATAAAAGAACAAGGGTAACACAATACAATTTACTAGTTGCCTTGACGACCAATTGTTGTAACCACCCGACATCCTGTTGTGTTTGGTTCCCAATCCCCCTCATGGTTGTGATCATGTTGTGTTTCCTGCAAAATACAAAATACCTCCTTCGGCCTTGCGGCCATGTCAAAATATCCAAAATAACCATATGCATGAAATTTATTAACATCTATACGTAATTCAATCAATCATTATTTCTAGGTCTAAATCACAACTTAATTATGCATTTCATCATTATCCAAAATTATAGTAATGTAAATTCAACAACTACATTCTACTCATCATGGCGAAGAAATCCAATGTTAGAACACATGCAATATATCCATATAAAAATAATATCGGTATCCAATAGTCTGTCCATGAGTCAGTGTAAATCATACTGAAAACAAAAAATCCAATCATATCTCAAATGCATCTACTCACAAAACATCATGCTAATCAACGTAAGTATAAGTCATATCCATATCCAAAAGTCTGCATAACTCAAAATGATAAGTCAACTAAATGTCGTAGGGAAGTGGGCATTACATCCCCCTCCCCTTAGACTAGACTTCCTCCTGGAAGTCACTGAAATAAGTGTGGAAACTGAGCTCGCAATGATGTAGCATCCTCCCAAGTAGCAGCAGTCTCATCGTACCTGTCCCATTGGACCCGAACCTGATCAATCTCTCTGCCGCGAAGGCCCAGGGTCCTGCGATCTAAAATGCGCATGGGCTCCACCATCACCTGCCCCTGATCCTGCACCTGCAATGCAGTCCAATCTAGCACATGAGAAGGATCAGAAACATATCTCCTAAGCACAGAAACGTGAAATACATCATGGACGTGAGATAAGCTAGGTGGCAGTGCTAGACGATAGGCTAAGGGGCCGAGGCACTCCAAGATCTCAAAGGGACCCACAAACCTAGGAGCAAGCTTAGAACCTTTTCCATAACGGATAGGGCTCTTATGCGGTCTGACACGAAGAAACACCTTCGTGCCTACCTCAAAACTGCGATCTGTCCTATGTTGGTCTGCATACTTCTTCTGTCTATCCTGTGCCTCCTGCAATCTCTGTCTGATCAAGGTAACCTGCTGCTCCATGTCCTGTAATAATGCTGGCCCAAGGGAAACCCTATCCTCAATCCTGTCCCAACTAAGAGGTGTCCTGCACTCTCTACCATATAATGCCTAAAAAGGAGCCATGCCTATAGAACTCTGGAAACTATTATTATAAGCGAACTCTACCAAATACAGATACTCCTCCCATCTCGATTGGTGATCCATCACGTACATCCTGAGCATGTCCTCCAAAATTTGATTCACCCTCTCTGTCTGTCCATCTGTCTCAGGGTGATAAGCTGTGCTGAAATTAATCCTCGTCCCGAGGGCATACTGCATGGTGGTCCAGAAATGGGAAGTGTACAAAGGGTCGCGGTCGCAAATGATCTTCCGCGGAATCCCATGTAACCTGACAATCTCATCAAGATATACTCGTGCCACCGCACTAGCCGTATAGGTAGTCTTCACTGGGGAAAAATGATCTACCTTCATCAATTTATCCACTGTGACCATGATGACGTCGTGGTGGTATCTTGACGTCGGCAACCCAACAATGAAATCCATAGAAATGGTGTCCCACTTCCACTCTGGTATGGCGTGAGGATAGAGGAGGCCGGCTGGATGCTGATGCTCGGCCTTCACCCTCTGACACTCTAAACAGCGGGATACAAAGGAAGCTATGTCTCTCCGAAGTCCTCTCCAAAAGTACAAATGTCTCAAGGTGGCGTGCATCTTCTTCACTTTGGGATGGGCTAAATACGGTGCACGATGAGCCTCTGTCAAAATGTCATGTCTCAAGCCTCCATCTCTAGGAACATATATCCGACCTCTGTGTCTGAGAAGACCATCTGCCTCTAGTGAAAATCCATCAAACCTCCCCTCAAGAGGTCTCTGAGACTCAATCTCTGCTCTGGCTGCAAGGTAGAAACTATCCTGAGGAAGCTGCTGCAAGATCCTACTCCGCAAATCTGTGCCCACTGAGGTGGCCATAGCCACATGTCTCCGTCTACTCAAGGCATCTGCCACCACATTTCTCCTTTCCCTTCACATGCTCTATCTCCATGTCATACTCACATAGTAACTCCATCCAACGCCGCTGACGAGCGTTGAGATTGGGCTGTGTGAAGAGGTGGCGAAGACTCAAGTGATCAGTCCTGAGTGTAAATCTCCGGCCAAGAAGAAAATGTCTCCACTGCACTAAAGCATGTACCACTGCTGCAAGCTCAAGGTCATGGGTCGGATAATTGAGCTCATAATCTTTGAGTTTGCGAGACTCAAAGGCAACTACTCTACCCTCCTGCATTAACACTCCTCCAAGTCCTGCCAAGGAAGCATCTGTGCAAACGAAAAACTCTCCATGAGGATCAGGCACTGCAAGGATAGGTGCTCTCGTAAGGCATTCCTTCAGTGTACTGAAGGCCTGCTCACATCTATCTGACCATAAAAACTTCTTCCCTTTTCGCTGAAGAGAAGTGATAGGGTGCGCAATCCGAGAGAAGTCCTGAACAAACCTCCTGTAGTATCCTGCTAGTCCCATGAAACTACACACCTCGGTCACACTAGTGGGTGCTGGCCAATCCATGATGGCTCGAATCTTGGAAGGATCGACTGCGATACCTTCCCCAGAAATAACGTGGCCCAAATACTGCACCTCAGTCTGAAAGAACGCACACTTCTCCAAGTTCCCGTAAAGGCGCTGCTCGCGAAGACACTGAAGAACCTGGCGAAGGTGCTCCTCGTGCTCCTCACGTGTGCGTGAGTAAACTAGAATGTCATCAAGGAAGATGAGCACGAAACGATCAAGGAAGGTCCTGAATACCCCATTCATCAAACTCATAAACACTGCGGGGGCATTCGTCAAACCGAAAGGTACCACTGTGAACTCGTAGTGGCCATATCTCGTGCGGAAAGCTGTCTTGTGAATATCCGTCTCCGCAATCCTGAGCTGATGGTACCCTGACTTAAGATCTATCTTGGAGAAAATGGTATCCCCCTTCATCTGATCAAATAAATCATCAATGCGTGGAAGGGGGTAATGATTCTTGATCGTTACTTTATTCAGCTGACGGTAATCAATACACAACCGAAGAGATCCATCCTTCTTCTTCACGAAGATAACTGGTGCACCCCAAGGGGATACACTAGGACGGATTAGGCCTTTCTCCAGAAGGCCCTCAAGCTGCAACTTGAGCTCACATAACTCAGGTGTAGTCATCCGATAGGGTGCTCGTGAGATAGGCTCTGCGCCTGGAACTAGATCTATATGAAAGTCGATTTCACGTGGGGGAGGTAATCCCGGTAGCTCCCCTGGAAACACATCGGAAAACTCTGATAAGATGGGATGGTCATCGAGGGAAGGTCCTTTGGGGTCATCCTCTGACCTGTCACTAACTGTAACAGCATACAACTGGCGACCCCGTTGCACACACCGCTTAAGCTGCATAGCGGAGATGGTGCGAATAGAAACGAGTCTCTTAACCCCTGATATCACTAACTCCGCCCCAAGATCATCAGTACAAACAATAGTCTTATGGTAACAGTCCACTCTAGCTCTGTGAGCAGACAACCAATCCATACCCAAAATGACGCCATAATATCCTAATGGAAGGATCCGAAGATCAGAAGTAGTGGTGAAGGGTCCCAAATCCACTACACACTCCTTAACTAAGGAGTCTACAGAAATCTTGGCTCCAGAAGCCATCTCAACATCCCAAATATGGCCCTCCCTAACTGCCACCAACCTACAACGCTCTACTAAGGATGGTGCAATGAATGAATCAGAAGAACCAGAATCAAATAATATAGAGGTGGAAATACCACCAATACTACTTGTCATCTCAATCACAGTACTCTGATGCTCAGCCTGGCGGTTCTCGACCGCTGCGTAAATCTGATGACTCCGTGCCATATCTCCAACAGTAGGCTCTGAGCTCTGTGTCTTACCCTTGGTAGGGTTATGTGGGCAATCTCTCCAAATATGTCCAACGACACCGCAACCATAACAGCGGCCTGGTCCTCTCCAGTGGGAAGCAGCTCCAGCTGGTACTCTAGATGACTGAGATGTCGATCCTGACGATCTAACTATGGACTGCTGAGGTCTCTGCTGATGAGCTCCTACTGACTGAGCTCTCGGTGCACCCTGTGTCCTGATGGGACCCCTAGGAGGAGGCCCCATACTACGTCCTCTCTGTGCATCGAATCTCTGAGGAGGTCGGTAAGGTGGGTGGGTCTGCTGCTGTTGTTGATGCTGTGGTGGCCTAAAAGAAGCTTGCCCTGAACTCTGTCCACCCCGTGGAGGAGGAACTGACCCCTTCGACCTACTATCCTACATCTGCTGGATACGGCTCCGAACTCTGTCTCTAGCCTGCTGTGTCTTCCCCCGTGTCTCCTCTACAATATAGGCCTTTTCCACGGCCTCTGCTAATGTCTATGGACAGTGAATGCGCACTGCGCCACCTAGATCCAAGTTCAGGCCCTGAATGAACCTGTGAATCCGTACCTACTCATCCTACATGTAGTCAATGTACTGGAGTAGGTCCAGAAATCGACTCTCATACTCAGCTACTATCATCGATCCCTGACGGAGGTCATGAAACTCGTCTATCCGCTGCTGAATAAATCTCCTAGGTAAATAACTACTCCTGAAACGCTCCTCAAATAACTCCCAGGTAACCGTCTCTGAGTCAACATGGAGCTTCTGCTCCTCGGTCCTCCACCAGACTCCTGCTCCATCCCTCAGAAGGTGAATCGCTACACGAGCTTTCGTGTTGCTACTACAAGGACAGAGCTTGAAGCATCCGCTCAAGCTCACCAACCAGGCCTCCCCCTGAAAATCACCTGTATCTCCTGAATACTGAGATGGTCGTAGTTTCAGGATCTCCCTGATATGGTCTGCAGCTGATGTATGATGAATCCTAGGTCTCTCTGTATGCTCCTCCCTCTGTCTAGTGCTCCAAGACCTGTCCCTATGTCCTGAGATCTGGTCCCCATATCCTCTCTAAGGTGACTCTGCCCTACCCGACTCCGCGCGGAAATTTTCTGCTCTCTGCTCTTCGCTATGTCGAGGGGATGCCTGGGCATCTACTGATGGCTCTAGACTACGTCTAGCAAGTCGTCCTCCTAACGGCTCTCCGCGTATAGCGGCATTGACATCTTGGAGTGTCTGCAAGATCTGAGGTAGGAGAGTTGCTACAGCCTGCTCTGGCAGAGGTATGTCTAGGTCTATATGAAGAGACCCCTCGCCCAATCCACACCTCCTGCACAGATCAAGGCGAGAGTTAGTTCGTTGTTCCAGGTCTTGTGTCAGTTTTCTAAATTTGTTGTTTTCTATAATTATTAACATTGTGGTTTTATATTTTAAAAGAATCAGCTCTGTACTAAGTTAAATGTTTCTGTTTCGTGTGTTCTGCATGTGCCCAAGGGTCCAAGATTCGAAACCCTAGCTCTGATACCAAAATGAACACCCGTAGAACTATTCGCATGAGGCCCAAATGAAACAGGTTTAGAGAGAGAAAAATTATGAAATAAATTTTATTTATTTATATTAGGTTTAGGTTACAAGAGGACAGTCGCAATGCGCTAGAGAAAGTTATCGATCTATTAATCCGCCTCAAAATTTCAAACTCAATTACATCTTTGTTACCTTCCTCAACAAGGTCCTAGAGTTTAATTGAGAGACTTCGTTAGCTTTTCCACAAGACTCCATTAATCCCGGTTGGATTAAATTATTTAGGGACCCTTAATTAATTATTTAAAGTTTAATAATGCAAAGACCTAAAGTCTTGTAGCCCAAGGTCATACAATACAAAAGATAATTACTTGCCTAGAGGGTCAAGTGCACAACTTTTGTTAAATTCTCCCCCCCCTTCTTATTTCTATTTATCTTTATAATTCCCACCAAAAGTGTAACGCACCAAAATTACCAACACAAGAACAACACAGTGAAATACAGGATAACTTTTTTTTTTGACTTGCTTTGACTCAACACGACACAGCATGTTGTCACAAGGTTACAATCATCACTTGGAATCATTTGTTACGGGGAAGACTACAAGGTCAGCACGGAAACGTTCACACTTATCAAAGACAATTTATTTTTTCTTTTGACAAGACAACATGAAAGTCCAATCCACATGACACACTCACGGCTAGGGCAAGCCACAGTAAGAAATGGTTAGGGTTTATTTATTTTGGTAAGATGCCCTTTAGCTCATGACTTAAGTTTTCAGAAGGAAATCAATATATGGTTTGCACAAATTCATCTCACCAACTGAGTTAATTTCTTATACACTGAAGAGTAGTTCACTTAAAGTCTTCTCCTACTTACTAAATCTTAATATCTTCCAGAAACTAACCATTGTTTTCCTTTAAGCTTGTTTAAGAGTTCACCCCAAAGGGATAGTGTTCGCTAGTTTAGCTAGGGGTATCGATTAATAAAAGTTTACCTCACAAAGGATGTTTTCATTTTGATCACTCATGGAATTATTTGATTTCAAATAGATCACCTTTACATTTATTTGTTGAATATAAAATCATTATTTTTGTTTAGCTTCTTTAAGGGTTAACCGACTCATTTTTCTTTACTTATAAAATATTGTCACTAAGTCTTAGAAAGATTTAACTTAATAATTTATTCTCAAGATCAAAGTTTTACAATACTCATATCAATGTAAAGATTGAATTCCATTTCTCACAAGGATAATTTCAAGCTTAACTACACAAGAACAAGACACTTTATTTCACCATTACCAAACAATACAAGGCAAGAGGTCATATCAACTCTTTACAAGCAATGTTACACAATTTACAACACATTGGACATTTTTACAAGGAACTTCATAATGGTACAGATGAAACTTTTACACTCTTTTCTTCTAGTCTACTCGCATATTCCATCTGCACAAATATTAACTAAAGTCAGTTCGCAAGAACTGAGCATGTTAAGGCTACACAATGCAATAGTAGGCTAACAATTAACAATATCAAGAAAGGAATATTCTAAATTCAGAAATGGATTAAAACACAACTCACAACTCCAATATTAATCTCATGAGAGAGAAAACTAAATCATCCAACAAGGAGAAAGTCCAAATACTAGTAAGAATAAAATTACATAAATCAAGGCAAGACCTTATGGGTTGGGAACAAGAAAGTCAAGAGTGTTGATATCTCCTTCATGTAATCCTATGGGTTACGTGATTGGAATCCAAAATTTACTCCATCCAACTAAAGGGGTCCAAGAGAAGACAAAGCGTACTAATTATGATCGTAGGCGTGAAGCAAAAATGACGTTATCCAATTCTTCCAGGGGGGCTTCAAAGTAATATGGGTTCGATGCCCTTAAAAGAACACAACTTAAAGTTTTGGTTTTAACCAAGGAGTTTACCACTATCTCACTATCGGATTTCTTAAAACGTAGTACAAGTTAACCAAAACAAATCCACTTTTCCAAAAGCGTACGAAAGAGACACAGAAAGGGCCATTATTCTACCAACGAACCCTATCCTAATTGTCAACTTCTCTACATAATATAAGGGAAGACTAAACCCAAAAGTCGTTAATAATTTTTATATAATTCAGACAATGTCAATAAACATTAAAATAACAATTGCTTTCCCTAACAAGGCCACAAAATGGGACCTTTTAGTAACCAAGTTTGAAGTATAAGGTATTCGAGTTCGAAAACAAAGGGATTCGATACGCAGAGGGAAAAACACCAACGATGCCCCAGACTCAAAAGACCTTACCACGAGTACAAACACAATCCAAGAACCAACGCACATAGCTATCAGGAAGGTTACGCAGTGCGGTCAGGGCTAGAAGTTCTATGAACTCCTTGCCAAAGGTATAGAAGATGGAAAATTTTACCCGATCCATGTGGGCTTATCGAGAAAAAGTCTTAGCAAATATCAAACAGATAAATATAACAGCCACCTATGATATTATCACTGAAATCAGCTGTCATCTAATAGGAAACGAGTTCACGAGTCCAGTACCATGGATTCACCTACAACTTTTGTTTCAGTCTAGCTAGTAATAGCTTGCTTGCAACCCTTAATAAAAATTGTAGACATTTCATTCAGTTAAACTTACAATGTTTCCCCTTGCTTTAATCATACAAGAGTTTACATCAAGAATTAGGTATAGTAATACTCTCAACACGTGGAGGCCAAAAATAGATGCCAGGTTATCCCTCATCTAGACTAGGTACAACAGTCAACCATGTACAGTTCTAAAACAAACCCCAAATGCCATTTTCTAATCAAACATAAAGTAAGGAATGCCCATAGGTTTAAACAAGTTTCAGACACAATGTCACTATTAATGTACCTTTTAGCAAAACAAGAGAGCCCTAAACAAGAAATGCGTATTTATTCAACCAAAAGAGGTATGTAGGCTTAACCTTCTATTTAGTAACCTTCAATTATAACTACCATCACAGAATTCTTTTTAAGAGAAAGTCATATAAGCAAACAAAACTCAATAATGTTTCCTTCCCTACGAACTAGACTACATCACTCAATATTGCAGTAACCCATTTAGACAAATATGAAATAGAGTAAGCTATAAGAGAGGAAGGAACATTCCAGGAAAAATCAGCGAAATTGGAATAAGATTTAAAGGAACAACCACACAATCAGGCAGTGATATAAACAACCACGAAAACATCTAGTCTAGGCGCCATTCAAGAGGAAAGAAAATTCATTTCAAGATACTGAAAGAAGGTAGAAAACTATTACGAGGAGTAGAATTAACATGCCTGATTATAGTTCTTTCTTCCAAGCTCTTGTTGCTCTTTTCCCATAGGGCAGCTTGAAGGCATCATGCTTTTCAACATCTGAAAACCAGGGGCTGTAGCAATTCATCTGTTGCAGCATTTGATGGGGCGCAAACAAGCATTCGTGGTTTAGCAGAAAACAACAGGTAGACCAAAACAAGGGGCGGGGACAGAAGACTGCAAATCCATTTGCAAAAGCAAACAACGATGCGACCTGGAGCTGTTCGGCACGCAAGAGGGGAGGGGAATTTTAATGTTTTTTGGCAGGTGTTGGTTGAGCCACCCACCTGCACGCATTGAAGGAGGATCAGCACGAGATCTGGGTGAAGGAAAAACGAGGCTCCACCCACTCCTGTCTCCCTCACGCACGGATAGAAAGGAGAACACGGTGGACATTAAACCCGTAGGTCAGGTGGTTGGGAGGGGGGGGCAGGTAGAGAAAAAAAAATACGATGCCCAGCTGGGCATTACATTCTCCTCCCCTTAAGAAAGGATCGTCCTTGATGCGACATAACACAATGGAAAAGAAAAGGTTCGCGACCAAGAACAGGCATAGGAGAAAGTACACTCTATGGTTTTTTTTTTTTTTTTAAAAACAATAAAATAAAATTAGTTGATTAAAGTACGGTCACACGTTAGCCTTAGTAACATTTGGTAGAAATTTTAATTTTAAATGTTCTGTGAAGATTGGCAGTTCTTTCTTGTTTATCATTTCATTAGTCTCTTTCCATTATCATTATTTCTAGTTTTAGTTTCTTTTAAAAATATCATCATTGAAGGGTTTTGATTTATTCCTTATTGTGGGTGCCCAACATGAACTGCTAACACAACACCCTATCAGGTTCACAAGACACTACAAATTCACAAGCACACAATTATATACTTCATGATTGCATTACACCACAAAAGGTTACACAATTACGGAAAAGAAAAGGCACACTTCCCATAACATAGGTACTCATCACACATCAATGACTGACATACCAAATACTTAAACAGAAGAGTACTACAATCCACAGACATTTCCTCAATTTGCATCAATGAAGACTCACATAACAACAAACCATGCTACAGGTACATAGTGTCCACAAGGGAATCAATGACATGTCCACAACATCACAACACATAACCATCTGACATGAGTAACACATACATCAAAAGACCACTACCAAACATCACAATAACTCAACATATATCCTAAAACATCAACCATACAGAAAAATATCATAAGCCTCCCTCAAACTCTTATGCCTCCCTCAAACTCTTATGCCTCCCTCAAACTCTTATGCCTCCCTCAAGTCTCTTATGCCTCCCTCAAACTCTTTTGCCTCCCTCAAGTCTCTTATGCCTCCCTCAAACTCTTATGCCTCCCTCAAGTCTCTTATGCCTCCCTCAAACTCTTTTGCCTCCCTCAAGGAGGCCGGTTGTCTCTCTGTGCCCAAGGCACATCGAGTTTGGACACTCCTAACCCAAGCGACATAATAACGCGTAGTTCTCCATAACCCGCTAGTCATATGTACCCCTTGGGGCGTACCCCCATACAACGAAGCGGGTCCATAGGTCCAACCAATCCATGGTGCATCCCATGACCCTATTCCACACATCATGACATTAGAACCAGCACAACAATCCAGTCAAAGTGCCAAGTGGCAAAGTACAAGCCTTGGGCAAGGCGGTAAAAATTCCAAATTTAAAAAAAAACCCCAAATCAAGCTAAAATAAATGGCCAAATAGCCAAAGTTAGTATCGAAATCCCCATGTTAGTGCCACAAACCAAGGAAATGCCCAAAATTGTAAATCATTGCAATCAAGAAAAGATGCTGGTCCTTGCAAAAATAAAGTAAAAGCTCAATTTATGAATAAAATCAACTTATAATAATGTCACATTACGATAACTATGTGGCCTTATCTAGCCACCAAAGGGGTACTCAACGAGTTGCTGGCACTCGGAACATCGAGCCTCAGCTCGTAAATATATATATCAATCCCGCCACTCTTCGACAAGGCCAAACATAGTCATAGATACACTAGGGTTGCATACATACAACCACATAGGGAGAGAGGAAAGAGTCACATGTAATCTACTAAACTGAGTTTTGACTCAAGTTATTGACTCATGGTACACCATTCCTCACTCTCAACATACACTTCTACCGATCTCCCTCAGGGTCGGTTAGTGTAAGGCTCACAACATAACATGTAACTACATCACTAACACCATGGTGTTACACACATAGCTACCATAACGTCTCACGTATGGTAGGTATACGGGGTAGATCACAATTATACATTCACAGGGCACCATACATCACTTTACTACATTCTGCACCCAAAGTGCAATCACAATACGATAGGGTTCATACACTCACCGTATGACCCTAATTCACGACATGAAGCATTAGGTATTGCACAACTCATATATACGATGAACATAATAACATCACAACATAACAATAATTTCTTCATAACAAGGTAGCACACACATTTCTTCAGAACATGGTAAAAACATCATGATACAACTCATTTCTTTTAACATCAACTAGTCATACAACACATTGATACACCCACATACCACAATATGCCACAATGCTCCAACACTACGTCATCCACATTAGAATTCTTTTCACACATCACAAATAATAATTTACACGTGAATTCTTCTTAGAATCCACAAGAAGGAGAGAGAATAATCTCATCCCCAACACATCAACATGATGACAATTACGCACTGAGTGACATACACATCACGTGCGTTCACAATATCACAATTACGACAATAATCACATCACGCTTAAAGCACATTACTCTTCCAATATAAATCATCATCATGCAACATCATCATCATCATCAGTATCATCATGTAACACCACCACCACCATGCAACATCACCATAAAACACCAATCCGGCCCATAGGTTCGAGAGCATGAACCTACGCTCTGATACCAAAATGTAACGCACCAAAATTACCAACACAAGAACAACACAGTGAAATACAGGATAACTTTTTTTTTTTGACTTGCTTTGACTCAACACGACACAACATGTCGTCACAAGGTTACAATCATCACTTGGAATCATTTGTTACGGGGAAGACTACAAGGTCAGCACGGAAACGTTCACACTTATCAAAGACAATTTATTTTTCTTTTGACAAGACAACATGAAAGTCCAATCCACATGACACACTCACGGCTAGGGCAAGCCACAGTAAGAAATGGTTAGGGTTTATTTATTTTGGTAAGATGCCCTTTAGCTCATGACTTAAGTTTTTAGAAGGAAATCAATATATGGTTTGCACAAATTCATCTCACCAACTGAGTTAATTTCTTATACACTGAAGAGTAGTTCACTTAAAGTCTTCTCCTACTTACTAAATCTTAATATCTTCCAGAAACTAACCATTGTTTTCCTTTAAGCTTGTTTAAGAGTTCACCCCAAAGGGATAGTGTTCGCTAGTTTAGCTAGGGGTATCGATTAATAAAAGTTTACCTCACAAAGGATGTTTTCATTTTGATCACTCATGGAATTATTTGATTTCAAATAGATCACCTTTACATTTATTTGTTGAATATAAAATCATTATTTTTGTTTAGCTTCTTAAGGGTTAACCGACTCATTTTTCTTTACTTATAAAATATTGTCACTAAGTCTTAGAAAGATTTAACTTAATAATTTATTCTCAAGATCAAAGTTTTACAATACTCATATCAATGTAAAGATTGAATGCCATTTCTCACAAGGATAATTTCAAGCTTAACTACACAAGAACAAGACACTTTGTTTCACCATTACCAAACAATACAAGGCAAGAGGTCATATCAACTCTTTACAAGCAATGTTACACAATTTACAACACATTGGACATTTTTACAAGGAACTTCATAATGGTACAGATGAAACTTTTACACTCTTTTCTTCTAGTCTACTCGCATAATCCATCTGCACAAATATTAACTAAAGTCAGTTCGCAAGAACTGAGCATGTTAAGGCTACACAATGCAATAGTAGGCTAACAATTAACAATATCAAGAAAGGAATATTCTAAATTCAGAAATGGATTAAAACACAACTCACAACTCCAATATTAATCTCATGAGAGAGAAAACTAAATCATCCAACAAGGAGAAAGTCCAAATACTAGTAAGAATAAAATTACATAAATCAAGGCAAGACCTTATGGGTTGGGAACAAGAAAGTCAAGAGTGTTGATATCTCCTTCATGTAATCCTATGGGTTACGTGATTGGAATCCAAAATTTACTCCATCCAACTAAAGGGGTCCAAGAGAAGACAAAGCGTACTAATTATGATCGTAGGCGCGAAGCAAAAATGACGTTATCCAATTCTTCCAGGGGGGCTTCAAAGTAATATGGGTTCGATGCCCTTAAAAGAACACAACTTAAAGTTTTGGTTTTAACCAAGGAGTTTACCACTACCTCACTATCGGATTTCTTAAAACGTAGTACAAGTTAACCAAAACAAATCCACTTTTCCAAAAGCGTACGAAAGAGACATAGAAAGGGCCATTATTCTACCAACGAACCCTATCCTAATTGTCAACTTCTCTACATAATATAAGGGAAGACTAAACCCAAAAGTCGTTAATAATTTTTATATAATTCAGAAAATGTCAATAAACATTAAAATAACAATTGATTTCCCTAACAAGGCCACAAAATGGGACCTTTTAGTAACCAAGTTTGAAGTATAAGGTATTCGAGTTCGAAAACAAAGGGATTCGATACGCAGAGGGAAAAACACCAACGATGCCCCAGACTCAAAAGACCTTACCACGAGTACAAACACAATCCAAGAACCAACGCACATAGCTATCAGGAAGGTTACGCAGTGCGGTTAGGGCTAGAAGTTCTATGAACTCCTTGCCAAAGGTATAGAAGATGGAAAATTTTACCCGATCCATGTGGGCTTATCGAGAAAAAGTCTTAGCAAATATCAAACAGATAAATATAACAGCCACCTATGATATTATCACTGAAATCAGCTGTCATCTAATAGGAAACGAGTTCACGAGTCCAGTACCATGGATTCACCTACAACTTTTGTTTCAGTCTAGCTAGTAATAGCTTGCTTGCGACCCTTAATAAAAATTGTAGACATTTCATTCAGTTAAACTTACAATGTTTCCCCTTGCTTTAATCATACAAGAGTTTACATCAAGAATTAGGTATAGTAATACTCTCAACACGTGGAGGCCAAAAATATATGCCAGGTTATCCCTCATCTAGACTAGGTACAACAGTCAACCATGTACAGTTCTAAAACAAACCCCAAATGCCATTTTCTAATCAAACATAAAGTAAGGAATGCCCATAGGTTTAAACAAGTTTCAGACACAATGTCACTATTAATGTACCTTTTAGCAAAACAAGAGAGCCCTAAACAAGAAATGCGTATTTATTCAACCAAAAGAGGTATGTAGGCTTAACCTTCTATTTAGTAACCTTCAATTATAATTACCATCATAGAATTCTTTTTAAGAGAAATTCATATAAGCAAACAAAACTCAATAATGTTTCCTTCCCTACGAACTAGACTACATCACTCAATATTGCAGTAACCCGTTTAGACAAATATGAAATAGAGTAAGCTATAAGAGAGGAAGGAACATTCCAAGAAAAATCAGCGAAATTGGAATAAGATTTAAAGGAACAACCACACAATCAGGCAGTGATATAAACAACCACGAAAACATCTAGTCTAGGCGCCATTCAAGAGGAAAGAAAATTCATTTCAAGATACTGAAAGAAGGTAGAAAACTATTACGAGGAGTAGAATTAACATGCCTGATTATAGTTCTTTCTTCCAAGCTCTTGTTGCTCTTTTCCCATAGGGCAGCTTGAAGGCATCATGCTTTTCAACATCTAAAAACCAGGGGCTGTAGCAATTCATCTGTTGCAGCATTTGATGGGGCGCAAACAAGCATTCGTGGTTTAGCAGAAAACAATAGGTAGACCAAAACAAGGGGCGGGGACAGAAGACTGCAAATCCATTTGCAAAAGTAAACAACGATGCGACCTGGAGCTGTTCGGCACGCAAGAGGGGAGGTGAATTTTAATGTTTTTTGGCAGGTGTTGGTTGAGCCACCCACCTGCACGCATTGAAGGAGGATCAGCACGAGATCTGGGTGAAGGAAAAACGAGGCTCCACCCACTCCTGTCTCCCTCACGCATGGATAGAAAGGAGAACGCGGTGGACATTAAACCCGTAGGTCAGGTGGTTGGGAGGGGGGGGCAAGTAGAGCAAAAAAAATACGATGCCCAGCTGGGCATTACAAAAAGAGCCCATCACTTAAGTGGTGTAGGATATAATCTCCACCATTGTATCTAATCTCTCCCCACCCTTAGATCTAGGTTGGGCAAGGAAACCCTAGAAATCCTTATGGATTTCCTTAAGTATTTTTTTTTATCCCTTTTTGTTTTATTTCTTTCTTACACCCAAAGCTCTTATTTCTTTTTTTTTATTTTTTCTTGCAGGTTAAAGGAGAAAGAGGAAGAAGCTCCATCCATGGAGGCCATCACAGCCATGGGGACTCTTCTCAACAATTTTTTTTTGTTCAAGCTTTAATGGAGGAGTTTTTTTTCATTATGGATCTGACCTGGTTTTGGGTTGTTTGTTTGGATTTTCCCAAGCCCTGGTGCCCGGATTCAGTATATATACATATGTATTCATATACATACATATATATATATATATATATATATATATATATATATATATATATATATATATATCTGTGTGTGTGTCTGTCTGTGTGTGTGAGAAAAGAGTGACTGTGGCCGTAGGAGGGCCGAGGGAGGGGCGCAAGGGCAAGCCGCGGACATAGGCCGCGCGTTTTTTTGCGTATATAAAAAAAAATTGCTGTGTAAATATGTGTTTGTGGACAGTTTATTGGGGGGGTGAGGGGTGCCGACCCCATCCCCACCCCATGGTAAATGGGTTGGGGGTGGGGGCGGCGCCCCTCCCCCACAATCCTTTGTGCAGGCTTTGGGACAGGCCGCGGCCTGTCCAAAAAAACATTTGGTTAAACTTATTTATTTTATTCTTATTTTTTAAAAAAAAAAATCGTGAATGCATATATTTATACACACACACACACACACACACACACATGTGAGAAAAGCACAATATTTTTTTTTTGAAAAATAAATACAAGAATTTTGCAGTCTATTAAAATTTATAAATTTTAATAATACTTAACCTATCATTACTACAATATTTTAATCATTGAGAATGTTAAATACCATATTTTAAAAAAAATAAAAATAATAATAATAAATATAGAAGGAATATTGGGAAGTTATAGTTTGTTTTAATCTCTTTTTTTTTTTCCACAAATTGATAATCATTGTATATAAGGTAGACACAAGAAGGTTTCATTTTTCTAACAAGGTTAAATATAGTTTGCAATGGATTCCAAAAATGAGAATACTTACTATAATTTAGTATTTAACTATTGATTGTCCAAATTGAAAGAAATGGTGTTCAAATTTCTATCTATCAACAAGAAAGAACTAACTTTTTACTACACATACTATTTGCTTAATACAATGAAAATAAAACCAACATTTCACAAAATGGAATCTACAACAAACTTCCCCAATGGTATAATCACAAGATTTTCACAAGCCTTCTTGTACATGTCATTTCTCTATTTCCTTACAATTTTCTCAATAATGTAAACATCTTACAAGTAGAATTTGCATCTAACTATGTAACTTTTGACACAATATGGGTTACAATGTCCTTTATTTTTTAATGAAAAACAAGATGATACAACTCTCTTTCTTCTACAAATTTACAACAAAATAAAGTATAGAAGGTAAATGGAAAGAGTCTTCACAAGCTCCAAAGTGCTCTTCATTCATGCTCCAAGTTCCAAGTAGTTCAATCACAACCAAGATAGGGGGAGAGGCAACACTCTCCTCCCAACCAAAATTCAATGGAGAAGAGAAGCAATCTCCTCCATTGACCCCCGAGCCCCAAACACAACACAATGAAAGGGTGGTCTCCAACTCAAGGCAACAATACATGCTTCCACAATACAATTTCTTCACAACATTCAAGCTAAAATAGAAGAACAAAGAGACACACAAATAACACCAAACATTTCACAAAAAGGCTTGCATCCAAGCCAACAAGAGAATGAACTATGAGAATGTTTTCCTTATGCCTCCCAATTGAGATGAGATGCCCATCCAAAACCCTCCACAATAAAACTCAAGCCCCTATGACTCTTGTGCCTCCCTCAAATACCCCTTTTTCCTCCCATACTCTTATGCCTCCCTCCTCTTATGGCTCCCTCAAGAACAAGGTAAGAATGTAAACATTCTCACCCAAGATGGGCATCCCTCTCAAACTCCCTCCACAATATCTTAATCTACTCTTATGCCTCCCTCATGAGTATTCCCATAGACCTCTCCTATACTACACAATAAGCATTCTATCCATTTTTTACAATACACCCAAGTAAACATGTATTATTCACAAATTTAGCATAGAAGCAACAATAATATGAAAGCAAAACAAAGGAGAAGGTTTCCTACCTCTCCATTGGAGAAGCCTAAACCAAGAAATTTGTCCAAGCTCCCTCCCAAAACAATCCAAGCATGCAAGTCCAAGCTCCTTTTTCTCTTTCTCCCAATTCTTTTCTCTCCCAAAAGAAAAATAACCAAAAAGAACTCTTACACAAAAACCTCCAATCCCCTCGACAATAGAGGAAATTTCCATAAATAGACAAGAGGAAGAGTGAGGGTGATGTGGCTCCATGTAGGATGCCACATCACACATCGTCAAACCACCTCCCAAAGTCAACTCAAATCCCAAAACACCATAAATGGGTGGTTGGGTTGAATGACATCTCTCATTCACATCCATCCCTTCCCATGTGCCTTAAGGCACAAATAAATGCAAAATGAACAAAAGTGCACCCCAAAGTCATATTTCCTTTCCCAAAACAATAAATAATCCCCTTTTTGGCTTCCCAACCCATAAATATGGTTGGTAAGGGGTTTTGGGAAGTGTGGGACAAGTTTAACTTGTCCCAAAAGTCCCCCAAAATTGCCCTCAATCTCAAATTCGAGTTTCAAGGGATTTGGAGTGGTCAACACTCAAAACAAGCATTCAATACAAGAGGCAACACATGGCTCAAGGAGCCAACCAACAAAATTAATTACACCCACTTGACTTCCCCCCAAAACTTAAAAATTAACACAAGAAATTAATCTAAACATATTTAGCAAAAGTAATAAAAAAAAACATCACAAATGAAATCACCTACTAAAGTAAATAAAAACAATTAAATAAAATTCTTAACCCCATGGTCACATTAGAACATTTTCCCCTCATGAAAATTTTCTCAACACATAAAAGAACAAGGGTAACACAATACAATTTATTAGTTGCCTTGAGGACCAATTGTTGTAACCACCCGACATCCTGTTGTGTTTGGTTCCCAATCCCCCTCATGGTTGTGATCATGTTGTGTTTCCTGCAAAATATAAAATACCTCCTTCGGCCTTGCGGCCATGTCAAAATATCCAAAATAACCATATGCATGAAATTTATCAACATCTATACGTAATTCAATCAATCATTATTTCTAGGTCTAAATCACAACTTAATTATGCATTTCATCATTATCCAAAATTACAGTAATGTAAATTCAACAACTACATTCTACTCATCATGGCGAAGAAATCCAATGTTAGAACACATGCAATATATCCATATAAAAATAATATCGGTATCCAATAGTCTGTCCATGAGTCAGTGTAAATCATACTGAAAACAAAAAATCCAATCATATCCCAAATGCATCTACTCACAAAACATCATGCTAATCAATGTAAGTATAAGTCATATCCATATCCAAAAGTCTGCGTAACTCAAAATGATAATAAGCTAAATGTCGTACGGAAGTGGGCATTACATCTGTCTTGTCTGTTAATCCATAAAAAGTACTCACAATTTCAATCAAGTTAGCATTTTGATGGCTGCTTCTAATGGCATTTTTATAGTTACCAGGCATGCCAGGCAGCTTGTGCGTCCAGCCCTTCAAACTCCACAGGAGATTCTCTATGTCTATAATGTTGACGACCATACCATACTCAGGTTCTACATTCCAGTTTTATGAATGCAATAAGACGAAACACGAGGATCCACCAATGGTCATAAAAGAAGGGCAAGGTTCTGGTCCACTTTTATCCTTTTGCCGTAAGATTGAGACCCTCCACAGTCTGGCCCAATAAGCTCCTCCTCCACTGCACTGGTGATGGTCCTTCGTAGAAGCGGACGCAGATGTCTCCATCCAATAAGTGTTTTTCAATCACAATAATCAGCGTGTTCCCCCCTTTCACTGTGTAGGGAAACTAGTGGAGGGCACCCTTCTATTTATGAATCGAATACTGTTTCCATTTCTCCCTTTATCAATGAAAAAATACTTTTTCACTGAAACTATGATCTGAAAGAACCCAAATCGATAGATTATCTTTTAATTTTTTTTATTAGGTTACGCTCCTGACATGCAGAGGTTTCATATTGGGGACGGCCGTCAATCACTGCAGCCTGTGTGACACTTTTGGGTTTTATTTATTTCTGAGAGCCCTTGCTGAACTGGCCAAAGGTGCCGATGCCCTCTCCATTCCTCCCGTTTGGGAACGAGAAAGACTGCTTCCACGAACCAAGCCAATCGTACAATTTCTTCGCTACGATGATTAACAAGATTCTCCTGTAGCTGTGGCTGCTGCCGAGGAGGAGGAAATGGTGTGGAAATCATTCTTCTTCAGTAGAGATGAAAGAGCAGTTTTGAAGAGAGAGGCGGGCAATGGCGTGAACGGGTGAACCACATTTTAAGTTTTTCTGCGTATTTGTGGCGGGCAAGAACAAGGGCTCTCAACATCCCTCCTAACGAAGATGACCCACTCACATTTTCATCGCCCCAGATGTTCTCTCTGTGTTAAATGCATTCCGCAATCTTCACAGTCAACATATGCACAGGTAGAGTGGGTATTAAATCTTCTTTTGTTTGAAATTTGCAATGGAGCCACCAGACCTAATGTACCACCCCGAAACAACACAAATCAGATCTAGACCCCACCAACACAGCTGTAAATTGCCACCAAGGGCAGAACCAGTACTCGATTCAGCTAAATCATTAATGGTACTTTCAAAATTTTAAATTTGAATTGGTTCTCTCCTCTGGATGACCTCGTCCGACATGTTACTCTCCCAACAGTCACCCCCTTCCTTCGATGCCATCGTCTCCATGCCATTACATTCTCCATTTTCCGCGTCCACGCCGGTTCCCACATCTGCAATCTCTTCCGCCTCCTCCACACCATCTCCAGTCACGATTTCTTCCTCCGTTTCAGCTACAAGTCCTCCGACTCCTCATCCTCAGTGTCGTCTTCCTGGAAAACTGTCCGCCGATTATTGAAGGGATTAACATTCTCCTCGTGATTCTTATTTACACCATGACAACAATTCTTAATATCGTATCTAACCATCCAACATTCTTCGCAAATGATCGAGGATTTCTATATTTATATCATCTGTTTCCATCTTATGAATGGTAATTCCAAGGTTATTCTTTTGGGCACCATACGATTGTCGGGGACATTGATGCACATCCTGGCAATGGCCAACCTCGATCTAGATTTCGTATACGGGTAGATGGCTATTAACACAACTCTGGATTGAGAAATCCCCAGAAACACTTCGGGATCCCAATATACAAAGGGAAGTTCGAGGACATGACTCCAAACGGTGAGACTCTGAAATATAAATGTTTAAATCAGCCCTAGCTTCCAGAGATATAGGGAAAGTACAGATTTCCCGTAAAACCATGGTCCATTTTATAAAACCTTAATCCGATTTGTTTCACTTTGAAAATAGAAGAGGAAACCTTTTCTTGCAAAACCCCGCACCTCCACCTTACATTCCCATTTCCTTTTGCACCAAACCCTAACAAGGTCCATGTTCATCTTAAGTCCCACAAAACATCCTAAACAGAGGGGGATTAAGCCTTAGGCAAACTAGGCAATTGCTTAAGGCGCCACAGTCAAGGGGTGCTTGAATCTAAAAATTTCCTTTTCGTTGGTTAATTGTACAACTTAACTTTAAACTAATTTGTATGAAGATTTAATATTGATCAACCCATTTGTAGATATTATTGTATAGTAACATAAATTTCATGCATAGATATAAAAAAATTGTAATATTTTTGCAAGTAAAAGAAAATATCACATATTTATAAGCACATGATTTTTATGGTATTGTTACCCATTCTCTAATGTAGCTCCAAATTATGTAGGTGTGTAATTTGTTCTCGAAAAAAGTTAATGTATTTTCTATAATGTCACTAGTGTATCTAGTAGATTTGAGTATAATTGAAGGAAAAAATTATTTTATTTTCTATTCTTAATTTTTTGAGGAAAATTTCTATTATTTTGTTATGGAGGAATCCATAGGCTTGGTCCAAATAGACTCTTCACAAAACCATGGGAGCTACATAAATATGTTTGTTTCTTTGCAAAAAATGGTGCTTTATTTCAGGATAGAGTTCCTATCACCTACTTGATATGGTTAAATCAGACTTGTAAGAAGCCTTGTATAAAATATTGTATTTTTTGCATTATGAGCATCTCCTATGATTAATGGTTTCCATCCACATAATATTTTTCATCCTTCTGTGATGATTTAATAATATATTATTATTATTATTATTTTATGACCATGATGTAAATTTAAAAATCGAAGAATATAGACATATTTTATTTATTTAATTTATGGAAAAAAATATAAACTAAATTTGTGAGGAGGGCGTCCGCTCAAACTATTGCCTAGGGCGCTCCCGACCTTTAATTCGGTCTTGATCCTAAGGTTGTAACCAAGAATATTTCTGTAGCCTTGTTGAACACCGCGTCTTGCACTAATAGATGGGGCTCAACATCAGGCCAGGTCAGAATGAGCTTCAGTGGTGGTTTGTGTGACACCGACCCAAAAAGTTAGGAATCCCATGTAGAAGGGACCACGACAGAATCCCCTATCACATTCATAATTCTAGCCCCCCAGCCTTTGTGCCCATCACCAACTCGCAATCCACGCTCGCGTTCCTCATCACGTTCATCAAAACAAGCCATTTTATGCTTGTGGCTATTACCAGCAATCACATGTGTACTTTGCAATGTGAACGCCGAATGGCATGCAATATTTGATTTAGAGGCGTGGTTAATTATTTGGATAAAATTGTGTTAGTGTTGCAATGTATTTGAGACAATGGTTGCATAATTTTTTTGGTTGATTTTTTTATTGAAAAAGAGTTTTTTTAATTGATAGTGTAAGTGTAGAAATATAAATGAAGCATTACATTGAAAGGTTCTATCTCTAAATTACAAATTTGTTACAAATTTGTACATATACATTTGCAAATCTTATATCATGAGTGGTAGCCTTTTGCGAATTATTTTATTTGAATTAAACATGAATATATGTAGACTTCCATACATTTGTAAATTTTATATCATAAGTGGTAGCCTTTTGTGGACAATTTTATTTGCACTAAACATGAATACATTTGATACATTCAATACCACTCTAGATACAAGAAGTGTGAGTGTTAAAGAAAAAAGAATGGTAGACTATTTCTCAGGGTCCGTGTTGTTCCATGAAGAGAAGTGACAACCGTGTTTTTCATATTTGCATCTGTTACAGGAAGGAAATCCCTCAAATAAACTTTTTTTAATTCCAGGGTAATTTTCCAAATAGATTGACCAAGTTTGGATGTTCATCAACAAATCTATTCTTTTGTGAAACCAATGTTAGGATTGAATAGTCTGCAACAAGGGCAGGAATATTGAAAATATTTTTTTCTAGAAAGGGGTGGGGTGTTCTATTTGAGCGGATGCTAGATTGCAAGGTGGAAATCAGTTAGAAGGAGAGGAGGAACCAGTTGTACATGTACAAGGAACCGAAAAAAGGTTGGTACATGATGCAGTTTTATGTGGTGACAAAAATAAATTGGAAGACGTGACAGTAGTAAGTAAAGATGAGTTTGTGCAGAAGGAATCGGTATGGTCATGCAAGATTGTTTCCATCCAGGTTACTTTTGAAATGTTGATTGGCAATCCTTCACTGGGTTATTGGACCTGCTTATAAGGATTCATGTGATTTTTGAATTTTCCTATTGTTTAGGATATGATTAACAATATAGGAAGCTAAACATCTTATTTATTCACTTTAATCTCACAAAGTATATACACAGTATTCCTATAACTTGAGAAGATAATACTCCTTGAGGAAACAAAAAAGCTAGTTGCTACTAAAGCAACACAAATGTAATAATTTTATCACAAAAATCCTTAGACATGGAACCAAACATATGAAAACTTTGTAAACAATTATAAATGATAGTTAATTCTCCCCTTATTGAGACAATTTTGAAATGCAAAATGTCTCTCTATTTGGAAGAATGTTACAGGTTTCAATTTGAATAGAATTTAGAAATGCATAATCCTATATTCTTGGCGTTTACACCCATCTAAAAGGTAAGGGTGTCATAAAAAAATCTTTATGGTTACATTAAAAAGTTCTCTAGGAAGGGGGGGATTATACCCATTGACATTATCAAGGTACATATTTATGCATTTTCCCTGGGTATCCTCCTTTGAATTATTTAAGAATCGCTTTGTGTGACTCAAACCTGGGTGACCCAACAGGACAATATATTTTTTCCTACATTGCAATCAGGATTACTAGCCAATGTAGGTGAGTGAAAGGCATATATGAAATGAATACTACTTGAAAATAGCCACTAAAGTAAAGACTTAAATAATACAACAAAGTACAATATCTAAATAAAGGTTAATCACTCCCTTCAGAAAGTCAATTATGAGGAAATTGAAATAAATTTTGAGGAAATTGAATAATATCCATCTCAAAACCAATAATATATAATCACAGCTAAACTAAAACTATTAGTAAAATGTGATTATACACGAGATTATGAATACACATAATAATAAAGGTTTTAGACAACATGCAAAAAAAATACAGAAATTTGTACTTCCAAGCCTTCTCTTTAAGCACAAAAAACATAGTCAATATGGTAGCAGAATATGGAACAAAATAAAAAATACAATAGTTAATTGGCATGCTATAAAACCTCCCCAACATAATTTATGGTAGATCCTTTGCTCTCCCTATTCAAAAATGCATATTTTCTCACTATGTTTTAGGACTCATCTTAGTCTCCTCAAAACCATTTCAAACTGAGTGAAACAACATAAGCTTATATGGATTCCATAAATTAAATTGATTGCTCAAAATAAAAGAACATTAACATGCAACATTGATTGATGCTTCGCCATGCCAGTCAGCAACTATTGTCCAACTTTAAATTTTAGGAACCATAATCATCAGCAGTAATCAACAGTATTTATATCCTTCAGCACCTCAATGCTCATTATTTTCAATAAACATGTTTACTGTCAACAACTACAGTCCCCAATTTTTCCCCACGAGTATTGTCCGGGAAAGTGTGTTCATAAACAAGCAAATTTAAGGGATTATAAGGCTAGTAAAGAATTATGAAAAATAGTAAGAAGATTGTGCTAGTGATGTAAATAACAAACCCAAGATAAACAAAAAAGGATTTAATCACTAGTAGGTGACATATCTAAAACTTAAGCAAAGGAGGAAATCGCCATGGTCCACACCATATTTGAGGAATTTAATCTAGAAAAATTATGCTAGAAAAGAGAATATGGTGTAGATATTTTGTCAACAAAGCTAGAGTATATAGGTGAATATTAATGCTACTGTGGAAAACTCATTGAGACAAGGAATTCATGAAGCTAAAAGAATGAAAAACTATATAAGAATTTACAAGCCTGCTAGGATAGAGATCAAGTAAGAGACTAATTATGTAGGGAATTCATTTTTGAGTAAAAATATTGAACATGTTAATATAGTGTAAGATCTCTTCGTGTTTCATAGACTCATAACCAATCAATTGATAGCTCATGCAATAAACTATGATAATAAGATCAATTTCTCACCCTAAATATGATCCCCAGTATATTGACCATTTTTTTGCACCATGCCCAAGGTAAATGCCAATTTTTTTAATCATAAATCCTAAACTTCTACAATCTACACATACATTTACATGTAAATTTTGTTTATATATCAGCCATATAATTCAATGATGTCCCAATCCAATGGTATGACATATTTCCTAACTCGATTAACCCTGATTATTACTTCTAGCTTGCAGATTTCTGTGTGTGGGTTGTACCATATTATTTTGTGGCAATGGTGGTGGTGGTGGTGGAGATCGCCTGTAAGCATTGTTCCGCATTTCCTTTCACCCCTCAAAGTTCCTTGACCGATCAAAGTTTCGTGGTCTATCATTAGAACATCTCTCATTACAGCGTGCATTGTTCCTCACCTGCTCCTCATGGTACTTAGGGTCATAGGGAACTGCTTGTCCATTAATGAAAGACTCCCCTAAATGATCACAATCCGATAAAAAATAAGACATGCCCAATACCATCTAACTCAAATATGTGTAACAGATGGTGTAAATCTAGAAAGAATGCAATGTAAGAAGAAAATGAATTTAAATGACTTACACAGCTAAATCGACTACAATAGCATTTTCAAAAATTAATAAGAGGCTAAAGAAGTGATGAAATATTAATTTACTTGAAAAATTAAAATATTTTAAGACAGTTACTTTACCATGCCACCAATAGTGGAGAGTACAACATAAGATCCATTCTGGAAAAAGGAATGCAACTAAGAAATAACAAAAGATATGACAAACCAAACCAAGCAAAATAAGTTAAACTAACTATGAACATTGAAACCCATAAATGATATACGTTTATTTGAGAATGCATTTTCCTGAAATAAATCAAACACAAATAGAGAAAAATTCATTGAAGCACCCTAGCCAAAACTGTAAACATAACCACTTCCAGCTACTCCAAGAAATGTACTGTAAATACTAAATCTGAGAGGGTATTGGATTGAGATGATGTAGTACCTATAAAAGCTCCTTTGGAGCTTCTCTAATAATTTCCAAAGTCCTTTGTTCCTCTGTATTATACTTCCTGTATATGAGAAGAGAAGCCAACATGAAGGCAAGAATAGCCCATCCTCCTCTCTCACAATGCATCAAAATTACATTGTTATGGCCCTCCAAGGTTAGGCAGCTCTCCCCTGACAGCAAAAAGTGATGAATCATCTCCAATGGAAGCAAGGGGAAACCCTCAGACTGCTCACCAAGATGGGTATGGGTTGGCACTCAACTATTTCAAAGCCCAAGTGCTTATTTTGTGGAAGAAGGCTTTAGTGATTATTTGCAATATCAATGGTGTTGTAAAGTAGCAAGCTTCATGAATACCAATGTTAATAACTATTTACCTATAAACCCTTTTGTTGGATTTGTAGAGATTAGATCACATGCAGTAGTGGAATCCATTGAAAACAACCATCAAAACTTCTTTACCTAGTGTTTCCTACCTTTTGTTCAATTCTACAAAGAAGTCGGCAGGGACAATTAAAATTATGATTCCCCAACTCTTCAGCAGTAAAACCCCAAGGGCAGGAAAATAAAAACAAGAACATAATTCATCAACGAGACCTAGAGGAGAAACCTAAAGTCTTGAATGATGCGATTTGCAGTCTCCATTTCACTTATTTTTGTTATCTAACTTTTGTTCCGCTCTCAGCCTATATATATACCTTGCTTGGGCCTATTTATTCCTGGTCGATCATAATGTCCCGCTTAAGCTTACTACCAGAGTCTTTTCCATGTTTTTTTCTTAGGGGGCAACATAGGCACATTATTATCTCATTCTCTGTTATTATTGTCAATGTTAGTTGTTAAATGCCTCCTTATATCACAAGGCTCTTACTCTGCAACGCTCTGGCAGAAATGCATGAGATCAAACAATGCTTTGTCTCTGTCTTTTATATGTCTGTTGAATCTTCCCAAGTGCGGATATTTTCTGGCTGTAAAGAATCACAAGGCCATACGTCAACATATGTAACCCTCTCCAAATCCCTCCCAAGTTTACACAGGTTTTTTACCAGGTTTCCTTGCAGCTTTGTGCATGCATTTTTGAAAATCCTGTGGCTAAGCGGGATGATTTTCTGCGTACGATCCAGCTTATCCAACATAGTACTCGCATTTTCCCTCCCTACTCGAGTAAAAACCACATAGCCTATTGTAATTAACCTGGCCACAATTTACAAAAATAAAACATAATTCAAAATGTTTCTAAATATATCCTATTGTTTCCCTTCTGTTTTTCTTGAATAAGGATAAGCAAGGATAAGCAAATAAAGCCGAAGCTATTAAATTCAGGGTGGAAACTAACCCTCAAATTTAACCGTCAATTAATTTTAACCACGAAAATTTAACTCCTGTGTACTTTGAAGCGTGGTAAATCCTATTCAGATCGAGAAAGTCTCAATTCAAAGTCTCTTCTTTGAAGTAAATTCAAAGGAGAATATAAGCGTAAATGGAAATTTCAAATTGAAGTCTCATCGTAAATGTCTATTCAAGTGGTTTTATTCTGAAGCAGCATAAAAATAATGCCAATCAGATCAAATTACTTGCCATCATTTTATCTACAGGTTGCAAGGTTGAAGCAGGAGGTTAAAGATGTCTGAAAAGACAAGGCAGAAGAAGAGGTTAAAATTGCATGTAAAAGTGAAAACGACGTGCAAACAGCAGTCAAATTTAATCCCTTTGGAAAAATGTCTAAAAGGACGTCAAATTTAGCATCACCGCAGAAACGTCTGGAAGTCCTCTACCATAGGGGGAACACCTTCGGCGTAATGATATATTTAATATTAAATAATATTATATTAATATCCATGTTTGCAATGGAACAATTAATAATTTATTTATTTATTAGATTTAATACTAAACAATATTATATTTACAATTTTGAAAATAATGTTGTGACAGTCAATAATATACATGGAAAGGTAAGCTTCCTAGTTATGTCCATGAATAAATAATTCCAAACTTATCTTGCATTGATGAATGATAGTTCCATTTATTTCATGAGCCACACAGATCATACTTAACGATATTCTAGCTAGATATTAAGAACTTCATGGTAGATTTGGGAGTTGAGAACTTCCATATGGATGGATAAATTTCCTACTCACATAGACATCACATACAAGAAGGAAAATGAGGGTAAATATATTTGTAAGATGGTTTCCTTATATGGTCACTCATTGAGAAGAACACAATATGAAGAAAACTGGTGAAAGGCCATATCTAAACATGAACTAATTCAAAGGGAGGATTTTCAGACACTCTAATTTGGAAATCTATCCTTTGACACTATTGATCTTTCCATTATAAACTTTCATCTAGAAAAATTCATGCTCCTCGCTTGCGCTTGGTACACCCTGAAATTAATTCATTCATTTTATTATCTTTGCACAACTCTTTGTTGTCATTATTTGAAATTAAACTACACGAAAAACATCTATAAACATCCATGATTAGGCCCAAAAAGTAAAAGCATCCTTCTGCTCTCTTGTTAAAAATAATAGGTTTTGTTTGGAATTGGAGAATGTCAATCTCGACCTTATTGTACAGTTTTGGACCAACATGTGTTCAATTAATTCTTTCAATTCCATCACATGATTATGAGAAAATATATGTCCTTGGTCATTATTTCATGAAAAAAAAATCCTTGGAAGAAAATATAATTGAATAAATCCTACCTCATTTGGTAAATTGGAACTTTAATAACTCACATAAAATTAAGCACTAAAGACATCCAAAGATCCCTAAACTACAAAATAGCTCATGAATATTCATTAGAGAAGAACCATCTATAGGTTTGAAGTATCCTTCTACATTTAAGATTATCGATATTAAATTTACAAGAAATTAAATTGACCCATCCCAAATATTTGACAAAGTGTGAAATTAGAGCAAAGCATTATAAACTCATGATTGCCAAGTCTAATTGCACTACGTTAGATCTCACATGTTAGGATAATGATGTGTGGGTTGATCCCTCTTCTGAGTAGTGGTGATGTTAGTGGTGCATAGGGGTTCCCAAAATCCACCCATAGTTGTTTTATAGGAAAATATTCTTGCACTACAATGGCTCTATGGATTGAGAAGAGTGTATGAAGTGATTCTTAAGGTGAGTGAAGCAAAATGATACACAAGAACACACATTTCTAGGAAACTGAAGCAATTAGGAATCAAAACCACATATTCTAAATAGGTTGAAGATTGTATATAAGGGTCAAGTCCATACAAATTCTTTTGACCGAGTTGTACGAATATGACCAAGTTCATTTTCAGGTCACAACTTCATCAACGAAGCACTTTCAATTCCACATATATCTGTTTTTACACTTAGACCTTCCAAAATCTCCCAGATCCATTAAAAATGAGCTAAGTGTAATATTTCCCTCTTTTTTGGAACTTTCTATATCGATAGTCAATTTTAAAAAGTGTTATTTTTATATGTGTAGTTAAATTTAGAAGTTAATTAAACCAAAATATACACATTTAATAATATTTCATAGTTTTGATGTATGTTTAATTCAAAACATCTAACACTTAGAAAATGAATAAAATATTCACTTCTGAAAAACTTAATTAATTTAATAAACCTGACATTTTATAATCAAACATCATTTCCAAAAAACATAATGCTTTCCTTTTAGAAGCATAGGTTGTTTTTTCTTTTATTATTATCAATACTTTTCAGTTTCTATATTATTTCCTGGTATGCCATATAAACACATTTAATAATATTTCATAGTTTTGATGTATGTTTAATTCAAAACATCTATAACTTAAAAAATGAATGAAATATTCACTTTTGAAAAACTTAATTCATTTAATAAACCTGACATTTTATAATGAAACATCATATCCAAATAAATTAAGGCTTTCCTATTAGAAGCATAGGTTGTTTTTTCTTTTATTATTATCATCACTTTTCAGTTTCTATATTATTTCCTTGTATGCCATATCAGTGTAGTGCTCATCTTTCTAATAAATTTATTGAAAATTTTGATATTTATAGTTTTCTTCTTGACCTTCCTTGTGATGTCTCAGTGATGTAATTCCGTTGACTTAGACCATGTCTCAGTGATTTTTTAGCACCTTCCCTCTCCTTCTTGCTTTCTTGAGTCATTATCGACACCTTTGTGTGTGGACTGTGTAATGTCATGTGCGTTAACCTATCTAAAGGAGGATCTTGTTGTCGCATTGTTAAGCTCAATCATTGGTCATTATTAATGTGGGTAGAAATTATATATAATTATAATATATAATGATAATAATGTTATTTTAATTTAATTGTCGATCGCCCCTTATTTTATAAGTATTACTATTTTACCTTATTTTCGATCATCATCGATATTTTATATTAATTGTCTCTATAGCATTTCTTCTAGTTGTTTCATCTGATTGTGTTGTAGAACGAACCCCATCCCACGTTGAAGAAGGGGTTGCCCGTCTTGGCACCATGGTCATTCTTTTCTCCGTTTCGTCTTTGAGCGCAACCTCTAATTCCCCCCCCCCCCTCGTGTCATTGTCGATGCTTCCTATGTTGGCCTCCGCAATGACTGTTACTTTTCCCTATTTAATGAAAATTGTGTTTTCGAAGCCTAGTAGGCAGCTTGTATGGCGATTTGGTATTTTAGGGCATGTCCCTTTTTAAAAGAGATTCATATAGTTGTATTTATATAATAGTATTATTGTTATGAATAGTTGATCATTGTCTTATAGTATTATTGTCGATCTTGACTGTCAACATTATTAATATTGCAATAGTTATTCCTAAGTCGTAAAAACGTGATAATGATAATATTTATTTTATTGTCGTTCGGTGACTTATTATTTTCTTAATTGTTGATTGTTAGCAATAGCTAACTAATTATATTAAGCTATTCTACTTAATTGATTGATATTTCGTGTCAAGTGAGCCTCGATTATTACATAGGAGGAGGACACCCTTTGTGACATTTTGGTTACGCAAGTTCATCCTTATTCCTAGGTTGCTGGTTATTCATTTCGGTTTGCATTTTTTAAAACCAAGTTAACTGGATTATTTATGCTTTGAAAAAAAATATAAATATAAGATGAAATAAAATAAAAATAAATAAAAATAAAGAAATTTAGTGGTTTGCATGGGTTTTAGCTGGAAGTTGGTAGAATTCTGGTCTCTCCTTTACTATCTTCAATGCGTGTAAGTGGAGGAGTGTTGGGCATGTTTTTCTTGGGATGCAGGCCCTTGAAGGAGGGATGCATTCTTGGGTTTGTTGCCTCTTTGACCTCTCTGGGACTAGCCGCTTCATTTTAATGGTGGTTCATTTCAAAACCACCCTGACTTTGTTCCTAGTGACCTGCTCAAGCCCTTTGGGCACTAGCTACATGCATCCTTGCTATGTGGGTGGAGCAGGTTGGAAACCTTGCATTGCATACAGTGATAAAGGGACGTTTTTGTTTTAGCAGATCCTTTTGTGCTTACCCTTCTATGTGGAAGTGCATTGAGAAAACATCTCTTTGAGGCAGTTTGTCAAACAATTTACTTTCCTCATGGGTGCTTCCACACCAGGTAAAACAAGAATCTGATTTTCCATTGTGCTGGATGGATGCCCTTTCTCCTCCCACGTTTCTAGCTTCCACTGGATTTCTCCACAGTCTGGCACATTTTAGATGGGTGTGGGATTTCAGGAGGACGTCTAGAGCAATGGAAGAGGCAGGGGGCGATGTTGAATTAGGAGGCATAGGCATGAGCCGTTTTTCCATTCCCCAGTTATTTATTTTGTTTTAATTGCATGATTATTACTTTTTATCCTTTTAGATGGTTATAAATGTGTTAGTTTTGGATAGCTCTGCGTGAGAAAATATAATCTGAGATGCTGTGTGGTTGCTGTGCACCTTCCCTACAAAGATTACAGTCTTTTTTTTGCTAATATTTGCATGGGGTTCTACTTGATACATCTGTATTATGTTTGTGGGAGTAGTTTGGTTTTGTTTGCGACCTAGTATTGGATCCCCTAGTGTGGAAATGACTTATTGTTTGTTTAGTTTCTGTCCTTTTTGAAAACTATGATTTAACCTCTTTTGTGTATCCTTATGGTTATAGAAGGGGGCAGGCGATAAAGAAATAAAAAAAAATCTATATCTTACGAGAAGCTCATGTATTGCTTGCCCTTTTGATGTTATCATGATTTGGAATTAATTCAGTCTTAAAATGATATTAGAAAGACCCTTACTCATCATTTTTTTTAGCAATACAGTTTGATACTCATGGTGCAGTTGGTTTAGAGTCAACTCTTTATTGAAAATAGATTTAAGTCCCTCAAATAGCCAAATTTGGTATAACGTCTTTCCCAGTTTCAGACCTAGGAGGTCGGCTGGAAGGATGTGATATAATAATTTTCTATTATTTTTAGAACCTTTAACGGTCTATGTATTATGCTCGCCTCATGTAACCGGCTGCGATTTGATAGTTGGGTTTTCGACAATGTATTTTTTGAAAGATCATTTTTCTAGATCTAACTTGCATACGTGGCTTATGATGACATTAAAATTTTAGTATCCTGGCCAAGAGATATCATTGTCAGTTGTACATTTGAGTGATCCTTGTAATGCCCCGTTGGCATCGGATTCCATTTCTGCCACCTTGGCCTCATTCCAACCACCCGACCTGCAGGATGTAAGGACCACCACTTTTTTTATGTCCTTGCGTGAGGGAGATGGGAGTCGGTGGAGTCCTGATTGTCTTCACCTTGATCTAATCCGGATCCTCTATTCAATGTGTATGGGTCTGACATGATGGTTAGATGAAGCTACAAGCTAGTGTAGCAAGTGTCCAGCCTAATCAATTCACCTTCTCTAGTATAATCCGTGCATGTACTAGCGTAGCATCTATCTTACATGGTTTGCAGATCCACGCAAAAATAATTAGATATGGATATCAGTTTGAAGTTTTTGATTATGGCCTCCCCTTGTACCTATGTTCCTGTTGTTTGGCTTGAAACCCAATGATCTCCATCCTCTTTGTAAGAAGGCAAAGGTGATTTATGTTCATGTTCATGGACATCAGTGAGGCTAGGCAGAGTAGAGATTTGGAATCTGACAAGTCTTTCCACACCAACAAGTCATTTAGGAAAGGCAATATTTGAATATCCTCAAGTTTACGCTGCAACTTCATTGGATTCACAAATAAAACAGAGACTCAAGTTCAGTGGGCATTTTTCCAATATGTACACTGTAGATTGTAATCACATGGATGGCAACAAGATTACGAGTCAAGGAGTTATTTAGTATATTCAACAGGTGTTTATAGACTCTTTTGATGTGGGAAATTGTTGAGAAACACTCCTTATAGTCAAAAAGCTCCTCTATTTGTACAATTTTAATTTCCTAATTTGCGATTTTCTTGTAATTGCAGTCCCTCGAAACAAATCCTTGTTTGTTACCTGCATTTAGAAAAATTGTTGGAGTAAATGCTGCTCCTGAACATACAGAAATTGAATTAACAGGGACTGATTGGCCAGGTTTACTCTCTAAAGTATTTGTTGTTCTTATAGACCTTGAATGCAATGTCATTGGGGCTGAAGTCTGGACCCATAACACAAGGGTTGCATCTGTGGTGTATGTCACTGAGCAGAGAAGAGTAGACAATGCATATTCTTAGGCATAAACGACAGGAGGGGAAGTAGATGAAGATGGACGATACTGTTGCAGCATGGTAGAAGCCTGCTGAGCGCTTCCAACAAGCAGGTCGTCCAACTATGTTGTCATATGTTCAGTGTCGACTGCATCCTAAAATTTCGGGATTCTTCTTCAAGGTGACAGGGCACACCCACAGGCGCAGGAGATCTATGCAATGTTGGAGAAAATGTCTTGGGAGATGAAGGTAGCAAGATATTTTTCAGATCCAGAACATGTGCTAAGTTTGTTTCTGTCAAAATCGATTATGCGACAGTGTGAGTATTATTAGAAGACCTGATGAAATTTATTGTTAAGTTTCTCTATTGATTTTTTACTTTATTACGATGTAACTCATGGAAGAGTATCCCATGGAGGTAGATTTGTTTCAGATCATAATATTCATGACAACACGTTTTCTTTGTTATAATAATGGTAGAAGCCTTTTTTGAGCGCTCCAACAAGTAGGTTGTCCAACTTCCTTGTTATCTATTCAGCATCGACTGGAAGCCATGCCTAACTTATGTGCTAAGTACTACTAGGGCCTGCCCTTATGACGGGTATTTGGTTACTGATACAGATTCGAAGGCTTTGCAAGAGGCAAATCCGGTATTGGCTGATGTTATAGGCCATGTGACAGATCATTTCCTATACCACAAGAGCCGCTGCACTTGGCAAGGGCCTCTTTCAGAGAGTATGGCTCATGGTAGTGGTTACCAGTATGGTTCATCCCCTGTTGTATGTAATAGATGTGGCACCCAGATTGTTCACCGACAAGTACAAGAGCATGCTCAGAATTGCCCAGGAAACAGGGTCAGGTTCAAAAAACAAGAAAATGATCCTGCTCAAGGTGGTGCAGTTGCAGTAGCACACACTGAGCAGAATCAAGTGGTCCAAGTGAGTTCAACAATAACCAGAAAAAATAGCGTCCCAGGTCCCACAAGCTCCAGTTTCTCACCCCCCCCAGCTTATCATCTCAGACTTGCACAAGTTTCTCAAAAACAGGTCACGGCATCCCCATGATATTGTAAAACGAGGCTTTAACATTTACCCCATCAGTATATGGGCAGAGATGCACATTACAGACTATACAATTGATTTTATGAAGACAAGAGCATGGCCGCAGAGTTTAGACCATCAGCAAGTTGAGGAAGAGAAGTTGCGCTGGTTGGGTTGCTGTTGCAGGCCCCGTCCATCTTGTGATCGACTGCGGGAGCTTAATCAGGCACGATATTCTCTATACCATTAATTCTTATGCGGTTATTTAATTGAATCACTAAATAACTCTACTCTTCATATTAATGTCTCGTGTGATGGTATACTGTTTGGTTTCCACTTTCCTGGCTCGTTTGTGTTCTTTTGTTTTGGCGTTAGAAATGATTGCGTTGGTTGAAGCCCTTATATTGTTTTCTGGGTTTTAATAAATATTAGTTGGGTGAACTTTGCTCTTAAGTCTAATAAAAGAAAAGAGGTGGGGGTCCTGTAATGAACATTCCCTTAGTTCCTTATGTTGGTCTCACGATTTGAATGTTTTATCAAACATTGTTGTTGGACTCAACCTTACAGTTCCTGTTTTGTTCTTATTCTTGTTTTGGTTCGAGATCTTTAGTTCTGGGTTATGTCGAGTATTTGTGAATTAGGTGATTGAGTACTGCGAGTGCATTGTGTATAGGTGAATGGTGCTATTCATGTCTCTATCCTTTTCTTTCATTTGTTTTAGGTTCTAGTAACCCTTCCCAGTTGGCATGGTGTGTGCTTATCTTGATTGATTTTTGAATTGAGCCAGGTTGATATTACGTTCAACTAGGTTAGTTGCTTTTGTTACTTGTTTGAATCGCTCAAAGAAATACTTTTATTCTTCGAGTGTCATGGTTGATCGTCATAATTCGATATCAATTCATGTTCACCGTTTGGAGATTGTCGTCTTTGGAATCACCTTCTCTCCCTTGGTAACTGTTGTATGTTTTGAGGAATGTAGTTGATCCTATGGAATGTCTTCTTTTGATGATACTCACATTTCTTTTGGATAGTTTAAAATGTCAGAGGAAATACTCTTCTTCGTCACCTTGATTTTGTTTCACACATGTTGGAGGATACGAGATCTACTGGATCATTAGTGTGGAAGTTTTTTTTCAAATCTTAAAATTGGGATGTGGGTTTTATGCGTAAGAAATTACTCTACGATTTGCTCTGTAAAGATTCTTAAATTTCATTCTCCTGTGACTTAGAGTTTGGTGTGTTTGGAAACTCATTGGTTGACTGGTTTTTTGTGCTGATCGTTTTGATACGACCTCCTTGCTGTCATTGTAGTAGAATGGTTATGTGTTGACCAAAAAGGTTAAAGTTGACTTGTTGTTGACGATAGATCCTTTGGAAGCTATGTATCCTGTGTTGTGTTCTTGTGAATGATTGAGTAACCCTCTTGTAAGATTTATAATGGTTATGTTTGGTCTTGTCCAAGTTTGTCCTTTTTCTTAAGACATTCTCTTGATTAGAAGAAAGTTTAATAGAAGGATTGTTAGGATAGGATGTAACCCATACGAGGTCATTTGTGCGTTTCATCCCTTTTCTTTCCAATTTATTTATTCTGTACTGACATAAAATTAACTGTTATAGGCACATCATCTTAATATTAATAAGTCATGTTGGTTTAGATATTCTCATGTCGATTGATTGTTTGGGATCTTCTAGTGGCATAGTGAATCCTTGGCTTGGTGAACTAACTTAAACAAATAGGGACAGATCACGTTTGAAATTAATTCTCTTCTTGTAATTGTTTTTGTTTCGAAATGTTATCTTGTTAAAATGACGGTCATTATTGTGATATGGGTGAAATTCACTATGATGTTTATTAACTGCTCCTATGAGAAAATGATAATTAAATAGAGTTAGTGCCGTCCCTTTTATTTAGACATTTTATGCTTTTGGACAACTCTTTAATTGCTCTTGTTTAGACTCTTGGATTATTGTTTTCTTCATCAACGGTGTTTTTTTCTTCCTTGAAACAGTTAGATAACAACATATTGTCTTAATGTTATAGCTTTTATCATGCTCAGTTCTTGCGAACTGACATGTGCTAACAAATGTGCAGGAGGATTTCCTGAGTAGAAAAGAAAAAAAAAAGAGAGAGAGAAAAAGAAACACGTGTAGAAAGTGGATTCCAGCCTTCTTAGGAACTGCTGTTGTACGAATGTTTTTCTTTTGCTTTAAAACATTGGTATGGAAATTGTGGAGACTATTTAGAAGGCATTGCATTATAATTTTGTATTGTTCTCATGTAGGTTGTTATCGTTTGAAAGTCAATTTGAGAAATATTATTGTCAATAAGATTAAATGAACTTGTTTTGACATGCGTATCCTTTGTTGAATTTTCACTTTTCAGAATATGATTTATCCTTGAATTGTCAACCTAATTATAATTATCTAAACTTGAATCAACTTACATCACTTTGGTTACCATTGGTCATGTGTCGTTTGGTAGAGGACTATGTTTTGAACCTAGCAAAAAAAAAGAAAACAAGAGAAACAAATATACCTTGTGATCCCACTTAAACTAATCAACAATCTCTTATTGTGGTGAATCCTTAGAACGGTCTTAAGGTGAAATCAATGATTGAATTCTTGGAAGATAATAAGATTATAATAAATAGAAGGAACTTGACTAAGAAACTCTTCGATCTATCTTACCCGTTGAAAATGTAAACAGTATACTTATGTCCATCTCTTCAAGGGAAGCCCAAGTGTCAAACCTATAATATTTCTGGTTAGACTCTTGACCCCAATGAAATCTTTTTAACCACTAATAAGATCTTAATGATGAATCCAATATTTAGATAGTCATGTACTAGAATAAAATAAAATAAAATAAAATTGACCACTTGAAAAGGTAAAATATATATGTTCAAAAGCACAACATTGAAAATAGATTGATGAAGTTAAGAGCCTTGAGAAATTAACTTCCTCCTCACAAGTGAATAAGTTAATCAAGTAAATGAAGTAACCTCTTGCTATTCTATAATTGGTTTACACTGTATATTAACAGTATCAAGGTAGGGGAAAATTCTTCAAAGGAGACATGAACTTTCAGATTCTCCTATCGTGATTCCTCTGCAAAAAGTAAAGAATGTAAAAGCACTTACAGCTAAAAAAATGAATTTAAAGAAACCTTTTGTGGGAAGACCTTGTTGTAAGACTACATACTTTAGATGAACCATTGTGTCCTTAGTGTGTGTCTCATGTCTATCCGTAACTAGTGTGGGTCTGTGTTGTGGAACGCATGTCTTTGGTTGGTTGTATTCCCTAGAGAACTTGTGTAGTGTCGTATTATCTTCAAGCAAGTCAAAAAAATATATAGTCCTATCTGTATATCATTGTGTTCTCCTTTTGTTGTGAATTGATGGGGTGTTACAATCCTCCTAACTTGTCTTATGAAAGGCCCACTGACTTCTTTGTGATGGAAATTAAGAGGGATTATTCTAATGAAATCCTTACTCAAATCATTGAATAAAATGCTTAACGTATTTGAGGAATTCGTGTTTTATACTGGGATATCCTATGCACCTAACACAACTATATAAGTTTTCCTAAATTTATATTAATAAGAAACCCCATTCCTTGTCGGAAGCACCCACGATAGTGAGTGCATGAATATTGTTTTACCCCCCCCCCCTTCTAAGTAATAAACAATGATGTATGTGTTGGAGATGTGGTGAACATAGAACTAAGTTCGACATTTGAGATGCATTTGGGATATCTGAAAGGTAAACCTCATTTACCCCAAAGCAACAAATTTTTTATGAGACTTTTCTTCGTTATTATAGCAAGTCAATTAAAATTATATAACATTAAAATAGTTATTACGTTGGGAATGGAGGGTTTTCGTTGAGGGATGTGTGGAGTTAGTGCTTGCAGCTTAATAGTATGCTTCCAAAGTTTTAACTTATCTTATGCGGATGTTGTTTAACCTTGAATATATATATATATAACAATCGAAAACATCACCTGCATTCTTTAAGGTGTACGCATGTGCAATGCATTCTTTTTTTCATGATCTTTGGATTGGGTCCTTGAGTGGCCATAAACCCCCCCAAGATGCATGAGTTTTTGTGGGCTTGTGTGGCACTCTTGGTCCGAGTATGGATGTTCGGAATAATAAAATTAGTTACCTTATTTTTGCATTATCAAGAGAATTTACTATTCCATATTGGGTGGTTGTCATATGATTCCTTTATTCAGTTTGTGAATGTGAAGATGTTATCGCTATCTTTACTTAAAGAAAATATAAATGTGCATTATGTGGGAAATTGTTATAATTTAGAATATATGGTGTAAGAGTAACTTTGGATAGAAAATGCACAATTTTGGCCTTCATATGTTATGCAGTGTGCCTTTTGTTAACTAGGTATCTATTTTGTTTACATTCATACTAACTGCATTTTGCTTATGTCATGGAATGGGAATCATGCACTAGTTGTTCAATTAATTCTGATGAGATATCTGGGAAAAGGGAATGCGTGCTCATGCCAGTTCTTTTGAACTGACAAAAGCTAACATGTTTTTGCAGGTTGATTTTATGAGCTCGAGTACGAAAGAGGTGGTTGTTGTATTTACATAGATGATAATCATTAAGGTGCTTGTACGCTATTTTTATGGTTCAACTATTGATAACGTCCAGCGGAAATTTTAGAAGAGGATCAATGTATTAGTATATTATATTGTGGATTATGTCATCTTAACTTTGGAATCCTTGAATTGTCTGTATATCATTGAAAATATAAGAAACTTTGTTTACCGCTTTTTGAGTGACCTTTTGGACTATTGGTATTCTAAGAATAGTTTATCATTGCTTGGTCCATGTTTCTACTTTCTAGCTCCCTATTCATGGTTCCTTAGAGTTGGTATGTCCCTTTGGGTTGTGTTTTGTGATGGAAAGAATTGATGTAACCTATTGTTGTTTTCGTAAATGAGAATTGTTAAACTCTACCCTTGTGAATAAATGTTGAGTTAAATCTTTCTAAGACTTAGTAATAATGTGCCATAAGTAAAATAACATGGGTTGTTTAATACTTATAGAAGTTAAACTAAAAATAAATAAATATATACAACAAATTAATGAAGAGGTGACCTACTTGAGAACAAGCAATTCCTTAAGTAATCAAAGGTGGAACTATCCTTGCAAAATAAAATTTTATAACTTCCTAACCCTAGCCACACTAGTGAACATTATCCTTTTTATGGTGAATTCGTAAAACGATCCTAAGGTGAAATAAATTGGTAGTTGTTGGAAGATAATAAGATTTAACAAGTAGGAGGAAATAGTTTAGAAACCCCACAATCTATCTCTCAACCATTTGAAAGGTAAATTGTTTTCCTTTGTAAAAACCACCCAATGAATCCTAAGTAAAATCTTGAATCATTTTGGATAAGTCCTCAAGCTCCAATTAAATCTTGGTAATAACTAATGATGTATCAAAGACGAATTCAACTTGACCTTCTTCCTTTAACTTTTTCCAAGGTGCTTGTAATTTTCTCTTAAGTTTGTTGAACATGAATACATGTTGTAATAAGGGTATGAGTGAGTTTTAGTAGCCTAAGTATGGATGGATGGCCTTGTGGAATTAAATTACACCCTTTTACTAAATAAACGGATTAAGCAAATAATTGTCGTAAAGGAGAAGACTTTAAGTGAACTACTCTACAGTGTTTAAGAAAATAACTTAGTTTAGTAAGATGAATTGTGCAAATCATATCTTGAATCTCTCTAAAAACATAAGTCAAGAGTTAAAGGGTTTTTTATCAAAATAAATAACATTCAATAATTTCTTACTGTGGCTTGCCTTAGCTGTAAGAGTGTCATGTGGTTGGACTTCTATGTTGTCCTATCCAAAAATAAAATTGCATTGTCTTGATGGGTGTGAACGTTTCCATGCTACCTTGTGGTCATCCTTGTATCAATTTTTTCACTGAGTTAGTTATAACCTTGGTGACGACATGTTGTGTTGTGTTATGTGTCAAGCAAGTAAAGAAAAAATTATCCTGTATTTTAACTGTGATGTTAGCGTGTGTGAATTTTTTTGGGTCGTTACATTCCTACACATGAGGTTTCCTTACATGACATTGAGAGCCATTATGAAAATAATGAGGTTAAAATTTTTGATCAAAATAAAGTAGGTATGTTATCTTATTTTCCTTCTCAACTCTATGCTAATGATCATTATATTGATCCTATTATAAAAATTCTATTTTCTACCAAGATTTCTCTTGATCAACAATCTAATGTCACATATTTATAGGCAGATCCCAACCCTCATCAAATTTACCCAAATTTGTTATGTCTACCTCCTTGTGAGAACCTAACCCAACAATCCTATGTAAAATAAATTTTTCTATTCCTTCATCCATTCTTGGTACTACATCTCTTATCTATCATTACAATGGCTTGCATGCATATTCATCCATCACACATGATTTTGAGTCCATTATTTATTCTTTGTAGGTATAAATATTACAATTAAAAAAATGTGTCTCTCATAATTCTAATCCTACAGACTCTTCTAAATTATTACGTAATCCACTTGCACCAAAGTTGTCTCATATTCTTTTCTTATCAAATTTTACACCTAATATTCCTATTTATGATCACAATAGTGATCCCCAAGGTCATCTTAGATAATTCCATACATTTATTTATTTTAATATGAATCTAATGATATATTTCTTACTAATATATTCCATATGAGTCTTATGGAATTTTATTTGTAATGGTTTTATGATGCGAATCCAGTTGCAAGAGGTTGAAATACCTCCAAAACACACAAACAAATTTGGAAATAAAAGCAAAGAGTTTAAAAATATATTTCTTCTCATTCTGGAATCCACACTAATATTTTACATCATTACAATCAACCTTTTATTTCACATCTACTCCAAAAACCCTAAAATGTCAAAAAACCCTAAATTACCTACTATAAAAACAACTTGAATGGGCCCAAAACATTTCCTTCCAAATATGCATTTATAAATTAAGGCTCACGTGAAATTTTGACTTATTCTAATAAGCAAAACAAAAGTTATTAAAGTTCTAAGACCTAGTCAAAAGTGAAAAAAACATTCAGAGCCAATTTTAGGCCACTAGATGAAGGATTCCAGACCCAAAATTTTACCAAATTGGCTACATCCTTGTAAGTAAATATTGTATCAAGTAAAGCACTTCTGTATAAGTACCACCCTGTAAAACTTCAAGACGATCTAATGGTCGGATCAAAAGTTATGGTCTCTGCAAGTTATGCTCCTACATCATTCTCCACTGGTTGAAAAGAGTTCAGCTCCTATGAATTCAATTGACGAAATTTATCTAATTTTACACTGTCAATATTATTCAACTCCCACTTAGGAATCCAAGTATTTTATTCTTGCTGCAAACCTTACCACTATACCAAATATCTATTGTAGCTCCCATGTCTAGTAGTGACTGTCTTTTGGTCTAAGACACACATTACCCTTTCCTTTTTCTTCTTCGGCATTTGTTGCTGCTAGTTTATTTCTTCTTCATCCACAAAATTTTAATCATGATGTGGAAATTTATATAAGTGAGAAACATGAAAAATTCACGAGATAGCAAATTTTTCAGGTAGCTTCACCTCTTAGGCATTATCACTCATTTTGTTCAGAATCCTACATGACCCAATCTTCTTATACTTGAGTTTACTATATGTCACTTTTGGAAACCTCTCCTTTCTAAGATAAACCATAAAAATATATCCTTCTTCGAATACACTTACTCTCCTACTAGCATCTGTAATTGCTTTATATTGTGCATTACTCACTTTTACCTTTTCCCTCACTTTATCCTGCAACTATAAAATGTGTTCTGTAAATGATTCTGCATCATCACTAGTTTTATCTTCATAGGGTAGCACAATCAGATATAGGAACCACTTGGGATTCCTACCATGTACAATTTGGAATGGATACCTCCCTGTTGACCTGTTTACCAAGCTATTATAGGAAAAATCATCTTGTGGTAAAGCTAGGTCCCATTGTTTTGGATTTTCTCCAACTATGCAACATAGGATATTTCCAAAGATTATGTTCACTACTTCCATTTCTCCATCAGTTTGGAGGTGATATGCACTATTGAACTATAGCTTGTCCCCAGTTTCCTCCACAACGTCTTCCAAACGTTACTCAAAAACATCGTGTTGCGATCTGAAGTGATCATTCTTGGAACTCCATGCCATCTACCCACTTCTAAAAAAATAAATCTTCAACTCTGGAAGCATCATTAGTTGTTCTACAAGAAATGAAATGTGCCATCTTAGAGAATCTATCAACCACAACAAAGATAAAATTATTCCCTCGCTGTGTGTCGAGAAGTCCTAACATGAAATCCATACTCAAATCAACCCATGGCCTTGTAGGGACAGGTAATGGCATATAAAACCCAATATTCTGTGCATGGCCCTTAGCCATTTGGCACAAGCTACATCTTGCTACAATCCTATTTAGGTCCCTCTTTACCTTTGGCCAATAACACTTTTCTACAACAAGAGAAATTGTCTTACTTATACCAAAGTGTCTAACCAACCCCCCACTATGTAATTATGTTATAATATTTTATCTTATTGAACCAGAAGAGATGCACAATTGTTTCCCCCTGAACAAATAACCATCCTGCATCAAATAATCAGAAGAACCACTACCTACTTTAGGGTCCTTAAGTTGTCTCACAACATCACCAAAATCTGGATCACCTTCATAAAATTCCTTAACTGCCTCAAACCCTATTACTTGATTTTCCATTGTTTTCAAAATTACTACACACCTACTTAAGGCATCAAAAACTTGATTATGCTTACTTGACGTATGCTTTAAGACAAAAGTATATTCTTACAAAAATGAAACCCATTTTGGATGACTACTATTTAGTTTCTTCGTTGTGTTTACATAACTCCAGGCTTCATGGTCAGTGAAGAGTACAAATTATTTTTCTACCAAGTAATGTCTCCAATGTCTTTATGCTTGAATAATAACATAAAATTCCAAATCATAATTAGAATATTTCCTCCTAACTTCATTTAAATTTTCACTGAAGGATGCCACAGGTCATCCTTCTTGACTCAGTATAGCTCCAATCCTGACATGTGAGGCATCATAGTCAACCTCAAATACCTTGCTAAAATCGGTCAATACCAAAACAGGTGCTTCTGATGCTTTCTTCTTCAACAATTCAAAACTATCTGTTGCTACCTTGGTCCATACAAAATCCCCTCCTTTTGTACACTCTATTATGAGTGCAGCAATGCTACTAAAATTCCTGATGAACTTCCTATAAAAAATTTCCAATCCATGAAAACTACGAACCTCTGTCACATTCCTTGGAATAAGCCATTCTAAAATTTCCTTTACTTTTTCGTCATCCATCCTCACCCCATCCTCTGATATGACAAACCAAATAAAAACAATACTCATATAAAGAAATCTAGACTTATTTATGTTTGCGTATAGACTCTCTTTAAGTAACAAGTCTAACACCAATTTCATATAAAATAAGTGTTCTTCCACTGTCTTACTATATATTAGAATATCATCAAAATAGACAACGCAAAACTCACAATTGTATTCTTGGATTACTCTATTCATCAGCCTCATGAATGTAATGGGTGCATTAGATAGCCCAATGGCATCACCATCCACTTGTAAAATCCTTCTTTTGTTTTGAAAGCCATTTTCCATTCATCCCCTTCATGGATCCGGATCTGGTAGTACCCACTCTATAGGTCAATCTTGTTAAAATATCAGGGTCCCGCTAGTGCATCCATCATATCATCCAATCTTGGAATTGGGAACCGATACTTAATTGTGATCTTATTTATGGCCCTGTTGTCTACACACATTCTCTAGTCTCCATATTTTTGGGAATTCAATAGTGCTAGAGTTGAGCATGGACTCATACTTTCTCTCACTAAACCTTTTTGTATTAGATCTATCACTTGTCTATTCAACTCTTCACTCTATTTCTAACTCATCCGATAGGCTTCCTGGTTCGGAAGGTCTAATCCTTGGATCAAATCAATATGGTGTTGAATATCTTGCTTCGGAGGTAACCCATTTGGTAGCTAATCTAGTATGACATCTTTGTATTCGTTTAGTACCTTTTCTACAAAAATAGGTATTTAAAATCCTCTATTTCCACCTTCTTTCACATCAATGCATAACACAAGCCAACTTCTTCTATTTTTACATAATAAACTATTTTATAGCCAACAATTCCTCACTCTTCTCTTATTCCTTAAAGGGTATATGTATTTTTTCCTCCATCATGTGTAACATTTATATCATATTGCCAAGGCCTATGGGAAGTAATATATGGCATGCATCCATTAGGATAACATCACACCACACCTCATCCTTTTAGGTATTCCCAATCAAAAACTTTAGAACACATCTATTATCTATGGTTACCTCATTCCCTTTCTTGAACCATGATATACAATAAGGATATGGGTGCTTCTCACATTTCAAATTTATTTTATCAATCATCACAATTGAAACCATATTTTCACAACTACCACCATCAATAATAATTTTACATACCTTTCCTCCAGAGGTGTATCTTGTTCGAAATATATATTTTTGCAACCATCAATCAACACAAAAAACATCCTATTATTTCTCCTTCATTGGGGAAATCATCATCCTCCTTATCATGAGGGTTTCACCCAAGTCTGCAGTAACCTCCATTTCTTCTTCTTCTTCTTCTTCTTCAACCATATTTACTCGTGGTTGTTTTTCTTTCCATATATCTTGTGTAGGATAGTGCAGACACTCAAAAGCTCTGTTCCCCTCTTCACCACCTTTGTAACATGTATATTTCCTTTGGGGACTATTCTAGCCCCGTCCTCCATTACAAACTCTTCCCCTCTCAAACTCCCTACCTCTTTGGTAGTTACCATGGATTTAACCAGAATCTTCATGCCCTTCTGCATTATAGGATTCACCTTTTGTAGATGCAAATCTTCCCATGCCTCTCATTAGAGATGATAATGGCCCTCTCTTCACACCTCTTCTAAAATTATTCCTCTTGTTCTTTTCTTCTACCTTTAATTCGAGTTGATAAGCATAATCCAGGATGTGGATCTAGATCATACTCAGTTCATCTTGTATGGTGTAAGTCAACCCATTTATATATTGTGTAGCCTTCTGTTCTTCATACTCTTCCTGTTCCACTATAATTGACAACTTGTAAAAGTCATTGGTATACTCCGCGATGTTGAGATCCTTCTGTATTAGGTTTTGGAACCTTCAAAAGAGTGTTTGAGCATAATCTATACGAAGAAACTTTTCTTTGAGCTTCTTTACTATTTTATTCCAGTTTCAGATCTTTCCCTTTCCATTCCTTTATCTTTCATTTTATAGGTGATCCCTCTAGATCAATGCATGTTTGGCCAAATTAGTGCATGAAAAATTAACCTTCTTCTCCTTTAAAAGGATTTTTCACTCAAAGAATTTTTCCATACAATTCAACCAATCAATCAACTCCTCTAGTCATAATCCTCCACCATAATCAGGAACATTAATCTTAATGCCGTCATTCTTTCCCTCTATATCCTGGATCAATCTATCCTCAAATGGTCTCTCATTCACGGTTTATTAATCTCTATTTTTGTTCTTCATATCCTCCTTCATTAATTAAGGGAGGTACTTCTTCAATATCACTATCTAGGTCTACATCCCCATTTGCATGTCTCCATATAAGGCAGGTAACTTCTCCTGTGAGCTCAACAACTTATCTCTGTAACTCCTGCATATGCCTATTCATCAGGGCATAACCTCCCCTAACACATTTATCCACAATAATATAAAATAGAGGAAAATATTACACATAAAAATGTAATATGTTACCTTAACTATTTCTGCAAGATCTAAATCCGACTCTGATACCAATTGATGTGAATCTAACAACAAAGGTTGAAATACCTCCAAAACACACAAACAAATTTGAAAATAAAAACCAAAATTTTCAAAATAACTTTATTCTCATTTTGGAATCCAAACTAATCTTTAACATGATTACAATCTACCTTTTATTTCACGTCTACTCTAAAAACCCTAAAATGCCAAAAAATACCTATTAGAAAAACAACTCGGATGGGCCCCAAAATTTGTGTGCCAAATATGCCTTTATAAATTAAGAATCATGCGAAATTTTGACTTATTCTAATAAGCAAAACAAAAGTTATTAAAGTTCTAAGACCTAGTAAAAAGTGAAAAAAATGTTCGGAGCCAATTTTAGGCCACTAGATGAAGAATTCTTGACCCGAAAGTATGTCAAAAGGCTACAAAATTGTAAGTAAAGCTGACCCTAGCATATTTTTAATGTAAATATACCATCCTGTAAAATTTAAAGATGATCCAATGGTTGGATCAAAAGTTATGGTCTCCGCAAGTTATGCTCCCACATCATTTTATGATCTCATTGGCAAATTTTATGCACTCTTCTAATACATTGGAAAATTCATTTTTGAAAAAAAATTCAATCAACATTGGTGATAAGATATCTTATGTAAAAATTTCCAATATGAAATAAGGATATGATGAGCATATCTGTAATGCCCACTCTTCTTCGACACTAATTTTACTATGATTTTAAGTTCGTTTGATTAAAGAAAGGACCTTATTATTATATTTTAGTTAACATGTTGTTAAGATACGAGATACATCATCATTACTATTTTGTTGCGATTGTTACTTTGGAATGTATGGATGCATTTTGGATCTTGATGGACATTTAAGGATATGATTATGATCTAGGATGGTTAATTTGTTATATACTGACATTTGGGTGCTTGACATATTGAGTACATTCAAAGTATTCGACTAACCATGTGGTCTCATAGATTTTTGTGAATTGCTAACAATATGATGGTATTAGGGATTGGGAATGGGTTGTTGAGTGTATCTAATAGATAGAAGTTATAATAGATATAGAGAATTTCATAATTATTGTAGAATGTAAATTGGATTATTGATGATTGTGAATTATTTAATAGAGTAGAGTTGAAGTGTTAAGCGATTGCAAATAATTGATAAAAAAATTCATAAACAGTGATGATAATGTTTTAGCTGCATTATACGACAATGTTACTTGATAGATGTATGAGTGTGTTGTATTGCTTGATGTATGTGGAGAATTGTATGATGGATGTCTTATATGCTTTGATTTCCATGACATATTGATATGGCCTTGAGGCTATAAAGGTATTATTGTTTGTGATTGCATGAAAATTATATCATATACATTGAAAGGGGATAGGGTACCAACCACAGGAGGATGTCAGGTGTTTTGCAACATGTCCAAATTTGACAACTCATGTCTACTGTATATGTTGTGTTGTTTCATTCTTTGTTAGGATATTCTCATATGGGGTAGCCTCATTTATGTGGCCATGGGTGTAATGTGTTTCCTTCTATTTAAATTTGTTGTTTTAAATTGTTGTGCATGTGTTTAGATGTTTGAGAAATATTGTTACTTTATTAACGCTTGCTAATGTATCTTAATTACTAGTTCATCTTAAATTTGAATTAAAAGGGAAGATATGACATGTGGAAAACAAATTGGGTAGATAGTCCTTATTTTGGTGCATGATATGAATTGAATTAAATGCATTTATGTGGTGTGTACTCCACCATCCTTTCCAAATTCGAATTTGGCCTTGTTGGCCACTTTTAGAGACTTGAGGGACAAGTTAACCTTGTTCCTCACATCTCAAACTCTCATACTAACCCTAATTATGAAGTATGGGACATATTCTGAACATTTTAATGCATTTCTTAGTGTAAAACGTGTAAATAATTGCACTTGTTTACTTATCACATTTAATTTTGTCCTTGATAAACATGGTGTGCAAGTCGGAGTGTTATGTGAGCATGTCATAAGTCTTACATGTGCATTTAATTGCTTTGGGTTTGGTGTTTGACTTGTGTGTTGGAATGAGGGGATGATGAAGTGACATCCTACATAGAGCCACCTCATCATCCTCATACCCCTTTTCTATTTATTGGTGGAATTTGATGGATTCTGGGTTACTTGCCTTATGTGCTTCTCTTGCATTTTTAATATTGGTCTTGGTTTTCATACATGGAGTTTTATTTGGGAGTTACATCTTGGATTGAGCTTGGTGTGAAGGATACAAAGCTTGTTGAGTAGATAAATTATAATCTTGATGTATAGGTAGGCTCTCCTCTTATTTTATTTTTGTATTAATGTATTATGATGTAGAAATTGTGCTTGTTTGAACATTGTATGAATGTTGTGGATATGTTTGATTGTGAACAGGTAGCTTTCTTTAAGTTGGGTGTGGGAGATGGATTTATGGGACCATTGGGGTGGGAGAAGCGAGATGTGAGGCATACATTGTGGATGGAGTGTGAGTTTGAGTTCAACCTATGGGGAGTGAAAAGGATAACATGGATATATTTTGTATACTTGTAAGTATAGAAATAAGGATTTGCTTATGTTTTGAGTTGTGCACATGGAGGCTTTTAGGTGGAACTCGTACTTCACTTGGGAGAAGAAAGAAGGTAATTCCCATATTCCTTGATCCTTTCAGCTTGATTTCAATCCTATGTGTTGTTGGGAATGTTGGAAATACTTTTCGAGAGTATTTTATTTGAATGTGTTGTATATTATGGAATGCATGTTTTGTGGAAGCCATTTTGTAAAAGTTGTCAAAATTGCATAACACTCCCCATTTTTATTTTTTTGGGGCTCGGGGGCTGATAAGAATAATTAATTCTCCTCTTATTGGATTAAAGGTTGGACAGACATCATCACCAACTGATACTCTCCTTTCTTTGTTTTGTGATTCAAAATTGGAGAGAAGTTGGAGTTCAAGTTGAAGTTTTGGAGGAGTTTACATATGTTGAAGAGATGAATACTTTTCCATTTATAAATGTTATTTCATTGTTTCAAGTGGAAAGTTTGTAAAGCATGCAATGAAATTTTGTAAAATTGTATTGTAAAGAGCTCTACTTGGTGTCTATCAGATTATGAAGATTTGGGAAAAGCGAGGAATGTAAAAGTTGTTTGTAAATGAATATCTAAATGTTGGAAAAATATATATCTTATTCTTGTTGTAGATATTGTTTTATTTGAAATATATATATCATTGGAAAGGTGAAAGTAATTCTAAATCTAATTCAAATTCGTATGCAAAAATCTGGAAATTTCAGCATAGGAATCAACTTCCAGTAATTTTAGAAAATTCATTACTCCTAAAATATCTACTTGGATTTTCCAAAAATTAGACAGATTGCTTATAACATATGAATATTAAAACCCCTTAAACCTCATAACAACTCACCAAGTAAATCACAAGATATGCTAGGATCTTCAGAGAAGTTTTAAACCTTGAAATGCTAGTGTAATAATCAAATTACAACGATTTTGGAAATTTTACTACTCCTCAAATATCTTCTAGGTTCTCCTAAAATTTGGACAATTTACTTATAACATATGAATCTAAAAACCCTTTAAATCTCATAACAACCTGACATGTAAATCTTAAGATATGTCATGGTCTTAAGAGGAGTTTTATTTAATAACCACATTGAGTTTAGATTATCATGTGAAATTTTTCTTTAAATTATGGGTCAAAAAAGTGAATGTGTAGCACATGTATATTGGAATTATTTTACTTAGGTTGATAAAAAATAACCCTAAACCCTTATATATATATATAACATGATGGTATGGGTATTTTATTTTATTATGACATTATCTTTAAGGATATGTTACTTGGGCTGACCTTAGATTGTTTTGGGTATGTTTTAATTGCTAGGAAAAGTAAACTTTTAAATGATTGAAACTATTTAACCACTTAGTCATAATATTTCTAGGTAATATTAAAGTGTCGATAAAATAAATTAAAAAAAAGTTAAATTTATTATTTAATTTACTAGGATAATTTAACTAATTAAATTTAATTCAGTTACTTCTGAGTAAGTTAACATAAGGAGTTAATTAAAATTATATGGTTTAAATTTATATAATTAATTTAACTCGAGATGTTTTTGGGAGAATGGAATAAAACTATTTACGGAAGGGAAGCGTTGAAAATAAGTGAATGAGTTTTAATGAACATAATTAATGTTGAAAGAAAACAAAAGGGGCGAGAATGAAATAATAAAAAAATAAAAAATGGTTGCAAGAACTGCCCAACAACCTACAAGAACTACCCAAGAACTTGCAGCATCTGACCAATGCCTGCAACAAATTTCCAGTAGCCTTCAACATCTAGCCAGCGCCTGCAACAACTATCTAGGAACCTATAGCCACTGCCCAGTGCTTGCAGAAACTGCACAAAATCTGCAACATCTGGCCAGTGCCTGCAACAACTGTCCAACCACTTGTAGTTGCTACCTAGTTCCTACAACAACTACATAGCAACCTACAACAACTGCCTAGTAGCTTGTAGTAGCAAATTATTAGCCTGCAGTAAAGTTTAGTAATTAGCGAGTGAGATTTTAGTAAGAAATATAATTAATGTATCTTAAAATTCAAGTAATTTATAAATAATTTTTTTTTCAAAGTATAATTAATATAGTTAGTGATGGGAAGGAAAATTAAAGTTATTTGTGAAGTAGACTAAACGCACCTAGGGAAAATAATTAAATAGCTATGATTTAAATAAAAAATTAAGTGGAACCTTAATGAGGGTTGGGTTCCAAAATGTTGTTAGAAATAAATTAATAATATTTAATTATTAATTTAATTACGACCACCTTGAAAAAGAGCAAAGTTTGTTAATGACAATTAACTAGACATAGTGTATAATTATAACCCTTGCAACCTTTAAAAACATAACAAAAATTCCACAAAATTATCCCCAATAAATTAACAGACTTTGGTGTGGTTTTGAACGTCAAAAATTGTAGATGTTACAATATCAATGATTGTGTTTTACATTATCAAACAATGCTTACAAAGATGACCAATATCTTAGATGAAAATGATTCTCAAGACATTTCTTTTCAATGTTAGATTCCTCCATTAAAAGAATTGGTCATTTTTTTATAAGTATCAATCTTTCAACAATCTATGTCATTTATTGAAATATCATGTGAAGCTAAGATATTGCACATGAACAAGATAATGTATGTTTCTAGCACCTTTAATCCATCCAATTCTATGTTTGAAAGAAAATATAATTTCAAAGGAAAATATAATGACCCTAAGGATACTTCTAAAGACACTATCAATATTATTTATCATTCTATAAAGATACAATTATATCCTACTTAATGATAATTTACATGATTGCCTTATCCTCGGTGTATATTTTTTATGAAATTAATAAAGTAAAATATCATAACTCTCCCTCCACTATTTGAGGTTGATATGAATATTCCTCAAAGTAAAACTTTGATGCTAACACTAAATGTAATTATAATAGATGTATTGATCAATCTACAAATAGGTTTCATAAGCTATAATACATCATTCATGATATTATATCTATAATGAAATTGAATGGGATAAGCCCACTAAATCTTCTAAGCCCTCTAATAACAATGCTAAGTTAAAAATCTTCCATTATCAATGTTCTAAACATAATAATGACATATCTACTTCAGAATTTCATAATAATCATTGTTTGGTGCCACCATTAACTTCTTATGATAATCCAATTGATGATATGATTGGCATTATTACCCACACATCATCTTCTACAATCATTTCTTTTGATGATTATGATATACATGACTCATTTATCTTTCAAACATTATCTATTCCAGTATCCTTTCATCAAAATATTAATCAAGGAGTCTTAGTTATTCCACATAGAAACTATAATGTTTTTGCATTTCCGTTGCTTCAGTGTCTGTTTATTCCCTTTGAAAGTCTGGCACTTGTTTCTAATCCACACTTTTGACACATTACACTAGCAATCATAGTTGTATTTATCAATACTCAAACTTCATTCTTGGTTTCTGAATATGTGGGTATTGGAGTATTACAACTAGGTCTCCATTGGCTACATGATCTTAGGGTTGTTGTATATATCGTTCATCATTTTATGAAGTTTATTCATCATTAATAGGTATTCACTATTTAAGGTATTCATTTTAGGTATTTCTCTCCTAGTATGCCTAGTTCTTTGCTAATTTATATCCCTTCTTCTAGTGCATCTAAAAATATGTCTTATGTCTCACACACTAATTCACGTAGCGCTAACCCTAATCGGTCTCATGTTAGTACTTATATTACACATGTGGATTCACATAGTTATAAGTCACTTAATAGTCATTTATTGACGCATGTTACATTACACATTCTTATGGCCTCTAGGTTTCCTACTAAGCCTTCTTTCGTACACATTGTCTCTACTGGTTCATGCACTCTAAATTTTTTTACACTGATATTCTATCTTTCAGGACCAATAAAAATCTTATCATAGGTATTTGAGGAGTTCTCATTCTTCTAATCCACCCCGAAGGTATAACATATCACATTCTAGTTAGTGCTCTACAATACCTTGTTCTCCTCATAGGCATTTTTCAACACATATTAACACAATGGTTTCTCTTATACTTAAGTAAATTTTTATAGCACATTTAAGTCTTAAAATTTCATCATCTAAAAAGGTTCCACAAGGAGTTAGAAGTCAACAAGGACCTCAGAAGTATTCTAAGCTAAAGTTGTAATTGAGTAAAAGTTAGTCCAAAAGGTGAAGGTGCTTACAAATTGGACCCCTAAAATGATTGTTTTAAGTTCAAAAAAAGTTTGATGATTCCTACTTAATCCACTCTATGCATATAATTCATCGCATTTGATGGAGTGGATTATGACGAATGAGGATTGAGATACCGTGGAAAATTTGGGGCTTGTAATCGTAATCACATGCTAAATTTTTTTATCATCAATGACTAGTGGGCCACAAATCGCACTTGCAAAGCTACCCTCTAAATACATTTTTGTTGAACTAAAGTTTGGTTACAATTCTCCTATTGGAAATCTAGAGGTAGATGGTGGTGGTTTTTAGTTTTGATCAAACTAAGCACCACCATAAGACATAGCCGATCGTATTTTATTAAAATAAACATGTCACCATAAGTGACTAATATGCTAAATGACTTTGAAACTCAACTCAAAATGATATGAAATGAGTTCAAACAACTTGGTTGAGGTTCTCTATGGTGTCCTACATTAGCAGGGGTCATGTTAGAAGTTTTAGTTTTGTGGTACATTTGAGTGTGGTAGTCATGCGTGTGACTTTTGAGGTCAGATTTATAATGTTTTGACAGTTCCTCTTGAGGTAAGGTTTTATCATATGTTGGGATTACATTTCCTATTATTCAATATTTACTTTCAAAATGAAGGAAATGATATAATTGAAAATTTAGTGTACAAGGAAGGGGAAAACCATACATATTTTTTACAAAACTCATGATCAAGACATTCGATGAGACCCCATCACCTTCAAGCATTCTGTCAGAAAATTCATGACCTAGCTAGGAAATAATCCAAATGCATTGCTTTTGAGATACTGAAGTATATTCATCAAACCAAAATTGACTAAATCCTGCATTCACCGATGTCTTAGAGGTCACTTCACTCTTAGGATTTTTTCAAATAGTTCATAGACCCTGCACGTGCTTCCATTTTTTTAATTATTATAATATATTTTTCCTTTCAACACTACAAAAATATAGGAGGTTGCTGGCAGAGGTTGTAATAAAAGAACCTAACAAATTACATTACTTGATAGTTTCTATTCCTTTTAAATGAACCCCTCTCAATCATGTCCAACAATCAATGCATTCCATGAGACTACATTTGATTGAGACATTCTGATAAATAGTTGGCATGTCATGTAACACCCACCTAAAACTCCCACTTGAGACCCAAGAAAAACCTAGGTTAGTTAGAAAAATTATGGAATAATTTTTCTTTGTTTAAGGTGAGACTACAAAAAAGCCTCGAAGAAATAGTTGACACAAGGAAGTACATCAAGGTCAATCATGTTAAGAAGATAAGGTTTTCCATTGGAATAACATATAAAAGACCACAGTATAATTAGTGAGTATAATTAACCAAGTATAATTTAAATTTCCTTTAGGTGTTAATTTAATAATCAGATTAAATTAACACTAGGGGTAAATATTTCTTAATTACACTTAGAGGGCTACAAGGGCCAAAACAATAAAATAAGGCTCTCATTACAAGGGGTTAGGAAAAAAATTCCCCTGCCCCATAAGGTGGCCCCAGAATGGTCAACTCATGCTTTTATAAATACAAATTGAAAATAAGGAAGGTAATTTTCCTCTTACCCACTCACATACTGACCTAAAATATTCAAACTAATTTTTATAATATTTCTTAGACTCTAAAAATCCTAAACACTATTCCATTAGATAAAAAATTTCTCCCCCTTTCCAGAGATATAAGGAAGTCCTTCTAACTCCCTATAAAACTCAAGTTATGGGCCGATGGGCCTTGGGAGGAAAATTTTCCCGAAAGGTAGGCCTATGGGCCTAGGGGAGAAAATTTTCCCCAAGGGTGTTCAGGTCGGCAGGGCTGGGGAGGAAAGTTGGATTCTTGGCACTTGGGGTGAAAAGTGAACTTTACCCCCACATGCCTGCGAGTCTGCGATGTGACTCTGCATCTGAAAATGAAATTATACCCCGGGCCGTAAGGGACACATGGCACGTTCTAAGCCAATGCAGGGGAAGTGGGTTAGCGGGGATAAAACAAGCATTTTAACTTTAAGGATTAAAAAGGCACATGGGATAAAAACCATTCACGGGTCTACCGGTGACTCGTGACACCATGTGTCACACGGTCATTAGCTGCGAGTCGACGGGTCAGCGGGGAGATTCGATAAAATTTGACTTTGGAGCACAAAGCTTCAGGGCACTCCGTGCCTCTATTGACGTGTCGCGGAGACACGTGTCAGGAGGCCATTAGTTGTGGGTTGGTGAGCTTGTGGGAGAATTTAAAAAAATTTACAAAAAAATTACTTTTGAAGCGCTAAGACTAGAAAATGATCTGCACCTCCACCAATGCCTCTCTAAGCCACGTGTTAGTCGATGATTGGCTGCGGGGATGCGGGGTCACAAAGGAAAATTTTCCAAAAGGAATTTTTAGACTAAGTAAAATTTTGACAATGAAAGAAGGTTTGGGCCAACAAGGAACTTCATGATTTTTCTGCCCTTTGGGTAAAAATAAAAAGATAAGTTTTAACCCGTAGGTCCGCCAACGAATATTTTAATAATTTAAATTTGACAGTTAGATTATTTTTGAGCCCGAAATGAAGTAAAAAATTTAGAAGGGAAAAAATTTGGATTGAGAAATCAGTTTTTTGCAAATGAGGACTTTCCGGAAATCTCTCAAATTCATCTTTGCACATGAACCTTAAAATGTTAATTTTGAGGAACTTTGAAGGGTCATTTTTAACAAAACGTTCTTTAGGATTTTAAAAGATGAACTGGACTTTTTAACTTACAAAATTTGCTCAAATCCTCCATACTCCATACTTCAACATGTCAAACAGACATGGAGGTCTGTGCTTGGGAGAATTTAGGATGATTTTCACGTGTTAAATGATTGATTGATTGTTAATTTAAAATTTTCCAAATCTGACAGCAAAACAACTGTAAATTTGACCATGCCCGATTTTGAAGAATTTTTTTAAATAAGATTTTCTTAAGTGCTTTGGTTTGTTTGAGAACATTTTGATCTTCCTTAGTTTGTATTAGTGTTTCAAATGTTTTTCATAGTTTTATAGGTTTTTTCTGCATCTTTTAATAAAAATTTGCAAAGTTTAAAGTGAAATAAAAGTGAAGTTTATACAATTCAAAGACAGAAATTAATCTATTTCTTTTGCCATACTATAAAAACATTGAGCTCATATAATGCTAGTTTTATATAATTATATTTCCTTCAATAAAAATGTAGAAACAAGAATACAACTTCTATTTTTCAAATCATGCATTTCAACAAAACAGAGTAATGCATTTTCTTCATACGTATTTCTTTCTTTCAAACAAAAATTCCTCAACATATTTCAACACAGATTTTGAACATCAATAACTCCATTTGTGTAAAGGAATACAATTTCTATTTATATTGATCAAATAAAACATTTAAAATTACAGCTCATTCTCTTTTCCTTTCATTCAAATGCACTTTCACATTTCTTTACACAGTACAAATTTTAGTGCTAATCTCTTTCCCATTTAAACATAGGATTTCATTTCCAAAACAAAATAATTATCCAATACAAATAATATTACAAGTCATCCACTTGAAGTGGGAAAAAGGTTTACAAACAGAAGTCTCACAAAGGACTACCAAAAATCTGTCTTCTTTCTGAGTTCCAAAACAACAACATGAAGTTCCTCCATTTTTCAGTTTAAGCACAACAAAAGCAGTGGAAAGGTAATGATCTCCACCCAACCAAGACATCCAATGAAAAGGAGAATATTCCCTCTTCATTGGCCCCTGAGCCCCAACCAAAATGTAATAGGTTATGTTTTCCAGCACATGGCAACAACAGACTTCCAAAACACACAAGAAAATTTCATGTTTAAAACATAGTTCAAAGCAAAACTACAGTTTACAACCATAGAATAAAGACAACAAACAACACTCAGGATTCATCATGCAAGCCAAAGGAGCAAGAAAGTATGGGGGATGCTGCTTATGCCTCCCAAGGGGAAATTGGGTATTACCACCTGAGATCAAACTGCCAAAATATAACAATTCAAACCCTTACATGCCCTTATGTCTCCCCTAAGTACCCCTTATTCCTCACCTTTCCTTATGCCTCCCCAACCTCTTATGGCACCCCATAATGAGTAAAGAATGCAAGATATTTCTTTACAAGGTGGAACCCAATTCCAAACTCTCTCCAAACTTATACCTCCAAAAAACACTTATGCCTCCCACAAAATACCCCATAGTATTATCCTTCACCATCCCTAGGTAGTCTACCCAGCCAGTCATCAAGCAAACAAACAAACAACCATTCACACATTCATAAAAATGAAAGAAGAGTATTTCTAAGAGCTAAGCTCTTACCTCTTTATGATGGAGTTGTTCCAAGTTCCAAACAACAAGCTATTCCAATGCAAGAAGCCCAAAATATCCACAAAGCACAAGCATTCAACAACCTTCAACTTCTCTAAAACAAGAGCTCCAACAACAAAAGAAATCACCCTCAAAATGAAGTATGCAAAAGTGAAGCAACCCCAAAACAAGCAAAGGAAATTCAAATTTATAGAAGAGGGAAGAGAAGAGGATGAGGTGGATCCATGTAGGATGCCACTTCACACCTCCTAAATTCCAAAACCAAAGTCAACTTCATTCTCCAATGCATAATAAATAGGTGGGTGAATAAAATGACAGTTTTACTTACAAAATCAAATAAAACCCACACCCCATAAGAACTGATATTAAAACATGAAAGAAAAGTGCAATTAAAACATTTAACTTGACTTACAAAAATGCATAATGAAAGTCTAAATTTAACTCCCAAACTATAGGTATGGTTGGTAAATAAATTTAAGAGGTGTGGGACAAGTTTAACTTGTCCCACAAGCCTCCAAAATCAGCCTCCAAAGACAAATTCTAATTTCAAAGAAGATGGAGTGTTTCATACTCCAAAATCAACTTACACATCTCTTACACATCACTTACACATTTCTTACAACACTTTAATTTTAGACAAAAAACTCTAATAATAAATTTTTTATGAGCCAATTTTATTAATTAATTTTTAAAATATGATTACTCACATTATTTACAACAATTTAATTCAATAATGAAAAGGGAAAGCACATCACTTATAAATCACATAAAACATTAACAAAGGACCAAATAAAAGAAAACATAAATACCTTGGTCACATTCGAAGGGGATCCCCCCATGGGAATCCCTAACAACTATCAAACACACAAAAACAATTACAAGTTGCCATGGTAGCCTTGTTGAATACATCTACAATTCCAATGTGGTTAGTCTTCAATCCACCGATGTTTGTTATGATATTTTAACCTACAAAACACAAATACTTCCTTCATCCTCATGGCCATATCAGAACATCAAAATGAATATAAATATAATTTCAAGATCATCAATATATATATGAATCACAAAAATCATCAAGACAATCAACAATATGACTTATAATTTCATCAACAACTATATCATCATCAATTTTAATTAAATTTTCTTGGTGTACTCAATATATCTAAATATCACATGTCCTAACCACATCCATATATATATATATATAACCATGTCTAACAACATGTTAACATCTATATAAAATGTCTCTAACAATCATCATGCATCATATGTGAATCAGAGTTGATAATAGTCCATGCTCTAACATCTAATCATCATACTAAATCAAAAGTCACAACCGATGCATCGTGGAGACATGTGTCAACCAACCATTGGCTGCGGTTCGGTGAGCCTATGGGAGAATTTAGGAAAATTTTCTAAAAATTTACTTTTCAAGTGCTGAGGCTAGAAAACGATCCACACCTCCGCCAACGCCTCTCTAAGCCATGTGTCATTCGATGAATGGCTGCGGGGATGCGGGGCCGCGAAGGAAAATTTTCCAAAAGGAATTTTTGGACTAAGTAAAATTTTGACAATGAAAGAAGGTTTGGGCCGGTGAGGCGGCGGGGAACTTCACCATTTTTGCGCCCTTTGGGAAAAAAGAGAAAAAGGAAAGTTTTAACTTGCGGATCCACCTGTGAATATTTTAATAATTTCAATTTGACAGTTAGATTCTTTTTGAGCCCGAAATGAAGTAAAAACTTTAGAAGGCCATAAATTTGGATTGGGAACTTGGTTTTTGGAAAATGAGGACTTTTCAGAAATATCGCAAAGTTATCTTTGCACAAGAACCTTAAAATTTTAATTTTGAGGAAATTTGAAGGGTCATGTTTAAGAAAACGTTCTACAAGCTTTTAAAATATGGACTGAACTTTTTAACTTACAAGATTTGCTCAAATCTTCCATTCTCTCTCCTTCAATATGTCAAAAAAACATGGAGGTATGTGCTTGGGAGAATTTAGGATGATTTTCATGGGTTAAATGATTGAGTGATTGCTAATTTAAAATTTTCCAAATCTAACATCAAAACAATTGTAATTTTGACCATGCTCGATTTTGAAGGATTTTTTTTATAAGATTTTCTTAAGTGCTTCAGTTTGTTTGAGACCATTTTGATATTCATTAGATTGTATTAGTGTTTCAAATGTTTTTCATAGTTTTACAGGGTTTTTCTGCAGCTTTTAATAAAAAATTGCAAAGTTTACAGTGAAATAAAAGTGAAGTTTATATAATTCAAAAAAAAGATTAATCTATTTCTTTTTCCATACTATAAAACATTGAGCTCATTCCATGCTAGTTTTAGATAGTTATATTTTCTTCAATAAAAATTTAGAAACAAAAATACAACTTCTATTTTTCAAATCATACATTTCAACAAAACAGAGTAATGTATTTTCTTCATACGTATTTCTTTCTTTCAAACATAAATTCCTCAACATATTTCAACACAGATTTTGAATAGAAGTAACTCCATTTATGGAAAGGAATACAATTTCTATTTATATTGATCAAATTCAACTTTACAAATTATATCTCTCTCTTTTCCTTTCATTCAAATGAACTTTCACATTTCTTTACACAATACAGATTTCAGTGCATATCTCTTTCTCATTTAAACATAGGATTTCATTTCGAAAAGAAAATAACTATTCAATACAAATAATATTACAAGTCATCCACTTGAAGTGGGAAAAATTTTTACGAACAAAAGTCTCACAAAGGACTACCAAAACTTTGTCTTCTTTCTCAGTTCCAGAACAGCAACATGAAGTTCCTATCATTCTTCCAAGTTCTGATCACAACAAGAGTAGGGGAAAGGCAACACTCTCCACCCAACACAAGACAACCAATGACAAGGAGAAGCCATCCTTCTTCATTAGCCCCTGAGCCCCAACTACAATGCAATAAAATATGTGTTTCTAATTCATGGCAACAGGCAGGCTTCCACAAAAACACTTGCAAATTTCACATTTAAAACACAGTCCAAAACAATAATGTAGTTTGCAAAACCACATTAAATACATAGACAAACAACAACATGCAAGGCTTCCTCATGCAAGCCAAAGGATCAAGAAACTATGGGGGATGCGGCTTATGCCTACCAAAGGGGAAATTGGCTATCACCACCTGATTTCAAACCGCCAAAATATAGTATATCAAAGACCCTGACATTGACCTTATGCCTCCTCCAAGTACCCCTTATTCCTCACATTTTCTTATGCCTCCCCAACCTCTTATGGCATCCCATAATGAGTAAAGAAATTCAAGCTATTTCTTTGTAAGGTTGAACCCAAAACCCAACTCCCTCCACACTTATACCTCCACAAAACACTTGTTTCTCCCACCAAATAAACCCCATAGTCTTCTCCTACACCATTCCTAGGCCATCTACCCAACATCCCACAAACATGCCAAAACATTCACAACAGAACAATTTTCATAAACAAAAGGAAGCATTTCAAGAGCCAAGTTCCTACCTCTTCATGATGGAGTTATTCCAAGTTCCAAAACAGCAAGCTTTATCTCAATGCAAGCAATCCAAATCAGCCAAACACAAGCAAGCAACTATCTTCCTAGAAACTTCTCCAGAGAAAGAGCTCCAAAGCAACAAAATAATTTTCCCCCAAAAAGAGTTTCCAAAAGTGAAGCAACCCAAAACAAGGCAAGCAATTTAAATTTTATAGAAGAGGGAAGAGAAGAGGATGAGGTCGATCCATGTAGGATGCCATATCACACATCCTCAACCTCAACCCAAAAGTCAATTCCATTCTCCAATGCATAATAAATAGGTGGGTTAATAATACGACAGTTTACTTACATACTCAAATCCAACCACTCCCCAAAGGACTAAAATTAAACCGTGTAAGAAAAGTGTAATTAAAACTTACAATTTTTCTTCTCAAAAAGCATTATAAAAGTCTAATATTTATGGCCAGACCATCACATATTTTCCTTTTGATGGTCGAGGGAGACCCTCAAATTCTAATCTTGGGCAGTAGTAAAAAACAAACGACATCCATTTACTCTACCTCTGGTTTCGTAACATGAATCAGCAACACAAGAACATACCTTTGTCTTTCGCAATTCCAATATTGTATCGGCAATCTATTTTCACAATCAGACATACTCTCCTCTTCAATAATTTCTATCATTTTGTAGTTTCACATTAGAATAAAATTACTTCCCAATAATTTGTATAAATTCCCTGTAATGTATGAAATGTGAGTTAGGACAGGAGCATCAACCACATGTTGTTGACCATATACAGCTAGTTAACATCCCCTTTTCATAAAGCTTATTAATTTTTTAATAGACCCAGAAGTTAAAATCTGTCACTTTTCTTTATGTATGTGGCTTTTGTTTTTAAAAAATGATGTAATGAAATCTAAATAATAAATGCATATCTTTAAAGTTATTAAATATGATCAAATTTCATGTTCTCAATATTTGTTTTTAAAAAATTAGAAATTATGTATTGGAATAAGATTTTTAAATAGTGATTTCATTATAAAGCTATGAATATAAAGATAAATAAATGATTTATTGTATAATTATAATTGTTATCTGATTTTTCCCCTCTGGAAAAATCAGACAAACATGACCTCGCAAAGATAAAATGGAGGGGTCAATTCAGCCACGGGATCTCACATTTCAGGCTCGAGCTGAGTGAGTTTAAGTGACATGGGAGCATTTGGATTTGGCGGGAAAAAATTCTAAATTGGCGGGCTCATAGAGGTCCTAAGGCCATCAAAGTCTAAAGTCTGAAATTCAAACTTCAGACATTCAGGAGTTTGGAGGTGGCAGTAGGGTCAAGTAATGAACAATTTCGTGTGGGAAGAAAAAGAAGTTTGAAACCCAAAGTTCTAACTTCAGACTTCAGGCTTTTTCAGGATTTCAGAGGGTTAATGTGCCAGCAAGATAAACAATACCTGAAACCCCAAAACCCGAACCTCGATATCCCGAAACCCAAACCCCTGAAAAGATAATGGTCCAAAACCTGAAGTCCACATTTCAGACTTTAGGGTTTCGGTATTTCATAATGTTAAAGCCCTAGTGCACACAAATCACAACTTGAAGTCTGAAACCCGAAGTCTAAATTTTAGACTTCATGATTTTGGCATTTTGGAGGTTTCATGAGCTTAGAAAGGTGAATAGTGAGGGAAACCTCCAAAGTACATATGCCCAAAGCTCTTAATCCTGAAAGTCCAAAATTTTGGATAGGGTGCGATGCAAGGTCGTAGTCTGAAAGTGCAAGATCAACCACTCGCATTTATTGCAGTATGGCACCCTCATCTTCAGATGGCCATAACTTTTGACACGAAGCTTAGATTTACACAAAATAGGACTTTTTGGAAATATATTAGTGTCCTCTAAACAACATTGATTGGTTTTCTTAAGTTTAGTAAGATTAAGTATGTCATAAATGAATAAATATAGTCCTCCATTTTATAGGATGTTTTTCAGGTTTCTCACCTACCAAAATAATGAAGGTATGGGATTCCTTTCTTCCCCAACAAGGCAAGGTACATGGAGGTATTGTAGTGGCACCCATCATTGTTATAGGTGATTTTAATGAATTTTTTGGTGGTTGAAGAAAGATTTCAAATTCATCCTTTCTCTCCCTTCTCTCATTCTTCTTATATATAGTAAGGAGAGGCTCATTTCAAAAGGTTGGAAAACTTGTATATGCCCCTCCCTTATTTCTTGTCTGTAAGAGATTTGTTGAGATTTAAAACCTCCCCATTGAACATTGTAATGCAAAATTTGTTCCTTTGGCCCTAATGTGATGTATTGTATCAACTTTGAGAGAAATAAATTAGATTTGTGGATGCTTCAAACCCTCTTCTGTGTAATAGTGGAACTTTTTTATATTTCATTGCATACAAGGTTATTGTGTATTATTTTTGTTTTCATAACAAGGTTTTGGTAGTGTTATGTTTATTATGCAGGTTATTCAACATCCTTCTTGGTCCATCACCTTCCCTTAGATTTGGTTTTATTTTAATGCATTTTCTCTATCTTTGTCTCCTTGGAAATAATAGATTAGGGTTAGATCTAAAACTCTTTGCACTTTGGAGTAGTTGGCACTAGGATAGGACAGGAAGTCAGCCTTCTCCGGAGGGTTATCCCTATTTTAAAGACCCACACTTTGGGATAACTCCATGTTTGACAACACACTGACTTCCTCAACCAATCACTTGCAATAAATCAGGGGTGTTGTGATTTCTCCATAACAATAATATTACAAATTTACATTTCCAACATTTAGAAATTACAAATATTGACTTTAGGGAAATAATCTTGAAAAATGATTGGTTAAAAATTGTTGAATTAATAAACTTGGGTGAAAGGTATAGTAATCTACCTACGGTAGGAACTAATAATGAATTTTAAAGTAATCTATTCCTTAAACAAGAATTTAAATAAATTATACTTACAAGGATGGATAAAATATAAAATAATAATTTGCATGGCAATGTATATGTGGTGAGTCTTACTTGTGATGGCCTGGTATTGTGAAAGGAAACATTTCATTGTTACTTGTGTACTACATGTGTGTGATAGATGCAAACTAACGTGTTTTTTTTGTGTTTCATTGTAGTTATGTGTTGTGTTAAATAAAATTACCTTGGTTTTAACTATTTTTGGGTCTTAAAATGTGACTATTGTATTAGAGTTGAGGTTCTAGCTTTGGAACCTCTGGGAAACGCTTTTGATGATCCAAATATTTTTCATTGTATAGGTGCAACCCAAGTGTCATGTTGAGTATTGTTTAAGTACATCTTATGTCAGGATAGTGAACACTTGTGAATTTAAAAATATTGGGATGTTATGCCTTCCCTATTCTATTGTATTTCTCTGTAAATGCCTTGTAAAGATGATATATAGTAAAATCTAATTTCAATGATATGGTCTTCTGTTCTGTAGAACCTTGTGGTTATTTAGATGGATAAATTGGGTTGATGATTAATATATGAACATTTATACGATGATTTGAAAAAAAAATGGGTAGCTAAAATGTTGTAGCTAGTGTATTATTCTTATTTCTTAGCTATGGTCAATGCCTTGTTGGGTTCTAAGACGTGCGCTTGATGGTATATTACCCCTATTAGTGACCTCTAAAGGTTGCCTAATATATTATGATGTTCATTTCTTAATGTGTATTTTTATTTGTAACTTGATTGTACTAGAACCAGACACTTTTATTTGACCTATCGATAATATTTTATGCCCCTCTATTTACTCATTCCTTTATTACAATATTTTCATAATTTACATGCAACTACTTAGCCACTTATCTTTTATTGAAAAAAAATTCTGGTTTTCAATTTTTTACTCAAAGCTTTATGGTTTTTTATGTCACTTGGCTATCTGTTATCATGAATGTAATGTGGTTTTCCTGAATGGTTATAATATGTTGTATGTGCATATTTTTTTCCTTTTCCCTGATATGGTTCTTGTGAGGCAATGGTGGTATGCCCAAGGTGACATGGCTTGCATGCTTGGTTCTATAAGTGACATGGCCTTGGTAGCTATGATATATAGATTTTGTGATGGTATTCTCAACCCTTGAAACATAGGCACAGAAGTAGGTATCTCACGATGTTGGACAAGTTTTGAGATTTTCTTAGATGTACATGGGTACTCCATTTCCTCATGAGGGGGTGGATGTACAATATTTTAGCCCTGTTTGAAATTATCTTATGTTTCAATCTACAGGTAAGGAATTTATTTCAAACATAATTGTTGTTGAATATTATTTCAAACATAATTGTTGTAAAAGTTATTTTTTATTAGGTTATGATTTTTATAAAAATTTGGAACATATTTGATGTAAGAATCTCAAAAATACTAGCTATTAATATCTTAAATAAAATGGATTTTTCCATTTATTTAAATTTTTTTTGTACAAATATAAAAAACAACACATTTATTCATACAAATAAGAATAATTGATTCGAAAAATCCACCCCATAAACCTATGGGTCAAAATACCACCTATATGAGAAGAGCATGTCTACCAAGGTATTAGGCACTTTTTTGGGATCCAATTTTTTTTCTCGGGGCCTACGCCCTCAAACCTCTACTAGAGGGGGATTTTTCCCTCTCACTCCCACTCAGGGCCTAATCTAGCCTCGAACCTCAATGATAAGACTATGGGGAGTGTACAATACTTTTAGTGTGTAGTCTTCAATACTTCCACACATGAAAATATGCTCCACAACATAACATATCACATTAATAAGTGGGAGGGGGTTCATCCCCATTCCAACACATGGAAATCATTAATTTTAATCCCCACGTTAGCCATAATATCTGCTAACTTATTTCCTTCCTGATAAATATGTTGGATCATGTACTCTTGAAATGTGTTGATTATTTGAGTAGCCTCTTCCATCATATTTTATATTTTCCAACTAGGTGGAGAGCTCGCAATAAGGAAATTGATGATGTTAAGAGAATCCCCTTCAATAATTATTTTAGTGGCATTAATATCTATTGTAAATTGAAGACCCCAAATGGCAGCTAGAGCCTCCGCATGACAATTTGAATTATATCTCATGGGTCCAACAAGCATTCTAAGGACTTGGCCAAGTTCATTTCGAATGCACCTTCCACCCCCTAAGTCACCATCGTAATTGAGATTGAGCCAACTAGGATTAAGAGTATGCCATTTAATGTGTTCTCTGGAAATCTCAGGTTCAACATATACATTAGAAAAAATATTTAAACCCCATAGCTCAAATATTCTACTATCACCTCTACTATGTTTTGCTTTCTTAGAAGGTTAGAAATTCAAAAAAAAATTCTTCAATCAGACCTCTTGTGGCTCTTAAGGGTGAGGGTTTTTCGTCATCAAATATTGCAGCATTACGAGATTTCCAGATCTTCAAAATAATGTGAGGGAAATAAATCCTCCATAACATTCTAATAACAGATTTTTTAGAGGGGAAGCCAAATTGATTCTAGGCATCAAGTAAAGACTCAAGGAAAATCCAATTAATGTTCTAAAGCTTTAGATAGTACTCCCAACAAGATCTAGCAAAGTCACAATGGAATAAAAGATGATTAACCATTTTGTCATACTTTTGGCAGAAAATGCACATGTTCAGAAAATGTTGACCCCTTTTCACCAAATTTTCACTGGTTATGATTTTGTTATGAAGAGCAGTCCATAGGAAATGGTTGATCTTAGGAGTAAGAACCTTCAGCCAAACCTTATCCCACTAAAAATGTGGAATTTTATCTTCTGACATGAGTAAGTATATACTTAGTAAAATAATGATATCAAATATTATTTTTCAATTTGCAGATAAAATTATATTGACATGTTTAAGTCTACATAGAATATATAAAGGTGCATTTTAAAAATATTTCTCAGTAAATTTATATAACTATTATTTATAATTTCAAAGGTAATACTTGAAAATTGTTATTCAAACTTTGTTTGATAGGTATATGAGTGAATGTCAAATTTAAAGCTTAATTTTATTTTTTTTAGTTTTGATGGGAAATATTACTAAAATAACATTATGATAGAATATTTTATACTAATTATTAGAACATACATTTTATGACACTTGTTTTTTTAAAAATAAATTATAAACTTTGTCCCATCAATCGTCTATTTGATTACCTACTTTTAACTATTTATTTACCAACAATTAATATAGAATAGACATGTACATTAATAGTATTCATAGACCATATATTTATTGTAGATAAATAATATGTTAAAATATAAATTTTATCAGTATTTATGGGAAGGATTAGATTAGTGGAATGGAATTCATATCTAAACACAATATTTTATAGCCAGATAAAAATACCTTCATCAAATTTTGAATTGAAAAGTATCATAATGTTGAAATTCCAAACATTATTTAAAATGCAATACGAAAGTTTCAAATTAGAAAGTAAGACATGTAATTTAAAGTAATGAGAGTTTATTTTGTTAGCTAGTGTTCATGCCTTACAATTATGTGCTCCTTAACAGATTTTGTATTTTTTGAAATCATATATTATTTCTATAAATTCAAATGCACACCAACTATTCAATCTTTATTTTCTTCAAAATTCTTGTATCTCTATTTAATTTAAATTAATTTCTATCTCTATTAATATTTCCATTACAATTAAGCTACAATTACTAATACATAACCATATATAAACAAAAATATTACTACTACTACTAATATTAAATAAAAATATATGATACGGTGATAAGTATAGGAAATTACCTTGAACACTAGGCATATATGTTGGAAAAATGTAATCTTAACCCCCACATTCAATACTAACAACTTACAAATGGAGATTTATGACAAAATCAGATTTATACAAAAATGAAAAACACATGCATTGAATGGAATGTGCAGATTTGATTCTAACATTCTCTCTAAAATCAAGAAATAAATTTAAGTTTCTATCTAACTCTGACATGCAGCTGTAAATGAATTAAATTCTGATTTATATGTATTGTTTTTGTGTTGCAGTTTAAAATGTAATAGGGAGGAGAAAAATAGAAGTGTGTGGGGAAGAAGAGGAAGAGCAAAGCAACGAAACTCTGCTAAATGTTATTTTTAGAAATTTGAATATAAAAGTTGTTTATTTTTATTGTTGTTTCACATTGTGCTTTTTGTGTGTATTCTCCTCCATTGTTGCATGTTTATTTTGTCCATTTTTATTGTTTCACATTGATTTTTCAGTTTTTTGTTTATATTCTAAGGTTGTAGGCCTCTTCCCTTCATCTAGTATCAGAGAAGGTCATTTTAATCATAAAGTTTAAGTTATTAGGTTTCCAGATCTTAGCATATGTTATTGACATCCATTAATGACGTCTACATCTTGAGAAACTTTTTCTAGACTGTAGACTCCCCAGTTTAATGGAAAAAATGATCAATATTGGTCCTTGAAAATGAAATATATGTTTAGATCCTAGGATGTTTGGGATATTGTTAAACATGGGAATGAAAAATCCACAAATGCAATAACATTCAACATAATCACACAGGCATAAACAAATATTTTGAAGGAACAAAGGAAAAAGGATGGAAAATCCCTCTTTTACATTCATCAAAAAATGCCTGAGAGTATTCTTCCTAGAGTTGTAACATAAAACCAAGAAAATTATGCATGGGAAACTCTCCAAGTCATATACCAAGGTAATGATAAAGTTAAGATAGCAAAAATCGAATTGCTTAGAAAATATTTTGAGAATCTAAGTATGAAAGATTCAGATTATGTAGAATCCTTTTTCACACATGTTGTTGGGCTTGTGAATCAAATAAAATTCACACAGGGAAACCATATAAGATCAAAGAATAGTTGAAAAAATCCTTAGAATTCTACCTGTTAAGTTTGATCCTTTTGTTGTTACTATAGAAGAAACTAATTATTTGGGTTAGATGTCAGTAGATGAGTTGCATGCCTCTTTGATAAACCATGAACAGAGGTTGGATAGATAACATACAGAAGTAGAAAATGCATTTTCATCTCAAGATTCTATAAGCCATGGCTGAGGTAGAGGAGGTAGATTCACTCCTAAAGGAAGAGATAGAAATATAATTAGAGGATGCAATAACAGTATTGCAAACCAAGGTGGAAGAGGACGTAACCATGATAAACCACATGGTCATAATCATTCAACCAGTTATAGATAAGACAAGTCACATGTTTAGTGCAATTATTGCAAATGGTATGGAAACTACTCTTTTGAATCCAAGAAGAAAAAATATGATCAAAGAAAAGAAATAAAAATCATCCTAAAAGTTCTATAAAAACTTCTATGTTTATTACATGCATGAAGATCATTGAAGAAATTTCCACAAAATCACCAGTTGAATGTAATATGGTTCAAGAAATTCTGCATGATATTTTGTGTTTAGACTCACGGTGCAACAACCATATGACTGGAAATCTAGATTTATTTTCCATTTTGGATGAATTAGTAAAAACTAATGTTACTCTTGGGAATAATAATCAAGTGAATGTAATGGGAAAATGGACTGTTGATATTCTAACAAAAAAGGGGGAGTATAAAGTCATTAATGATATCTTTTTTGTTGTTGTTTAAAGCATTATCTAAGGAGTATTAGAAAATTAGTACAAAATATGGAAGATAATGAGTGCGTGATCATGGACAAGGCTCCTAACACCCAGTTGATTGCAAAAGTGAAGATGAGCAGTAACAAAATGTTTCCCTTGAGATTTCAGCTAGGAAAAAAGAGAAAATTTGATTTATTTGTAGCCAAAATAAAAACTTAGTTCATAGCAAAGTTCTGCACCAATTCAAATCAGATCTTTGTTGAGTCCTACACTCAAGTAGTTGAGTCCTCTAGTCAAGAAGGTGAGCCCTGAGCTTAAGAAAACAAGTCCCCCAAGTCCTGTGCTAAGAAAAATTAGGTCTGCGAGTCTTGTGCTCTAGCAAGTGAGTCCTGCGCCAAGCTAAATGAGTCCCGTGCCAATGTAAATTAGGTTTGTACTAATGTAAACAAGTCATATGATAATACAAAGTGATGCAGTAATGCAGAGTCTTGCACTGAAGGAATAGAATCAAATTTTCAATAAGTTATGAAGGATGATTCATGGCTTTGGTATCTAAGGTTTGGACATTTGAATTTTAGAGGATTAAATTTATTGCACATGAAGAATATGGTTAAAGGTTTTCCATTGGTTCAAAAAATAGAAAGATTAAGTGAAGGGTATATTTTGGGGAAGCAACACAGAGAGTCTTTCCTAGTTGGAAAATCAACAGGAGCATATGCACCTTTAGAGATAGTACACACAAATTTATGTGGACCCATGCATACATCTTCTATTGGAGGTTGTTCATATTTTATCAAATTCATTCATGATTACACAAGAAAGACTTGGGTTTAATTTTTAAGGCATAAATCTGATGCTTTTGGAGTCTTTTAGCAGTTCAAGGCTTTTAAGGAGAAGAAAAGTGGTTACTACATAAAAGTATTAAGAAGTAATAAATGTGGTGAGTATATTTCTAATGCTTTTGTAAATTTTTGTAGAGAACATGGTATTCACAAACATTTTACAACCTGTTACACACCTCAACAGAATGGCGTAGTTGAAAGGAAAAATAGAACCATTATGGAAATGGAAAGGAGTATGTTGAAGGCAAAGAATTTTCTAAATGATTATTGGGATGAAGGTATATCAACTTCTATTTATATTTCAAATAGATGTCCAACTAAAAGTGTAAGGTATATGATTCCTCAAGAATCTTGGAGTGATATAAAGCATAATGCTACACATTCAGAGTATTTAGATGCGTTGCATATACACATGTACTTGAAGAGTGAGAAACAAATTGGATATCATAGGTGAGAAGTGTATCATTGTTTGGTATTCAGAAGATACAAAGGCCTACAAGTTGTTTAATCCAAGCACTGGAAAATTTATAATCAACAAAGATGTGTAATTTGTTGAGAATGAAGCATGGAATGGAAGTGTAGAAAAAATAATAAGTATAAAAAAAACTAATTCACATGATTATATGGGTTATGAAGTGTTATAAAAATAAATTATTCCTAAAGAAATACCTCCTTCCAGTCCCGGACATGCACCACAAGTTGCAGCACAAGCTACGCCACCATCTACAACAAGGAGATCTTCCAGAAATCATAATTTTACTGTTGGGAAATAGAGTTCACCAAGAACACTAGCCATGACACCTTTAGAAACCAGTACACCAAACTCAGTTGACAACAACAGTTCATCGGATCCTAAATTGGCAAGTTTATTGCATCAAAAAACAAGGAGTTTAAGAGATATTTATGAATTTGATTTTAATGTTGAAAACACAATTTTTTTTTATATTTTTGCTTTCTTTTAAGAGGCTATTGATCTGATTTATTTTTATGAAGTAATAAAAGATGTAGTATGGGCAGAAGCCATGGATGAAGAGATTGAAGCTGAGATTGAAGCTATTGAGGAGAATATCACTCGGGAGTTAGTGGATCATCCTCAAGGAAAGAACGTCATAAATATGAAATGGAGTTACAAAACAAAACATGGCATGGATGGTAAAGTGCTAAAGCATAAGACAAGATTGGTTTCTATATGTTTCACTCAACAACTTGACATTGATTACAATGAAATGTTTTCTCCTGTAGCACATTTGGATACGGTAAGAACTATTTTGGCCATTACAGCTCAAAGCAAGTGGCCTATTTTTCAAATGGATGTAAAATCAAAAATTTTAAATAGTTATCTTGAAGAATAAGTTTATGTACAGTAGCTAAAAGGATATGAAATTTAAAGTCATGAAGAAAAAGTATACAAGCTGAAAAAGGCATTCTACAGACTCAAACAAGCTCTTAGAGCATGGTATATCTGCATTGAATCTTATTTAACTAAGAATGGATTCAGTGGGTGCAACAACAAGCCTACTTTGTATATCAAAATGGATGAGAAACTTAAGATGTTGGTTATGTGTCTTTATGTTGATGATTTAATTTTTATGGGAGACATTTCTATAAATTATTTTAAGGAAGCCATAATGAAAGAGTTTGAAATGACTGACCTTGGTCTCGTGAAATAATTCTTGGGAATATATGTTAAGCAGTCAAATGCAGGTTTTTTTTATTTCTCAATTAAAGTATGCAAGTCATGTGTTGAAAAGGTTTAATATGTTGAGTTGTAAACCAATCTGTACATCAGTTGTTACAGGGTTGAAGTTAAGAAAGGAAGATAGTGGTTCATTTGTTGATCCAAGATTGTTTAAAATACTAGTTGGTAGTATCATGTACTTGACAACCACAAGGATTGAAATTATGTATGGTGTGAGCCTTATTTCGAGGTTCATGTAGTCTCCAAAAGACTCTCATTGGCAAGCTTAAAAAAATATAGTCAGACATGTTTGTGGAAAAAATAACTATGGTATTTTGTATTCAGTTGCGGATGAGCTTAAACTCATTGGATACACATACAATGATTGTGATGGTAGTTTTGATGATAGAAAATGTACCTCCAGTTATGCTTTTCATTTTGGAACAGGGGTAATATCATGGGATTCAAAGAACCAACCTAGTGTAACTCTTTCTTCAGCAGAAGCGGAGTATGTAGCAGCAATGGGTACTACATGTCAAGCCATATGGATGCGGAGAATGATAGCTGATTTGATGCATAAAAAAGAAGAAGCCACAAAAATTTATTGTGATAATAAATCAGTCAATGCTTTATCTAAAATTTACGTTTTTCTAAAAACAAGCAAGCACATAGACACTAGATATCATTTTATAAGAGAGCTTGTAAATAACAAGGAGATATACTTAGAGTTTGTTCAATCACAAGATCAATTTGCTGATATTTTTACCAAGCCATTGGGAAAATATGCATTTGAGTATCTAAGAAGTTGTTTGGGTGTCTATGTTGAAAATGAATTGAAGAACGAAAGTTCTTGAAATGGTAGAAATAGTTATGGAGATGAGAATGATGACATCAAGTTGAGATTAAGGGGGAGTGTTGGAGAAAATTAATCTCAACCCCAAATTCAATACCGACAATTGACAGCTGGAGATTTATGAAAAAATAAGATTTAGACAAAAAGAAAAAATATATGCATTGAATGGAATGTGAATATTTGATTATGAGATTATCTCTAAAATCTGGAAATGAATTTAAGTTTCTTTCTAACTATGACATGGAGTTGTAAATAAATTAAATTATGATTTGTATGTATTGTTTTTGTGCTGCATTGTAAAATGTAATAGAGAGGAGAAAAATAGAAGTGTGTGGGGAAGAAGAGGAACAACAGAGAAATGAAGCTTTCTGAAATGTTATTTTTAGAAATTTGAATATAGAAGTTGCCGATTTTTATTGTTGTTTTGTGTTGTGTGTTTTGTGTGTATTATCCTCCATTATTGCATGTTTATTTTGTCCATTTTATTGTTGCACATTGTTTTTTCAGTTTGTTGTTTATATTGTATGGTTGCAGACCACTTCCCTTGCCTCTTCCCTTGGATATCAATTTCTAATGAAGGCATGATTTTTAATTTTTTATTTTTTATGTAAGATAATGGTAATTTAGGAATCCCAATTTTGAATATCTCTATTTAAACTAATATTAATATTCATATAAAATCAAAAATAAAAAACAAATCAGATATTTACCAAAGCACTATAATTTATTAACAACATGTAGGTCTAAATGCCCAATAGGATGTGAAAGGTGTGCATTGTCTTTTATTGGAAACAAAAACAATAATAAGTTTTAATGTGATTTTACCATCCATTAAAACTTTCCTAAGAACATGTTTTAAACATCATGTGGTTCGTTGTATGGATTACAACTTTTAAAATAAAAAGCATAACTTTTAAGAACCCAAAGTCCCAGACATAGAGAATTCCTTAGCTTGTTGTCATTAAAATCATGTGGGATATAAACAAAAAGCTGAATATACTCATTTATTATATTGAAGAAAATTGAAAGGCAAGCATAAATGAGCTTAACATCTTTAAAGATAAAAGATAAAGTTAATATTCTTCCATTCTTCCCAGAACTAGATGTTAAAGGTTAATGAGTTTTTTTATTAGGCGTAGGTGGTGTTGAAAAATCTCTTGAGTAATTCTTATATTTTATTTACTCTTTTATAGGCCAAGACCTGGGAAAGATTTCATTAACAAATAGATTGTTCAATTTTTGTTATATGTTTCTCTCTATTTTGCTAAGCTTTTTCAATTGTGATTATTGATTTTCAAATTTTATAGAGGAAGAAACTAATAAATAATTCAAAAAATAATATGAGATATCAAGGAAATAAATTGTACATTATTTTTTTACATTGAATAAGGGCATGCATGGTAAGGGACTTATTTTTCCTAGGTAAAAATTGTGCCAGGTATATGTTAGGATTTTGGAGTTGAATTGCTTCACAGATAGTCTGTTTTACATGTTACTGGTTCTGACAGTAACCGGCATCGGTTAGGGTGTAACTGGCGTCAGTCAGTCTAGGTTAGGAAGTGACCAATGACGGTCAGACAGTAACTGTCGCAGGTTACCTATGCATGCAAGTTTATATTTAACTCTCTGGAATTAGATCTATTTTTAGCATTAAATAAGATATATTAATTGTAAATGCAAGGCTATTGTGCCTTAAGTTTATATATGCCTATATAAGCATGAAAGCTAGGGTTTAGAAGAGAATTAAGAGAAGGATTGAATTAGATCCTTGATTCTCCTAGATTGAGAGGATGAAGACGAAGAAGAAGAAGAAGAAGAGAAAGAAAGAACAAGTTACATGAAGACAAAGTCTCCATGGAAAGGATCTGGACACAAGGAAACAACAGGCACCTCTGAATGGTGAGAAGAGGGTAACATCTTCTACTATATTTTCTTTGTATATTTATTTTCTCATTGTAATGGCTTGCATAATATGCAGAGAACATATAGTTTCTTCTTGTAGATCCACATGTTGGTGAGATCTTGTATTATAGATCCATGTAGATCTAGTCTTGTATTGTAGATCCATGAGATCATATTGTATTGTTGATCCATGTAGATATAGATATTGTAGAGGACGTTTTCTTCATGTTTTCATAGGTTATGCATGCAGTGATGGAGAGACATACTTACTTCTTGGTGCATAGTCATGGTTGCACATTGGTAGACCCATGCAAGAGGTCTTGTTGCAGATCCATAGAGAACTTGGTAGAAGTTGAGAGATGCAATAGTCCTGGTTATGTGAGATGTGCTGGTGGTGTTTGGAGGCACAGTTGTAGTGCACTCATGGAGATCCATTTAGAGATCTAAAGGAGAGGAGATACTCTTGGAGAGATGCATTGTACTCTTGTATTAAAGAGTTGGTTTGTACTCTTGTTGTATTATATATATGAGATCTCTATCTTTGGTGGACGTAGTGCACATTGGGTGAACCACAATACATGTTGTGTTATGTGTGTGTACTTTGTATTGATTTGGATTATTCTAGTTTATACTTCCACTACTGTAGATTTTGGGGAATTTTTTAGATCCTGTGTGCATGATTTTGTTTGTATTAAATCATAGCACTATTCCGCAGTCCCTAATTCCCAATAGTTTTGGTGATTTTATTTATTTTACTTCATATTTTTTGAATAATTACACCTATTTACCTAACCATTTTGTAAGAACATGGATCACTTTAACCCTAACCAGGGAACCTAAATTTTATACTGGGGGTGCCCATTGGCACCCTAGACCCACCTAGGGGTTCCTTGGTCTATTTTCCACTTTCCCACCTTTTTTTGGGTCCTTTCTAGCCATTTTTCAATTCTTATATTTTATGTGGTTGGCCTTTTCAGGGTTAATTAGCAAAATTGGACCAAGAGAAACCCTATAAATATAAAGCTATGAGACCATAATGAGGGACCTAGCATTAATATATACTATCACTTCATCTATAGTTATTGCATCCATCTATTGCATTTAAATCCACATAGCTCCATCATCAAGTAAAATGCTAGGACATCTGCATCATAGTTCATGGGGGGGAGGGATTATGTTCTCTTCCATGCACACCTTATATTACATTTTCTACATTTAGTTATTTCTTGCTACTTCAAAAAAATTTAATGGCACAATATTACCTAGGGCATGACATGCGCGCGCGCGCGCACACACACACACACACGAGAACTACATCCTAGTCTAAAATGTAGTGAAAAAATTAGTTAGTAGACCCATTGTTGTCACAACTAAGGTTAGTCTAACCCATTCATTCTACATTTTATTTTTTTATTTTTTTGATACTTCTATTATGTCTCTTGTCAGGCCATCTTGGAATGTTTTGAACATTTGGCACACCGTATAAAATTTAGTGAGACCGCAAGATATAGTTACGTATCACCTTTTGACCCTGTGAAAACCATTTGTAGGTAATGTTTCTAGACTCATGCATCAAAAATTCATACCAGATCACCCGTGGGCTCCCCAATCCTATACCAAGTAACCCAGAAAAGCTGCACTGCCCAAATCTATCATTTCCATCACCGTGGCATAGTTGTTCCTTCTTTCTTATTTTTTGTGTACCAGTGCGACATAGTCCAACACTATCCACTTGTCGACTGAGTTAATTCCTTTCCCTTCTTGCACATTAGGTATGGGATTACATGAATTTCTTTCATTTACAAAATTTACATGTTATCTTAGTACATTCATTTGCTTCTTTTATATGTCCTCCTAGATTAGATTAACTATCTTGCACTTCCTAAAAATTATTGAAATTTTAGTTAATCATTTTAGTGAACCCAAATCTCTTTACACTTATGATCCTAATTTTCCCCTATCATGGGTCATTAAGTCTCTTTATATAATTTACTTAAGAAATAACATGCTTGTCAGGTTGTGTTCCAAATATCCTTAGACACTAAGCAGTATTATGACAATATTCCTCCACATAAATTAAGTGATATGCTTCATTGTTTCTTTGTCAACCCTAATCTTGACTACCCTCTAGCTTAACCAACCCATCTTATAATGGATTCAAGCCTTATATGCCAAATCTGCTGTCATGGAATCTACAATCACATCCCTTATATCTAATGGTCAACAACCTAAGGATGTTTCTCAATCGCATATTCCCCTTATGGAATCTATCAAATCCACAATCACATTTCTTAGATCTAAAATCCAATATCTTAAGGATGTTTCTTAATCACATACATCGTTTATGAAATCTAAGGAAACTACAATCACATCTGTTAGATCAATAATCCTATAGCTCAAGGATACTTCTCAATCTATGTTTCTAATCCCTCTACATTTCCTATTCAATCTATGTCCACTACATGTCATCTACTTGAACCTCAAAACATGTCATTTCCCGATCCTCTCATGTTTGACCATAATACTATGCTACATGACTTTCATATTCAACTCCTTAGTCATCAGATAATCAACCTACTACCAAATCATTGCTTTTCTCCTTATCAGTTAGCAAAATATCAAGGTCATCGATATTGCAATTATCATCTAATCAATGGACATACTGATAATGATTTTCATACTTTACATTGTATAATCCAAAGTCTTAAGCATCAAGGTCTTGTTTCATTTAATACATAACATCCCTATTAAAAAGGTTACATCCACATGGGCTCCTAAAGCTAATCCTTCTTCAATTAGTCATGATTTGACCAACCAATCCCCAATGATATCACCAAGTTAACCACCTACCCGCAATTAGTTCACTAACTCTTCCTAATAAGTTCTCCACGAAATTACCAAGTCTGCCTAAAAAATATCCTGTAAAGGTTAGTACCCCCCTTCGCCTCCTCTCAATTCTAAGCTCCAACCAATTAATTTTATCCCAACAACTAATCCTCTTACTAGTAGTCATGACACATTCCAAATGCCACCACAATCACATGGTGCTTCCTATTACTATCTATAACCATGCTTCCACCACTAAACACACACTTGGTCATTTATAGGTGACTCTTGTCACTCTACCCTCCTGATGACACATTTATATTCTTATGTTCTTATATGATTGTTGAAGGGTCATTTATAATAAAGAACACCAGTTAATCTTACATTACAATACTTATCCATTACATTACTATCTTTACCTACAGACATCTACAATAATCTATTGCTCATTATGCATACCATATAATTTCACATCATTGAAACAATATCAAATTTTTTTATAGTACTACATTATTTATCACATTATACATGCATTACCATACACTTCCTAGGCATAACATCCCACATCCCCCCTAATCTTATCATCTAGGCATATCTCACTTTTACATTATCATACACCGGTTTCATAGCATATGTAGATTCATTATTATTATAATGTCGTCATTACCCAATGCCACACTCTTCTGTTTTGGTACACACTTAGACTATCGAAGGATTAATACTACACTAAACCGTAAACACTACATTATAGCCATTATACATTACATTTCATCACACATTATTCATCATACACCATAGATTTTGTACTTAGTCTATTTCATTACCACATTGGTGTATTTGCACATCCCATCTCATCCTAGTATTCATCACATAGGAGTCTAAAATTACATTACTAGTCTATTTACATACATCTCATGTCATTCTACACATTACATTGTACACATACAATTACTAGTATAAAAAAATTACAACTAAAAACTTGAAACAATCCTCAAATTGAAACTCTATCTAAATGATCATGTATCATAATATATGAAAAATTTCTTATTTGTTAATTACGTTAATAGAAATTCCTCTATATAGAATATCATAGTAAATGGTGTGAGTAAAAAGTAACTCGTTTTGTTATCTCGTACATGAATACATTAATGAAATGAATCCTAGTTGTCCACTTTTTCTTGCATCAAAAGGTGACATGGAGGAATAGATCAAAGGCTCACATTTTAAAAATACATTTTGTTGAGTTCTTATTGGATCATGGACCTTCATCATTTGCATGGAATATAACACACAATCAAAATAAATTATTATTTTTATTTGCATGCAAATTCCTTGATGTCAGGAGAAATCTAAATTGACCAGACTTTTTTCATTCGTTTATTTTATGAAAAAATGGTTGCGTTAATGATCAACTTTCAAGATTTTTAACATCCACATTCATTAATGTTGATGCAAATGAGTTCTGAATAGGTACAAGTTTCAGGCTAGTAATGCCCCATATGATCAGAATGGTGTGTTTGCAAGGGATGTTAGATTTTGTATTTCTCTTTCTTCAACCTTTAGAATATTATCTCTCAACATATTTCCACACCTTATTTTGAAGATTTAATTTTGTGTATAGTTGGGAGTATATTGGAAAAAAGTGGGCAAGGGTTAAGCGATATTTTTCACTTCCATTCATTTCATTTGGTGAAACATTTGATTGTAGTCTTTGTTCTTTGGGAACAACACAAAACATTATTTTTACTTTAATTTTGTAATTTCAATCTTCTTGTTCTAGAATTATTTCATGCTCATGGCTGTGTAGGATGATGTGGAGGGCATGGTGGGAAATGGTAAAAGTATGATAAATTCAAATATTTACAGTCTTCCTTAATTAGAAGAAGTGATTAAGGAGACAAAGTAAGTACTACTTATAACTATAGGCATCCGCTTAATCGAAGAGTGAACTGATGAGAAATGTGAGCATAAATTACACAAAGGCAAGATTAGACATACACCCTAAAAAACTACAAATTATGAAGAAAATTGACATAATTATAATACAATAAGGAATCCCTCCATTTGAATACTATGTTCCATATCAATAAATTTCTCCATTTATTAGCTCAATAACCAAATGTAAAAATATAGGAGGAAAGTGAAAATACCACCTAGATAAGTGGTCAATAATTCTCACTAATTGATACTGGTAGTAGAGTTGACTTCACATAGTAAGTAAGGTAACTCAACAAAACTGGTAAGCTAACTAAACACAATTGGTACTCTCAAGAAAACTAACGCAACAAGTGTAGAGCTAACACAAGTAAAAGAATTATCCTAATAAACAAATAAAAGGATAATTAATAATGTATACTAACAAGTACATCTACCTAGTCACCTTTTATCATGAGTTTTCCTCTATTTTACATTTTTGTAAGTATTAGGGAAGATATATATATGTATGTATGTATGTATGTATTATGTACACACACACACACACATGTATATGTGTGTGTGTGTACATATATATATATATATATATATATATATATATATATACATACATACATATACATACATATATATACATACAGATACATACACACACACACACACACACACACACACACACACACACACACACTTAAAACAATATTTATTTAAGTTATTGTGGAAATGAATATGAGTACCCATGTTTACCTTATGAATCCTTGAGAAATTTTGAATGGTTGGGTGTCAAGAGTTAATGGACCCTATCTTCTAATATATCTAAGGCCTATTTTACTGATAATATTTAAAGTTATTGAATTTATGTTGACCCTTACAAGATGTGTTGCTTAATTTCTCATGTTTTTTCTTGTATCAAGTATTTTCTATTTTCATTATTTTTTACATTTTTCTCTATGCTGTGATGACGCCATGAAAACAACAATAAAAAATTATATTAAAAAAGAAAAAAATTCTTCAATAAACTCCAATAATCCTCATTATTCTTTGATATTTCAATTACATTATATTTCCTTTTATTCAAATTCTTAAAGACTCCTAATTAAACTTGAATACTAAACAAAACTTGACTAAGATTTCTATCTTTAGTAATTTACTTACTATTTTTAGTGAGTTCAAATTTATTTTTCTAGATCCTACAAATTTACACACATTAACCATGCACCTAATCTAACATATTCCTTGAGTTGCAAATCAAGTTGAGTCAGGGTTAAAAATATAATATATTTTAAAATTTTAAAATTAAACTACGAAACAATTCAAACCCAATATTAAGGCCATGAATGGAATATCTTAGCCTCCTAAACTTATTGATACAAACCGTAAACAACTAGTTTACCTTAACAAGGCATTAAACTTATCAAAATATTTTCAGAAAAATATTGAATCATTTCAACTCCTACATCAAAAGTTACAAATTATGAAATGTAGGCCACCAAATCCGTATCATGTTAATTTAATTTATGTTATCAAGCCATATAAAAATGTAATTTTAATAATCCTAAAGTCCACCTCCACCTTACATTCCCATTTCCTTTTGCACCAATCCCTAACAAGATCCATGTTCATCTTAAGTCCCAAAAAACGTCTTAAAGTAGTAACCAATAATATTTTCGTAGCCTTTTTTACCACCACCCATTGCACTGATAGATGGGGCTCAACATCAGGCCAGGTCAAAATGAGCTTTAGTGGTGGTTCGTGTGACACCGACCCAAAAAGTCAGGAAGTCCATGTATAAGGGACCAAGGCAGAATCCCTTGTCACGTTCATTGTTCCAACCCCCCAGCCTTTGTGCCCATCACCAACTCATAGTCCACTCTCACGTTCCTTATCATGTTCATCAAAACAAGTCATTTTATGTTTGTGGGTATTATGATAGATTTAATACTAAACAATATTATATTAATATAACAATCATTTGTATCGATTATTAATGTTCACATTTGTAATGGAACAATTAAGAATTTATTTATTTATTTTGTATTGAGAACCTCTAAACATGTCAAATTTGGCACTGAATTACATAGTTTAATGACATCTCTACCTAAGTTCTAAAGGGAACATATAAATTCAGCAATATAAATTAAGCCATGAAACTAAACCAATGATCACCATCAACTAAGCAACTATGAGTAAAGGGAATCCATGCCATCAAAATCACCCAGGGCACAATCCTTCCCTTAATAGTTTGACTCTCTGTGTCGTGTATCTCTAGGGCTTGCACTCAATAATAATTGATCCTTGGTGGGATAATTGAAATCCATACATCAACACCAATAGACAAAGGGGCCCTCAAAAATTAATAATTTATTTTAATATACATATGAGAGTGTACACAAGGAAACACATATGGTCCATTAGAACAATACTAGACTTGTAATGTTAAAAGGGAAATAAATAATTGAGATTTCTAAAATCCATAAGAGAATAAGAATATTTAGGATTGAACCAAGATATTATGAGGAGATATATTTCTTATCTATAAGGGTAGGGAGCTTATGAAAATTATTGGGTGATGAATTAAGGCTTCTCCAATTTTTATAGGTGGTTTGGTTTTATTAAGACGAGGCTAATTTTACTTCAATGAAACTTGCCTTCCATTTTGTCCTTAAATTCACTTATGTTTACTATGATTGGTGTCTATATGATGTCTCATATTTTAACTCAAAAAAATTATCCTATAGACTGGTTTTGAGTATCATCCCTATGATTTGAAACTACCTCATTTGAATTTTTTAATGCTTTTACTACACTATGTTGTTAAACTACACTATTTTCTTATGTGTGTTATTTTTGTCAAATATTATTCTATGGGATTTTAATGATAATATTAATGTCTATAGGATGGGTATGAAGAGAAATTTCCCATGGATTGTTCATTCCAATCTACATCCAAACATGTACTTTTTTTAAATCTAGGATGAAAACTTAGATTTTTGACAATATTAGATATTTTTTAATTCTTAAAAATCATGTATAGGATTAATTTTGTCTAGAATAAATTATATTTAATTTATTATAAGATAATTATTATGATACAGGGATGGTGACCATTATGTATTTTTTTTCAAGATTGTGATTTTATTGATATTTGCACACACATTAATTTATTATCAATATATCGATTTGATTTTATTTGGTTGTGTCTTTATCTTTTGTATTTAAAAAATAAAGTAAATTAACCATAAAGATTGAAATATTCTAAATTGAAATTATATTTTTATGGTTTTTTTAAGTGTACATATGTCTATACAAGCTCATAAGTTTTCTTTATATGTTTAAACTTAATTTATTCTATTGAGCATTATATATTCTATACGTGCAAAATAAACTTATATTTTGAAGATTATTTTTCATTGAACTAAGTGTTTGAATGTGTATACATCCTCACAAATCTTATTTATATGTTTACATGTTAATGAATTCTCTTGAGGGATACAATTTTTGTGTTGTCTTTTAGAGATGTAGGAGGTGTCACATCCCATTTTAAAGTCCCAAAAACTTGACATCTATAATGTCATCATTAGGTCTTGTTAAATTATTAAATAATATTTTTAAATGTATTCAACAAAAAATAAAGGCCTATAAGTTAGTGTGTGGAATTGGATTATCCATAAAGCATCTTAGATCACATTAAAATCATTAATTTAAGTAGCATATCCATATATAATATTTTCATGACATTAAGCTTGTTGTTTTCAATTATTGTGAATTTGTATGTTTTTTAAAATTGCGGTCTAATCTTCATAAATTATTTATTATTCACTGTTGATGGAACTTATGTGAATCATAATCATATTTGATAATCTAAAATTTATTTTTCTAGACAAATATGAGTACTATCGATGATATCAATACTATTTCAAGTTTTTAGTTTTAGACCCCTATACAATGTATAATTGACATTATATTGGGGAAATTGTAAACATACAATATTTTAATTTTGATAATCCGAGTACGTATTTTAACTTGACTTATTATTATTAAATAATTTTTTTCCAATTACTTTATCGATACTTGAATTCCAAAGTAAATCATTGACGATTTTTTTTAAACATGAGACATTATTATTATTATTTTTACCTTAGAAGGAACTTACAATTTCAAAAATAATGTTGTGACTATAAATAATATACATGGAAAGGTACACTTCCTAGTTAAGTCTATGAATACATAATTCCAAACGTATCTTGCATCGATGAATCATAGTTCCATTTCTTTCATGAGCCACATAGATCATACTTAAAGAAATTCTCACTTGATATTAAGAACTTCATGGTATATTTGGGAGTTGAGAACTTCGATATGGATGGATAAGTTTTGTACTCAAATAGGCATCATATACAAGAAGGAAAAAGAGGGTAAATATATTTCTAAGATGGTTTACTTATATGGTCAGTCATTGAGAAGACTACGATATGATGAAAACTTGTGAAAGGCCATATCTAAACATAAACTGATTCAAAGGGAGGATTTTCAGACATTCTAATTTGGAAATCTATCCTTTGACACTATTGATCTTGTCATTATAAACTTTCATCTAGAAAAATTCACGCTCCTCACTTTAGCTTAGTACATGCTGAAAATAGTTCATTTGTTTTATTATCTTTACATAACTCATTGTTGTCATTATTTGAAGTTAAACTATACAAAAAAATCTATAAACATCCATGATTAGGCCCAAAAAGTAAAAATATCCTTCTTCTCTCTTGTTAAAAAACATAGGTTTTGTTTGGAATTGGAGAATGTCAATCCCGTCCTTATTCTATAGTTTTGGAAGAACATGTGTTGAGCTAATAATTTAAATTCCATCACATTATTATGAGAAAATATGTCCTTTGTCATCATTTCATGAATTTTTTTTGGAAGAAAATATGAGTGAATAAATCCTACCTAATTTGGTAACTTGGCACTTTAAGAACTCATGTAAAATTAAGCACTAAAGACATCCAAAGTTCGCTAAACTAAAAAATAGCTCATGAATATATATTAAGGAAGAAGCATCTACAAGTTTGAAGTATGCTTCTACGTTTAAGATTATATACATTAAATTTACAAGAAATAAATATGACCCTTCCCAAATATTTTACAAAGTGTGAAATTCAAACGAAGCATTATAAAATCACAATTGTCAAGTCTAATTGCACTACAATAGATCTCACATGTTAGGATAATGATGTGTGGTTTGATCCCTCTTTTGAGTAGTGATGATGTTAGTGGTGCATAGGGGTTCCCAAAATCCACCCATATTTGTTTTGTAGAAAAATATTCTTGCACTACAACGGTTCTAGGGATTGAGAATAGTGTATGAAGTGATTCTTAAGGTGAGTGAAGTAGAATGACACATAAGAACACACATTTCCAGGAAAATTAAGCAATTACGAATCAAAAACTGATTTTCTAAGTAGGTCTAAGATTGTCTATAAGGGTCAAGTCCATACAAATGCTTTTGACCGAGTTGTACGATTATGAGCAAGATCATTTTCAGGTCACAATTTCATCAACGAAGCACTTTCAATCCCACATATATCTGTTTTTGCACTTAAACCATCAAAAATCTCCCAGATCCAATAAAAATGAGCTAAGTGTAATATTTCCCTCTTTTTTGGAACTTGTTATATCTATAGTCAATTTTAAAATTGTTATTTTGATATGTGTAATTAAATTTAGAAGTTAATTAAATCAAAATATACACATTTAATAATATGTCATAGTTTTGATGTATGTTTAATTCAAAAAATCTAAAACTTAGAAAATGTATAAAATATTCACTTCTGAAAAACTTAATTCATTTAATAAACTTGACATTTTATAATCAAACATCATACCTAAAAAACCTAGTGTCCCTAGGCTTTCCCATTAGAAGCATAGATTATTTTTTGTTTTATCGTTATCATCAATTTTTAGTTTCTATATTATTTCATTGTATGTCATAACAGTGTAGTGCTCATATTTCCAATAAATTTATTTAAAATTTTGATATTTCACCTCTTACTCGCAAGTTTTGTAGTGTTATGGCTTCTTCTATTCCCACTTATAGTTTTCTTCTTGATCTACCTACACATGAGGCTTCCTTACATGACATTGAGAGCCATAGTGAACAATCATGATTATGAAAATAATGAGCATAAAAATGTTGATCAAAACAAAGTAGGCCTATTATCTCATTTTCCTTATTAACTCTATGCTAATGATCATCATATTGATCGTATTATCAAAATTCTATTTTCTGACAAGATTTCTCTGGATCAACAATCTAATGACACATATTTTCTAGGAAGATCACAACCCTCATCAATTTTACCCAAATCTGTTGTGTCTACCTCCTTGTGAGTACCTAACCCAAAATTCCTATGCAAAATAAATCTATCTATTCCTTCTTCCACTATTGGTACTACATCTCTTATATATCATTACAATGGCTTGCATGCATATTCATCTATCACACATGATCTTGAGTACATTATTTATTCTTTATAGGTATAAATATTACAATTAAAAATAGGTGTCTCTCATAATTCTAATCCTACAAACTCTTTTAAATTATTACATAATCCACTTTCACCTGAAACTGTCTCATATTCTTTTCCTAGCAATTTTTACACCTAATATTCCTATTTATGATCGCAACGGTGATCCTCAAGGTCATATTAGATAATTCCATACATTTATTTCTTTGAATATGAATCTAATGATATATTTTTTACTAATATATTCCATATGAGTCTTATGGAATTTGATTTGAAATGGTTTTATGATGTCAATCCAGCTGTAAGAGGTTGAAATACCTCCAAAATACAAAAACAAATTTAAAACTAAAAAACAGGAGTTTCAAAATAGATTTCTTCTCATAATAGAATCCACACTAATCTTTTACATCATTGCAACCCACCTTGTATTTCACGTCTACTCTAAAAACCTGAAATTTCCAACAACCCTATAATGGCAAGAATTACCTACTAGAAAAACAACTCAGATAGGCCCCAAAATTTGCGTGCCAAATATACCTTTTATAAATTAAGGCTCACGCAAATTTTTGACTTATTCTAACAAGTAAAACAAAATTTATTAAAGTTCTAAGACCTAGTCAAAAGTGAAAAAATGTTCAAAGTAAATTTTAGGCCATTAAATGAAGGATTTTGGACTGGAAAATGTGCCCAAGTGGCCACAACCTTACAAGTATAGTAAAATCTATCATATTAATAGTGTATATCTACCACCTTGAAAAAATTCAAGATGATCTAAAGATCAAATCAAAAATTATGGTCTCTGCAAGTTATGCTCCTGCATCATTCTCCTTTAGTTGAAAAGAATTCAGCTCCTGCGAATTCAGTTGACGAAATTCATCTAATTTTTCACTGTCAATCTTCTTCAACTCCCACTTAGGAATACAAGCATTTTATTATTGTTGTAAACCTTCCCGCTGTACTAAATATCTGTTGTAGCTCCCATGTCTAGTAGTGACTGTCTTTTGGTCCAAGACATACATTACCCTTTCCTTTTTCTTCTTTAGCATCTGTATATCCCAATTTTTTTCTTCGTTCTCAACAAAATTTTCATCATGAAGTGGAAACTTATATAAGTATTAAACATTAAAAACTAGTGAGATAACAAAGTTTTCAGGTAGCTCCACCTTGTTCGCGTTATCACTCATTTTGTTTAGAATCCTACATGACCCAATCTTCTTATACTCGAGTTTATTATATGTTCCTTTTGGAAACCTCTCCTTTATAAGCTGAACCATCACCATATACCCTTCTTCGAATACACCTACTCTCCTATTTGCATCTGTAGCTGGTTTATATTGTGCATTACTCTCTTTTAGCTTTTCCCTCACTTTATCGTGCAATTATAGAATGTGCTCTGTAAATGATTTTGCATCATCACTAGTTTTATCTTCACTGAGTAGCACAATCAGATCTAGGAACCCCTTGGGATTCCTACCATATATAATTTGGAAAGGATACCTCCATGTTGACGTGTTTATCAAGATATTATATGAAAAAATAGCTTGCGGTAAAGCTAGGTCCCATTGTTTTGGTTTTTCTCCAACTATGCACATCATCAGCTCTTTACCTTTGACTTCATATCCTTCTGGATGCTGCATATATAGATCCTCCTCTAAATAACCATGGAGAAATGTAGTCTTTACATCTAACTGTTCTAAGTGCAAGTCTTCTGCTGCCACTATTCCAAGAACAATTATGATATAAGTCATTTTTACTAAAAGAGAAAAAATCTCATCAAAATCTATACCTTGTTTCTGTGCAAATACCTTGACCACCAATCAAGCCTTATATCTTTTCTTTCCTCCTTCTTCATCTTTAACTCTGTACACCCACTTTTTCTGCAATGCTCTTTTTCCTTGCGGTAGCTTCATCAAATCCCAAGTCTGGTTCTCCATGAGAGAATTATGCTCCTCATCCATGGCTTTCTCCCACTTCTTATTGAAATCTACCTACATTGCTTCATCAAAGCTCTTTGGCTCTCCACTATTAGTGAGTAAAAAATAATAAAGAGAAGGAGAAAAATGTTCAGGTTCTTTTCTTACCCTAGAAGACCTCCTCACTGTAGGAGTTTGGGGTTCTTGAACTGATTCATGGGTCACTTTCCCATCTGGAAGATCCTTTACCACTACATATTCTTTCTTCGATTCTTCCCTATTTTCTTGCAATTGTTCCTTATACATGACTTTCTCATTAAAGACCACATCCCTAGACTGAATGATTTTCTTGTCTTTAATAATCCAACATTTAAATTCAAAGTCATCACCAACATAGCAAATAAAAGTGCATTTTTCTCATTTAGCCTCTAGCTTGGTCCTATCATCCTTGTCAATATGAACAAATACCTCACATCTAAAGACTCTAAGAAATAATTAATCGACTTTCTTACCATACCAAGTTGTCCTCTATTTATCAAGTACACAGCTGTGCTCACCACTTCTACCCAAAAATAAAGAGGCAGTCCTGCATGTATCCTCATGCTCCTAGCACATTCCATTATTGTTCTGTTAATCCTTTCTGACACACCGTTCTTCTGCGGGGTTCCTAGAACAATAATCATCAAATTCATTGTTGCAATACTCCCCTCCATTATCTAACCTGAGACATTTTAACTTAAGGCCTGTTTCATTCTCTACCAAGGTTTTCCATTCAACCAAAGTATCAAATACATCAGATTTGTTTCTTATACAATAAACCCAAACTTTCCTTGTTGCATAATCAATAAAAGTAATATAATAACTTGAACCCCCAAGAGATGATACCTAAGCCGGCCCCCACACATCACAATGCACCAACTCTAACTTACTCTCTTTTTTCGTAGGTCTAACCTTGAGAAAAATTACTCACTTCTGTTTCCCATATATGTAGTTCTCACAGAAAGCCAAACCTGTTTATGTATATCTAGGCAAATTCTTCTTTATGATGTCCATTGCCCTTATGGCTCATATGATTGAGCCTATAGTGCCATAATGTTGTATCTGCATCTGAAGTCACAACATTACAATCATTAGTACTATTAATGGTTAAATACAAGGTTCCAACCTTCTTACCTCTTGCCACCATAAGAGCACCTTTGGTGACCTTCCAAGAGTCAGCTGTAAATATCACAATACAACCATCACTTCCCAATTGCCCCACCGATATCAAATTTCTCCTTAATGTAGGCAGATGTCTGACATCCTTAAATAGCCATGTATTCCCAATTTGCATCTTAACTTGAACAAAACCTTTTCAAACTATACTGCAAGGCTCATCATGACCAAGAAAAACATACCCAAAATCCCCTCAAGAACATAATTAACAAAATAATTCCTATGTGGAGTAGCATGAAAATAAGCCCTTGAATCTAAAACCCAATATTCATTAATATTATGCAAAGAAATAATCAAAGCATCCTGGCATAAATTACCCAATGCCACATTTGCCTCCTTGTTTTCTTCCTATTGTTTCTTCTTATTCCAAAGCTCCCAACAGTCCTTCTTTGCATGCCCAAACTTTCCACAGTGCCAACATACTATCTTGATTTTGGATTTTGACCTTTCCCGATCCTTTGATTTTCCACGGTTTCCTCTATTCTTCTGTCTCCCTCTAGTTTCCACTGTCAAAGCATTCCCTGAAGTATAAGATTCATGAGAGATTTTTCTTCACATTTCCTCACTTAGAATCACCCCTATAACATCCTCAAACTTCAACTTCAATTTATCTAGAACCGAGTTGCTTTCCGCCATTACCAAGCTATTCCAACTTTTAGGTAAAGAGAACAGAATTAACAAAGCCCTAACTTCTTCATCAAATTCTATTGTAACCGAAGCTAGCATAATCACAACCGTATTTAAATCATTTAAATGATCTAATATTCAACCATTTTCATACATCTTCATGTTATCACCGAATCACAGCACCCTTGTGTTTATACAAGTGCATATACTTGAACTCACAGTGTGATTGGATAACATGGGCACTATCTCCAAGTTGTGGGACTTGCTACTTGAGATAGACCTCCAGAGAAAGCTGGTTCTTGCTCCTAAACTACCTGCCACAATCTACTCTAATGCAAGATAAGATAAATGTTTTAATCTAAATTTCCAAGGGACTAGGGAGAGAGAATGCATAAAATTAAAGCCTACACTAAAGCGGTGATACACCAGAAAAGAAGGTTGTGAGAGTAGTCTCCAAATGCATGAAATACAGAGGCAAAGTACACACTAGAAGAGGTGATGACAGTTCTCCATAATCTAGCAAAATGCATTCACAATGATTTTCCAAGCATACACAATGATAATGGATCCATGCAAGAGCATAATAATAGACACAATATTCTTGTAGAAAGATTAAAGGGGCAAGAAGAATGCAAGAAAACACATCAGGGGAAGATATATCCACAAACCGATAATTTTATTGCTTCATGATATGCACAGTTCAATCTATTACAGGATAAGGGCCTGGATCACCATGCAAGGAGTCCACTACAAGGGCCTGCAGCACATTGGCTTCAAAAAGTAATTTTGACAGAGCTTTGCTATCTGAAAACTCCCCCCTTTACAATGAGCCCAACACTCCAATTTATAGAAAAATGAGAAGGGAAAGAGAAGGGAAAATGGAAATCCCAAAATCTATCCTTCAACCACCTGTAAGAGGCATTAAATGGAGTAAAATGATTATATTTTACTTGCAAAAGGCTCCCCATACTATCCTAGGTGCTGCAACAGAGAAAGAATGATGACCATAGTTGCGTCTTAATTGTACTCCCAACCACCAAATGAAGCACTGTTATGAACCCAGCCACGTTTTCCTGAAAAATCTCGACCAATTTCTCATAAAATCCAGAATTTCTTTTATTTTTGTGCTTCGGTCTCGGAGCCACGATTCCAATGGTACCAATTTTGTGCGATTTCGTTGAGAAATGCAAAATTTATGGCCTTCTGAGTGCGGGGCAGCTGTTTTGGGTCTGGCAGGCATTTTCTATCATTTGACGGGAATGAGCATTAACTGAGTCAAAAGTTATGGCTGTTTGAAGTTTCATGGGTCAAACGTTGACTTTTCTTCTTTGCGTTTGGCCGCTTCGGCTTTTCGCATCCCTTGCATCCCACGCGTACCTTTGGCCAGGATGTCCCAAACTGCCTTGGATGAAATTCTCATGTTTCGGCCGAATCGGCCGGTTCGCGTCCCGCGCGTACCTTTGGCCCGGCTGTCCCAAACTATGCGAAAACATCACTTAGTCGATTTTTTCTTTTTTTCGGCCGGTTCACCTTTTTGCGTCCCGCGCGTCCCGATGCCCCAACTGTCCCAAATGCTGTGCAGACCGCCTGGCGGCTTTTCGGCCGATTCATGTTCCGGCGTCCCAATTGTCCCAAGGACCGCCTAGGACAAGACTTAGCCGATTTTCTATGTATTTTGGCACCAAGCTTGGCTTTTGCAATTTTTTCACATTTTTAAAACTTGCTGGGTTTTCTTCTTGGACAGGAGAGTTAGAAAGAAGCCGAGGGGACTCCAGAAACATGATTTTTTGCCTTGAATCAATATAATTGCTTGGGACTAAAGAATTTGATGCATGTTATCAAAATTACCTTGAGGGGTGAATTTTGGATAACACTTCATATTAAACAAATTTTTCATTAAAAATATCTTATTAGAGGTAGATGGTTTTCATACAACTTCCCTAATACATCCATCAGTTCTTTTGTAGTATTTTCCTTTGAAACATTAAATAATATCGAATATGTAAGACATAGCTGGATCGTTCTAAGTGCCTTCCGATCCAACAAATCCCATTCCACATCTATCATACTCAAGGGTTTGTTCACCTTCTCAGACAGTGTAGTATAAAGATCCTTCTAATAAAGGTAATCTTCCATCCGCATCTTCCAAAGACTGAAATTCTTCCCGTTGAATTTATCAACCCTAGATCTTCCATCATCTACCATAGCTCCCACTCAAGATAAAAAATTTCCCTGCAATTCAATGCTTCAGCAAACCAAAACAGGCTCTGATACCAATTGTTAGGGAATACGAGATAAAATACTTGGAATAATCCCTTACAAAATCGCAACAGTATTACTAATATGCAGAAAATATTACAGATCTCAAATAAAAGTGTAGAATAAATAACACAACATAGAGAGCCAAGATTTAACGTCGTTCACCCAATTTGGGCTACGTCCACCAAGAATCACTTGCTTATATTTTATTACAAGCCTCCACTCTCTCAATACAATACCCATATTTGTTTGGAGCTATGCTCAACAAACTCTACAAAATTCACACACAAAATCAAAGCACATCTGTAATACATTTTCTTGTCTATCTATCATATGCATAAGACCATATTAATAGACAATTGCTTAAGCAGTTTGATACAAAACTTTGGCTATCAAAACCATGGGCAAAAACCATGGGTATCAAAACAATGGGTACCGAAAAATCATGGGCCCAAAAATAGCCCATAATGGTTACCCATTACCCATGGGTTAATAAACCACCCATAAAAATTTGCTTTGGGGTCTTCGCCCCTAAGCCCCCATCGATCGAGGGGGCTTCACCCCCCTTGAACCCCCTTGACCCACTCACCGGTGAGCGGGACCACCGTAAAAATACCCAAGTGTAACACATAGAAGGTGTACCACACTCTAACATGAAAATAGGCTCCACAAAAATAACAGGCGGTCTCATGATAGTCGCCTTGCTAAGGCGGCGGTCCTGTAACCGCCGCCTTTCTCAGGTTGGCGATCCTTTACCCATTCTCTAAAACGTTCTTTGGATCATGACTTTTGTAATTTTTCAACATTTACTAGCTTTCTCAACTGCCTTAGCTCTTATTAATGTTTTATGTTCACTGGAATAGTTTTTTCATTGTTTAATGGTAAAAGAGTTCTAATAGGAATCACCTTTGGGTGAATGTCAAATCTATAAATAGCTAGCTTGTTTTCAAGCAAATGGCCCCTCAAATTCTTATTTCCATTGTTTAGTCTTTCAATTTCTTGTTTAGAATTCATTTTGTTTTCATGTTTGCATCCATGCTAGTTTTCCTTTGCTATTAGAAGCCATTCAATCTTCTTGCTTCAGTCTTGTTCATACAAATTAGTGTCATTTGTAGATTAAATCCATTAGAGTTGCACGTTGTGTTCTTCACAGAAGGTAGATTCTATAATCTCTCGGTACACTTGTGTTGTATTCCCGCAATAAATCCTGCTAGGAATTGCATACGCCAAGTTGTGTCACTTGCGCTATCCCTCTCCTACTCACATTATATTCAGTCTATATCCAAAGCTGCCATTGTTCAAATACCTTTTTGTTTTTTTTCTAGCATATACATGCTCTTCTGGATTCACATAAACATGAAGGAACGAGGAGATCATTATGAGGGGACAAAGTCATACACTACTGGATTCGCCACTATTATGCAAATTCCAGGTTTTATCTTTCAAAGTTTTAGTTAAAACATATCAAATAGAGTAGTGAATTATTTCATTTCAATTAAATTTCAGTTTCGATATTTCTGGGGAAGCTATGGAGATTGATAGTTTCTCAGAAACTATGACTCATTCCTCACTTCTGAGGTAGGATCGAGAGTATTTTAATTAAGTTAATAAGCTATTTAGTTATTTAGGATAAACTCACAACTACATAGGCAAGTAGCTACACCATGCTACCTTGCTTGTTTTAATTTTGTTATTAAATTAGTTGTCATTTTCTGAATATATTAGATTAATTGCTCTTTTAATTCTATTAAAAATTATATCAAAAATACAAAAAATAGAGGAATATATATGTTGTAGATATATCTTGCATAATTAGTTTATTTCATTTCAATTAGGTTTATATTGATCTTGTATGACAATCACGGGACCTAGGGAGCCCAGGGAATACGTTTTTGATCCAATCGTGCCTCAACCAAATCTTGTTGTAGCATTAACTGACATAGACCAAAATCTCAGAATTCAGGTCTTCCAAACAACAACAGACCTACAAGAAATAAGCACACAACTAAGAGGATTAAACATAGAAGATGACAAAGCACACATGTTCTGGTCAAATCAGCCAAATTATAGACTACCTTGATAGATATCCTTATGGCTGTAGAAGGACCTTAACTAGATCAAACATTCGGTTGTGATCCACTAGTCCCATATCCAGACACAGGAGATATCCTCATTGATATAGACACTAGCTTACATATCCAAGTTTCCAGAACACCTGTTAGGTACTCTGAGAAAATCGTGTAACTTCTAGTTCTAAATTTAGAGGCTGAAAAGGCATACGATTACTGGATACTTAGAATCAGGGATTGACTCATCATATGACTAGAGGAGGTCCACAGCAACCATCAACTTACAGTTGTGATCCACAGATCCCAAAACCCAACGGGCCTACAAATCAATCAAGTATTGACACCAGCTTGTGAACTCTGGTGTTTAGGTACTCTCCACTTCCACCAGACATGATCACATAACTATCATTATTAAACATAGCAGCTAATCAAGCTAAATATTTCTTGACTAGACCAGATAATCGTCCATAAAGAACCAAAATATCCACTACACATTTATCCATTCCATTTTTATGATCTTGTCAGGAGATATATACGAAGCATCCATAGGTCATCTTCATTGTATCCCACCACCCATAGATCGAATCATGGCAGAGCTCAATATTGATTTGAGCCTTTGAGCAGCTATCCTCACCAAACAATCTATCACACCGATTCAGGTTAGGAGGGCCTTCTTTGCCTTAGATTCGTAGATCCCATTATTGCATGTTTAAGACATAAGGTTACCTAACTACTTTATCTACACCCCGCGTATATTCCATCCCCACCGGCTGTCTCGGCATGACCTCGAGAGGTCAGGTGCGAGGAGGAGTTACTCGTAGATTCCCATGCTCGCTGGTCACTTTTCCATCATACAAAAATGGTGAACCCAACGTGAAAGGAATAATTTCTTCAATTTCACTCTTCTTTAAATTTAGTTTTATCCACCTTCGCTTCTTCCCGTTATTCTATGGGTATTTATATACCCCCCAAAATATGTCGGGATATGATGCATATGGTAGACCTCTCCTAGGTCTTGAAGCATACTATGATCAATTAAATAGACAACCATCACCCTTTCTCTCAGCATGGGGTGACAACTATTCAACTAACCAATTTTCAACACAAACTCTGCCTCAAAGGACTAGATATAGTTCTCCTTTCCAAATAGAGGAGTTGGATCAGCTCGCTCAAATGCAACAACCACAGCCTTCAGGCTCAAACAACATGATGATCATTGGAGAATCTAGTTCATCTCCTCGGGTGTTGCTTAGACCACAAATTAGTAGACATCCAGATCCATATCTATTTTTAGATGACGAATACTTAGCACGTTATGTTAGGAGTGAACAATGCTCTCAAAATATGTACCCACCTATAGGAGGTTTACAAACACAACCTGAGGTCTTGTTCCAAGAAAACACCCCCATTCCTCCACCTATAGGAAATGCCCTTGGTGAAACTTGGCAGGGCATCGATTAGTTCATAGAAGGGTACCATATGCCTATAGAACCTTAAGCTATACAAAAACCGCCACTAAGGAAAAATACCGTGTCTTCACCAAACAAGGTCATCTCAGCCTTAGTTGAGAAGGTTAGAGGGTTGGAACTTGCTCAAGAAAATAAAAATTCACAGTTCATGCAAGCAGGAACTTCCAATCCTCCACATCATCCCAGCCAAGTAGACATCCTCACAGGAACAGGCACATTAGGCATGCCTCCTCAATATTTACAACAAACACCAACTAGAACCACATTTTCTAACGCTGCTCTAGTTGAGAATATAATACCTCCCGGTTTAGTACAAAACAACCCATTCCTGAGTAATGCTCCTCCATACTTAAACATGTATTCCAAATCACCATAGGGAGATATGTTCTCTTCTCTCGGCATGTTCTCTCAAACACAGGTATTTCCTTATGCCCTTGCAAATACATATACTACACCATATCAACAACCCATTCCACCTCGAACCCCTCAACAAGCACCATCAATGGTCAAAACCTATGTGATAGAGACTTATTCAAAATATTTGAAAGAACCTTTAGACTTCACTATACGAAGTGTCATGCTTCCAAGACCTCTCCTCGATCTACCCAAGTAAAAATGGGAGGGAGACCTGAATGCACATATTAAGGCCTATGCCACAGCCATTTGAGAACTACTCCCTTGGGATGGAGTTGTTGCTAAAATATTCCCCATAACTTTAGAGGGTATCTCCTTTGATTGGTATTACAGAATACCTAAAACCTCAATACATTCATTTAAACAACTCATTTCAGATTTCATCAAGGCGTTTGACATGAAGAAATTGTTGAGAAAAGGAATCAGGGAATTCTTGCATATTAAACAAGAACACAATGAATCTGTTGTTCGTTTCATCCAAAGATGGCGTACAGTCCTCTATTATTCAGCAAGCACTCCAAACATGGATCAAATGGAACTATGTGATTTATTCCTTCATTCTCTCAGCAGAGAGATAAAGGAAGAAGTCCAGAATTTCCCACTAAGAACTTATGATGAAGTGCTCGAGAGTGCTCTCTGAATAGATAAAGTTGTAATAGATAGCAGTTGCAAGACATATGGAACAAATGGGAGGTTAATCATCCCCAACCAAAACACTACGACCTATCCTACTTCCACAAACGCCAATCAAGGACCTAAAATCCTTAAAAAAAAACCACAGAGTGACAACAAATGGAGTGACTGACCAAACTAAAAGAGTAAACGTTGTAAATGTTCCACCCCTAGTTAACAGTCAACGAAACAACAATTTTACCCCAGCAATCAATGTGGTAGATTTTAATCGTCTCCAACGACGAAAACAACAACAACAATGGAAGATCCAACCACAGGGTCCAATTCAAAACTCAACTGGATATCAAAACCAAAACCAAAGGCAACAAATGCAAAATTTTTTAATCCTAATAATCAACAGTTTAATCAGAGTTTTGGACCGCAACACATGCCAAACCAACAACCTAGGAGTTATAATCCCAACTCATATTGTGGTTTCCACAAAATTTGAGGCCATGACACTAGGACTTGCCATGATTACAATAAGTTCATGCAACGTTTTCCAGAAGAACAAAGACAACTCTTCATAGATATGTTCTTAACAGATTATGTGACACCGATGCCAAATAATTTCACAAGGGCAGTTTCCCCTCAAAACGCACCTCTTAAGATCTTCAATGATCCACTTCCAAATCACAATAACAGTAATAAATTAAATCCAAATGGGACGAACAAAGGTGTAATGACAAGAAATAATGATCATGATGCCTCAACTTCACTAAATCCACCTGTCGCACTGCAATTAGGAAATCAGCCACAAACCAAAATAGTTTGTCTAATGGATTTAAATACTGAGCTGCACGTAGAATCCATAACAATAACACGAGAATAATCTTCTCAACCAAACCCGATCTATCCACTAGAGCCAGATAACATTAAAAAAATCATTGGTAAAACCCATGGGTTCTTATGATATAATTAATGACTTAACAAAGACCTTCTCTCACATCTCCTTTTTGGACTTGTTGAAAAACTCTCCTGTCCATAGGGCTGCTCTTTTAGAAGCACTACATCTAGGTCATTTAATTAACATCACTCCACCTCTTGAAACACAAATAAACCATATAGAATTTGATATCCACCCTTTAGGGAAGCTAGATATGGATACCAAGTTTATATTCAACATAACTAAATGCCAACAAATGCTGAAATTACACGTAGAGGCGATCCAGTCTTGCATTTATAGGTGTGGGTTTACAATAATTACGTTAAACATGTAATGGTTGATGATGGGGAAGCAGTTAACATTGTTCCCTTCTCTTTCCTTCAAAAGCTAGGATATGGAGAAACAAACTGTTCCACAACAAGAAATACGCTAAGAGTTTATGATATCCTTAAGGCTACTTCAATTGGGACTATAATTTTACAAGTCAGCTTAGGACCTAAGACAATCCTCACCGAGTTTTATATCATAGATCGGGAAACCAACTATAATATGATCCTCTGTCGACCATGGATACATTGCATGAAAGCAATCCCTTCTACGTTATTCTAGGAAATAAGATTCTTACAGCTAGGAAAGATATTCATAGCAAAAGGTGACCCAAAACCATTCGACATACACCTAGTAGACCTGAAGAAAAGACCAGGTGTTCACTTTGAGTTTGAACTCCCAACAAACCAACTTAATAAACCAATTGACTCAAAACTAGAAGAAAAATTAATACCTACAACAGAACTAGAAATTACTAACCTAGTCAAGGGCATCCCAGCCCTCAAGGATGAAGCTAATGTTGTAGAAATAGTGTCATTAGGAACTACTGCAAAAATTGTTGAATTACTAGAACAAGATCTACCAATTTTCCTACCATTTGATTCCACAGGTATGGGATGTACCCTAGGAGTTGGTTCTCTTCCAGCAGAGGAACTTTTCATGGTAGAAGTAATCGAAATAGAAGAAACAAACGTAAAGAATGTCCCAGCATCCGTTTTTCCTAGTAAATATTGGACTCTCCACTTCAATGGAGCTAGATGTCACTATGGAGCCGGGGAAGGTGTGATCTTTACTTCCCCTAAGCGAAAGATCCTACCTTTTGCTTTTAAGTTAGACTTTGAATGTACAAACAATAATGCTGAGTACGAAGCCCTCCTCTTTGGCCTCATCATGGCCGAAAGGATTGGTGTTAATGACATCAGAGTGTTAGGAGACTCGAAATTAGTTGCAAACCAAGTTTCTGAAGTATATGAGACTAGAGCTGAGCACTTACAACTCTATAAAATAGTGGTATTGGATCTAAGCAAGGATTCGACTTCATATCCATTGAGGCAATCCCACGAGAATAGAACCTTCTTGTAGATTCAATAGCAACCTCAACTTCACGTTTTACTCCAAGTAATGAGTTGGAAGATACAATTTTCAAGGTATCACTCCGTACTGAACCATTGGTGAAGAAAATATCAATGAACCCTCTTCTAACACATGCAGCTGAGAATGATTCTTCTATCTTACATCATGTTGACAATGATAAATTCACTCTCGAATATCTAAACACCTATGCAGAGCTACACCTTCCTCATCGTATAGTTGATCTTTCCCTAATACCACACTCCTCTGCTTACTTTGGAAATCCCATGGTAGAGTCTCCTCCATAAAAGGATCTTGATATCTATGAGATAGAAAATGGAGAAATCTTGGAACTACCTTCAACCCCACCTAAATTTGAATAAGGTAATGCTTCTTTGATAGAAGAAACCATTTACATAAACATTGGAATGGAGGAATAACCAAGAATTTTGAAGTTGGGATCCTTGTTAACTCCAGAAGAAATAGAAATACACACCCAAATCCTCAAAAAACATCAAAAGTCTTTTGCATTTAATTATAAAGAAATGATGGGTATCGCACCACAAGTTGCGGAACATAATCTTGTCACTAAACTAGATGCGAAGCCAATTAAACAGAAGTCAAGACCAATGAAGCCAAAAGTGGCTCCTCATGGTAAAAGAGGAAGTAGTAAAATTTCTCCAAGTAGGATTCATCAAGCCCATTGACTATTCACAATGGGTGTCTAATATCGTTCCCCTCCTAAAAAATATTGGGAAGATAGGCATTTGTATAGATTTTTGGGATATTAACAAAGCTTGTCCCAAGGATGATTTCCTAATACCATCCATTGACGTTATCGTTGATGCAACAGCTGGATTTGAGCTATTGTCCCTCATGGATGGGTTCTTAGGGTACAATTAGATTAAAATATCTGAACAAGATCAAGCCAAAACCACATTTATAACTCCCTGGGGAACTTATTGTTATGTTGTCATGCCATTTGGTCTTAAGAACGTTGGCTCTACGTATAAGCGGGAAATGAATTATATATTACATGATCTTATCCATAAAATTTTGGAATCATATGTGGATGACTTGTTGGCCAAGGCCAAGAATTGTTGTGATCATCTGGAAGTTCTCCGTATCATCATCTCACAACTAATTGAGTATGGTGTCACATTAAACAAAGACAAGTGCATGTTTGGTGTAACAGGAGGCAAACTTCTAGGATACATTATATCTTCATGAGGGAATGATGTTGATCTGGCCAAAATATAGACTGTTCTCTAAATGATCCCACCTTCAGACGAGTCTAGAATCAAGTCATTTCTTGTGAAACAAGCTGAAATCTGAAGGTTCATCCTAGATTTATGCTTTTCCATTCATCCAATCAACAATCTACTCAAGAAATATTATAGCGTCGATTGGACTGAAGATTGCAATGAGGCCTTCGAAGCAGTTAAGCACTTCTTGTTTTTACCACCCATGCTAATTCCTCCCAAGACAGACTTCCCTTTGATCATATGCTCATGAGCCACTCATGTCTCGCTAGCTTGCATGTTGGCTCAAGAAGATGATGACAAATGAGAACACGTGATCTATTTCATTAGCTGAATGTTGCTCGATTATGAAACACGTTACACACAGGCAGAGAGAGAATGTCTTGCCATAATTTTTGTAAACAAATATTTGAGACATTACATGTTAAACCAAGAAACAAGGGTCATTATAAAGACAAACCACTTACGAACATTTCTCACACAAGGATCTTTATCTAAAAATGTTGGTTGTTTCATAACCCTAATGGGATAATTTGAGTTAATATTAGTAAACCAAAAATCCATTAAAGGACAAATCATTGCATATTGGTTAGCTGAAAATCCACTAGATGGAGGTGAGCTGGTAGATCTAGAATTTCCCGATGAATGTGTATACCTTTTCGAAACCAGACCCCCCATTTCTACATGTCCCTGGTATACTGATATCATCAATTTTATCATGGACCATACATACCCGGAAAGTGCCACGTCACAACAAAGAAGGTGGTTACGCATTATTAGCACTAAATATGTTATTTTAGATCATGTACTCTATCGTAGAGCCTTCGACGGCATGCTTCTAAGATGCGTCAACATAGAAGAATCCAAGAGGATTCTTCATGAATCCCATAGTGGGATATGTGGGGTCCACTTCGGTGGTCATGCCACCACTTGTAAAATACATCGTATGGGCTATTTTTGGCCCACTCTCGAATATGACGTAGTGGAATTTGTAAGTAAGTGCCACAAATTCCAAGAATTCTCCCACAAGATTCACATGCCAACATAATCCCTGCAACCAATAGTGACTCCATGGCCCTTATCCATGTGGTGTCTAGACTTGATAGGTAAATTCTCTCCCTCATCAACTGATGGCCATAATTTTATAAGCACAATCATGGAATATTTTACCAAATGGGTGGAGGCCATGTCTCTCACCACTGTACTAGGTTCGGTGATTTCTAAATTCATTTTGAACCAAATTATTTACAGGTATGGTGTCCTACAATTCATTATCTCAGATAATGGCACGTCCTTTAAGAATGATGAGGTTCGTGAGTTATGTAGCAAGTTCAAGATAAACCATCACACAACATCTCTTTACTACCCTCAAGTCAATGGGTAGGCTGAAGTGACAAACAATACATTGAAAGCTATTCTCCTCAAAATAGTCTAGGAGAACAAATGAGATTGGCATTTAAAACTATATCCGGCCTTACGGGCCCACCGAACCTCAATAAGAACACCAACAGGAGAAAATCCTTTCTCGCTGGTATTCGGAGCAAAATTAGTTCTCCCACTTGTGGTTGAAATACCTAGTCTCCACATCTCATTACAAGGGATTCTGGATGAAGAAGCTTACAGGGAGGCACACCTCTCTCAGCTAGAAATGCTTGATGAGGCCAGGGTAAACGCCAAACAACGACATAGAGCTTATGTTGACCAAATGTGCCAGCAGTATAACAAAAGTCTACGAGTGAGAAATATATGAAGGAGATCTATTTCTAAGACTAGATAGCCGAATCGATAAGAAAACTGGTGAAGGAAGAAAGTTTCATCCCATATGGTTGGGCCCATACCGAGTCATGAAGGACTACGGAAATAGTGCATATCTCTTGTGCATACTAGAAGGTGAGCAATTTGGTGAAACTATCAATTCCTTGCACCTTAAGCGGTTTTATGCATAAAACATCAAAGTCATTGCTAGTACATTATAGCTACCTACATTGGATTAGTCTTTTAGCTACTTCATTCTATCCATTTCGTAAAAATGATAGTCCAGGAGCTTACTCTTAAAACAATCTGTTACAAATTTATGAGGATATTGGTAAAGATATTCATATCACATCTCTTCAAACATCATCAAATATTTTCAAATCTTCTCATCAATTTCGATAGAAAAACATTGAAAGAAACCATACCAAGACCTACATACCTGGCTTTGCTCTTTCTTTCTATTAGGTGAAGCTTTCCATGCCCATGGTCTATTCTGGAAGCTTCTTGGTGTCACATCTAGCCCTCTTAAAATCTCTTGGAATGAAATGATATCCCAAATTCATAGATCAGAAATGTCAAAATCAAATGAAATCAAAAGCACCAAGCAAACAAGATATTGTATTTTACAAACTTCTTTGCCCCATCAACCTTCGGTGATAAGCCCACATCTCTTACTGGTGATGTGAGGTTGGGAAAGGAAAGAACTACCCTTACTTGCCTGTATCTTGCCTTTGGTGAAAAACCCATGCTTCTTACTAGTGGCATGCGGTAGGGTGTGGGGGGTCCAGTCACACAAACTAAAAAATCTTGGTATGCTAAAAACACAAGTCAAATTCTGTTAAGAGAAAGAAAATATCCAAACATCCAAATTCCAAAGAGATCAAATCCTCAAAACCAGATTTTGCCAACTAGGTTGCCATTTATGAATCTAAGTAGATAGATAAACTAAAAAGTAAGTGGTCTTCTAAGCTTGGTAGTAGTTCTGAGTAGGGTGGGTTTGTAGGTCCAAATTCGGTTCTCATTCTTGGTTTGTCTACCTCTCATCATTCCAATCAATCAAACTCATACAACTTGTGCCCTTCCTAATTCTTGGTGTTGATCCCTCACGTCTTACTAGTTGCATGGACTTAGGATTGGGGCAAGTTCATCTCCTTATCACTATGCATTCATCATGTTTTGCCAATATATTAAGGAATTACAAACATTTCCCAAAGAGCTCAAAAGTTCATTACTACCATATGTTAGTATCATCTCATATCAGCACTGCAAAAACATATAGAGTAAAACATTCTATTTACTACCATTTGTTGTCCATTGCATACATTCTGGAAACATGAAAGGAAAATATTCTAAAACATCTAAAAACACAATTAGAAAATGAGTCACAAAATTCAACATACCAAGAGTCTAGATCCAAATATATATATATATATATATATATATATATATATATATATATATCTGTGTGTGTGTGTGTGTGTGTGTGTGTGTGTGTATACAAATTAGGTTTCGTATACAATGCCATCATGCACTAGGCATGGTCAAAATGCTCAATGAGCCTGGAAAGTTCAAAAATAGTCACATAAACAACCTAACAAGTTCACTACAAAAGGAGCCAAGTGGCCTCTCAATCCCTATGGGATCCCTCAGAAGGCCCACGATCACATCTAGGACTCCGGCTACGTTGGTGCTCTAAGTTCACTTAGGGCTCGCGGTCCCGAACAATAGCTGTAGTATCACTATGAGAACGACTCCTCCTCATCAGGTGCTCTACAGTCCTATACCTAGCTACCTCGACACGGATGGAATTCATGATCTTGGATACATGCCAGACAGGGGAAAAAACATCGGTATGCCTACCAGCTGTTGAAGGATCCCCTACATCCACAAATACCTTAGCACGAGTCTTATCTGTGGGGAGCAATAGGGTGTCAGTACATACCTGGCGAATCAAGTCTCACCACACATCAGCAGTCTCTACAAGCAAGGGAGAAAAAAATAGAAAATAATCAAAAGGTGAAACCAAGGATGAACGAAAAGAGAGATAACAACTAAGGCAATTCTAGCTAAAATAAATATCAAAAGAAGAGTGATAACTCACTCAGATATCCAGGCCTCCAAGAAGGATCTATGGGATCCACGCCTGCCACGGACACCACCACTAACTAGTGTCCCCATCCTACATCTAGGGCAATATGGTGTCCTACCATGGATTCTTCCTCTCTGCTTAGGTCTTGAGAAAACAACTCCTTTGATACTAGAGTCACCCTCTCTGTGCTTTGCTCTTCCCTCATGGCCTGTAGGATCTCCTGAGTGTCATGCCACTCGGGATCCCTATCCTCTCCCCCACCTGACTCGCTGATCTCCATGTCCTCGGTCTCCTCCTCTGTCTATCTGTCTATGAAATCCTCACACTCACAGTCTATATCAATGGGATCATCAGTGATATGGGAAGGACAAACGGAAATCTGAAGTAAAGGTACCTAAGGAGCACCGACTCTCTCTAGAGCACGTACCACCCTCCTAGCTGTAATAAGGACGCTAGGAGTAACAACAGTCCAACCCCATCCTCTAGGACCTCCCCTAGCTTCCTGAACTGATCTGATCACTGGCACCACTAGGGGAATCATATCAATATAAGCAAGGTCAAACTATTGAGGCACTTGATCGAAAGGGTGTATCTCTACCTTCCTCGTCTTGTCCATAGGCTACCCTATAATAGAGCAGGAAACCAGGGTGCGTACCTCCTCAACCCAAAACCTTGCCATGGCCTGATAAGGTGTGGCCTCCATATCCACAGTGGTCAATAAAGCCATCGACTTATGCGGTACCCTAAGCACCGTCATCCCTGTCCATCTAGCTACTCTGAAGGCCCCAGGATCTGCTACCTGTATGCCCCTCCCATAAGGGATAATGCACTCATAGACCCAACTCATAACTAAGGTCAGATGGCTCAGCGACTATCCCTATAATTAAACCACCCTGTATAAGTCGTGATAGGTGGTCCCAAGTATATCGGCTCCCCAGGCATAAATTCGACCATCTGCCTCAATTTTTATGATGATGGGGGCCCAACAGTAGAAAAAACTATCCCCTCCCTTGTCCTTGATTAATCTTGAAGCAAGGATGCCCATAATGGCTTGGCAGATCAGAGGGATGGGCAAGCCGGGAATAAAACAAACCTTCACCCCCTTCTTCGAACCAGTGGAGACAACTGCATCTCCCATATAGGTAGCCCACTAAGTCACCTGAGATCTGGATACTGTTGTATCAAATAAAAGTCTCCTCCCAATAATCAGGACTCCCAAAATGTGGTAGACATCCTCTAGGGTGATGGTCCACTCACCCCTAACACCTGGAAATCGGAAGGTGTTCTGATCTACATCCCAGTAAGAAAATAAATCACATAGTATGTGACTGGCAGGTGCAACGTGGGGGACCCGTGTGATCCTCAATATACTTTCCCTCTTGAGAGTATTCTGCTCAGCCTGAGAGAGTGCATCTAACACTACTAGAATCCAATCACACTCCCTCTCTCTACTCCATCTAATGTACTCTTCCTTCTTCTACAAAACACCCAAAAACATGCAAAAATTAACAAGTTAGTGTCAATATTGCATTGGAAAAATCATTAAAGCAAGTAGGAACACTAAAAATGCAAAAATAAATTCAAAATAGTGTTGTTTTAACACTCTATAGAGGACCACTTCCCTGAGCAGGGCAGTGGTTCCATAACCGCTGCCTTGAAAGACAGTGGTCCCGTAACCACCACCCTACTCAGGGTGTCGGTCCTATCCCACGACTACACATGGGTCGCATGCCCTAAAAATGCTCAAAAACGCAAAAATTAACCATTTTAGCTAAAATGAAAGCCTATCCATTAGGCGTCCCCCCTAAGAGACACATTTGAAACTAACATTTCTAAAAATAACCCCCCCACAACAAATATTTCATCATTTTAACATTTTGGGTGGAAAAATGTTAAATTGAGAAGAACTAACCTAAGATCTCGTGGGTCAAGGTTCTGCTCGTAGAGGCATGATTGCTATCTCAATACGAACATTTCAACTATACTCTCATCGAAAACTATCACCGTGGGTCCCAGAGCTCAAAAACTATCAAATTGACACACGTAAATGAATAAGAAAATAAGCCCATTATATATATATATATATGGTGTTTTGAATAATTTTGAATGCCCCTTTTGCAGGTTTAGAGCACCAGTGGAGGTAAGTTCTTATCCCCGCACAAATGGTAAGTCCTCATTTCATATTAATTTAGTATTAATTTTTTGATTTATTTTATCTATCTGCACTTGAGTCCTCTTTCCATTTTACAGGTAGCAGGAACTTGGATGGCGACATTTCAACATAGGGGCGTGTTAGGTATAATTTCTAGCTTCCCGTTTTGGGACCGCCATACTTAAACCCACCATTTTACGTCTCTTCATGGTTAAAATTCTTATCTGAGGGGGCAATATGTACGTACGCAAAATTGTAGGGTACTGTACCGCCAGAATGATGTTACACATGCCCCAATGATGATATAGGTCACCTCACAAGGTGTTCAGAATCCAGGAAAGCTCACTAAGTATATGTTAGTATCCCAAGCACCTTGTCTAAGCTTTTTGTACTTCACTTTATCCTCTACATTTATTTTTCTAGCTTTTTGACCTTCAGTCATGAAACCACCGCCTTGATAGGGCGGCGGTCCTGTAACTACCACTTTGCTCAGGGATGTGGTCCTTTACACATTCTCCAAAACGTTCTTTTGATCATGACTTGCGTAATTTTTCAACATTTACTAGCTTTTTGAACTACCTTAGCTTGTATTAATGTTTAATGTTCCTTAGAATAGTGTTTCTTCATTGTTTAATGGTAAAAGAGTTCTAATAGGAATCACCTTTGGGTGAATGTGAAATCTATAAATAGCCAGCTTGTTTTCAAGCATATGGCCCCTTGACTTCTCATTTCCATTTTTTAGTCTTTCAATTTCTTGCTTAGAATTCATTTTATTTTCATGTTTGCATCCATGCCAGTTTTCCTTTACTGTTAGAAGCCATTTGATCTTCTTGCTTCAGTTTTATTCATTGTTGTTCATACAAATTAGTTTAGAGCAGAGTAGTGTCATTTGTAGATTGAATCCATTAGAGTTGCACGTTGTGTTCTTCACAGAAGGTACATTCTAGAATCTCTCGGTACACTTGTGTTGTATTCCCGCAATAAATCCCATTAGAAATTGCATATTCCAAGCTCTGTCACTTGTTATGTCCCTCTCCTACTCGCATTATATTCGGTCTATATCCAAAGCTGCCATTTTTAAAATACCTTCTTCTGTTGATGTTAGCATATACACGCTCTTCTGGATTCACGTGAACACGAAGGAACGGGGAGATCATTCTGAGGGGACAAAGTCATACACTACTGGATTCACCACTGTTCTGCAAATTCCAGGTTTTATCTGTCAAAGTTCTAGTTAAAACATATCAAATACAGTAGTGAATTATTTCATTTCAATTAAATTTCACTTTCGATATTGCTAGGGAAGCTGTGGGGATTGATAGTTTCTCAGAAACTATGATTCATTCCTCACTTCTGAGGTAGGATTGAGAGTATTTTAATTAAGTTAATAAGCTATTTAGTTATTTAGGATAAACTCACTACTTCATAGGCAAGTAGCTACACTGCACTACCTTACTTGTTTTAATTTTGTTATTAGATTAGTTGTCATTTTCTGAATATATTAGATTAATTGCTCTTTTAATTCTATTAAAAATTATATCAAAAATACAAAAAATAGAGGAATATATATATATATATATATATATATATATATGTTGTAGATATATCTTTCATAATTAGTTTATTTCATTTCAGTTAGGTTTATATTGATCTTGTATGACAATCACGGGACCTAGGGAGCCCAGGGAATATGTTTTTGAGCCAATCGTGCCTCAACCCAATCTTGTTGTAGCATTAACTGACATAGAACAAAATCTCAGAATTCAGGTCTTCTGAACAACAACAGACCTACAAGAAATCAGCTCACAACTAAGAGGATTAAACATAGAAGATGACAAAGCACACATGTTCTGGTCAAATCAGCCAAATTATAGACTACCTTGATAGATATCTGTATGACTGTAGAAGGACCTAAATGAGAGTAAACTTTTAGTTGTGATCCACTAGTCCCACAGCTAGATGCATGAGATCTCCTCATTGATATATACACTAGCTTACATATCCAAGTTGCCATAACACCTGTTAGGTACTTCGAGAAAATTGTGCAACTTCTAGTTCTTAACATAGAGACCGAAAAGACATACGATTACTAGATACTCAGAATTAGGGATTGACTCTTCATATGACCATAGGAGGTCCACAACAACCACGAACTTATGGTTGTGATCCACAGGTCCCACAACCCAACAGGCCTACAAATCAATCAAGTATTGACACTAGCTTGTGAACGTTGGTGTTTAGGTCCTCTCCACTTCCACCAAACATTATCACACAACTATCATTATAAAACGTAGCAGCTAATCAAGCTAAAGATTTATGGACTAGACCAGAGAATCGTCCATAAAGCACCAAAATATCCACTACACATTTAGCCATTCCATTTTCATGACCTTGTCAGGAGATATTTATGAAGCATCCATAGGTCATCTTCCATGTATCCCACAACCCATAGATTGGATCACGGCAGAGCTCGGTATTAATTGGAGCCTTCGAGTAGATATCCTCACCGAATGATCTATCACACCGATTCAGGTTAGGAGGGCCTTATTTTCCTTATATTCGTAGATCCCATTATTGCGTGTTGAAGACATAAGGTTACCTAACTAGTTTATCTACACCCCATGTATATTCCATCCCCACCGGTTGTCTCGGCACGACCTTGAGAGGTTGGGTGCGAGGAAGAGTTCCTTGTAGATTCCCATGCTTGCTGGTCACTTTTCCATCGTACAGGAGTTTTTGAACATTATTTGGTGATGAATTAAGGCTTCTCCAATTTTTTTATGTGGTTTTTTTTTCTTAAGACGAGGCTAACTTTACTTCAATGAAACTTGCTTTCCATGTTTCACCTTAAATTCACTTATGTTTATTGTGGTTGGTGTCTATATGATGTCTCATACTTTAACTCAAAAAATTTATCCTATAGAATGGTTTTGAGTATCATCCGTATGATTTGCAACTACCTCATTTGAATAGTTTTATGGTTTTACTACACTATGTTGTTAATCTACACTATTTTCTTATGTGTGTTATTTTTGTCAAATATTATTCTATGGGATTATAATGATAATATTGATGTCTATAGGATGGATATGAAGAGAAATTTCCAATGGATTGTTGATTCCAATCTACATCCAAGCATGTACTTTTTTTTATCTAGGATGAAAACTTAGATTTTCGACAATATTATAGGTTTTTTAATTCTTAAAAATCATGTATAGGATTAATTTTGTATAGAATAAATTATATTTTCATTTATTATAAGATAATTATTATGATACATGGATGGTGACCATTATGTATTTTTTTTTCAAGATTGTGATTTTATTGATATTTGCACACACATTAATTTACTATCAATATATCGATTTGATTTTATTTGGTTGTGTCTTTATATTTTGTATTTAAAAAATAAAATAAATTATCCATAAAGATTGAAATATTCTAAATTGAAATTATATTTTGATGATTTTTTTAAGTGTACATATGTCTATACAAGCTCATAAGTTTTCTTTATATGTTTAAACTTAATTTATTCTATTGAGCATTATATATTTTATACGTGCAAAATAAACTTATATTTTGAAGATTATTTTTCATTGAACTAAGTGTTTGAATGTGTATACATCCTCACAAATCTTATTTATATGTTTACATGTTAATGAATTCTCTTGAGGGATACAATTTTTGTGTTGTCTTTTAGAGATGTAGGAGGTGCCACATCCCATTTTAAAGTCCCAAAAACTTGACATCTATAACGTCATCATTAGGTCTTGTTAAATTATTAAATAATATTTTTAAATGTATTCAACAAAAAATAAAGGCCTATAAGTTAGTGTGTGGCATTGGATTATCCATAAAGCATCTTAGATCACATTAAAATCATTAATTTAAGTAGTATATCCATATATAATATTTTCATGACATTAAGCTTGTTGTTTTCAATTATTGTGAATTTGTATGTTTTTTAAAATTGCGGTCTAATCTTCATAAATTATTTATTATTCACTGTTGATGGAACTTATGTGAATCATAATCATATTTGATAATCTAAAATTTATTTTTCTAGACAAATATGAGTACTATCGATGATATCAATACTATTTCAAGTTTTTAGTTTTAGACCCCTATACAATGTATAACTGACATTATATTGGGGAAATTGTAAACATACAATATTTTACTTTTGATAATCTGAGTAAGTATTTTAACTTGACTTATTATTATTAAATAATTTTTTCTAATTACTTTATCGATACTTGAATTCCAAAGTAAATCACTAGCGATTTTTTTTAAACATGAGACATTATTATTATTATTTTTACCTTAGAAGGAACTTACAATTTTGAAAATAATGTTGTGACTATAAATAATATACATGGAAAGGTGCGCTTCCTAGTTATGTCTATGATTACATAATTCCAAACTTATCTTGCATTGATGAAATATAGTTCCATTTCTTTCATGAGCCACATAGATCATACTTAAAGAAATTCTCGCTTGATATTAAGAACTTCATGGTAGATTTGGGAGTTGAGAACCTCCATATGGATGGATAAGTTTCCTGCTCACACAGACATCACATACAAGAAGAAAAAGGAGGGTAAATATATTTCTAAGATGGTTTCCTTATATGGTCACTCATTGAGAAGACCACGATATGATGAAAACTAGTGAAAGGCCATATATAAACATAAACTGATTCAAAGGGAGGATTTTCAGACACTCTAATTTGGAAATCTATCCTTTGACACTATTGATCTTATCATTATAAACTTTCATCTAGAAAAATTCACACTCCTCACTTTAGCTTAGTACACCCTAAAAGTAGTTCATTCATTTTTTTAATCTTTACATAACTCATTGTTTTCATTATTTGAAGTTAAACTGCACAAAAAAAATCTATAAACATCCATGGTTAGGCCCAAAAAGTAAAAATATCCTTCTTCGCTCTTGTTAAAAATAATACGTTTTGTTTGGAATTGGAGAATGTCAATCCCAACCTTATTGTATAGTTTTGGACCAACATGTGTTGAGCTAATAATTTAAATTCCATCACATTATTATGAGAAAATATGTCCTTGGTCATCATTTCATGAATTTTTTTCGGAAGAAAATATGAGTGAATAAATCCTACCTCATTTGGTAACTTGGCACTTTAAGAACTCACATAAAATTAAGCACTAAAGACATCCAAAGATCCCTAAACTGAAAAATAGCTCATGAATATATATTAAGGAAGAACCATCTACAAGTTTGAAGTATGCTTCTACGTGTAAGATTGTATACATTAAATTTACAAGAAATAAAATTGACCCTTCGCAAATATTTGACAAAGTGTGAAATTCAAACGAAGCATTATAAAATCACAATTGTCAAGTTTAATTGCACTATGATAGATCTCACATGTTAGGATAATGATGTGTGGTTTGATCCCTCTTTTGAGTAGTGATGATGTTAGTGGTGCATAGGGGTTCCCAAAATCCACCCATATTTGTTTTGTAGGAAAATCTTCTTGCACTACAACGGGTTTAGGAATTGAGAAGAGTTAATGAATTGATTCTTAAGGTGAGTGAAGTAGAATGACACACAAGAAGACACATTTCTATGAAAATTAAGCAATTACAAATCAAAAACCCATATTCTAAGTAGGTCTAAGTTTGTATATAAGGGTCAAGTCCATACAAATGCTTTTGTCTGAGTTGTATGATTATGAGCAAGATCATTTTCAGGTCACAATTTCATCAACGAAGCACTTTCAATCCCACATATGTCTATTTTTGCACTTAAACCATCCAAAATCTCCCAGAGCCAATAAAAATGAGCTAAGTGTAATATTTCCCTCTTTTTTGGAACTTGTTATATCTATAGTCAATTTTAAAATTGTTATTTTGATATGTGTAATTAAATTTAGAAGTTAATTAAATCAAAATACACACATTTAATAATATTTCATAGTTTTGATGTATGTTTAATTCAAAAAATCTAAAACTTAGAAAATGAATAAAATATTCACTTCTGTAAAACTTAATTCATTTAATAAACTTGAAATTTTATGATCAAACATCATATCCAAAAAACCTAGTGTTCCTAGGCTTTCCCATTAGAAGCATAGGTTATTTTTTATTTTATCATTATCATCAATTTTTAGTTTCTATATTATTTATTTGTATGCCATATCAGTGTAGTGCTCATATTTGCAATAAATTTATTTAAAATGTTGATATTTCACCTCTTACTCGCAAGTTTTGTAGTGTTATAGCTTCTTCTATTCCCACTTATAGTTTTCTTCTTGATCTTCCTACACATGAGGCTGCTTTACATGACAATGAGACCCATAGTGAACAATCATATGATTATGAAAATAATGAGCATAAAAATGTTGATCAAAACAAAGTAGGCCTATTATCTCATTTGCCTTCTCAACTCTATGCTAATGATCATCATATTGATCCTATTATCAAAATTCTATTTTCTGACAAGATTTCTCTTGATCAACAATCTAATAACACATATTTTCTAGGAAGATCACAACCCTCATCAATTTTACCCAAATTTTTTGTGTCTACCTCCTTGTGAGCACCTAACCCAACTTTCCTATGCAAAATAAATCTGTCTATTCCTTCTTCCACTATTGGTACTACATCTCTTATATATCATTATAATGGCTTACATGCATATTCATCTATCACACATGATCTTGAGTACATTATTTATTATTTGTAGGTATAAATATTAAAATTACAAATAGGTGTCTCTCATAATTCTAATCCTACAAACTCTTCTAAATTATTACATAATCCACTTGCACATGAAACTGTCTCATATTCTTTTCCTATCAATTTTTACACCTAATATTCCTATTTATGATCGCAACGGTGATCCTCAAGGTCATATTAGATAATTCCATACATTTATTTCTTTGAATATGAATCTAATGATATATTTATTAATAATATATTCCATATGAGTCTTATGGAATTTGATTTGAAATGGTTTTATGATGTGAATCCAGCTGCAAGAGGTCGAAATACCTCCAAAATACACAAACGTTTTAAAAATAAAAAACAAGAGTTTCAAAATAGATTTCTTCTCATATTAGAATCCACACTAATCTTTTACATCATTGCAACCCACCTTTTATTTCACGTCTACTCTAAAAACCCTAAATTGCCAACAACCCTAAAATGTCAAGAATTACCTACTAGAAAAACAACTCAGATAGGCCCCAAAATTTGTGTGCCAAATATACCTTTTATAAATTAAGGCTCACGCAAAATTTTGAGTTATTATAACAAGCAAAACAAAATTTATTAAAGTTCTAAGACCTAGTCAAAAGTGAAAAAACGTTCGGAGCAAATTTTAGGCCACTAGATGAATGATTCTGGACCGGAAAATGTGCCCAAGTGGCCACAACCTTACAAGTATAGTTAAACATATCATATTAATAGTGTATATCTACCACCATGAAAAATTTCAAGATGATCCAACTATCAAATCAAAATTTATGGTCTCCGCAAGTTATGCTTCTGCATCATTCTCCCCTGGTTGAAACGAATTCAGCTCCTGAGAATTCAGTTGATGAAATTCATCTAATTTTTCACTTTCAATCTTCTTCAACTCCCAATTATGAATACAAGGATTTTATTCTTTCTATAAACCTTCCCACTGTAGTAAATATCTGTTGTAGCTCCCATGTCTAGTAGTGATTATCTTTTGGTCTAAGACACACATTAACCTTTCCTTTTTCTTCTTCGACATTTGTATCTCCCAATTTATTTCTTCGTTCTCCACAACATTGTCATCATGAAATGGAAACTTTTATAAGTTTGAAACATTAAAAACTGGTGAGATAACAAAGTTTTCAGGTAGCTCCACCTTGTTGGCATTATCACTCATTTTTTTCAGAATCCTACACAACCCAATCTTTTTATACTCGAGTTTATTATATGTTCCTTTTGGAAACCTCTCCTTTATAAGTTGAACCATCACCATATATCCTTCTTCGAATAAACTTAAACTCTCTTGTTGGCATCTGTAGCTGCTTTATATTGTGCATTACTCTCTTTTAGCTTTTCCCTCACTTTATCCTGCAATTATAGAATGTGTTCTGTAAATGATTTTGCATCATCGCTAGTTTTGTCTTCACCGAGTAACACAATCAGATCTATGAAGCCCTTGGGATTCCTACCATAAACAGTTTCGAAAGGAGACGTCCATGTTGACATGTTTATCGAGCTATTATAGGAAAAAACATCTTGTGGTAAAGTTAGGTCCCATTATTTTGGCTTTTCTGCAACTATGCAACATAGGATATGTTGGTACCCAAATTGATTCTCCCTTGGAATTCGAGAAGCATAACATATTCAAAAATATACTCAGAGAAAGATGAATCATAAGTTGTTTTGTAGTTGGGGAATGGATTCAGCTGGCTCTTTGTCACTCAGGTGCTAGAGAAATGGGTAACACCCTTTTGGAGAAGTAGGTTGATGTCCTTGCTTATTCTTATGATGATATTAAAGCAAGAAATGCAGCATTTCATTGCTCTCAAACCTAGGATTAAACCTTTCAAACAAAAGAAAAGGTAGTACAATCCAAAGATGACTAACACAATTTTCAAGAGATAAAGATGTTGTTGAAGGCCAAAATTATCTTCCCCATCCATCCTTCAACATGGATTCCTAATATTGTGTCTGTCAAGAAGAAAAATGGCAAGATTCATATCTGTGTTAATTTCAAGAATCTGAATCAAGATTCTCTAAAGGAAAACTACCCCCTACCCATGATGGACCAAGTGTTGTAAGTTGTTAGAGGAGTTGAGATTTTGTCCATGCTTGACAGTTTCTTAGGATGTAACCAAGTGGAAGTTAATATTGCATATCAGCACAAGATTTCCTTTACCACTCCTTGGGGTACTTTTGCTTACAAGAGAATGCCCTTTGGTCTCATTAATGCTGGTGCCACTTTTCAGAGAGCTATGGATTTGGATTTTTGAAGTATGAAAGATAAATGTATTATCGTGTATCTAGATGACCTAACTTTATTTTCCAAAAATAGAGAAGATCACTTTCAGCATATAGAAACAATTCTCTTCATATGTAAAGAACACGGAGTTTCCCTAAACCCCAAGAAATTTGTCTTTTGTGTTATGGAAGGAAAGTTGTTGGGAATTGTTATCTCCAAAGAATGAATCAAGATTGATCCTAAACGAGTTCAAGCTATTCAGCAGATTCCTCTTCCTCCAAGCAAAAAGGGAGTGCATTCTTTCTTTGGTAAGATCAACTTCCTGAGAAGAAACATCCCTAATTTTATAGAGCTAACTTTTAATATTTCCTAGATAATGAAAGGAAAATAGACGTTTGGTTGGTCCCCTAAGGGAAAAGAGGAATTCGAAGTCATTAAAAAAACTATTGCTAAGATTCCTATCTTAGCATGTCCATATTTCAGCAGAGATTTTATTATCTATTTGTATGCCAAAAAAAGTACCATGGCTGCTGTGTTGACCTAGAAATATTCTAAAGGTCACGAGCTCCCAATTGCATTCATGATTTATATTCTAAAAAATTCATGAGTTGAAGTACACTATGATGGAGAAACATGCTTTTGCAGTGGTTAAATCTGTTAAGAAGTTTTGATTCTACATCCTTAACTCTCACTCTGTGGTACTGGTGCTTGATACAACCATCAAGTCTATTCTTACACAACAAGAATTTGAAGCTAAGAGAGGAAATTGGGTAGCAAAGGTTTAGGAATATGATATTGACATCATACCAACTAAACTAGTTCAGGGTAAAGGCCTGTGTGAACTCATTGTTGAAGGAGCTGGTCATGAATTGCCTAAGAATGAGGTTGATGTTCCTATTGTTCTATTTCTCATCTTAACAGATGAATGGTATGCTGACATTTCCCACTTCCTCACCTATGGTGAATTCCCATCTCACTTAACTACCAAGGAGAAGAGGCCTATCAAGATAAGGTCAACATAGTACGTGTTGTGTTAGAATTCTTTATTCAAACAAGGAGTGGATGGAAGACTTTTGAAATGTGTTGAAAAAGACCAACAGAAGAAGCTTTTCTCAGCCTTCCATGACCAAGCCTTTCGGGCTCATTTCTCATCTACCATTACTGCCCACATAATTATGCATGCAGGATACTATTGGCCTACTTTGTTTAAGGATGCATCAAGGTGGGTTGATAGATGTAAAGCTTATAAAACTTTTGTAGGAAGACCAAAGTTGGATGCTTTACAACTTAAACCAGTTGTGATTGAAGAACCCTTTCAATAGTAGGGTTTGGATTTCATTGGAACACTCAACCCATCTTCAATTGGAGGAATTACTCATGTGTTGGCTGCCACATATTATTTCACTAAGTGGGTAGAAGCCATCCCAGATAAAAGTACCACTTCAGATGTAGTATGTAATTTTATCAAAGAAAACATCCTGATAAGGTTTGGAGTACCAAATAAGATCGTGATTGATAATGCTTCAAATTTTTCTTCAACCGAGATGATGGATTTCTGCTATGGATATGATTTTTCCCTTGCTCATTCTTCAGATTACTATCCTCAAGGGAATGGACAGGTAGAATCAACAAACAAAAATCTAGTGACCATTGTAAGAAAACTTGTTAATGAATCTCAGAGTAACTGGCACAAGAAGCTCTATGATGCTCTCTGGGTAAATAGGATTACACCCAAAAGAGTAGTTGGGATGTCTCATTTTCAAGTAGTGTATGGTGTGGAAGCTCAACTACCAGTGATAGTGGAACTACTAGCTTTACATATGATGAAAGCTATTGAGGACACTAGTTTCAGTGATTATGTGGATAAGAGGATCATGTATCTTCATAAGCTAGATGAAGACAAGCTGCAAGTTTTTGATAGAATATCTACCCATCAGTATAAGGTGAAATATTTATTCAACAAGAAAAACAGAGCCAGAGATTTCAAAGTTGACATTTTTTTTCTATGGGATAAAATACATGAACCTCGAGGAAGCCATGTCAAGTTTGATTCTCTTTGGCTTGGTCCTTTCAAAATTAGGCACTTTGCTGGTGAAAATTCTTTCTACCTTGATTACATGGATTGATCCTCTCTCCCACTTCCTTATAGTGGGCAGTACCTAAAATTGTTCATGTCTAAGGTGAATAGGAGGTCCTTTGTATATTGTGTATGATGTGTTTTTCCTTTTCCGTGTTCTTTGTTTTTCCTTCTTTTTGTGTTGTCTTCTGTATTGGTTTTCCCTTGACTCCATTTTCCCAATGGATAAGGAACTGGTCCTCTTTCCCTGAGATTTTCTCGAGTTCTTGTCTTGCCTCATTCTTCTAATCTAGTCAAGTCATCCCCAGAAAGAGCCAGCTGTTTTCCTCTCAAAATCTCCCCTCTTTTGAAAGTTAGAATTTTGAAAATTTTGAGTTGGCAGCCTTTAGTAATGTTCCAGTGAAGTGAAAACTTGAAAAGATGGTGAAAATTCACATTTATTGGAGTCATTTTGGATATTTGTGGGTTTTTCGGAGATTTTGTTCACTGATCGGTTGATTTCCCCACAAATCCTTGTCTTTCGGCTTTATCAAAACTTTTTGGCCTATTTGTCCCAAGTTCACCCGGACTTCCTTTTCCCCAATCACCTGCATTAGGTTCTTTGCATACTTTTGGCCCATCTATTCCAAATTCATTTGAGCTTTCTAGTCAATGATTCCCCACATTAGAAAAATCATGCCTTCACTTCCCTCTGAGTCCTTGGACTACCTGTGCTCATTTAGCCCACATTCCCCGCATCACCCACGTTGGCCAGATCATGTCTTCGTGTCCCTAATGTCCTAAGAACTGTCTAGGCCAAGTTTTTATACTTTTCCCATGTCTCGTCCTTTTGATTCAGTGTAAGGTGTATTTAATGCTCATTAATGACCTTCTCTCTCCTAAAATGGCTATTTAAAGGGACTAATACCTATGCATTTGTTACATTGCTCATGTTCTTGTTCTTGCCCAAATCCTTGCAATTGAATTCATTTATTCGTTTCCTTGTATCCGTTTGCATTTTCATCATAAATTTGATCTTGGAAGGTCATTCCTCTGTGCATTGCAAAATTGAAGATCAAGTTTCAAGGGCAGGAGCATCTATCACCTCTCGAGACCTCTGTACCTAATATTGGGGATAGTGAGGTTCGACATTTAGATTTTGGAGATTTTTGAAGTATACTAACATGCGCCAACCCTACTCCCATGGCACAAATGATTAGTGATAGTGGAATCGTATATGCAGCTGGTTTTACCATCTCTATGCAGTGTGTGGACACCATGTTTTCCTGCGGAGCCCATTTTAATTCAGATACCAAGGAACTTACAAATGTACGTGGGGAATTAATTGCCCAACTGGATGTTTCCACCATTACTTATTCCCTATGCATTCCAGATACTACAAACTCCATCGTTCTCACTCGTGCTCAAGCTTGGACCCTGTTTGACCAAGATAGTGAAAAATACAAGGCACAAATAGCAAAATCATGGTTAAAGAACCCTAAGAAGGGAGCATCCCAACTCTCCAAAGCATTATTAAGGGTTGATTTCAATGAGGAGCTATCTAATTTTATCTTTTTTATCTCCTGTATCATGGGATTTCCCTCCACCAATGAATTTCATTTCTGGATGTGCCCCTTTATAAACATCATTTGCGAAGGCAATCAGAACATAAAATGGGCTGAAATTGTTTGTATGAATTTGACTGAAAAAGTTTCAAGTGTTCAGCAGACTAAGAAGTTTTATATGATTTCTTATCTCATGTATACCCTATCTACGTCCTGGGAGTGGTTTAGTTTCACCTACATGGAAGGCAAGAAGAATGCACCTATCTACACATACTACCTAGAGTTCACCCTTGAAGCTAGTAATCACAATTTCAGAAGAGTCAATGATGCCTTCACCACGTATATTATAAGACTCTTGGAGGGTGACACTACTAGGAGATTTTTCGATGAAGCTATGACTCTGATAGATAAGTATGGGGTTTTCTTCATCAAACTTAGAAGGTTCTCATACATTAGGTTGGCTGGCTATGAAAATACACCCCTCAAGCTCCCCATATTTTATAATGATAAAATGGCTCTGGTTGAAGTATGCAGACAACTTGATAAGCTACAAAGAACCTACAGAGACAAGAAGATCATTGGTCTCGATTTCCCTATCTCCTTGGGAATTTATACATGCAAAACTGCTTTAGATGCCCAAAACATAGAAAGGGCTACTACTCCTCTCACTGTCCATTTCATCAGACCCATGACATGTTTTGATCTGAAAAATTTCATTGATCAAAACATCAAGATAATTTATCATCATAAGCAAGACACTGAGGATTACTGGGCTGATTTTGCTGATGATTTTTAAGTGAGAAGGAGGCACTATGGCAGTCTCTCTCTGCAAAAAATTACAGATCTCAATCTCTACTAAGTTCCTCAAGGGCTTAAGGATAATGATGAGGACTTACAGTCCTTTGAACATGAAATATCAATCAAAAGCACTCGTTTAGAGAACCTGGGTTGGTACAAGAACTAAAAATATGATTTGGTCAAGATTACTGCCCATTTTCTTGTAAGAACTAGGGTTTGATTTGACAGGAAAGTTCTTGAGCTCAAGAAGAATCAGGGTAGGTCTTCTTCCTGAGACACTTCCACACTAGGGAAGGAAGCACATACAACCAGTACTGAGGTACCTGAGAAAACCCCTCCTTCTTCTTCAATAAAATATCTTGAATCATCTACTCCTTCCATTGAAATATATCAAAAGAAAATTAAAGAGGTTAAACAAGAACCAATTGATGAAGAATCTATTCCGTAGGAGTCATAATTTCCCTTAGGTCTAGAGAACATTATTGTTCTTAGTGAAATCGATGATTTTGAAGTTCCAGATCCCACAAGAGCTCCTGAAATCTCTGTTGAATAAGGAAAAAAGGTTCCAAGTATTGAACCTCCTAGTATAGAAAACTACTCAACAAAGGAAGCTACTGAGGTCTCCAATACTTCTCTACTGGAGGCAACAGTGATTAATACTTTGAGTTCCATGATTTCACTTGTTCTTAGGCCTCTTTTTCCTTCCTCTTCTTCTTCTACCTTTGCCTGGGTGTAGCCCTTGGTTGATGGAAAGAAGATAAAATATTCTTCTCGTCTAACAGGGCCAAATTTTGATGTTGTCGCAGCTCTATTGGGTAATACCCCTCCCCCACTAGCAAAGAGAGACAAGACCACTTCAAGGTTAGTAACTAATGCTCAGGGTCAGTAGTTCCTAGAGGTTGCAAAGCCCAAGGTTGATAAGGTAAAGTAGGATCTTTTGGTCTCTGATTTAGAGCTTTCAAGAATCCCAATTGGGAGAATCCACTCTTGAGAGTGAGGTTCATAACCTTGAAGAAATAGTAACAAAGGTTATTGAATGAGTGGAGAAGGGTAAGCAGACCATAGAACAGTTGGAATAATAAAACCAAGTTCTTTCCAACTTTATCAAGTCATTGTTGGCCAAAGATAAGGTTTTGGATTCTGCCCCACTGGCTACTCTTCCACCCCCCATGATTCTCATCCAGGATGAAGTTCAGAGCATCAAATACATACATAAGTATTATAATTATCAGAAGGATATTGAATCCATGGTAGATGGCATGAATATAGAAGGCTTTGATTTCAATGAGAAAGCATTCAAGACCAACGAGAAGGTTATTAATCTACAACAAAGACTCACTTCGTCAATCAAAGCTATGGATAAAGAGTTGAAGCTCTGGAGTAGTTATATTACAGATCTTCACCTAATGGGCCAAACTGATGATAATATCCTATTGGTCAACAATGTATTTGATGATGCCAAGAATAAATTCTCAAAGGCATGGATTTTTAGTGTCGATTGGAAGATGAAAGTTCTGGAAGAAGCGCTAGGAGAATTAAAGAACGTATGGCAGAAAGGAGAGTCTTTTAAAACTTATGTTTCATCTGCCTTTAAATATATCCGCTTCCAACTTCAAGATAAAAATTTAGGCATTCCTTTCTCTCTTCAAGAAATCAAAACTTAGTTCAGAACATTTTTCAATGATGACTTATTCAGAGAGGAATCAATTACCATAGAGAAGATAAAGGACATTTTCTCTCTTCAATCTACCATTGCCGAGGCCAATAAAGAATACCTAGAGCATAATGAATTTGATAAAGATATGGAGAAATGTCTAGGCACATGGAATCATGCCACTGCTAACACCACAATTACAAGAGGCATGCAAATAGCAGAGCTTTGAATAAATTCAGATATCGGATCCTCAAATTGGTGGGCCCTCCTTGGCCATAATCGGATGTTTCTTCTTCTACCTCCTCTTTCTATTCTTCTATTTTTAGTGTTGAGATCCTTGTAATTAATTAAAGATGTTGTTTTATGCATTTCCTTAATTAATCTTTTAGTTAAAAGAAACGGTTAGCCGATGTAACCAATTTGTAAGATATATAATGAGATCTCCACACCATTCTAATGGGTTGGAACTCTAATTATTTTTGAAAGTGTAAAAGAGTCGAAATCTATAAATACAAGAATATTTCCCTTTCTATTTATATTTTTTATCATTCATTCCTTCTTATCTATTAAAAAATATTGAATCATTAATCTATTTTGCATTAAGAAGCTTTGTATTCTTGTGGATGTCATCTCTAGAACTTTGTGTCTGTGAAATAACATCTTATGGTTTTAATGCGAGTGATTCTGTTTTATACTATCTTAGTCTAGCATTTATAAGGAATTATTGTTGTATCTATATTTCTTGAGAATGTTATTCTACCTTTTCCCATTTCTTAGTTCTTCTATCCTTTTGTATTAATAATATATCATTTAAAACATTTTCATGATATCAGAGTTCCTCTTTGAAATTAAACGTTGTACATTTGTGAATTTTTTTTGCTTTCAATAAGGGAACCTCTCCCATTATTGAGGAGGGACTTTCTATCCCCTAACTTTTTCTTTCATTAAATTCCTAATTTGACAACCAACAGTAGCTGGGTGAGAGTCACACAAATACCGAATAGGACAAGGCCTTCTAGTAGCGGATGCATTGGTTGTTTTGATCTGGTCTGTGTCATGAACATCAATTTCAATAATGAGCTCTTTCTAAAGTTGTCCTAGAGGTTGTTTTGTGTCTTCCAACTACTGTAACTAATCTTGAAACTGTTTTGAGATCTAATTTTTCTCTACAAGTTCTTGTTTTTTTACTGTTGTAAGTGATCTTTAAAAACTTATATCAAATGATTCTACATTACTCATATCCTCCATGCAATCTAAATAATCAATTTCATCCTCTTCTTCTTAATAGGCACTATCCATATACATGATACAGTAAAAAAAAGAAGATCATCTTTTTCATTTTGATAGGTACTTATATGAAGTTTTTTTTGTATCGTCTTTTAGGACATTTTGAAACCAATCTGGACATGTCTTAGTTCTTTCTAACTGTAGTACCACAACTAATCTTTCATTTCTCTCATTTTGATTTGACATATAATCTATAAGATCAAAATTGTCTCATTTTTTTGCACAAGATCTGATTTGAACACCATGTTGTTCCAAAACATTCTTCTCGTAAAATGGTTCTTCCATGAGTGGTTAATAAATATCTTCACCCAATAGCACTCCTTGCTCTTTTTTATGTACAAGAGTAACCTTAGAAATCATAGGTTCTTTGGATGCTAAAAATGCAAAATCAATGAGTTCTATAGGTTGCTCTTCACATATGCAGTTTTCCAAACCTGACAAGAAATTAGCCTCTTCAAGCTATAAATTTGAAACACAATTTCCTTGTGGTTCAACCTCCTTTTTATTCAAAAATGATCTATCCTATTCTAATATGGTTGTAAGCTACATGATTATGGTGCCTATTATCTCTCGAAAGTGAACCCTATAGGGAGATGGTTGCAGATTTTCTAAGCCTGCAAAATTGATCTCTCTTTCATAGATACAATGGAGACACCTCATGTCTGTGGGTATACCTATTGTGAGGTGAATCTCCAAGATTAAAAGGCCGGTTCCTAGTTGGTGTATACTAAACTACTTTCTGTGAGTTCTAGGGTAAAATATGATTGTAAAATAATTAAAACTAAGGTGATACACCAAAATTGTATGAGAACTTAGACTGAGTAAATGCACAACTGATTTGAGAAGGATTATTGATGCACGAACCAATTAATGTTTTTTACAAAATATATAAGGGAAAAACACTTGATTGTACTGAGGGAGATTCACAACAGTACTAATAAGTTAACATGCACATTAAAATTAAGCATAAAATACTGAAATTACAGTAGGGTAAGGTGGCTGATCAGGGAATTTTCATTCACAAGATTAGTATAAACATACACAAGACTGCAAAATAACTTGGAAAGGCATAAAATACATCACATTCAGAGGGCATAACTAGAAGAAATTGCTTTAGTACTCCTATATCCAAAAAATTCCTCTTTTTTACCTTGCAAGGGCACACAATATATAGAAAAATAAATTCTCTCCCCCTTCCTAAAAATAGCCTAAGGCTATACTCGCCCATGCATCCTAATTTTATACTTTACTTAATAATAAATAAAGGGATAAAATAATACAAACTAGAGCATGCAGTTTAAAAATAGGAATTGATGGCCTTAAATACAATATAGTCAAACTAAGTTTGACTATTCTATTTTAAGGAAAGAAAGGGTGAATAATTTGCTAATAATACAATTTACTTGCTAGGCAAGTCTTCCTCCTTTAAACATGCAAATTCATCATCTTCTCTGTTCAGTCTTCTTATGAAGTATGCAAAAATACAACTCATTGCATGTGAGAAAATAATTGCAACACTTAGCAATATTTGTAAAATAATTATCTATGGGGACCACCCCCTTATGTGCACATGTTCTGATATTTTCTTCTTTTCCTGAGTGGTCACATGAGTGATACTTTGCAATTTCACTCCAACCTCCTTGTGGGGACCACCTTTAATTCGCTTGGTTTGGCCATCTTGTGGACTTAACAAATTTATGTTTTGAAATAATACAAGGGGACACCATACTATACTTGGCCACCATGTGGAATTACGCATGCTTATAAGGTATACCACCCCACTCTTACCTTTGATTGAAGTAAGGTTATATTTTACATTTTCGGTGATCATTATGTATTATTTTGTTGACCTTTTGATTTTTGGAAGGTTGCAATAAGGTTTAGACTTTTAAAGTCATGGAAAATGATTTGTTTTGTGCACATGTGGGCTGTCCCCTTCTTCATGGTGACTCATCCCTTCGCTCTCTATGCTGGTACTTTGCATTTAATACATTGGCCACTATGATTCGCCATGATCGTCAATTTTGGTACCTGGTTTAATATTGATCATTGATCCTTCAGCTTTGGTTAGGGTTTCAGCCTAAGCATTTAATGTGGTCGGTTGCATCTGACCATGATGGTTTGCATTAATAATGGAGATCAACTATTATCCCTTGATCTTTGAATGATGATCGTTGATCCTTGATCATGGTCAAGTTAGAGTTAACCCACTTCTTGGGTTCAGGCGCTAAAGAGAACTCCACCCACAAGCACATTCCATTTTTTTTTTTCGGTTGTATGGGTGAATCCCTAGTAAATTTTTCTTTTTGATGCCATTGTTGTAAGTTCAGGCTCAGCCTTAATCATTTCCTTAGTCAGTGAGGCCCTACGACTTTGAATCTGGTATATTTCCACCCATTCTTTCTCTGTTGAGCTCTCTGTGCAAGATTATGAAGGTGGCCGCCATTGTTGTAAGTTCTTCACCTATGAGCATGGTAAATAATTGGTGTTTCATTTCTGCCACTTGTATTTCAAGAAATAATGATATTCATTCTCTCTATGTTTTGGTGTTTTTATGGATCGGTCTTGGTCGTTCTCGAGTTCAAATTTCTCTCTCCGAGTTTCTTAATGACTTTCTCGGCTTTGGAAAACAAGTAAGTACCTGTTTCTTGTTTGGATTCTTGACATGCAATAATGTGTCTATGATTAAAACAAAGATTTGTTCCTTTCTTTGAGGATTTATTTGTATCTCATTTTGGGCCTAAGTTTTTTTTTGGTGTGCACTTGAACACTCTGTTTTAAGAAAACACAAATTTATTCCACTAACTGTTATCTAATGGCATGATGAATGATTTCTTGAGTTCCCGTGACTGTTTTTGATTGGACATCATTATTGTAGTTTCTGAGTTTGGTTCCTCTAAATGTCTTGGTCTTCTAAGACTCCTTTTTCTCTGTTTGGGGTATTTCTTTGTTCTGAGCATGACAGTTGTGGGTATTTCACCATTGTCATGATCTTTGAGCTTTACAGGGTTTTCTTTGTTCTCCAGATCTCTGTTTGGTCCCTTGGCCACCATTGTTGAATTTCTTTGATCTCGGGACTATGTAACCTTTATATTGTTTGATGAGGGAAGGTAAGTTTCGACATTATACTTACCACTGCTACTTTACTCTTACCATTTCAACTTCAAAATACTGATAACCTTTTTTCTTGTACATTTTCATGTGATCCACTGGTTTGACCTTGGTTATTTCAACCTGAAAATCATTATAGGTACTCATGTTTTTGGCTTTGATTTGAACTTGCGACTCTGAGTTCCATCTTGGTTCACTGACATCTATGGGAGAAATTAAACTTGTGGATTCTCTTTAAATACTTTCCATTGTTTATTGATTGTTGAATTTCCAAAACCGTAGATATGTGCATTTCGAGGTGTGGGTATTCGGGTTCATCATCCCATTGCTCATTTCTTGAATTGATGAACTTGTCTAAAAAGACAACTATACTTTAAATATGGGATATCATAACTTTTCATGGCCCTTTTATAGTTGTATATGTTACTTGAATTTCTCCTGGTATGAACTTCATGAGCTCACTTGAATGATGTTTTGAATTGTAGTCATGGAAATATGTATTGCTAGAAATATTTTTTTTGTATCATACTAAGTTTGTACATAAGGATTTTTTTTATGTTTAACCGTGACTCTCTTCTATACTTGTTGCTACTATACGTCGAATACAACTCCATTCCTTAAATTTGTACTTTGTAGATAGTTACATCATTTGAACTGTATTTGGATAACCATAATTTGTAACTCAGAGGATAACCTAGTTTTTATTTCATCAAGATGATTACATTGTATATTCCATAGCATAATCCTTCTGTAGTGATGTTGTTGTTGAGCATAGGTTGTGACTTTGTCTTTATGGGCTGCAAATAATTGATCACTCACTATTTGGTCCTCCTGCAACTCTTTGATATTTGCAGTAATTTAAGCAATACTTGATCTATTTTGATGTTACTATTAGGTGAAATCCTTGATTCAGATACTTTACTCTATTACTTTAACTGTATTTCTTTGATTTCAGCTTCATATAGATGCTGGAAAAGTTGTAAATGTTGGTTTTATAGGGCAAAGCCCTGCCAATTTTTTTTCAAAATTATCTCTCTTTCAAAAACCTTTTCAAATTGGACATGTTCCTTGCTTGCAAGTATCCCCTATATTCTAAGAAATTGAGCTAATGAAAACCTATAGATTAATTTTGTCATTGGTTGTATAGCTAGTATATGATGATCTTTCATGCACATTGTGTCTTTTGTAGCTTATTTCAAACTGTCATCAAGAGATAGATTTTGTTCACATGTAATGGCTTCTGCTTATGTTTTAGATGAGTATAACCTTGCTTGAATGAATGTATTTCATTGATATTGTAGTAATTTTGTGCCCTTATATCTAATTTATTCTAAAAATTACAACTTAGAAAGACTAAAATTTGTGAGATTATCTTGGAATTTCAATTCTTCTTAGCTTTTTAAGCTATAAAGAATTCTTTTCTGCAATTATATATTGCTTTTCCTTTCATTACAGCTTTGATATGTATGCTGAAAAATCTGAAATGTCAATTTTACAGGGCGAATCTCTGCCAAATTTTTCCCATAATCTTCTCTCTCATCCTATTTTAGCTATAATACTTTTTACTTCTAACGTCAGCTTGTGAAATTTGATTCTTCTTCTTATTTGCAAATTAAAAAAGTATTTTTATCTTCCATTCTCTCTTCTGAGCTCTAACCTCTTCCATTTGCAAAATGTTTGTTGAACTTTGAGTTGCACTCTTCCTTCTTCTTAGCATGTACTTATGACTTGTCAAAATTTCATGGTTATAACCTGTACCTGCACACTTAAGAAAATAGTTAGAAAATTAATTAAGCTTTTTGGCCTCTCTTATATCCATGTTTTTCTTCTTTCTTTCTTTTCCTTTCCTTCTTTCTGAGTGAAAAAACATGCATGCAGTTTGTCCTTAAAGTAGAATACATCTCCTACTTAGGATAAGATTCATATGCATGAAGTAGGATAGTGTAGGAATATGGTTTGATCCCTGAGGATATGACTGATGGTTGATTTTTTTTTCTTTTCACGTACCACGACTTGAGGATGAAGGGGTTGGCACAAATATGCTATGTACAAAGAATAATATACAAGGAAATGATGGGTTCCCCCTCATACTCCTCTTCTTTCTCCTTCAGGCATGTGTATTTTTCTTTTTAGTAGTTGTACTTTACTTTTCAGTTACATCCCACGGCTTGTATGGGAAACATTTGACTCTCCTTGTGAATAAATCATTGAATTTTGTAAATGAGTTGTATATCTCTTTCTGCATTTCTATTTTTTGTATGGATTGTATAATGAACTAAACAACTTAGTAACATAATTGAATGTATTAATCATGAAGGAAAAGTTTAAATAACCTTTAAGATTCAGTAAGGAACTCTGATTTCTGTATCTGTACTTATGTTTACTGCTTCAAAACCAAACACTTCACCTATTCTGCAATTCGGTGTCTTCATCAAGACAACACATCTTTCCTTCGAGCTTTTGTAATCTTTTGTTGAAGGCATCATGGAATTACAGACTATGTGATCTATTACATTTTGTAACAGTACACAAAATTGAAGATTTCATGTAATCTTTATCAACAGTAATGATATAGTTTTGATATAACTTCCCCTAGCATAGGTATACTTCACCAATGCTATCCGTCGTAAAAAAGTTTTGATTTTCCCATTTATGCACAAGTGCATAAATTGTCAACAGTGCCCTCATGCACACTACACTCAAATATGCAAATTGTTGATCATCTTCCAACTGTTCTTGATCTGATGGAAAAATAGGTTGTACCTTTTGCATGATTTCTTTTTCTAACTTTGGAATAAAATCAAATTGAAACTTTGACACCCATCCACGTAAATTCTGAAAAAAATCTAGCCTATCATTGCCTTTTGTCGGCTACCCCTCCTTGATGATATCTTGGTTCTCTCTTTCCAGGATGACAAGTACAAGTAAAGGAGGAGTGGTGGGCTTCATTTCAGTTTCAATTGTAAAATTTCGGACAAGAGGTTGGGGCATAAGATTTTCTTCTAGAACAACATCTGAATGCCAACTTGGACACTTGATTTTGAATTCAATATATGATTCTGGGGTAGAAAAATATGTAATTAAAGCAACTTGATAGTTAGGAAACTGGGGAATAGGTTTCATTGGCTGGCCAGGAGTATATATAGGAACTGAATTTTGATATGGAAGGTAAGTATGAACATCCCATTGACAAGGTTCCCTATCATGACACCTATCATTCTTCATTGCTTTTGATTTTTCAATTTGTTCCTTGATAGCTAAATATTACTGCTTCAAAATATTAAACTTGATTCTAAGATCTTGTTGTTGTAAACAATCAACAAAACCCTCAGCATATCCTTAATCTTGAACAACATAACCCTCATATTGATGATCATACTCATGGATGGGGTTTGGGTTATAAGGATGTTCATTCTGATAGGTTACAGAACAGATCTGAAGGAGAAGGTGGATAAAAGGGCTACTGGTTTGGAGGAAAGCACTACTTAAAATGAGGGTTCATGGTTGTAGGACCTCATAAAATATTAAAACTATTAAAGCAGGTTTGTTGCTTATAAAAAAAGATGATAACAATTCTGATTTCCTTGAAAAATACCTAGAAAATGTAGCTGAAAATTGGTGAAGTTGAAAATTTTGCACCCTGAATCTTTAATTTTTGAATTCATAAATAGAATTTCTATCAAAAACTATTATGCATGGTGTTTGATCTACTTTGAGTGATGAGACACCTTTGAAAAGTGAAACTTTTAGCTGTGTGAGTGTCCCACCAAGTGTGCCAAAAATTTTATCTCTCGAAAGTGCACCCTATAGAGAGATGGTTGGAGATTTTCTAAGCTTGCAAAATTTATTTCTCTCTTTTGTAGATACAATGGAAACACCTCAGGTCTGTGGGTATATACCTATTTTGAGGTGAGTCTCTGGTATCAAGGTTGGTTTCTTATTGATGTATCCTAAACTAATTTTATGGGGTTTAAGGGTAAAAGATGACTGTAAAATGAAATTAAAACTGAGGTGATACACCAAAATTGTATGAGGTCTTTGACTGAGTACATGCACAATTGATATGGGAATGAATTTTTGATGCACAAGCCAACAGTTTTATGCAAAAAGTTAAAGGTAAATACTTTGATGTATTGAGGGAAAATATCACAACAATACTGCTAAGCTAAACATACACATTAATATCATGCAAAAATTACTAAATTTGTAATAGGGTAAGATGATTTATCAGGGAATTCATATTCACAAGATTAATGGGAATATACAAAAGACTGCAAAAAATTGGAAAGGCAGAAAATACTTCACATTTAGAGGGAAAAACTGGCAGAAACTACTTCAATACTCTTGTATCCAAAAATCCCCCTCCCCTTTTTGCTTTGCCAAGGCACACAATATATAGCAAAAAAATTAATTCACCCACCCTTCCTAAAAATCTAGGCTAAAATTGTACTCGCCCATGCATCCTATTTTTATCCTTTATTTATTAATAAATAAAGGAATAAAATAAAGAAAATGCTAATACATTGAGGCATTAATAGCCTTTGGTTACGAAAATACCACATTCAAACTGTAGTTGACTATTCTATTTTTAATAAAGCATGGGTGAATAATTTTCTAATAATAAATCTTGCTTGATTAGCAAGTCTCCTTCCATGTGCATATAAATTTATCTTCTACCTTGATGTGACATCTCCAACTTGACCCCCATGCATCCGTCATGGTGAGGACCACCTGATGCTTCACTTTCCTATGATATTGACACATGTTCTTCTTATAATATGAATGGTATAATGTTTCCTGTACCATATACATGCAAAAGTCTCTAATCATTGACTTCTCCATTTGACATATTATAACTTTTTCCTTAATCATGGTTAAATTGGTATAGTCATTAATAAGGTCAGAATCATTGATTTGACTTTATAAGGGGCTCCTTCCCACGAGGGTTTGACCATACTGATTAATGTGCCACTCAATTCAAATATCATATATACTTTGACCTTTTTGGATAACATTACATACTAAATACGACCACCTTTTGAGTCATCACTTCATTGTGATTGGTAAATTTATTTGATTGTTAAACATAATATTTTTACCTTGGATAAGGTCAATATATGATTTTTATGTGATGTGGGTCCCATAAATCCATGATGCTCACCCTTTTTGATTTTCTGTGTGGCTCTTAAATTGACCCTAATTAGGATATTCTTAGCATTGACACATCTGGATACCTTTGACTCTAGTTAGTTAGAATCTTGAGTTAAACAGTAAAAACTCCAAACCCTAGTCATGTTTGGATTTCATTTGAGCTTATTCAAAAGCTAGAAAACTTCTCCCAAATTCAACTACAGCCATAGATCAACAGCTTTGAATCTTCCAAACCAGTTGAATATTAGATATGTGGTTGTTGATTATGGAAGCATCTTGTAATTATGTTTTCTGTACTGTAACTATGGATGAATTCATTGTTTGGATTTTTCACTATTTCTTCTGGTAGCTGCCATCATTAATCTATTTTTAAGGTTTTTGAACTTTCATTTGATGAAAGGTTTTGAACAACTCGATGATTGTTTGACCTCTCGATTTCGATGATTCTATGATTTTCTTTGGATTTCTTTCTCTACAATGACTCTAGATTTGGAGTCATGACCATCTTCATTGATCTCTGGTAAGGAAAAACTCTAGCCATTACTTGTATGTATGATGCCATTTAATCTTGATTCCATTCAAATGGGTATGAGATCTATACTATTGGTGGAACTAGTATTTTCTTGACTGCATTAGCTGGGTTGTATTTTGTGCTTAAACGTATGGCCACCATAAAAGCTTGTCTTTATTCGTGTTGTAGATCTTCATATTTGTTGCTATGAAGCTTTGATTTAATTTTTATGATCTATTAGTTTGAAAGTAGAGTTATGGTTTACTTGACTATAAATTGCTCAGTTTTAGCTTAATGAATCCATTTAGTACTGAACATTTTGGTAAATGTTTTGTTTCTGTGGTTTTACCTTTATGGAAATATTGACGAAAACCATGAGTACTTTAGCTCTTTGAAGCTCATTTCCTAATGGTTTTACCTATGTTATTTAAAATCCTTCTGAAATCTCCCATCATTCTAAACTTGGGGATTTCTTATTTCTGAAACTATTTATTTTTGAACTCTTGATTCTACTAGAGCTACCCATGTTTGGTTTCTGAATACCTTGCTTAATTGCCAATTTTTTTTTATTTATGAATTGGTTACACTTTGGCCATGATTTACTGTATTTCCATGAGCTATGTATTGAAGTGTTTCAAATTTTTGCTTCGATGTGCATTTTATTGAGCGACCATTGTTGTACTTCAGAGCTTTGTTACCTGGTTATTAATGAAATTTTCCCCAGAGACTTCAAGAGGTGGCTTAGGCCACCAAGATTTTGGTGTTGCATCTGAGTTTATTGAAATGTCTTAGCAGTTGATAAAATGTTGAAATTGTAACTTTTTTGTTAACCTGAATAATTATGAATTTTTCCCGTTTTTGAGAAACTTTGGCTGAAACTACCTGGTTGTCTTTTGTCGCATCCATTATTGGTAGACATCTTATATCTCAGTTTGGAATATTTCAAAAAAAATTACTTCTGCATATTTGTTTCCTTCCGTAATTATCACTTATTTGTAGGCCTTTCCTAAGTCTTTTAAATATATGTGTACATTCAAAAATTATATATATTCTTGACTTATCATTTTATCTCATTGGTTTGCACTTGATCCTGATTCAAACCATCATGAATTGAAATTGTGAATCTACTGTAGAATATGATTCTGAGACATTCTTTCTGTGATTCTTTTCTAAAGAGATTGATTTCTTCCAACTTTTACTTTCTTATCATGAAAACAAATTAGCTCTTTTAATGTAAGGTTTGTATTAATAATCCCTTGAAGGAAACCCTATAATTGGCTCTTATCTGGGTAATCTTAGATCTTGTGTGCCACCTATTTTATTAAAAATTCAGACTATGTATTTTACTTTTGATCTATTCTTAAATCTTTAACCCATCTTAGATTCGTGACTTCTTCTCTCCTTGTATTTTGGCACTCACTGGCCTTCTTAAGGTTCCCAATACCTGAAACGTGTGTTGCTTCCCCTTGAATTATCCTGATGAGTGTAGATGTTGGATATTTTCAATACACTATTTTCCATATTGAAAATGAGTTATGTGAACTTCATACTTAGCATTTGTGCTCAATTAACTGACTGCTTTGAAAATTCATGATCAAGCCTTTTGAAACTTTGAAGAACATTATACCCTTTCTGGCTATAATGGCATTAGAAACTCTGTAACTTACAATCTATGTCAATCATGTATGAAAAATGCATCTGATGAAGCTTTTTCTCTACAGTCTGCATAAACTAAAATGTAAATCTGTGATACCTAACTTGTGTTGTATGGAAGGTCAACCTTATATTATTTCCAATCTCTTTCTGTGTGCTAGAAATTATTATGAAATCCTCTTAGAGTGATTTCATGAACCCCTACTTCTCATTCCCATACTTAGTCAATTATCTTTCAAATTAGTTTCTAAAGTAGCATGTATACTACTTCATGTCACCATGAGATGGATACTATGATTTCATACTATATTTCCTTGCTTGATTTCAATATGTATCCTTCCTAAATTCATTTGTTTCATAGTCTTTCCTATGTACTTTGATCTTGCCATTTTTTTCTTGATGTAATGTTGAATCTGTAACTTTTAATATGCATTTTGAATTGAAAAATTCTTGCTTCTGTAACTATAAATGTTGAACTTGATCCTATTGCAGCTTGCATGTTAATCGAGTTATGTTTTTCATTCTCAATCTTGTAGATAAAACTTATAACCCTAACAGTCTATCACCTGTTACTATTTTGATGGTTATCATATGATAAAACTGTACCTCCCTGATTCTCTATCATCTCTTTTATGTATCTTCTCTTTGGTTAATTAAGAGATTCATCTCCCTAAAATTGATAGCACAATATTCAAGGTTTAAAACCCGGAGCTCTAACTGATTTTCTTTTTTGATCACACGTACATGAGCTGCTAAAAGTTAAAGGCAGAGCTGGGAATGGAGCTGCACTGAAGACAAATATATACAAGAAGACAAAGAAAATGAGAACCCAAGGCAATGATGGGTTCTACCTTTAATATTTTTCTTTCAGTTTTATGTATATGTACCTCTTAGCTTGAGTAAAGATAAGTTACATCCACGACTTGTGTGGGTTTACTGTACTTTTATTCCTTATGAATAAATGAACTATTTTCATGTAATGAGATGTATATCTTTTATTTTCTGTACTCTCTTCATTTGTATGGATAATAAATGAACTTGTACAACTCATAACACTTAAGTAATTCACTTAAACATAGAAATAAATTAAAATCAAGTTTACCTTTTAATGCTCATTGTGAATGCGACTGCTTATAACACTACACCCTTGCATGCTTCAAAACTGCAATTGAGACTGCTGCTCAAGAACCTAAAACCCTGCATATGACATCTTGTCCACCTTCACCAAGGCCTTACAACAGTCTTCCTAGGCTACTGCATTGTCTTGCTAAAGATGATACATTGGAGAGGTGGTATACAAAGTGTTTCCTTCTGGGGCAACACTTTCAGCTATTTAATTTGATGCATGACACTCTAAAATGTCTAAAACCAGGCAATCAAATTGTATCCCCTTCTTAGATGTCTTATCAAAACATACCCCAAAAACTGTAACATGACCAATCTAAGAAACTTAAAGTTTTGAGTTGACCTTTTTTCACACAGTGTGTAATAAATGTAAAAAAATTTGGCGATCCTAAGGGGAAATCTATCTGCTAACTTGTAGACCAGTTCCTTGCTCTTGTCCATTGGGAATGGAGTTCGAAGCATATAACCAAAATTTTCCATTCTAAAGGTCCAACCCTTAGGAAAGGACAAACTAGATCACGTGTATAAATACATCTGGTAAATTGAAAACATTGCCATGCACGAGTGCAGTTATTGAAAGGGAAATCCTAATCTACCCTACTCTAACCAGCAGCAACCGAAGCTAAACAAAACTTGAAATAGGCAATGAAAAGTAGATCCCCTTCCTCCAAAACCGAGGCCATGAATTAAGCTCTATAAACCAGTAAAGTGACATAGTTGAAAACAAAATATATACCTTTCTTTTGTTAATCAAATAAGCCCAAGAGCTAGGAAACACCTCTACTTGATCTTTAATCTATTCTGACATGATTTGGGGCTTGTTGTTGAGAAAAAATAACTCACTTTTGTACTCCAAGACAAGAATGAAATCAGGAAATACTGTAGCTGGGTGAGAATCAACTAAATACCGAATAGGACAAGGATTTCGAGTAGTAGATGCATTGGTTGTTTTGATAGAGTCCGAGTCATGAACACCATTTTCAATAATGAGCTCTTTCTAAAGTTTTCCTAGAGGTTGTTTTGTGTCTTCCAACTATTGTAACTCATCTTGAAATTGTTTTGAGATCTGATTTTTCTTTACAAGTTGTTGTTTTGTGACTGGTGTAAGTGATCTTTCAACACTTATGTCAAATGATTATGCATTACTCATATCCTTCATGCTATCTAAATACTCAAGTTCATCCTCTTCTTCTTCATAGGTACTATCTAGATACATGGTATAGTAAAAAAACTCAAGATCATATTTTTCATTTTCATAGGTAATTATATGAAGTTGTTGCTCTATGTCATCTTTTAGGACATTCTAAACTGATCTGAACCCATCTCAGTTCTTTCTAACTATTGTACCATAACTAATCTTTCATCTTTCTCATTATTATTTCACATAAAATCTATAAGATCAAAACTATCTCGTTTTTCTGCACAAGATCTGATTTGAACACCATACTTTTCTGAGACATTTTTCTCCCAAAATGGTTCTTACAGGAGGGGATAATAAATATATTCACCAGATAGCACTCATTAGTATTTCTTATGTATAAGAGGAACCTTAGTAATTAGAGGTTCTTTGGATGTTGAAAATGCAAAATCAGTGAGTTCTATAGGTTGTTCTTCCCTTATGCAGTTTTCCAAATCTGACAAGAAATCAGCCTCTTCAAGCTGTAAATTTGAAACACAATTTCCTTAGATTTCAACCTACTTTTTATTCAACATTGATCTATCCTCATCTGATATGGCTATAAGCTACATGAGTATGGTGCCCTCATGCACACTACACTCATAATATGCAGATTGTTGATCATCTTCCAACTGCTCTTGATCTGATCGAAAAATAGGTTATACCTTTTGCATGGTTTCTTTTTCCAACTCTGGGATAAAATAAAATTGAAACTTTGACACCCATCCATGCAAACTCTACAGAAATTCTAGCCTATCATTACCTTTTGTTGGCTGCCCCTCCTTGATGATATCTTGGTTCTCTCTTTTCGAGACGAGAAGTACGGGTAAAGGAGGAGGAGTGGGCTAGATTTCAGTTTCAACTGTAAAATTTTGGACAAGAGGTTGGGCTATAAGAGTTTCTTCTAGAACAACAACTGAATGTCAACTTGGACACTTGATTTTGACTTCAGAATATGATTCTGGGGTTGAAAACTTAGGAATTAAAGCATCTTTTACTCACGTAATAGGAGCATGGGTTTTGTCATCACCAAATCATAGCACCCTCCAGTTTGCACAAGTGTGTATGCTTGAGCTCATGGTGTGACTAGGTAACATGCATACCATCTCTAAGTTGTGTACAACTTGCTACTTGAGATAGACCTCTAGAGAAATTTGGTTATTACTCCTAAACTACTTGCCACAATCTACTCCTAATATAGGAAAAGCTATTTTATCCTAATATAACTTTCCAAGGCACTAGGGAGAGAGATTGCATGAAAAAAAACCTACACTAAAGTGGTGATACACCATAAAAGGAGGGAATGAGAAAATCTTTCCAATCTATGAAAAATTGAAGCAAAATGCATACTAGAGGGGTTGATAACAATTCTCCATAATCTAGCAACTACATTCACACACAAAAAATATTAATTAATCCCTACAAGAGAATAAGATAGACACAATATATTTGCAATGAGGTTGAAAGGGCAAGAAGAATGCAAACAAACACAACAAGGGAAGATAAATCCATAAACTTGCATCCATTACTTCATTGATATGCACAGTTCAACCTATTACAAAGTAAAGGCCTGGATCACCATGCAAGGAATCCACTACAAAGTCCTGCAGCACATTAGCTTCACATAACCAAAATGAAATATTTTTGATACTTAAAAATTATCCCCCCTTTTTATAATGAGCTCAGTATGCCAATTTATAGAGTTTGGAAGAGGGAAGATTCAAATCCTGAAATCTACCTTTCAACGACTTGCAAGAGATAATACATGAAGTGAAATGATGGTATATTTCTTGCAAAAGGCTCCCAATACTTTCCCATGACTTGCAGTTGTGAAATATATCTTCCCATGCTTCCTTAAATGCATCTCAAACCACTAATAAAATCATTATTCTGAATTTGACATTTTCCTTAAAATCATCAACAGAACTTAATTAATTTATGTATTTATTTATTGCTATGTGTCGTTCTTGAATTCAAAATTACAATGAGACCAATTTTGTAAAAATCCATTAAGAATGTAAAAATTTATGGTCTTTTGAGTGTCAGCAGCTATTTTGAGTTTTCTAGAGATTTCGTGCATTTCACAGGATTGATTGTTTAATTTTCTGGATCAAAAGTTATGACTATTTGAAGTTTGAGGGTTGGGTGTTCCACTTTCCCTTTATATTGTAGGTATTGTGGGTTTTTCGGGAACTAATGCTCCTATGGTACTTTGACTGTGTGGTCCTCCTTTCTTCACATCATTTGATTCTAGATTTTTTGTCCTTGTGCGTCCGCTATTGACCGCTAACTTCTCCGCACCACTCACACGTAGGTATTTTGGCTATTTCAGGTGCACATGTCCCAACTATCCTGGCCAATTTTCTCTGCCTTTTCCGCAATGAATTGGCTGAGGATATTTTAGCTTTTTGGGGCCCACGTGTACTTTCATCCCAACTATCTCATGGACCGCTTTGGACATTTTTATCTGCTTTGCCAGATTTTTTTTGAGCTCATTCGTTGATCAGAGATGTGGGGAATTGGTGCCCTGAATGAACATGTGTGGCCAGGGATGCCGGAAGCTGACTTAGTTGTAATACACTACCTCCTTTACAAATCGGATCCAGACTAGGTATGACAAACCCTAGTACAATCCGCATTGGTTCCATCCACAGCCCCCAGACCTGATTTGCACTAAAACAAGCCATTGGCTTCCTTTCTTAAATTTTTTTACAAATTTTAACTAACTCCTTCGATTTTTCTTTGGATAGGGAAGTTAAAGAAAATTCAAAGGATCCCTCAAAGCCTGATTTTGGGCCTCGAACCATTTCTGCTTGCTCTCTCCAATATAACATTATCTACATAGAAAAAGGTGTCGGCTTGTCCAACTCAAATGAAGCTTATTAAATAATTTCCATGCATGCATATCAATCTAGAAGAACACGTTACTTAAAGCCTTCACTTTCAGAGCTGCACACAGTACACTACTGTTAAACTAACATATCCAAAGGTAACGTTGGATATTTTTTGAGTGATCATCTAAGATATTTACCTTAGCTCTTTGACATTTAGCGAATGGAAATTTATGATATGATATAACGCCACATTTGCACAACATTTTCTCCAACAATGTGCATGTGAATCAGTTCTCTTAGCCGCGACTATTTCGAGACCCAAATAGAGTCCCTTATGTCGAGTTGTCATAAAAAATATCTAATTGGATATTTCTTCCCTGCCAATTTTGAGACCTATATAGAGTCCCTTATGTCGAGTTGTCATATTCTTTGAATTTCTCAGGTAGTGTGGTAGTCACATTTTGTTCCATTATACAGATTCATATGTTATAATTGTATCTTCAAAAGTGTCATTATATTTTTTCATCTGAATTTTTTTGTCTACATCTCACAAAGGAAGTCCCACTAGAAAAATTCAATGGGCTCAATTTTCACACTTGGAAAGTGAAGATCCAGATGTGGTTTATGAACAAAAATTTATTGATGATATTAGATGAAAAAGAACTAGCATTTACAGATCCAACCAAATTGTCAGAATGGGAAAGGAGGGATGATAAACCTAAAGCTAGTATTGGAATTGCTCTCTTAGATCCTAAGTTACATTATGTTTCTCTTAAGAAAAAATTGTAGTAAATGTGGGATACAATGAATAAGTATTTTGAATCCAAAGTAGTCTATGTAAAGTTTTCTCTATAAATTCATTTTGTTCAAACTCAAAATGATTGATGGAGATACAATGTCTATTCACATCAAAGATTTTAGATCACTTCTGACACAAGTTACAGAAGTCAAAAATTCTGTAGAAGATGAGGATGCAAAATATATTCTATTGAATATTTTCCATCCAAAGATAGTAATCTTGTTTTCACTCTTGGTCATAATATTTCCAATTCAATGGAAGATATGATATCATCTCTTCCAGATGAAGAAAAGAGAACTAAAGAAGACACAAATGAATAAAAAACTCTATACATTAGAAGCATAAGATTTTTTTTTTAAATGAAGGAAAAATTTAATGCTACTACTGTAAGAAGAAGGGGCAGATTTCTTTATTTTACAAACCTTCATCTCGAGATTTTCTAAGTGGAAAAATTGGCAATGAAGCCAATATAGCAGCAATTGAAGAATCATTAGGAGAAGAAGAACTTGAACCATAGTAATTTGGATAAGTGTGTGAAGTCTTGTTGTACAAGCCATTCATTGACTATGGGTTGGAGGATAGACTTTGGATCGAGAATAATTAGTGTCCTCTCGTCAGTCACCACTGATGAGGCTGCACAAACTGATTTGGTGACGTGTGTAGTGTAAGGCTCAAGTTAAAATGCCTAGTTTCTTTTTGAATTGAGAGCTTACCTTATTTGTATGTCTTATCCTTTGAAGAGGTTTCTATGCTTACTTATCTTGGCCTCTCTTGCACTAAGGTTTTCATGATACTCTTAGTTACATAATTGATATGCTTAAAAAACTTTAGACATGTATTTTTTCTTGAATACACACTTGTATTAGTGTTAGTATTCATATGAAAGAAAACAATGAAACAAATATACCTAGATAATTGATCATATCTCCATGTTCATACACCTCCATCATCTCCATTACCACTCTAACATAATTTTTGCTTCCTCATTATGCCACTTCATGCCCTGATTCCTTTCATCTATTACAACTCATCTATAGTCCTTCATACACAAGAATGGACGTAGCATGTACCTTTGGTCGAGGTGTTCAAATATTATTGCAAACTCTTGGAATACCCCTAACACTTTTATAATACCTGACCTCACCTATCCTAAGGTGTCTTGATCCTACATTCCACTCTACAATTGCATTTAGTACTAGTTCCATCTATTAGCTCTCTTGGCCTTGTAGTCATCCTAGCTTATATATCTTCCTATAAATCCAATTTTCATGAAATAATGCCACACTCTCAATGATGATTCAAAAACCATTTATGGGGTACTAAAACATAACTAAATTTTATACCTTGTTGTTTTGTACAAAATAACACTTCCTTTGTAACTTTAGCATATAAATTAGCGCTATTTAGCTCTCCTCATCTTGATAGTGGAACTTCCTGGTATGATCTTGATAGTCAACATGTTGTTTGGTGAATTATAGGTCCTGAAACATAGTTTTTCTTTCCATGCACTTTAATTCCTCCTTCTTCCTATATATGTACAATTTTGACCACAAACCTCCATATATTTCCCTCAAACATTCAAGTTAGAGGATAATATTTGGCACAATTATTCACTTCATCCTAATAGTCCTTTTCCCAAAATTTTGTAAAAATTGGATGGTTAGAAAAATTGTTTTTTGATGCCCTAGTTTGGGCTAGAGAACATGTAAATTGGGTCATAGGATAATTTTAAATGTTTCAAAGGCCGAAAAATTTCTACATGGCTATTCTTACCTTCCTTCATGTACAAATGCCTTCATAGAGTTTCCAAAATCGTCATTTCAAGACTATCATTTTTTTTGCATTCAGTCCAAGGTAGAGGCAGACTGTATAGTTCACAAGTATCAACATATAATACATGTAACAAGAGATTTTTCTCTGGAAACATCACTCTAATAGTTTTATTATTGTTTTTCAATGTCCATTACATCATATTTTCATGTTATTGTCTTGATACCTCTCTAATTTTGATCCAAATCACCTTTTTTCTATCTTGACTAGCCTCTTAGACCCCCTATCTTTGCTCTTAAGAGAACTTAACAACAGAACATGATTAGAATAGGATGAAAAAACATCCCAACAACCTCTTACTTCACCCATCAACCTAAACGTACGCTATGAAACTTCATTATATGCAAATAATGCTTAAAACAACTATTTCATTTTGTTTTACCTTTTCTTACACACCAAGATTTCACACTTACACTCACCTTGACTCAACCTATAAAACCCTCATCCATATAGACTTGGATGCAAAATTTAAACATAATCAAACTTGAATAGTCTCCCTAAAAACATTCTGACATCTTGATGCTCCTACATGAGTGTGTGATTGTGCATTTATTTCATTTGACTTCAATGTGGTGTTTTAAAAAAAATGTGTTATAGAGACTTCACATTGTTAGGTGTAAATAATAATTTTTTTCAGTTTTTGTGAGTTGGATGATATGTTTTTCACTATCATGGATTCTAATATGTTATCTCCGGAAGAGAGACTATAATTAGGGTCGAAAAATGCACTGGTACATCGTGATATGGTTGTAGGTAATCCATTTAAAAACCTTCACCCCTTTTTGTTTTGTGGTCAACCATTGAAAAACCACCTCACTCTCGGTTTTCGGTTACCCGATGGAAAACTAACTTTTGGTTTGTGATAATCCAATGGAAAATAACATGATTGGGAAATTAGGTGTAGTGTAGTATGGAAATTTTCCCCATGTTATCACTAAGGGGGGGATTGTTAGAAAACTTTGGATTAGTGCATAACTTATACAATTCATAAATACCATATGGTCAACTGTAAATAAGATTGTAAAATGGTAGTATGGTAAATATTTAGTTACATATGTTTGTTAGGTAATATATTATTATAGTAACAATAAATAAATATAGTTTTTACGTGAATGGGCTAATGGTTGATTAGCTAAACCAACCAACCAACTTCGCAGGATGAGTTGTTGAGACTCCATGGAAATAGGAGCTCATATAACTCTTATAAATATAAAAGTTTATGTATGAATAATATAGAAAAGTTTATTAATTTTCAGATTTTAATTCGCAAACTGAGACCAAATTCTAGATGGTTGAGACCCAACATATTTACTGGAAGATGGGTAGGCATAAGTGGGAGGAAAATGGATACAAACACCTACAAAGTTATTATAGATTTATCAGGCTAGAGGCCTAATATAGAGGCCATACCGAGACTACAAAGGATGGCTAGAGGATGTAGTAGATTTACAATGTATACACAAGACTATGTTCCTGGAGGATTGACTTCTAGAATTGACTTGAGCTATTTTAGGTGGAGCCAATTTCATGACAGTTTGGTATGTATCAATATTTTCCCCTAAAGCTATATATATGGTTCAGGTTCATTACAGAACTGAGGAGGTTCGGAGGTAGACAAGGGTTCACAATAGTGTAACTCACACCTCTTTAGCCAAACGAGGTAGATTCAGTAATAGAGCCGATAGATGCAGATGACGTGGGATGTACAGAGGCCAACCATTCCTAGTGGGCATCACAATTATGCCTATTTATATTTCTATTGTTATCAAATAGCGAGAGAACTAATAGAGGGAGAAGTAGAGGGGAAATAATATTACCTGAATAGCGTAGCGGTAGTGATAGCACATAGTGAGTATTTGTAGAGTGTTGTTTTATTGGTTGGTTTTTTTGTTGTGTATTTATCATTTCTTTATAATGTGTTGATATATGGTTGAAGGTGATGTGTAGTGGTCATTCATTATGGACACTTCATTTCCACATTGATGTAGAATGTGCCCACTGATATACTCGTATGTGTTAGTATTCTAGACTGGGTGGATACAATTACAGGTTAGGATGTGTACTTGTTTGATCCGGTAGCATTAGAAGTGCCTAAATGTACAATGTTATTGATTTACCGAGATGTGTCATAAGAGGAGATAAGGTTAGACAGAGAGGATATGGGTGGAGGTCCTCTAGATTAGGATGTATTTACATACTTTGTGTAGTTGTAGGGTCATTTAGTGGTGAAGTTGATAGATAACTTACTATTGTGTAGGAAGATAGAGAGATATAAGTGTCACAATCATCGACATAGATTGAGTGGTGAAGCTTCTATATCTAGATATCACACACAGATAGATAGTTGTTGTGATGATGAGATATGGTGTATGGGTACTCATGTACCAATATAAAAGGGCTTTCCTACTATTATTGTAAAATATTTATATATGGAATATTGGATTCATTTTGTTTTACTTGATGTTTTATTGATGTGTGATGTGTTGATGTGTTGATTAGTAGTGTGACTGTAAATGTGTTATATTGTGGTTATTTTCTTGTTGATATGATTGGGAATGTGTATTTGTTAATGATGTTTAATGATGAGATATTATATATAACTATTCATAATGTTTGTAGTGTAATTGTGATTTGTAATAGATAAATGATGGAAAGGTATAGTGTGTAAATGAAGTAGTATAAGTGAATAATATGAAAGAGTAGGAGATGGTCGTTATATTGTATTGAATCATGTGTTAATATTATGAACAAAGAGTGGTAGAGAATAAAAATTCCCCTCGGTGTATAGATGAGAAGGTTCGTTGATATAAGATCCCTCAATAGTAAATTATGAATCATAAAGAAATTGCATCATTGGGAAACGATATGATAGTGTATGTTAAAAAGATATATCAAGAAAGTTTGTAGTTTAAAACTTAAGATAGGTTCTTATTGTAACATATCCCTTAAGATTCATGTAAGAACCATAAGAACATGAGTGCTTCTTTAGGGGGTAAGGTGATAGACATCACCTACTACATAAAGATGGCATGGAGCGGGTGTAGCATGTGGAATGATTGCAACATGAGTGTATGAGATAACTAAAATGTGATGTGGAATTGTTCGAATGATGGGTCATGAAACGGTGGGAAGTGAAGATGTTGAGGACTTTGGAAGCTAATGTGTTGCAATAGTATGACGCAATGAATGAGATGGTGTAGTGATGGTGAAGTGAAGATTGAGAGATCGCATGAGAAACAAATTGTAGTGAAAAATGAATAGTGACCTTAGCACTAGATGAAGAAGAAAAATAAATTAGAGTAATCAGACATTTGTGTGAGACTGGTGACATATACTACTCATGAAAGAGAGAGCGAAAGGAAATTACACTCTTCTCTTCTAATTTTTGTAAGTGATCAAAAAGGGTGCAATAGTCATTATCGTGATGACCATTGATATGATGAAAGTTGGAATAAGGTCTATTGTGATTTTGCTTGAAGGGATGAGGTGGATGATGTTGAGCAGAAGGTAAGAAAATAATATGCTTGTCAATTAGGGCATGTAATCTATCATGAGGCCTAGCGTGATGATAAAAATAAAAACTATCTTGTGAAGGAGATTCAAAAGTTTAAGGTGGAGTTTAATGCAGTGGAGGAGGTAAAGGATTCTTGTGCAATGTAGAAGATTGACTTTGTAGGAGATGCAGTCCTAAGATTACATTGAACAAATGGAAGGGGAGAAGAACTAGGTGATGCAATAGTAGGATAACTAGGAGGAGGATCTATAATATGTGCAGCAATGAGATCCTATTTTAAGTCAATGAATTTATAGTAGAGGAGTGTGAATTATTTGCATGTATCATATTGCAAGTTCTCCTTTAAAGCAGGAATGAAGCCATGACAGAAGAGGACCTTTTTTCTATGTGAATGGGTTGGAAGATTAACTGATGTATGTAAGCATTGCAGGCAAAAATATAATCAATGATAGGTTCTATTTTTTATTGATGTAATCCAAGTAGATTATCATATGTAACCTTAGGTCCATTGTTGATTATAAAGCATTACAGAAAGGCCTTTTCCATTTCACAATAGGTACTAATAGATCCAAAAGGTAATTGAATGTACCATTGGAGAGATTCAGCAGTAATGTTATGGCGAAAATATTTTAACAATAATCAGTCATTAAAATAAGGATCCATAGCTAGATGATAAGGTTTGAAATGTAAATATGGATTTAAATTACCAACAAAGCATGTGGATTTACACATAAAAAAGTCTCTACAAAATGCTAAATTGTGAATATTTTTTAGAATAGGGTTTTCATGCAACGAATTAATATCAATTGAAGCATAATAGGCCTCGATTTATAAGGTAGTAGATTAGACCTGAGATTGTAATTTTCCAAAAAAATGCACGAGTGATAACATGTCTTGTGGAGGAATAGTATAAGATGACAATAACATATTGAGTGGTTTCTATTTTCCATTATGAGTGATCATAAGAATTTTAAGAGAAGGCATAGAAGATGTCGATGCTAAGGGCACACTAGATATGGGTGTCAAAGAAGTAATAGGTGGTGAAGAACATGGAGTTTCTATAGAAGGTGTAGGAATAACATCGAAAAAATCATTAGGACATGAATCGGGAATGCCATTAGAGACAATATCAGAAGAACATAAAAGCAGAGCAGGACATTCACATTCTGCAGTATGTAGAGAAGTACAATCATGACTATCAGGTGTCTCATCAAGATCAAACAAATATTAAGATGAAAGGATTTCATTAAGTGTATCATCAACATATAATGAAGAAAGATGGTAACTAGTATGCAAGGCATCATGTGAAACATTTTTAGAAATGGAATGAGAATGAGATGCAGCTATAGAAACATTTGAACTAGAATGGGAAATAGAATCATGGATATGATTATTGTCATTGAGATTAAAAATGAAACTAATAAGAGCATCATGTAAGTTCTCATTAAAAATAATATAAGGTGGAGTATAGCTAACTTAATAACAAGGTATATAACGAGTAAATCTTGTCAGATCATCAACAACTCAAATGATGTAATTACAAAATCTAGTAGGCACATTACATTCACCAGATAGGAGTTGTCTTTGAGTATCATTTGGAAGACTAGAATTTCTATAAAGAGTCAAGAGCTTAGTTATGGAAGCCTCATCATAAAAATGATTAATTCTTACATGAGGAACGACTTACCTAGGAGGAGAAGAGATATCCTTAACTATTACGTTTTTAGTGGATCCTAGCGTAAAGATTTATATGCTATGCGTTCGCCAAAAATACATAATAAAATATGAATATTATATAAATCTAAATTCAAATATCTTCTATAAAATAAATAAAATGAAATATAAATTCTAAACAATTTATTTAATATTAACTATGAAAGGAAATGAGAGAAGTAAGGTACTTATATTACTTTTTTTTATCCTAAAGTGATTCTGGAGTGGACAATATGAGGAAAAAAAATCACATACTATTGCAACGAACCACATGAAAATTCATCAGAGGTGGAAATGGCTAGAGTGAGGTGCCTGGAGAGCGATAGGGACTCCCGTAGGCACCCAAGTATCGATTATGGGCGCCTAAGTCTGTAAATAAGTTTAGGATGTCGTTTCAATAGGGTTTCACATTTATTCACCTTTTTTTGCTATAATATCACACAATAATTTCCAAAGCTTTTGTAAACATGAAATAAAATAATGGCCTGCAAAAACCCTAAAGAAGACATCAAATCCTAACAAAGAATGACACAAAATGATGGTTCAGGTTGTCACTAACTTTCTCAATGGTGGAATTATAAATTTGAACTACACTACATCTCAAACACAATGTAGTTTTATGTGCTTGTTTGTGTAATAATGCTCATAGGTCATCCTCGCACCAATGACACCAAGATAGTAAGAAAGAACTAGATAAAATTTAAATGTGTCGATGGAATACAATGAACTCCCCTTTCCTAAGCAATTTTTATACCTAATAATATGCCCAAATGCAGTCCCTTACTCTCTGTAGATAATTAGCTCTTGATAAGAATAGACCACCCATATAATGGTTTATATGTTATGTTTATATAGGGATCTCTTACTTGAATTTCAACACTATTTACTTGGCATGTCGACTAGTATCTTGAGATCTGAGAGGGAAGAACAATAAAACAAACCTCAAATGTCCAACATAAGATTAAACACAAAGAAGACATGGGCACCCAAAATGGATAGGAGCGAATAGCGCTAGTGTCCATTCCTAGATAATGGTCTCCAGAGATAACTGACAAAAAATGAGTGAAGATTGATATGGAGGGATTCTTGTGACCTGACAAGAACTGGGTGTATGAGTGACAAGTGTGAACGATAGAAATAGTAAAATATAATGAGAAAAGTGGATGGACCATGGAATGGGTCATCAATGAATACTTTCCTTATGCAAGATCCATTTATAAGACAACATATTTTGTGGCATCGTAAATAGTATTAAGTGTATGATTTTGTGTCTATAATGCTAAAGAAGAGGAAGTAAACAAAAAAGTAATGAATAATTACCCTAGGGTTAAAACACATTTTTTGATGTGATATTGTACTTGTTGTTGATAATGTTATCGGAGCGTGATGGTACTATGTTGATCTTGAATACTACTTCCCATAAGGAAAGACATGTAAAAGAGAAGAATGAAAAAGTAGTCAAATATTTGTATAGATGTATAAAATTTATGTAAAGAGTATGTAAAATGTTGAAAAATAGAAAAAAACATGTGCACCTAATCTGAGATGTGAAAAAGTGTTAGAAAGGATCTTGAAGATGATGATGAAGGGTGATTTCTTCAGATGATCTCGCACTGTGGCAGTAGTATAGGGAGAAATGCCTAATTTCATTCTCGAACCTTGGATTGTTTCAAGAAGTAAAAACACCACTACATATGGTGTGTACAAGTCTGATCAAATGTGAGAAACTACGATGAAGCGTAATTGCCAAGTGTTGAATCATTGCTTGCCCTATGAAAAACCTCTTTCACAATGTTGAAAATTGTACTCAACTAAAGAATTTTGTCTCTTCCCCCTTATCACAGTCGGCCAATAAGGGATAGAAGCATTTGGGTGCCCAAGTATGATTCTGGGTGCTAGTTTCTATGCTCAAGTAAGGACCCATGTCTTATTTTAAGCCATGTTTGAGTATGTAGAATTTGTTGAATCTGTGTTGTACCATACTAAATTGTGATAGTAGACTGTTGAACATTGAGTGTAACTAATGAATAGGGTAACCACATGCTGAAATGATACTAGTATGTATGGGGGAACATGCTCAATAAAAACCAAGGTACATACAAATAGTGGCTAGAAGACAAGTGTTATTGCAGACAAACATGTATATAGAAAACAATGTAATCTACCAAGAATGAAGACAATAGAGACTAAAAAATGTGGGTGGAAAACATGGGACATCACTCACAATTTTTCAAGATAATCAAGGTCGTAGTGGCCAAAAGCATAAAATGTGCACATAAAATAAACCATAGGGTAAATCCCACAAAATAATGGTAAATAATGGTAGACAAGAGTAAAAAAACATAAATAACAATGAAGGAAAATAAACCTACAAATAAAATTTTGCACATGAAGCACATATTAACATGTTGTAAGATAAAAAGTATGTCACATCATGTATAGTCAAATTTAGTCATGTGCCCTTCCAAAAAGTCAAATTTTGTGAAAAACGAAGCTCTGGGTCAAAATGTATGACCGTTTTAAGTTCGGGGGTTGGGCATTCCACTTTCCCTTTATATTGTGGGTTTTCGGGTAACTCATGTCCCCGCGGTGCTTGGACTGTGTAGGCCTCCTTTCATTGCATTGCCCGATTCGTGTTTTTCTTTCCTTACGCATCTTTCGTTGACCAGGCCAGGTGGGTCATTGATCACCGACTTCTCTTCACCACTCCCCTGTGGGTATTTCTACTATTTCGAGTCCATGTGTCCCAGCTGTCCTGGAAATTTTTCTATGCCTTTTCTGCACTAAATTGGTTGTGGCTATTTCAGATTTTTGGGGCACACATGTACTTTTGTTCCAACTGTCCCACAGACAGCTCGAGACATTTTTATTTTCTTTTGCCACATTTTTTTTTGAGCTCCTTCATTTATCGATGAATTTCACGATGTGGGAAACTGGTGGCCCAAATGAACCACTTTGGCCTGGGATGCCAAAAGCTGACTTAGCCGTAATACACTGCCTCCTTTGCAAATCAGATCCGAACTAGGTATGACGAACCCCTGTACAATCCACATTGGTTCCAACCACAGCCCCTAAACCCCATTTGCACTAAAACAGGCCCTTGGCTTCATTTTTTCAAATTTTAACAATTTTTCACTAATTCCTTGGGTTTTTCTTTCGATAGGAAAATTATAGAAAAGCTAAGGGATCCCTCAAAACCTAATTTTGGGCCTCGAACCATTTCTATTTGCTCAATTATGAAGAATTTGTGCAAGTTATCAAAATTACCTCGAGGGGTAAATTTTGGATAATAGGTCTTGTATTGGAGCTACGAGACTGCTACATGTATGGGCCTATGAGCATGTTACTATATTGAGGCCTGTAGTTGGTCTGGAAGGAGAGTTAGGAAACTTTGGTTTAGTGTCTAATATATAGTATTCATATTTAACATACGTTCAAATGTAAAAGTGAATGTAAAATGTTAATATGGTAAATATTTAGGTTCATATGTATGGTAGTTAATATATTATTGTGGTAATAATAATATATATAGTTTGTACGTGAATGGGTTAGTGGTTGAATAATTGAACCAACCAACCTATTTCGAAGGAAGAGTTGTTGAGCCTCCCTAAAAATAGGAGGTCATATAATATATTATTGTTGTAATAATAATATATATAGTTTGTACGTGAATGAGTTAGTGGTTGAATAGTTGAACCAACCAACCTATTTCGGAGGATGAGTAGTTGAGACTCCCTAAAAATAGGAAAGTTTCTATATGGATAATATAACAAAGTTTATTATTTGGTTATTTTAATTTGCAAACTCATACCAAATTCTACATTTGGTATCAAACCTATTTAAGATATAGTAAGAGTGATGACCACATGCGCAACTCATGTTCTGGCCTTCACATGCGTTGGATTGGATGACAAGACTAAAGGATTACTACTCATGTGGGGAAGAAATATACTACACGCACACATGTATATGGCATGGTCAACTATAAAAGAATCATTCACTCTTGCTCGAGTTAGACACCACTGACTTATCCAATTCTAATGACCATATCCACCACGTTAAACACATGTTGAAGAAGCAAACCATTTAATCATGCTCACTCTCTCCGATATAACATTATCTACATAGCAAAAGGTATCGGCTTGTCTAACTCAAGTTAAACCTCTTTAAGAATTTCCATGCATGCAGAGCTGCGCACAGTACACTACTGTTAAACTAGCATATACAAAGGTAAGGTTTAAATTTTTTTGAGTGATCATCTAAGATATTTACCTCGGCTTTTTGGCATTTAGCGAATGGTCATTTTTGATATGATATGACGCCACATTTGCCCAACATTTTCTCTTAGCCACGACTCCATGCATTAAAAAGATCTAATCGGCCATTTCTTCCCTGCCAATCTCAAGACCCATATATAGTTCCTTATGTCGAGTTTCATATTCTGTGCATTTCTGGTAGTCAAATTTTATTCCAATATCCACAGTCATATGTTATAATTGTATTATCAAAAGTGTCATTACAATTTTTCAACTTTACTTTTTTGTCTCCATCTCACAAAGGAACTCCTACTAGAAAAATTCAATAGGCTCAATTTTCACATTTGGAAAGTGAAGATCCATATGTAGTTTATGAACAAAAATTTCTTGACAATAGTAGATGAAAAAGAACCAGCAACTACAGATCCGACCAAATTGGCAGAATGGGAAATGATGTACGATAAAACTAAAGCCATTATTGACATTGCTCTCTTAGATCCTGAGTTACATTATGTTTCTCTTAAGAAAAAATCATAGTAAATGTGGGATACATTGAATAAGTTTTTTGGATCCAAAGTAGTCAATGTAAATTTTTCTCTATAACTTCATTTTGTTCAAACTCAAAATGATTGATGGAGATACAATGTCTATTCACATCAATAATTTTAGATCACTTCTGAGACAACTTACAAAAGTCAAAGCTTCAGTAGAAGATGAGGATGAAAAATCTATTCTGTTGAATGTTTTTCCAACCAAACATAGTAATGTTGTTTTCACTCTTGGTCATATGTTTTCCAACTCATTGGAAGATATGATATCATCTCTTCTAGATGAGGAAAAGAGAACCAAAGAAGACACAGATAAAGAAAAAACTCTATACAGTAGAAGGAAGCATAAGAAATTTTCTTAAAATAAAGGAGAAATTGAATGCTACTACTACAAGAAGAAGGGGCATATTTCTTCATTTTAGAAACCTTGATCTCAAGATTGGCTAAGTGGAAAAATTGGCAATGAAGCCAATATAGCAGCAGTTGAAGAAGCATTAGGAGAAGAAGAATTTGGACCATAGGAATGTGGATACGTGTATGAAGACTTTTTGTACAAGCCATTCATTGATTAGAGGTTGGAGGATACACTGAGGATCGAGGATAATTGGTGTCCTCTTTTCAGTCACCACTGAGGAGGCCGCACATATTGATTTGGTAATGTGTGTGGTGTAAGGCTTAAGTTAAAATGCCTAATTTCTTCTTGAATTGAGAGCTTACCTTCATTGTATGCCTTATCCTTTGAAGAGAGTTCTATGCTTACTTATGTTGGCTTAGACCTCCGTTTCACTAAGGATCTCCATGATACTCTCCATTATACAATTGATATGTTTAAACAACTTTAGACATGCCTTTTTTCTTGACTACATACTTAGATTAGTGTTAGTATTCATATGAAACCAAACAATGAAATAAATATACCTTGATAATTGATTATAGCTCCATCTTCATACACCTCCATCATCTCCATTATCACTTTGGCATCATCTTGGCATCATCCTTATTCCACCACATGCACTGATTCCTTTCATCAATTACAAGTCATGCATAGTCCTTGATACACAAGCTTGGACCTAGCATGTACCATTGGTCTAGGTGTTCAAATATTATTACAAACTCTTAGACTGCCCCTGACACTTTTAGAAGACCTCACCTCACCAATTCCAAGGTCTCTCGATCCTTCATTCCACTCTACACTTGCATTTAGTACTAGTTCCCTCTATTAGGTCTCTTGGCCTTATAAGCATCGTAGCTTATAAATCTTCCTATAACTCCAATTTTCATGAAATAATCCCACACTCTCAATGATGATTCAGAAACCCTTTATGGGGTACTAAAACATAACTAAATTTTATACCTTGTTGTTTTGTATGAAATAGTACTTCATTTGTAACTGCAGCATGTAAATTAGCTCTATTTATCTCTCCTCATCTTGATAGTGGAACTTCCAGGGATGATCTAATTTGAGAAATGGTTGGAACACTTTTGAGAAATTGTCAACATGCTCTCTGGTGAATTTAAGGTTCTGAAAAATAGTTTTGTTTGTCATGCACTTTAATTCCTCCTTCTTCCTATACTTGTAGAACTATCACTGCGAACCTCCATATATTTCCCTCAAATGTGCAATATAGAGGATAATATTTGGCACATCTATTCACTTCATCCTAATAGTCATTTTCCCAAAAATTCATAGAAATTGGATGGTTATAAAAATAGTTTTGTGATGACCTAGTTTGGGCCTGAGAGCATGTAGATTATGCCACAAGACAATTTTAAAGGTTTCAAAGGATGGAAATATTCTAGAATGCTATTCTTACTTTCCTTCACTGAGATTCCAAAATCATCATTTCAAGACTGTCAAATTATTTGCATTCGCTCCAACGTGGAGGCCGACTATATAGTTCACAAGTATCAACAAATAATACATGAAACAAGAGATTTTCCTCCTGCAATATCACTCCAATAGTTTTATTATTCTTTTTCAATCTCCATTACATCATATTATTCATGTTGGTGTCATGATACCTCTCTAATTTCTATCCAAATCACCTTCTTTCTATCTTGAATAGCCTACAACACCCCTTATCTTTTCTCTTAAGAGAACTTAACAACATACCATGATTAGAATAGGATGAAACAACATCCCAACAACCTATTACTTTGTCCATCAACCTAAATTTACTCTATGAAACTTCATTTTATCCAAATAAGGATTAAAAAAACTATTTCACTTTGTTTTACCTTTACTTACACACCAATATTTCACTCATACACTCACCTTGACTCAACCCATAAAACCCTCATCCTTATAGACTTGGGTGCAAAATTTGAACATAACCAAACTTGAATAGTCTCCCTAAAAACATTCTAACATCTTGATGCCCCTACATCAGTGTGTGAGTGTGTGTTTATTTCTTTTTATTTCAGTGTTGTGTTTTAAAAAATATATGTTATGGGGAAATATTAAAATGTTTCATTTTTTATGAGTTGGATGATATATTTTGCACTATCAAGGATTCTGATATGTTATCTCTGGAAGAGAAACTATGATTAGGGTCGAATAATGCAATGGCACATCATGATATGGTTGTAGGTAAACCATTTGAAAACCTTCACCCCTTTGTGGTTTGTGGTCAACAACTGGAAAACCACCTCACTGTAAGTTCTCAGTTAACTGATGGAAAACCAAATTTTGGTTTGTGATAATCTAATGGAAAATTTCATGATCGGGAAATTTGGTGTAGTGTTGTATGGACATTTTTCCCATGTTATCACTGAGGGGGGATTGTTACAAAAATTTGGTTTATTTCCAAACTTATACAATTCATATTTTCCATACCGTCAAATGTAAATGAGGTTGTAAAATGTTAGTATGGTAAATACTTAGTTACATATGTTTTTTAGTTAATATATTATTTTTGTAACGATAAATATATATAGTTTGTACGTGAATTGGTTAATGGTTGATTAGCTAAACTAACCAACCAAGTTCAGAGGATGAGTTTTTGTGATTCCATGGAAATAGGTGCTCGTATAACTCTTATAAATATGTAAATTTCCATATGAATAATATAGAAAAGTTTATTAATTTTCAAATTTTAATTTGCAAACTGAGACCAAATTCTAGATGGTCGAGACCTGACATATTTACGAGAAGATGGGTAAGCATCAGTGGCAGAAAGATGGATACAGACACCTACAGAGTGATTATATATTTTATGGATCTAGAAGCCTAATATGGATGCCATACCGAGACTACGGAGGATGGACAGATGATGTAGTAGAGTTACAGTGTATACGGTGGACTATGCAGTTGGACGATCAACCTCGAGAAGTGATTGGGATATTTTAGGTGGAGCTAATTCCATGAAATTTTGGTATTTATAAAAATATGCCCCTAAATCCATATATATGGTTGAGGTCTATTATGACACCGAGGAGTTCTGGATCTAGACAAGGGCCCACAATAGTGCAATTAGTACCCCTCTAGCCAAATGAGGTAGATTCGGTAATAGAGCCGATAGATGCAGATGACTCAGGATGTATAGAGACCAACCATTCCTGGTGGGCATCACATCGATGCCTATTTCTATTTCCAATGTTATCAGATGCTGTGGGAGCACCGCCACAGTGAGGAATAGAGGGGAAATAAGATTTCGTTGATAGCGTAGTGGTAGTGATATGAGAGAGTGATTTTTTCTAGAGTGATGATTTATTAGTTGGTTGTTTGGTTGTGTGATTTTCTTTTCTTTCTAATGTGTTGATCTATTATTGAAGGTCATGCGTAGTGGTCATTGATTGTTGACACATCATTGGTGCATTGATGTAGAATGAGCCCACCAATATACTCGTATGTGGTGGTATCCTAGATCGGGTGGATACAATTGTGGGTGATGATGCGTACTTGTTTGATCCAGTAGCATTAGAAGTTCCTACATGTATAGTGTTACTTAGTGACCGATACGAGTCACGAGAGGATAAAAGGTGATCTAGAGAAGCTATGGGTGGAGGTCCTCTAGCTCAGGATGTATTTACACAATTCATGGAGTTGTAGGGACATTATGTGGAGAAGTCGACAAAGAACTTACTATTATATAGGAAGATAGATAGATATAAGTGTTGTGATCATCGACATCGATTGAGTGGATAAGATTCTAGCTCTAGAGATCCAGCAGTGATAGATAGTTGTTGCGATGATGAGATATTATGTAGATATACTCATGTAGTAATGTACAATGGCTTGCCTACCAGTATTGAAAAATATTTATATATGGACTATTGCAGTCATTTTGTTTTACTTGATGTTGTATTGATGTGTGATGTGATGATGTGTTGATTAGTGTTGGGTCAATGCATGGTGTTGTGTCCCACTTCTTGTCCCGAAAATGTGAGCCAAAATGGCAAATGCAGGTTTTCCAAGGTGGGTTCGCGCGAACATCCCATTCGCATGAACCAGTTTCGCGCGAAGAGACACGTAAGCCGTTATTTTCCGCGTGTCGCAATTTATCGGGTTCGCTCGAACCATGTGGTTCACGCAAACACCATTCACGTGAAGGGTGTTCGCGTGAACCCCCCCTATTTATACATTGGAGGTGCTGCGCAGGAAATCATTTTCCTTCGCCCCGCCTCCTTCGCGCGAAGTTTTTTGCGACCGATCAGAGCCCACCACACCAGCCGAAAGCCCACCACACCAGCGAACCCACCAGCGACAAAGCCTAGCAACGACGAGCCCAGGTATGTTAGCAAAATCGTACCTATTTTTTTAGCAAAATCGTAGCCATTAAAATACCATTTTTTGCAAAACCCTGGCTCGTTTTTTTTTAGGGTAAAACCCCATTTTTTCTCATAGAAATGAATTGAATGTGAAGGTCAACTCTGAAAATACTTGGTTGGCCGTTTTGTATGCTACATCCTTGTTACTTGTAAATGGTCTCTTTGAGAAACTCTGAGGGCAATAGGCAATATTTATACCCTTCCATTATGTACGTCCAATCAGACAATAAAAAGTATTCTTTTACCAGGTTCAGAGAAACTTGTTTTTTACAATGGACGATTATACTGTATTTTGAAGCTAATTTTATCTAGCTTTATTTCTATTAGCTTTGATCCATGGCTAAGGAAGAATTCATATGGTTGTTACATGTACATTTTTCCAAGGTCCTGGTGGCATTGGGACATGGATGGTCTCATAATTACAATTCAGGCATGAAAACCTTTTCTGAATTCTTGTTGGGTTTCACTCTTTTCATTCCAACTTATATATATATATATATATATATATATACTTACAGAATACTTGTAGTTTGTGTGTGATTGGTTTTCCTTGTAAGCAAGCTACAATTAATTCAATAGTCATGCTTTATTTTAAGGTGTAAATTTTATATATAGTTTTATGTTTTTGGTGTGGATTTATATTTATTTATATATTGGTTTTGAATTTAAATATGTATTCATGAATTTATTAGAAGTGAAATAGAATGGTATTTATATTTTAAGAGTTGTTCATGTTTAGGAGAATTCATTCTTCATAAATATGAATGGTCTATTTGGTACTCATTGTTTTTAATTTATTTCTTAATAATATGAATGGTTTAGGTCACTTCTTATATTTAGGTGACACTCATAAGGGTGAAGCACCAAAATTTCTGATAATTTATGTATCAAAGTATTTAGAGAGACCCTAATTTTTCCCCCTTACACAAGCATTGTGCAATGCACATCAATACTCATGAAATATGGTTGTGAACTAGTCATATTTGATTTAATATAGATTTGCTAGAAACTATTCCATAACCGAATCTCAAAAAATTATTACATAATTTAATCCATCGTAGAAGTACCACTTTTTTTATTGAAAATATTGACAATTATAACAATAGTCCAAACTACGACAACATAGAAAAGAATCTAGAACATAATAACTACAACTACAATTTCAATCTTCTAAAATGGACCGTTTGATTATTTTCGAGCTTTCCCATTTGCTTTTCAATCATTGTTATTTGGTGATCCAAATCAATGTTGTAAGCAAGCTCTTTCTGAGCAACCTGAAAATATTTTGCATTTGCTCTTCCACAAGTGGTTGATAACCAATTTTTTAGAAGAGTTGGCAATCACATTGTGAAAAATATTGATGTCTAGCATAACTTCTTTCCAAGATAATGTGTTTCCAAAGATAGCACGAAGACTATTGTGAATAGAAATCTATGTCTTTTTAGTGATCTTGTATTTCCAAAAAGTATGCATGATAGACTCGAAAAAAATTCTAACTAGACACTTAAGATGGTTGGTTACAAGAAATTGTATGTCATCGCCAATAGGTAGTGTGTGGAAGAAAAATGGATAAAAAACCATTTTAGTTATGGCATTAGCTTTGAAATTGTAAATAGTAGCTCTAAGGTGCTACCATTTATATTCTTTAAGTTTACATCTTCATTTTAAGTTGAGTCTTTGTTCCAAGGACAAATCCAGGATGAATCTTCGATAAACACATTTGAGCATGGAGTGATTTAACATGTTGTTGTTAGACCATGTCCAATCCTTCAAGAAGTTGAATTGAACCAAGAGTAGACATCTTAACAAGGAGTGAGTTGTCCTCAAGTTGCAAAATTCCAATTATAGTTGTCTTGTTAGCTACACATAAGTGAAAAAAAACCTTTAAGAAATGCCAATGTTTCCATTGCTACCATTATAAGTGACACAAATATTCAAACTCGCATATACCTATTTTTAAAAGACGTTTTTTATTTCAGCCTAGACTACAAAGAAGGGGAAGACTGTTGATTTACACATCTATTCAACCAAATCGATGAAGTGGGAAAGATAAGGCCATGTTAAAGAGATTTGTTATTCCATTCCAACAGGTCATAAATGTCATGTTGTGCTTTCCACGAACTATTTAACAGCGCACAAACAAAGAGTTTGAAGTATTTACCAAGAAGTGGCTTGTTGTTCGTATTCACTTCTCTCAATGGGCCTTTAGAGGTAGCAGTAGATATCTTATGGCGAGTAAGAATTTTCCATGGTTTAGATTTGTTAAGAGCACTATTGATCCACTTAGAAATTAAACATTTACTTTGTGTCCAAGAATCTATGTTGCCAAGGCCTCCTCTGTATTTGAGTTTAATATATTGCTTCCATGACATGCCTTGGATACCCTTGTTGTCATCCCACTTGACCCAAATGAAATTTTCTAATGAGTTTGGTAAATTTTTTGTAGCATGATTTAGAAGGAAACTAGCATGTGGAGCTATAGACATGAGTTGCCATGAAGATCTTGTTAGCAAATTAGATTTTTATGGAAAAGGATAGGAATTTGGATCCCTAACAGTCAAGCTTTTTATGAAATTTATTTTTAAAACACCTTCATGTGTCACTAAGAGAAAATCCAAGTCAAAAGGAAATACCCAAATATTTGGGGATTTTTTTATATTGAACTTGATGCTACACAAGAGGGATCCAATGGGGAGTGAGCTTAGCTTGAATCATAATAAATACAATTTTAAGCATCAAAATTTTAGATCCTCATATAACACAATGCAACTCAAGCACATTCATTGCATGATTGATTTCCACTCCATTATTACGAAGAAAAGGCACATTATCCTCAACAAAATGAGAGCTAAGGGCACAAGGGTTATTAGGAAGAGAACCCCCTTTAATAATATTTTGGTCATGTACTCTTTGTAACAAGTATCCAAGAGTATCCACAGCAAAAGCATATAAAAATGAGGCAAGAGGATAACTACCTTTGCAAATGGATGGTTGGAGAGAAAAGGGTTCATTGAGAGAACCATTCATTGAAAATCTAACCGAGGCATCATTAAACAATAATTTAATGCATCGATTCATTTTTTTCCAAAACCCAACCAACTTAGCATATCACGGATAAATGGCCACTTAATTCTATCATAAGCGTTGTTGAAGTCAAGCTTGACAATAAGAGAATTTGGGATGTTTGTTGGTCTCATTCTGCAAATTTCTAGGAAAAAACCAAGTTGTGCAGAATATGACCCCCCGTCCCCAAGAAATCACATTTTTTAGAGCATGTCAATATCTTGCACCCCAGCTTCAATACGTTTAGCAGTAGCATTCATAATGATCTTGTAAGACGTATTAAGGAGAGTGATGGGTCTCCAAACAAATATGTTGTCTCTCTTGGTGTTGTCTTTAGGATTGATTTTTATTATTCCACACACACACACACACACAATACACAAACACCCAACTCCACATGCTAAAGATAAAACAAGGATCAAACGCAAGACCTAGGAAATGAGAGTCATTGATCTCATCCACTCAAACTAACTCCACATTATTATTTTTATGTAGAAATTAAATTCTTTATACATTTATTCACCTATGGGTAAAAATTTGTTTTGTATATATCTTACTCAATTTTTTAGATTAAACATTAAAATTTGGATGATGATTTTTTTCGCATATTTTGCTTAATGTTTCAGATTAAACATTAAAATTTGAATGATGTTTTTTTTAGATCAAACATTAAAATTTGAATGATATAGTTTGATGGAATTGTCACCGCAAACAAATAATTGGATACATCCATATACATTTGTGATAAAGAAATGCATTGTTCATATAATGAGAGTTTTTGGATCCCCTCTTTTTTATTGATTTCACAATTATAAGAAGAGTTACTTTAATCTACGACATGAACCTAAGATCTCACTTGTGTATGTAGGTGCTCTACCACTTTAGACCCTAACTCTTCTCTCACCAAGGTTTTTAGTTATATTCTTTGTTACATTTTGGATGTGGCTCATTTTCTCTGACCACCCTCCCTTAAGCCATACTTTGGTGTTTGACGCTCCTAATTTGGGCCTCATACCATGTTATTTTCCATAGACAACAAAATCATGAACCTAAAAAGTCCCTTGTGCATGCTTGGGTGCTCTACCACTAAAATTATCAACCCATTTGTTATTGAGGCTTTCAAATAGATTCCTTGTTAACAGGAACAACTAACCATTATCCACATAGAATGGAGCATCATTTAATGTGTTTCACTTCGAATACTGAGCAAAATTACAAGTTAACAATTATTTACCATTCAAATCTTACATGCGTTCCTAAAATTTGAACAGAGCATGTAAAACATTATACGCATCCCTTATTTTACTGTTTATCATTTGTTGTATCAATAGATACAAAAAAATTGACAGAAACCTCCATCATGATGATTTCATTGACATTTTGGATCACATTCCTGATCCACCATCACTATCAAAATAGACAAAACTCTCTTCATATAATGTAATAAAATAAATGTTTATTGAGAAGAAAACCTGATAATGAATCTAACAATATGGAGCAATAATCAATGATCTTAGGTTTCATTCGTTTGCTACCTACATCGTCAGCAATACTCAGTAGATTACTGTGTTGTGTTGAATCTTGATAAATCATGCAAATAACTTGTCATTTGTTACAGTATTGACCATTATATAATCAGGACTTTAAAGTCATCGTTAAAACTATTTATCACTCTATAATCTGGACTAAAAAGATGTCTAAGCATTACAAATTTTCTCTCATTTTTAAAAAAAGGAACAGGGCATGTAGGCAAAAATACATGTGGAGATATAGATGCATTAGACATGTCTTTTACATGTGGAGATATAGATGCATTAGACATGTCTTTTACCGATGTGTTTTGTTGTTTAAAATTGGATTGGTGTTCTATTTGATTGTGCTAATTCTGTATCATATGCACAAAAATTTTGTTCCACGGAAAGGTGAATCCCACTCAATGTGAGGCTTTGATAATGGTTTGTGCCCAGGTAAACTTACATTCTCTCCTAGAAACATTGCTTTGACTTTAAGATCATCTAAATGTATTCAAAACTTTTCATTTCTGAACTCTGCAACATCACTTGGTATATTTTGTTATCATTGTGATTTGTAATTCATGTAATTTATTTGATTTTGTAATTTATTTTCTATATTAGTTGCATTGAAGCTTGAAATTTTCATATTTCTGTTTTCATTAATATAGGAGAATATCTTAGGAATTTTTTTTAATTAAAAGTACTATTAATTAGAATTTTACTTTCATTTTTTTTACAGTCATGGCTTCTTCTGGAACTCCTAATTTGTTTGAGAGGACCAATTTAGAGATTGCAAAATTGCAATCTATTCTCAAAAATCCAACTACAATTGGGCAGTTTAAAGCCCATTGCGAAAAAATATTGGTTGATCTTCGTAGAATAGAGAAAATTTTGAAAACATGTAATCCATTTGATTCTAAATCAATAAAAAAAATTATGGATTCACTAAAATCAAGTGTCTCCGGAGATGTAGGTTATAATGAGATTACATCATGACTTTCCGATAAGGAATTCGTTAAGAGGTCTTGTTAGAGTTTTTATGCAGATAAACGGAAAATAAGGGCATATTATGTAAACAAATGTTCATGTCCTTTATGTGCCCCTTTGATTTATCCTAGATTTGTGGTCTCTCAAGGCCAATTTCCAAATAATGACCAATTACCGTTATACTTCATAATGATGCTACATGCTGAGGTTCACTTAAACCTAAAGGTGAACTATTTAGACATCCCTAGTTATTTGGGGTAGGGGCGTGGCTGTATTAGCCATAGGTAGGCATATAGAAATGAGGGAGATCCTAGTTGACGTGCAACAGCTTGTACCAAGGCCACAACCATTCTTATCAGGCTTTCAGGATGTCGCAGCACCTCTCGTTATGACTGCACATGAGGCTGCTATTGAGGGTCTTGCTGGCATTTCTCGTGAGACCCAATTGATCTCTTCTGACCATGTGGGTCAGTACCTTAAGAGACGCGATACTAGTAGTGGAGGTGCTAGTAGCACCAGTGATGCATGTAGCGAGGTATATGCTCGTGCATCTTTGATTTCCCCAGATGATTTTGAGCTAGTTATAGATCCTGCTCATGAACGTCGGCTAGGACGCATCATGGCTGCTGACTTGTTGCGTGCATATGAGGTGATTTCTCGGCATTGCAGCATTCCACTATCAGGGGTTTTAGATTTTATAGAGCAGAGTGGGAGTGTATCTTCTAGTCAGGGTACTACTGCCGCTGCTACAGATAGACTTCCTGTTGTTGGGATTGTCACACCTAATGTTCAGCACATTTCTGTTCCAGTGTTTGGAGCTTCACAACAAATTTATTTTAATTGATCATTACTTTACAATTTATTAATATTAAAATTAAACATGTACTTTTGTGTTTACGCTTCTACTCTAGTGTGTGTAGCTTCACAACCCACACCATCTACCCATGTCACATACACACAGCTCTTGACTAAGCACAACATGGATCTCGATGTTCTGGGTCTGAGTCAACTTGGCTTAGTTGGCGACATATTTTATGGTGTTGAGGTCGTGGATGACAATCCCATAAATTTGGAGACGCGTTCCGCAGAGGTATAAATACATGTGTTTTAATATAATTAATATTTAATCTAAATTGAAATGTTAGAAATTAATGAACTTTATTCAAAAAACTTATTTATCAACTTCTTACATTTTATTTATTTTGTTTCACAGGGATCTACGGGACAGAGATCTATGGGTAGCGTAGATACTCCCAACATCCACGCAGAGACAGATACTGAGGTAATCAATTGTACATATCAGTTATATAATGTATTGAATTAATCAAAAAATTGTTTTAGATTTCTGCTTATATATTTTAATATATGGTACATGCTATATATAGTTTATGACATGTATATTCCTTTTTTTTAACATGCAGGGTGCAGCAGAGCGTAGTGAGGGGTCTGGAACTCGCCCTAGTGCACAGAGGAGACTTCAGTGATATTTTATAGATTTCAAACATTTTAGACATACTTTTAGATATTTTACACATGTATATATATTCATACTCATTCTAGACATTAGTATTATATTTTTGATATATGTCTTAGACACGTGTATTATTAATATATTTTGATATATGTCTTAGACATGTGTATTTACAATTAGGGATGTGAATATAAGACACCCCATTATCTTTCATTTTTATCTCTTGATGGTATCATAATAGGTATATAACTAGCCATCACATGTGTTTCATGATATGTGAACTCCGAACGGTATATGTTATTTGATTTAGAGGCATAGTTATGTGAAGGTTGTTTCTACATTTCAGTCTTGCTCCTTGCCAGAGATTCCTCATTTTCAACCATTGACTAACATCCTTCCAAATCTGTTGTGAGAATGGACCCTATACAAATAGATGGGTGGTTCTCCATGCTAAATAGATGGCTTGTTCTCCATGCTAAATTTTCCTTTGTTCATCAATATTGATGGAGAGATAGATTTGTAGGGTAGGGATGGGCGAGTGCCTCTACTCTACACATAGTGGTATATAGATATAGATATAGATTGATAAGGCAAAAACATCCATAGTTATGCTTAGAAGACCAAGGATCTATGAATATCTAGATGGATAGCACATGCCCATATATTATATAGCCATAGCCTACAATTTTCTAGTTTCTTCTTTAGGAATTTGATAGAAATTTTTAAATTAAGAGGAGAATGTTGTGATGCGCACTGATTGATTAATTTCAGGGTGCCAAAGGATTCTCCATATCTACTGTATTGTTTTATTCAGAAAAAATTAATGGGTACGGATTTGTGAATATGCCATTATTGTGTTTGTAATTTTGGTTGTGTTTTACTCTGATTGGATTTTCTGTATGTTTACTTTAGGGTTGGTGACTTGATTGGCACTGGATTTTGATTGGACTTGTTTTGTAATTTGGTGAGGGGTCTTATGTCCACATATAAGAGACCTTAAATTCTCAGCTACTGAGGTTTATTTGGATTCATTGCCCTTTAATCTGATCGTCAGGGGTTTTGCCTTGCTCTGCTTAGCTTTTTTAGTATATTTGTTTTGTGGGGGAGAACTCTGAGGAGGAGAAACTTGGTGCATATAAATAAAGGATGTTCATGAGTTCCCATTTCAACGGTTCCATGCTTTCAGGGATGTGTAGATGAACAGCTTGTCTACTGAGCCTCTTGCTTTTAGAATCCTGCAGATGAAGGGATCTAAGGAATTCATATTTCCCAATATTTGGGGGTTAAGGAAAATTATAGAGGGAGGAAATCTTGAATACGAACTTAAAAAATGCACAGGAATATGGATACAAACTTAAAAATGCGCTCAATGAATGCATTTAACTAAGCCACAATAAACATATGATTGAACTTAGGGAGCATTCACACAAATATGAATTTGTCTCTCATTCATGAGATCAATAGTGTACAATACGAAACTTCTATAAATAATAAGGAAATTTTATTTTATAATCACCATATAGTAGTCTTGAACACACTATTATTTAAATTCCCTAAATATGCACTCAAAAAATGGTTTGTGCACATATCTCTCAAACATCTAAACAACCTCTCTAATTTAATCTTAACCTCTCTAATTTGAATTAAATCGTAAAAAATATCATCAACTCTCACCTAGGTCACATGTTTAAATAATATAAATTAGCAATCGCACATGATGTGTGCAATGTTAACGCCGAAACAGACATATTGCTGAGTAGAAAAGGAAATTGAAATGGAGAACAAAGCACCGTAGTTCGATCGAATTCGAAGATGAGAAATAAAGGCAAACCAGGCAAGCAGAACAAATTTTCATAAAAAGTTTCAATGATAGACTTAATAGCATCATTTACAAGACAAGGTTTGAATGCATAAATTTATGGAAAACATGAATTTCTAGTTGACACAGAGAAAAATGTAATGTTGCAATTGATCCATAATCAGCCTATCATGAATCAATAAATCATGTTTATACCATACATACTTCCATGAAACAACAATATCACAATACTTGTAAACCATAAACCATCTCACAACAAGTAAGAATCACAAGTATTAAACAACTTTATTGTATAGTGGTCTCCATAGTCCCTTCAAGTAGAAAATACAATGCTATCTAGCTTAATAGTTTATTACCAACAAGGTTTAGTAATTTATTCCATGTCCTTCTATATAATACCAAGTGGCTCTGCTCGTTGTTCAATGACTTGTAAAAGTTTTTCATGGTCTTCTACATCTAGTCTCCATTTTTTGCATTTACTATTTGTAGTCTTCACCTGCTGCAATTGTAACCATGTAGCAATTATGTGATGGATGTAATGATACACCTTTTTGTCTAGTTTTTAATCAACAAAGTGAATCCCACTTCGAAGGGATTTCACTTGTTGTAAGTATGTTCCCTGCACTACAACTGAGCTAGTAAAAAATGTTGTCACTTCACTTGTTATTTCACATGTTAGCTTTGTTCTCTCCTACGTGCAACGCAACAAGTAGTACTCCACTTTCTCAATATTGGATTCTTTAGCAATGACTGCAAATACATCTCCTACAACAAAATTCAAAGAAACATTCAATGATCGGATGTATAGTATAAATTGTATACATATATATTTATTTATCAAATTAGACTTGATCCTTTCAAATAAAACATACCTTATTTAACCAGTCTAGATATGTGGTCATAATTAGTTGAAATTAATGACACATCTTCAAAACTATTATCATGATCTGATCCACATGTGTCATCCAAAACTAAAGGAACTTACTTCCACTCACCTACATACCCATGTTTTTAACTATTGCACACTGAATATGATTTGTTCATGCATTCATAACAAAAACAAGAATAATCACTTGTACAGATTGTCCAGTTATTACTATCCATAGTCATCAAAGAGTGCAAATACCTAGAATTGGGAATCCTTTCACATCCATACTTTGTCCTCCGATCAATACCTTCATTTAGTCATGCTCAAAAGATCAATAAAGTTTAAAACAAACAACAAAAATCAGAATAAAAAAATTTAAAGTTAGTAACTTGTAGTTCACTTAATAAATCACATCAAGATTTACATATCTATGTTTTAAATGTGCATGTACCTATTATCTCCCAAAATACTTTGTGTGGGGTTGAAGCTTATGGGGTTGAAGCGTGTGATGTTGAAGCCTGTGAGGTTGAAACCTAAACTACAAAATGTTTCTTACACCATACAACAACGGTGTGGGCATCAATCAATCGATCTCCCTCATAATCAAAGCTTTGTTTCTTTAGAGCATGTTTGATGCATCCACCCGCACCATCGTGTTCTCCCTTCCCATGACCACACTCAAAAAACTCCATAAATGAGAAATTTTGTGATGATGATGATAATGACTGAGTGCAAAGAAAGGGGGAGAGGATTTGAATTGTGATGTGCAACCATCTTACCAAACAAAATGGTGATCTATTTGTATTCCTCGCTGATGAAGATATTGAAAGAACAAACCAAAACAATGTTGCACAAAGTGGGTGTCATGTTCCTTGTCATCACTTATATAGAAGTGATACTCCTTCTTGATCATTCGCTTCACATATGTACTTTCAACCCCATCTAAACTCAATTTTTCATGCCTATAAAATACTTGAACCATGATAGTAACCTGGTCAATATGATAATACTGTGTTTGAATTTCTTTTTTATGAGAAAATGAGTAATTCTCAGCAAAATTAACCATGGAAAATATGGAACCAATAGGGAATGTGTCCCTATTAGTCTTGAATTGTGTAGCCTGCCACTTTGAATAGTGAGAATGTTTGATGTACGAACTAATTAAACTTCAGAAAAATTGCATGAATGTAGCAATGGGGATTTCCTCTTCTACCAAATCCAACCTGGTTACATCTTTTCCAAGCCTTGTTGAATATTTTATGTATTTGAACCTACAAAATCAATTCATAACATGGACAAATTGTCATGTATTCATTTGCAATAAAATAAAAATCAAAATAAAATCTAACATCCAAATTTAAAAACATAAATTTATATATATCACCTCTTGCAAGCAACCAAGTTAACTGTGTCCAAATCTTCATTTTTTTTTGGCAATAATTTCAAGTCCCCACACTTGTCACAGACACCTTTGATGCAATTCATACGATCATCGACATGATCATCAGATACATTACAAATAATTGAAGTTATGAATTCACTGACACGTGTAGGTGGGGAAATTTCTTCTCGTAACTTTCTATACACCTGAAAAAAACATAGATTTTGAAATACATTAATTTTAAATCACATGTCTCAAAAATTATATTTAAACTAATTTTAAATATATAGATATAAATGAAAGCACGCCTCAAAATATATATACATTGAATCTATAAATTTTTATGTACCTGATAGTGATAATCAAACTCAATGTGATAGCGACAACAACATGTGTCAAGGACTTTATCAGCTCGCACATACCAAGGCTTCAAATTTTCAAACATTCATTGTCCAATCTTAACATCTAGATTTTCTTCTGTAAACTTTATGTACATCTCATGTTGAGTTATTTCAAGCCAATGTTTTATATGTTCATCTTAGTTATTACGAGTTATCCTATGTTTTAAAACATCCCTCACATTCGGAGAAGGATGAGTCCTCTCAGTCCAAAAATAAGAAACTATCTTCACAATATTATCCTCTATTTTATCATAACATGGATTTCTACACATTAGTGCCCAATTTCCCTCCATAGTAGAGTCATCCAATGTCGTCCTCCTCTTTGCATACCTACTAATCGTCTTTCTAGATAAACCCAATGCCTTGGAAAAGGCGGGTAACATGAGGATTCTTTGTTGTATCTTCACTTACAACTAAAGTTAATATTGCCCTATGAGAAATACTCTTATCAGCAGACCTAGTTTTTGTACCCAAAGAACTTATTCCTTTAAAAACATTCCCAACAAATTCTTCTTCTACATGTTTTGAATTTTTCCGTCCAAAATCAACACCTAACAAATCTAATGTTTCCCTCATATCAACATGATTCAAGAATGTAACCAATAAATGTGCTCTAGCAACTTTAGTCAAATTAACAAATTCACCATATACTATCTCTACACTTTTTGTTGTTTTCTTTCGTGATAGTGGTTCTTGTTCAGAAAATTCTTTTAATTTTTGTAAATCCATCTTCACCAAGTGTTTCACATTTTTTTGGGAAGTAATTCCATAACTTTTGTTATCACTTAAGCATAATGTTGCGCATTATGATCTTTGTCCATAAACATACACATGGGATCTTATCAAAACCCTTGCCTTTACCCAATCTACAAAACATAAATTATCATATTTAAACCTTAGAAATAAAAAAAAAAAATTAGGATCTATCAAGGGTTTCTATACATATGTACCAATTTTTACAGCGTTGTATTTCACTTGTTGTGTCTTCTCTCTCTCTCTCTCTCTTTGTGCCCTCCTACGAACAGATCTTCTAGCATTCTTTTCTACATTCTCTTCCTCGGTATATTTTCGTTTCTCATTCTTTGCATTTCCCATGATTCATCCACTTCAATAATTTTCACCTGCACACATAAATCGTGATAGATCTGAATGTCTAAGAGTAAACTCGATACAAAATTATATGTGCATGCAACTCTATTTATATACAAATCGTAGTAGAAATTAGGTTATTTTTAATTTTATTTTTCTATAACTTTAAAACAACTTTTCTAAATTTAATAGAATTTATATTTAATATGTAAAACAACTTTTCTAATTTAATATTACATATTTTGGTTAAAAACAATTTTTAAAAAAACGCACTTACTTTAAAACACAAAAAAATATGTAAAAATCTAAATTTAAAACATAAAAAGTGAACAATATTAAGTAAGTAACTTGTAAAACAATAAATTTGCAAGGGGAGACGCAATTGCGAATCATTAAATCTAGAAGGAGACGTGTTGGCGGCGCTTTGGTGGCGCACAGGGGGTTCACGTGAAATGGTGTTCATGTGAACTTGGTTCACACGAACACCATTCGCGCGAACCCCCTATGCGAACCCTAATGAGTGGCTGTGACGTGGCGCCTGAGTGGCACATTTTGGCTCCAAATCCTTTTGGGGGACAATTGTGAGCCAAAATCTGCCACTCAAGTGCCACATAATTAGGGTAAACGAAATAGTTAACTTATAAAATTTTGACACAAAATTCATATTTTTATTGGCTTTCTAAAACTGTAATTTTCTTTTTTTTTAAATTTGTTTTGCTATTTATTTTGTAATTTTTACTAACATACGTAATTTTAGCACAATCAATAGTACACATTCAACCAAATTTGAAAAATAGTACAATATATAAAAAAAATTGAAAAAATATATACTTAGTATTTGTTGAATTCTTCTTCTTTCCTGTGAATTTTTTTTTTAATTTCGATATAAATATTAAAATTTATTGGCATTGAAATATGGACGCCATTTATTTTAAAATATAGTTACTAAATAATTAATTAAAAAAATATATACGTCAAAAAAATATGAAAATTTGACAGCAGGTCAAAATTATAATCTTGAACATATATCTAAAATTTCATAGTGAAAAGATAAGTTTTCATTTTAAAAAACCACCTAGGGACAGTCATTCCTCTTTAATAACATAAGAAACAACATATGAATAAAATTAAGAAAAAACTATAATTTTTGCCATTTTTTAAACTAAAAATTTACATGTATTCTACACTCTAAACGCAACATTTTGTTAGTTTGTGGAATTTCATGAATGTGTACGGTTTTGTGGCTATTACCTTTAGAAAATCAATTAAACTGAAAATTCATGTTTACTAAGGTACAAACCATACCAAAAAGTGGGACATTTTATTGTGCTTTTACCCTGCTGTGATTGTTAATGTGTGATATTTCAATGATTGTCTTGTTGATATGATTGGTAATGTATAGTTGTTGATGATGTTTAATGATGAGATAATGTATATAACTATTTATGATGTATGTAGTGTAATTGTGATGTGTAATAGATAAATGATGGAAAGGTATAGTTTGTAAATGATGTAGTATAAGTGAATAATATGCGGGTGAGGATGCATACTTGTTTGATCTAGTAGAATTAGAAGTGCGTACATGTACAATGTTACTGATTAAGTGAGACGAGTCATGAGCGGAGATAAGGTGAGATAGAGAGGCTACGGGTGGAGGTCCTCTAGCTTAGGATGTATTTACATAATTTTTGGAGTTGTAGGGTCATTAAGTGGAGAAGTTGATAGATAACATACTATTACATAGGAAGTTAGAGAGATATAAGTGTCATGGTCATCGACATAGATTGAGTGGTGAAGCTTCTATCTCTACAGATCACACAGTGATAGATAGTTGTTGCGATGATGAGATGTGGTGTATATGTACTCATGTACCAATGTACAAGGGCTAGCCTAATAGTATTATAAAATATTTATATATGGACTATTGGAGTCATTTTTTATTACTTTATGTTGTATTGAAGTGTGATGTTTTGAGGTGTTGATTAGTTTTGTGATTGTAAATGTGTGATATTGTGATTTTTTTTTGTTGATATGATTGGGAATGTGTAGTTGTTGATGATGTTTAATGATGATATATTAGATATAACTATTCATGATGTATGTAGTATAATTGTGATTTGTAATAGATAAATGATTGAAAGGTATAGTGTGTAAATGATGTAGTATAAGTGAATAATATGAAAGAGTAGGAGATGGTCATGATACTATAGTGAATCGTGTATTAATATGATGAAGAGGGAGGTGGAGAGACTAAAAATGCCCCGCATCTTATAGATGATAAGGTTCATTGATATAAGACCCCTCAATAGTCAAGTATGAACCATAAAGGAAGAGAGTGTCATTGAGAAACGATATGATAGTGTATGTTAAACAAATATATCGATACAATGCATAGTTTAAAATTAAAGATAGGTTCTTATTGTAACATATCCCTTAAGATTCATGTAAGAACCGTAATAACACGAGTGCTTCTTCCAGGGGTAAGGCGATAGATATCACCTACTAGAGACCAAGCCGACATGGAGCGGATGTAGCATGTGGAATGAATGCAACATGAGTTAATGAGATAAATTTAATGTCATGTGGAATGTGTCCAATGATGGGTGATGTAATGGTCAGAAGTGAATATGTTGAGGGATTTGGAAGCCAATGTGTAGTAGCAGTATGACGCAACGAATGAGATGGTGTAGTGATGGATTGATGAGAAATAACTTGTGATGGATAATGAATGAAGACCTTATCACTAGATGAAGAAGACAAATCAATTAGAGTAATCAAATATTTGCATGGGAATGGTGACATAGATTACTCATGAGAGCTAAATGAAATGACACTCTTCTCTTCTAATTTTTGTAAGTGATCACAAAGGGTGCAATAGTCATTGTCATGATGACCATTGATAAGATGAAAGTTGCATTAAGGTCTATCATGATTTTGTTGCAAGGGATGATGTGGATGATGTTTATTAGAAGGTAAGTGAAATGTATGCTTGTCAAGTAGGACACGCAATCCATCATGAGGCCTAGCATGATGAGAAAAATATAAAGAATTGTTATCTCTCGAAAGTGCACCCTATAGAGAGATGGTTGGAGATTTTCTAAGCTTGCAAATTTTATTTCTCTCTTTTGTAGATACAATGGAAACACCTTAGGTCTGTGGGTATATACCTATTTTGAGGTGAGCCTCTGGTATCAAGATTGGTTCCTTATTGATGTATCCTAAATTGATTTTATGGGGGTTTAAGGGTAAAAGATGACTGTAAAATGAAATTAAAACTGAGGTGATACACCAAACCTGTATGAGGTCTTTCGCTGAGTACATGCACAATTGATATGGAAAGGATTTTGATGCACATGACAACACTTTTCTGAAGATAATTAATGGTAAACACTTTGATTTATTAAGGGATAAAATCACACAATAATGCTAAGTTACACATACACATTAATATCATGCAAAAATTACTTAATTTACAACAGGGTAAGATGATTAATCAAGGAATTCAAATTCACAAGATTAATGGCAAGATACACAAGAATACAAATAATTGGAAAGGAAAAAAATAATTCACATCCAAAGGGAAAAACTAGAATAAAATTGCTTCAGCATTCCTGTATCTAAAATTCCTCCCTTGTACTTTTCCAAAGAACACAATATATAGCAAAATTATTTCCTACCCTTCCTAAAAATAGGCTAGAATTGTACTCGCCCATACATCCTATTTTTATCCTTCATCTATTAATAAATAAAGCAATAAAAATAGAACATGCAGATACAAAGAGGCATTAACAGCCATTGGTTACAACTCAGTCAACTATAGTCGATTGTTCTATTTTTAAGAAAAGCATGAGTGATAATTTTCTAAAAATAAATTTTGCATGAAGAGCAAGTCTTCTTACTTGTGCATGCAAACTTTGTCTTCTTACTAATCTATCCTTTTGCTGAAGGTATGCAACCTTATCCATTTGTAGTGATAATATTAGCATTTTCTAACCACGGTTGAATCTGGTGAACTTGGGACTCGAATTAAGGTGGAAGAGTATTACAAACTTAATCGTTTTTGGTATTTGCATTGTTGAGCTCCATTCGAGCTAGCAAAGTTCTGCTAAATTTTCCCTTGGACACCATTGTTGACCATTCAATCTTGACTGAACGTTTCTGTAAAGAACTATGTCTTTCATTGATGTAAAAAAGAGTTATCCATGTAGGATAGATTTTAACTGAGAATGGGCCTAGAAAACTTTATTTTTCCGTTTCTGATAAAGATTGTATATTTGTAAACATTCGGTCCGCCCTTTTGCTTCGAATTTTGGCCCCACACGTGTCTTTATCTAATGTTAGTGGGGATGCATTCAACTTTATCCTTTCTTTCTAAAACAAAGGTTCAATTTTTCAAAATCAAAAAAAGTTCCGATGGCCCGTCTTTCCGGATTGGGCTTTTGATGGCGTGGGCGGAGTTACAGGCAATTTTATCACTTTTCTCCCTTTTTCAAAATGGGATTAAAATCTCAAATTGACCCAATGCTCCGCTTTTGACTTATTGAATACGTGGCCTTGCTCGGTCTTCAACGGGGTCGCATGGCACTTTTAAACTTTTCTCCTTTACAAAAGGGCTCAAATTCTCAAAAAGCTCCAATGATTTACTTTTCCACTTTGACTCTTTTGATGCGGGCTCAAAATTTGACTTTTTCTTTTGACATGAGTGGGGCCGCGGGTAATTTTATGAATTTATGCCATTTGTCAAAATTTCTCAAAAACCAAAAAGGGCCCACCCCTCGGCATCGGTCTCTGGACCAATTTGGATATTTTTCAGAAAAGGAAAAATTTACAAGTTTTACAAAATGGCCCCACCGTGTTGCATCCAATTAGATTTCTTTGGGCCTGTGGGTCAATTTGACACTTTTATAAAATGATGAAAAGATGCTAAGTTCACTAAAAATACCCACCATTTTAATGTGTCAAGCTAGGGTTTGCATCAATTTTGGTGATCAATTCTGAGCATTGATATTTGTATTTTAATTTATGGCTATTGATCTGATGAATAAAACACTCAAAACTCTAAGTCTTTCAAATTTTCATTCTCGATCTCTATCCGAGCTAAAGGAACTCTGTAAAATTTTCCCTGGATGGCGGCCATTGCAGATGATCTTTCGACGAGCTTCATTTATTTGCATCTATTGTTCTGTTGATCTTGGCTTTGGAACTCTCTGTTATTTAATGGCCACCATTTTGATCAGTTTGTGTATGGGTTGGATTATACTAGAAGATTTGGTTCATTTCACCAGTTGTGTTGCTTTGAGTTTGACTTTTTTTCAAAATATCTATGTCCTCTGAAGCTCTGTGAAGATTCTATGGCCACCATTGTTGAGGTTTGTGAGCTCAGTCCTTTTTGTATCATCGTTATTTTGAACAAGATGGTAGTGACTTAATGTTTTTTTGTAATCTCCTGACTGTATATTTCTCATTTCGATCAGTATTGAGCTTTCCCTTTTACTTTTTCTCTACTATTTCATCTTCGAAACATTGATACTTGTTTTTCCTTTGCATTTTTAATGTGATTTCTAGAACAACATTGATCTCTGAGTTGAAACTCGTTTTGGGTTCTCCTTTTGGCTAGATAAATTTGATTAGGGTTTTCTCTGCTTCAATTTTAACCAGTAAGTTCTTGATCCTTACTCTTATTTTAGTACCAATTAATGGGTCTTTCTCGATCAAAGATAGGATTTGCATTTTCTTCCTTAGATCTAAAACTTTATTCGTTCCTTTGAGTTGTATTGTAACAAATCTGTATATGAACCTTTAACTATCCTTCCTGAATGAAATATTTTTCCCAAAATCTGTATCTGCACATGTATTTTTCAAATTGTGGCTTGAAATATTACAACCCAGATTTGGGTATCACTCCTTTGGCATGGGTATTCAGACTTCTTTATTGCTTCTTGATTCTGCAATCTGCACCTGCACACTTGAGAAAATAGTTAGAAAATATTTAGGCTTTTTGGCCTCTCTTATGTCCATGGTTTATTTTCTTCTTTCTCCTTCTTTCCGAGTGAGAAAATCATGTATGCAGTTTTGATCTTCAAGTAATCTATATCTCCTGTTATTAGAGATCCATGTGCACAAATTAGGACAGTATAGGAATATGGATTGTACCCTGAGCTCATAAACTGATAATTTTCTCTTTTCTATTTTCAGGTATAGTGCTCTCAGCAATGAAGATGAAGAGGGAACAAATTGAAGACGAGGATGCATCCACCGAAGGAAAAACCACAAGCCAATGATGGGTTTACTCATACTTCTTTATTTTTTCTTTCATGCATGTGTACCTCTTATTTCAGTAGTTGTACTTTACTTTCAGTTACATCCCACGGCTTGTGTGGGAACATTTGAAATTCCTTATGAATAAAGCATTGAATTATGAAATTGAGTTGTGTATTTCTTTCTGCATTTCTGCTTTCTAATATGGATTGTATGATGAACTAAACAACTCAGTAATATAATTGAACGTCTTAATCATGAAGGAAAGAACATTAAAGAATACCTGTAACACCTAGTAATGAACTCTGATTTCTACAATATGTAATTATGTTTGATGTTTCAAAACTTAGCATTTCATCTATTCTGCAATTAGATGTCTTCATCAAGGCAACACAAATGTCCTTCAGGGATTTGTGTTCTTTTGCTGAAGATAGTCATGAAATTGTAGACTATGTGATCTGTTATATTTTGCAACAACACACATAGCTACAGATTTCATGTAATCATTAATTAATTCAACATTAACAATATTCTCTGAAAGAAACTCCCCTAGCTTAGGTATACTTCACCAATGTTATCCATCGTAACAAAGTTTCAAGTTGCCCATTTTTGCACAAGTGAAAAAATTGTCAACATTTTCTGGTGATCCTACAGGGAAAGCTACCTGCTAGCTTGTAAACCAATGCCTTGCTCTTGTCCATTGGGCATGGATTCTAAAGCATGTAACCAAAATCTACCTTCCTGAAGGTCCAACCCTTCCAAAATGAACTAAAACTGGGAAAGGATCTGGTAAACCAGATCACGTGCACAAATGCACTTATTGAATTGAAAAACATTGCAATGTGTAGGAACTACACTTATTGAAGGGAAATCCTACTCTAAACAGACACTATAGGATTTTCAATAATAGTGTTTGAGAAACATACCATTCACAAGAATGGGAATTTCCTCTCCATTCAGCCTCAAAAGCTGAAAAGCATTGTGTTCTTTGCAAGCTGAAATCATGTAAGGACCACTCCAGATTGTATCAAACTTTGTGTGTCTTCCTGGTTTTATACGATCAACAACCCTCTTTAACACAATATCTCCTTCATTGAAGATTATGAATTTGGATTTCTTATCAAAAGTCTTCTTCATTTGTTTCTAATTCTTTTCCATGTTTAAATGAGCTTGATCTCTTAGCTCTTGTAACTCCATTAATTCTGCATAACGAACCTACAATGGTTCATTCTCAAGCAGCTCCATTTGATGCAACAAATCTAATGTAGGTAACTCAACTGAAATAGGCATTCTTGCTTCTCTTCTGTAAACAAGCTTGTATGGTGAATTGCCAACTGATCTTTTAGGAGTCACTCTATCAGCCCAAAGTTCTGAATTCAACATTAGATGCCAAGCTCTCTGGTTATCTTTGAGTGTTCTTCTGATGATCCTTAAAATATTCTTGTTAGTACTTTCAGCTAACCCATTACCTTGTGGGTAATAGTTAGATGAAGAACTTAGATAAATTCCATGATTAACAGCCCAATCTGTTACCTTTGCACCAAGAAATGCTAAAGCATTATCTGATATGATAGTTGTTGGAACACCAAATCTGCAAACTATACCTTCATAAAAGGATAGTATCAAAGTTTCATTAGCATCTTTCAAGGCTATTGCTTCAGTCCAGCATGTAAAGTAATCTGTAGCAGTCAAAATCCACTTGTGTCCTTGTGAAGAAGGTGGGTTTATCATGCCAATAAAATCAAGACCCCACTACATAAAAGGTTGATCAACTAAAATAGGTTGTAAGGGCAGCGAAGCTAAACGTTCTTTTCCAACAAAGAAAGCACATTTCTTACACTTTCTGATCCATTCAAAACAGTCCTTGAATATGTTGGGCCAATAGTAACCAACTTTCATAATTTTTAAGGTTGTGGTACATGCTGAGAAATGACCTCCTACAGGTCCTTCATGGAATTCTGATAATAATTGCTGAATTTTGTCATAGTCAACACATCGCAACAAGATTCCATTTATATCCCTTTTGAATAATACACCATCAATGAAAACATAGGGTACAACTTGTAATCTGAAATACCTTCATTTATTCTTGTCCATACCTTCCAGATAGATGTCATGTTACAAATAGCTAACTAAATCAGTCATCCATCTTGATTCTTGGACCTCTTGAGAAAGTTCAAGTTGCTGGTTTTCTGGCTAAACCATGACATCTGATTGTTGATGCTTAACTTCAGCATGTTGTTTTGGATCTTCTGATTCTGGTTCATGTTGTTTTTCCATATCAGCAATTAGGTGCTCACATAGGCCTTTTCCTCGAACTATCTTCGCAACCCGGATATCAACATCATATTCCATAACTTTCGTTATCCAGCCTGCTCTTTTCTCATTCAATTCTTTATTTAACAAGAAAGCTTTCACACTTGGATGAGAAACAAGAACATGAATTTTATTGTTTGAAAGCATGTACTTGAAATTCTTTAGCCCTCTGACTACTAAAAGTACTTGTTTTTCAAGAAATGTGTACCTTGTTTCGTAATCATGCAAGCTCTGTCCAAAGAAAGTAATTGGTTGTTCTATATTTTCATCATTAACCTGAGTTAATATGGCTGAGATTGTTTCAGCTCCTGCAAGTGCATACATTGTAAAATCTTTATCAAAATTTGGATTTGCAAGAGTAGGAGCTTGAGAGATGGCTACTTTGATTGATTCAAATCCTTCTCTCCCTTCGCTGGTCCAAGAGAAAGTCTTCTCTTTCTTTAACATAGTTGTCAATGGTTTTACCAATGCTACAAAATCTGGAACAAATCTTCTAACAAAGTTGATTTTCCCAAGAAAACTCTGTAATGCCTTCTTATGATGAGGCAATGATAGCTGTGATATGGCTTCGATTCTGAAAGGATCAATTGCTAAACCTTTCTTAGAAACAATATGACCAAGTAATTTTCCTTGATGTACTGAAAAGATAGACTTTAGTGGATTCAAAGATATCCCAAATTTTCTGCATAACTGAAAAGTCTGCCTTAGGTGTATTAGATGTTCTTCAGAATTTTTTGAGAATACAGTAACATCATCTAAATAAACAAGGATGCATTTATTTAACAAGCTATGAAAATCCATGTCCATTGCACGTTGAAATGTTGCACCAGCATTTGAAAGGCCAAAAGGCATTCTTTTGTAAGCATAAGTACCCCACTTGGTGGTAAAAGTTGTTTTGTACCTATCTTCTTCTCGAACTAAAATCTGATTGTATCCACTATAACCATCTAGAAGAGATAGTCTATCTGAACTAGAAACTGTTCTCAAAATCTGATCCATATTTGGAAGTGGGTAGTGATCTTTTAATGAAGCTTTATTAAGATCTCTAAAATCCACACATAATCTGATTTCTCCATTTTTCTTCCTAACAGGAACAAGATTGGCTACCCAACTTGAATGCTTAACTGGAAAGATAATACCTGATTCAATCAACTTAGATAACTCTTTCCTCATTAGAGGCTCTATTTTGGGATTTACAGGCCTCTGTTTTTGCCTAACTGGCTTGGAATTTGGCTGTAATTCAATAGTATGTTGTGCTAAACTGGGATCAAACCCTTTCAGGTCTTGGTATTTCCAAGTGAAAACATCTTTGAATTCCTTTGCAAAGATTAATAAAAGAATGTTTCTCAGCTAAAGAACATACCTTTCCGAGAAACAAATTTTTCCCTTCATCAACTGAGATTTCTTCATAGTTATCAGCATGTGTTGACATCTTAGTCTTGACCTTCCTTAACTGATCATCAGTGCTGAAGATGTCTTCTAATGTGACCAGACCTTGGGGTAGTTTATTTGTCTTTAACTAAACAATCTGGTCACCATATAAGTGTTGTAATTTATCTTGATTCACTACAGAAAATTCAGCTTCTTGCTGCAAAAACCTACAGATTTGATCATCACTTTCAAAAACCTGCCAATTCAAATCATTATCAGGTATTGAAGGCCTAACAATCAGCTTTATATGAGGCTGAATTTTGCTATTTTCAATCTGTTCTAGCACTTCAAAACTGGCACCAATTGCTGCAAGTCTATCTGCATGCTTATTTTCTGTTCTAGGAATGGATTGAATGTTAATAGCTTTGAAATATTCCATTAAGTCTGAAACTCTATGTCTGTAAGACTTCATTAATGGATTCTTACAAACATTGAAATTTCTTACTTGATTGATAACCAACTCAGAATCACCAAAAATCTGTAGCATGCTAATACCTCTCTTTCTGGCCCAAAGTAAGCCATGAATTAATGCTTCGTATTCAGCTACATTGCAAGTGCATGAAAATTGGAGACTCAAAGATGAGAAATACCTTTCATTTGTTGGGGAAGTGAGCATCAAACCTGCTCCTTGTCCTTTCTTGTTTTTAGCTCCATCGAAATGAAGCTTCCAAATCCCTTCTGTTGCATTTTCTATTTTAGACAGCAAGGGAATTGGTGTATTTTCTTCATGTAAGCAATACACACCAAACATATGTTCTTCAACTTATTTGAAAGGATCATGAGCATGTTCTTCATGTGTCTTTTCATCCATAAACAGGTTAGAAACACCATCTAATGCTGAAACATGAGCTATATTATCAAAATCAGACTAGTCTAAGGCTGCATAATTAGCTACTGCATTAGAAGCGTGAGGCTCAATGTGAAATCTGGCCAACGGTTCTGAATTGATAGTAACCTTGGTCCCATAATGAGTAGTGAAAAATAAGAAAGACCAATCTGAAGAGAGATAGCCTCCTATCTTTGATGTGAAATCTCTTGATAAAAATATAGCAAAGTAAGGAGGTAAGTCTACAACAATAATATCTTGCAGAATGGAAACATTTGGTCAAGCATGCAATGTTACCTCTAGATTTCTAATGACACCAACTGTATTAGTTGCAGTTCCATCCAACTATAAGACACTCTTTTCTATAGGTTCATACTGCAGACCCAATTTTTCTGCAATTGCTTTTGGCATAACTATGTTGCTTGCACCGTTGTCCACCATACAGTTATGAACAAGATGTTCTCCAATAATTAGTGATAGATAAAATGGTGGTGGCTTCTTGATGTCATGAGCATTTAAGACTTTCTGAACCATCCATTTAACTTCTTTGATGCGGTCTTGTTCCATTGTTCCAAGGACCATGTCTACTTTCTGGACTTCCTTTTCTGTTGTTTTAGAAGAAATCTGTAGCTTAGCTAGTTCATGAGAAAGTAAATCTTGTTGTTCTAGAATACTTAGAGCATCCCACATTGAGATGTTAACATTATGCTTTTTCATTACATCAACAATGTTAAAAGAAGAAATAGTTTTAGAGACAGATTCTACTGTTTTAGCATAGGCTTTGGCAAAAACTGATTCTGCTTCAGCTAGTTTTGATATCTGAGGTATAAATAACCTTCTTGGATCAGGCTGTAGTTGTTTTTGTTGTTCTTTACCAGCTGTAACACCTATTGTTTTTTTAGGAATAGATGCACTGTTAGCTGGTTTTGGGCTTATAGTTGTTGTTTTATCAGTGATAGTAGGTAGAACAGGCCTATTTTGCTATTTTTTACTCTCTGCAGCCTTTTCCTGAGCCCTAGTAGTAACTGCAATGAAATCATCCTCACTAAAACTGACTAAATTCTATTCAGGTGCTTTCTGAACCTGAGTATCTTGCTGCCCACCCTCCATTTGAGGCATGAATAATGTTTCAGATTGAGGTTGTGCAACAAGACTTATGTTCAGAAAAGTATTTGGGAAACTTGCAGCTGAATGAGGTTGATTACAAGGTTGACACCACTCTTCTGTAGCCATATTAACTGGGACTAAAGCATTAGATGGAGTAGGAGCCTTTGGATCAAACTTCCTTTGCTGATAAGGTTGCCTATAATTTTGATTCTACTGGTAAGGCTGCCTATTTTGCTGGTGATTTTGCTGATAAGGAGCCTGATAAGGTCTGCTAGGTAATGAAACTTTATTGTCAATTGAAGTCAGCTTGTTTCCAAAATTCTACAAAACTTTTAACACATCATTTGATGGGGCTGCAATAGTAGGTTCCACAATGGTGATAGGCTATGGGATAGGTGCTAAATCTGCCCAAAAAGGCATTGAAGGCCTTGGTGCTAATTTTCTAGCTTGAATAAGGTTGTTTTTAGCTTTTATAGCAATGTCATAAGCATCCGGAAGAGTATTACCTCCCATAGACTGAATCATAGTTGAAATATCACTGTTTAAAGCTCTTAGATAATAAAGGAAAGCATGGTCAGCTTGAGGCTTAACACTTGCTGGAATTCTTTCCCAAGTTCTAGAAAAATGAATGTTGAAACTAGACATAAATTCATGAGGAGCTCTTTTAATAGTAGATAGTTGTTCTATGAGGGACAAATGATCTGAATTATCTTGGAACTGTTTCAACAATTTTTCACCTAAATCATCCCAAGTTCTTATGCTTCCAATCTCTATATTTCTATACCATTGCAAGGCTTGTCCTTTAAAGGATGCAGCTAAAAGTCTCAAAGCCACATCTTCATGAGTGATATTATGAACTGCACATAAGGCTACAACATCTTTAATGTGCTCTGTAGGTGTAACCTGATTTTCACCAGTGAATGATGGAAAAACTTTTCATGGCAGCATTAGGGATGTCATGGTAAACTGGGATTACTAATGGGCTGCCATTAGTAAAGGTCACAAAATTCCTAGGTGGTTGAATAGCCATTTGAAAGACTGGGATCTGAATAGAGAAATTGATACATGGTGAAGGAATATTAGGAGGAGGGTTATCAAAACCAGGCCTATTATAAGGTAAAGTATTACCAACTCTTCTCCTTCTTGCAGAATTCAAAGGTAAAGAAACAAACTCAGGAGGAATTCCTCTTACCGATGATCTTGTAGTCACTTTAGGCATGGAACATGCTGCAATACTAGTCTAAAATCAGCTTTACGAAGTCACCAAATAGATCTTTAAATCTTTAAAATAAATTTTTCAAGCTTGTTGTCCCGAAAGTAACTTTTATCTGCTGTAAAATCTGTTGTAGATCTACTGTAAATATCTGTAACTTGCATGCAGATCTGATTCGTTGTCCCACCGGGCATGCCAAAAATTGTTATCTCTCGAAAGTGCACCCTGTAGAGAGATGGTTGTAGGTGTTCTAAGCTTGCAAAATGGATCTCTCTCTTTCGTAGATACAATGGAAACACCTCAGGTCTGTGGGTATACCTATTTTGAGGTGAGTCTCCGGTATCAAGGCCAGTTCCTTATTGATGTATCCTAAACTGATTTTCTGGGGGGTTTAAGGGTAAAAGATGACTGTAAAATGAAATTAAAACTGAGGTGATACACCAAACTTGTATGAGGTCTTTGACTGAGTACATGCACAATTGATATGGAATGAATTTCTGATGCACAGGCCAACAATTTTCTGAAGATAATTAAGGGTAAACACTTTGATGTATTGAGGGATAAAATCACAACAATACTGCTAAGTTACACATACACATTAATATCATGCAGAAATTACTGAATTTGCAACAGGGTAAGATGATTAATCAGGGAATTCAAATTCACAAGATTAATGGAAACATACACAAGACTGCAAATAATTGGAAAGGTAGAAAATACTTCACATTCAAAGGGAAAAACTGGCAGAAAATTACTTCAGCACTCCTGTATCTAAAATTCCTCCCTTGTGCTTTGCCAAAGCACACAATATATAGCAAAATTATTTCCCACCCTTCCTAAAAATAGGCTAGAATTGTACTCGCCCATGCATCCTATTTTTATCCTTCATCTATTAATAAATAAAGGAATAAAAATAGAACATGCAAATACAAAGAGGCATTAACAACCATTGGTTACAACTCAGTCAACTGCAGTCGACTGTTCTATTTTTAAGAAAAGCATGAGTGATAATTTGCTAAAAATAAGTTTTGCTTGATGAGCAAGTCTTCTTCCTTGTGCATGCAGATTATGTCTTCTTGTTGATTTGTCCTTTTTCTAAAGGCATGCAACCTTATCCATTTGTAGTGATAATATTAGCACTTTCTAACCATGGTTGAATCTGGTGAACTCGGGACTTGAATTAAGGTGCAAGAGTATTGCAAACTTAATCATTTTTGGTATTTGCATTGTTGAGCTCCATTCGAGCTAGCAAAGTTCTGCTAAATTTTCCCCTAGCCACCATTGTTGACTGTTCAAGCTTGACTGAAGGTTTCTATAAAGAACTTTATCTTTCATCATTTTGAAAAAGAGTTGTCCACGTAGGACAGATTTGAACTGAAAATGGGCCTGGAAAACTTTCTTTTTCCATTTCTAATAGAGATTGTGCATTTTTAAACATTCGGCCCACCCTTCCACTTCTAATTTGGGCCCCACACATGTCTTTATCTGATGCCAGTGGGGTCACGTTCAACTTTATCCTCTCTTTCTAAAACAAAGGTTCAAAGTTTCAAAATAAAAAAAAAGTTCCGTGGCCCGCCTTTCTGCCTTGGGCTTTTGATGGTGTGGGTGGAGTCGCGGGAAATTTTATCACTTTTTTCCCTTTTTCAAAAAGGGCTCAAAATCTCAAATTGACCCAACGCTCCTCTTTTGACTTATTGAATACGTGGCCTTGTTCGGTCTTCAGCGGGGTCGCAGGGCACTTTTAAACTTTTCTCCTTTACAAAAATGCTCAAATTCTCAAAAAGATCCAACGATCCAGTTTTTCGCTTTGACTCTTTTGATGCGGGCTTAACATTTGAATTTTTCCTTTGACATGAGCGGGGCCGTGGGTCATTTTATGACTTTACGCCCTTTGAAAATAAATCTCAAAATATAAAAAAGCTCTGATGATCCACCTTTGACTCTTTTCATGCAGGATCAACATTTGAATTTTTCCTTTGACATGAGCAGGGCCATGGGTCATTTTACGACTTTACGCCCTTTTCCAAAATGTCTCAAAACACAAAAAGGGCCCGCCCCTCTGCATCGGGCCTCCGAACCAATTTGAATATTTTACAAAAAATGAAAAAGTGGCAAGTTTTACAAAATGGCCCCACTGTGCCGCATCCAATTAGATTTCGTTGGGCCTGCAGGTCAATTTGACACTTTTACAAAATGATGAAAAGATGCTAAGTTCACCAAAAAGACCCACCATTTTAATGTGTCAAGCTGGGGTTTGCATCGATTTTGGTGATCAATTCTGAGCATTGATCTCTGTACTTTTGATTCGTGGCTATTTCTCCAACTCACCTGATGAATAAAACACTCAAAACCCTAAGTCTTTCATATTTTCATTCTTGAGCTCTATCCGAGCTAAAGGAACTCTGCAAAATTTTCCCTGGATGGCGGCCATTGGAGATGATCTTTCGAGCTCGGTTTATCTACATCTATTGTTCTGTTGAGCTCAGCTTTGGAACTCTTTATTATTTAACGACCACCATTTTGATCACTTCGAGTTCTGGGTTGGCTTATACTGCAAGATTTGGTCGATTTGACTAGTTGTGTTGCTTTGAGTTCATCTTTTCTTCAAACGATCTGTGTCCTGTGAAGCTCTGTGAAGATTCTATGGCCGCCATTGTTGAGGTTTGTGAGCTTAGTCCTTTCTATATCATCATTATTTTGAACAAGATGGTAGCAGCTTCGTGTTTTTTTTGTAATCTCCTGACTGTATATTGCTCATTTTGATCAGTATTGAGCTCACCCTTTTACTTTGTCTCTGAAACTATTTCATCTTCGAAACATTGATACTCATTTTTCCTTTGCATTTTTAATGTGATTTCTGGAACAACATTGATCTCTAAGTTGAAACTCATTCTGGGTTCTCCTTTTGGCTCTGAATTCGATGAGGGTTTTCTCTGCTTCAATTTTAACTAGTGAGTTCTTGATCCTTACTCTGATTTTAGTACCCATTAATGGGTCTTTCTCGATCAAAGCTAGGATCTGCATTTTCTTCCTTAGATCTACAACTTTATTCATTCCTTTGAGTTGTATTGCAACAAATCTGTATATGAACCTTTAACTGTCCTTCCTGAATGAATTATTTTTCCAAAATTTGTATCTGCACATGTATTTTTCAAATTGTGGCTTGAAATATTACAACCCAGATTTGGGTATCACTCCTTTGGCATGGGTATTCAGACTTCTTTATTGCTTCTTGATTTTGCAATCTACACCTACACACTTGAGAAAATAGTTAGAAAATATTTAGGCTTTTTGGCCTCTCTTATGTCCATGGTTTTCTTTTCTTCTTTCTCCTTCTTTCTGAGTGAGAAAATCATGTATGCAGTTTTGATCTTCAAGTAATTTATATCTCCTATTATTAGAGATCCATGTGCATGAATTAGGACAGTATAGGAATATGGATTGTACCCTGAGCTCATAAACTGATAATTTAATCTCTTTTCTGTTTTTAGGTATAGTGCTCTCAGCAATGAAGATGAAGAGGGAACAAAGTTGAAGATGAGGATGCATCAACCGAAGGACAAACCTCAAGGAAATGATGGGTTCACTCATACTCCTTTATTTTCTCTTTCATGCGTGTGTGCCTCTTATTCCAGTAGTTATACTTTACTTTCCAGTTACATCCCATGGCTTGTGTGGGAACATTTGAAATTCCTTATGAATAAAGCATTGAATTGTGAAATTGAGTTGTGTATTTCTTTCTGCATTTCTACTTTTTGATATGGATTGTATGATGAACTAAACAACCTCAGTAATATAATTGAATGTCTTAATCATGAAGGAAAGAACATTAAAGAATACCTGTAACACCCAGTAATGAACTCTAATTTCTGTAATATGCAAGTATGTTTGCTGTTCCAAAACTTACATCTTCATCTATTCTGTAATTGAATGTCTTCATCAAGACAACACAAATGTCCTTTGGGGGGCCTTGTGTTCTTTTGCTGAAGATAGTCATGAAATTGTAGACTATGTGATCTATTATGTTTTGTAACAACACACATAGCTTGTAGATTTCATGTAATCATTAATTAATTCAACAGTAACAATATTGTCTGAAAGAAACTCCCCTAGATTAGGTATACTTCACCAATGTTATCCATCATAACAATGTTTTGGGCTTCCAATACCCTGCACAAGTGAAATCTTTCCTAAAATCCACTTAACATAAGGAACTTGGGCCCAAACATCAAATGTTGAGACCTAAGATCCCAACAATATTGTGAAGCTTAGGTACTTCGACCTTAGTTAAGGATGTACATGGGAAATACACCACATCTACTCTAAGAACAAAAATATAAAGGAAAGTACACAATAGATTTCATCCCAAATTCCATTCTTTATTTATTTATCAATAATTATTATATCAGTCTCAAGTACATACATCTTCTTCCCATCTTATCTATCTCTCTTCTATTACAAAACCTCAAAATGACACTCACACATAGATTTCTCGTGAGTCCCCCATATACAATACATTAGTTACAATAAATATACAAAATACAATTGATTTCAAAAGACACTTCCTTTGATTCATGCCTCTATTGGCTTCTGTCTCGTATTGGTTCAATTTATCTTCATTCCATGACTTGATGTCAGCTTCCATGACTCTTTCTAGTGTTACACAGATTTTTCCAGTGTTCGAAGGCTTCCTCCCTATATCACGGCTTCATTTAGCTTATCGTAGCTTTGAGGTTTTATAGATGGCTTCTTCTAGTCTTCGGCGGATATCTTTATGGGCCACGGCTTCTCCTTTAGGTACACAAAATTCCTTTGTCTTCTGTGGCTTTGTCTTTTCATGCACGAGTCTTGTTCTTTATTCGCAGCTAACTCCATACTATGGGGACATTGTATCTATCTTCACAACTTATGTAAAATTGATGAAGACCCCTATCAACAAATGATGTTGATTTATCATATTGATTTGTTATTCTGATGTTGTAAAGGATTCATGGAGTCACATCCATGTCACAGGAACCTTGACCGTACCAGCCAAGGATGGCTACTGGAAAGGTATCGAACACGTAATGACAAAAGTCATTAAAGTGAGACAAACCTTCATCATAGGAAATATTAGGTGGTGATGTCAAGATTCATGGGACCTGATTATTGAACCTTGATACTTGTAGCTTTGGTAAATGAACTTATTAAATACTTGATTACCTATATGTTTAATAGTAAACTTATTTACTTAAGTAACATAAATGAATCTTGATGACTTGACTCGAACAATTGTGAGGTGAAGGGAAGACATGTTCCATAGGCTTACGTGTAGTCTTGGAATTCTTCTTGTTAGGGGGAACTCTAAATAACTATGGCCATAATAGTGCATGTAACTAGGTGCATTGTTTGTTCAACAAGTATTTTGCTACACTATCAAGATTCAGATGATGGTTACATTGGTAGCTTTCTGAACGACGCTAAGAAGACATCACAAGTTCTCTCAACCTGTACTAAGGCTTAACCAAATGATACACTGGGTGTATTATCTCGTAAAGAGTGTTAGGGGGGGTCAAGTAGGATTTGTATACCCTTGTAGTTGGACATGGTTATCATAGGTTATCTAATTGGATTATAAACATTAATTAATGTCAATTTAAATCAGATGTTGCTGTAAACGATGCTTTCAATTTAACATAAAAGAAGTTAAGAGATGGTAATCTCTTGTATGTAATTTGAAATTATTGCATGTTTAATTTAGTAAAGAATTAACTATTAAATGAGTTAGAAAAAAATTCCCTAGTTTTGATGAAGTAAAAAGTGGTCATTACAAACACATTATATCATCATATCAACCTATGTCTACAACAATAAATATCCATCATAAAAACTATCATCATGATAAAATCAAAAACATCATCAGTACATCATCATCAAAACATCATCAACAATGTCATTTATACATCATAAATAAAACAAATTACCATAACAATGCCATCACATAATCCATATAAACTCATCTAATGTTTCAACCATCACACATGTCATCAAAATACTCAAATACTATTATCAAAATAATACGTGCCATCATCATCATAAATACCACAAATAATACAAAAAACATTGAAATATCATAAAAACATCATCATCACAATAAAAGTATACCACCACATCATATACATAGCCATATCAAATGTCTAACCAATAAAAAATAATACCCCATCACATCATCCCATCTAAACTCATAAAATGATAAACACATCAAACAATCCCATAATCTATCTCATCAATATAGAACACTATTAGATCATCATAGCTCATCATAACAATCAAATATCTCTTTAAAAACCTAATACATCATATATCATCAATACATACACATAAAAAATGTGACCATCCTGGTCATCATACTACGACATACAGGAAGGGCCGCCCATATGAGCCGAGTATATATACATCCCAAGAACAAAATCTTGGTCATCATTGCGCTGAACTACATGTGTCATCCTCTACCTCATCTGATATCGACTGTAATACACTTGCAGTACTCCTTGAATCTATCATATATGTAGATCTCCTCTCTACCAAATACTCTACATATTGTTGCTCCTCTGGTAGCTAAAAAGTCATAATGTGCTCATAATACTACATCTCCTCTACTAACTCCTGACACTATACTAGGAGGTGCTATCGACCCTGCTCCCTGGGCATCGTTCTATGTCACACTCTCACTCACCTCCGTTGTTGTATCCAACAGACCATACCTGTCCCTATAGGCATCCCACTAATGGTGGTATCTGTCTTGACCATACATATCCCTATAGGCATCCCACTAATGGTGGTATCTGTCTTGGTTATGTATAACACGATCTCTCTCTTATATCAAACCATCAACTACCTGTTGTATCCTATCTCGCTCCCCCTCTAGGTGAGATATATTTGACACCATCCTCTCCCCCTCCGTCATCATCTCACGCACTAAATATGAAAACATGCTCATTATCCTCCTCAAATCCCAGGTATCTCTATCAGTCACATCGCCCCTCTACCCCTCAACCTTGCTATCTCCAATACCCGTGACATGAAAGGAACTCTGCCTCCAATCTATGTCAATGGGTTGCAAGCCTATAAATAATTGCACCTGCATACATTGCTAATCCTGAAGGACCTAATCACTAGATAGGTTCTATTGTACCTATCAATCCTAACTCTGATGGCCTTAAGCACATCTAGCCTGATGATGGTGTGAACAATCTTAATCGGCCATTGTTGATTATAAGGCATTACAGAAAGGCCTCTTCCATCACATTAATATCATGTACTATCTAGATCCTATAGCCGTAAGTGAGTTTACAATTGGAGAGCTTCAGTAGTAATACTATGGAAAAAATATTTTAGCAATAATTGGTCATTAAAATAAGGAGCCATAGCTAGATCCCTCCTAAGGTTGGACGATGTCAACCTGAATTTCCAGTACCATAAAAGCCTGTGCCATGTACTGCCTAAAATACCCTCTAGAAAATGTTGAATCCCTATGAATCTTGCTACAATTAGTAAGGGTTGTTATGCAAAGCAATTGTACATCATCAAAATTGAAGCATAACAACGGCTATGATTTGTCAGAATGTAACACACCCCAATCCTTAGATTATCCCATGTAGTCCCAAACAACATTGATGACCTGATAGGCATGTTCATGTGGAGGAATACCATAAGATGCCACAAAATGTAATCTGATTAGTATCGCTCTACCATATAAGAGTTGATCCCCTTATTAAGTAATATGATGTTTGGAGACACAAAAGCTCATGCTGCTACCCGGTCTCACTAGCACATGCCTCCTTATTAATGAAGTAATAGATTGTGGATGTACATGGTCTCTCTCTAGACTAGGTAGCTGGGAATAACATATCCTCCATCCTTATGAGATGAAGTGATACAAGGAGATGAATTAGGCATGCCATTAGATACAATATCAGTTGAAGATGAAAGTGGAGGGGGGGATTGACATTTTGTAGTATGCATATAAGTACAATCATGGCTATCAAGTGTATCATCAATATAATTTTTTTTAAAGGCGCTCTAAAAACTGCCACTTCTGCCTGCTGCTTCTGTCTGCGATCTCTGGTCCCCTTTCTAATTCCGGACCCTCCTGGTCCGGATCGGGGGGCCCCCCTGTCAGGGCCTTCTCCCTCACAGCCTCTCGCTTGGTCAAGAGTCGTGGACGCTTCCACATCAGCACACGGCGCGGATAAGCTTTCCCCTTCACTGTCAGAAGGGTCCTTTTCCCTGCGCATCCCCACTCATATCACGGAGGCTACTGCTGCTTCTCGTGACCTGTCCTTGGTGGCTACGCTGATGGGCCCTAGGCCCCCACTGGAGGATATAAAAAAATGGGCTCGTTTAAAATGGAAACCATGTGGAGCACTTGAAATAGCGGCTATGCCTAATGGATTCATCTTATTCTCTTTCAGCTTGAAAGAAGATTTCGCTAGAGCGCTGCTGGGAGGTCCGTGGTTCTTTGGCAGGCGGGGTTTTTATCTCAGGAAATGGTCTCCTGGTTTCAACCCACACACGGAATCCATGACCCAAGCCCCAATCTGGGTCCGCCTTCCGGGGCTTCCTTTGGAGTTCTGGCATCCGGCGGTCATTGAAGGTATTGCACTTTCTATAGGCTCTTTGATTGCTATAGATCAAGCCACAAAAGCAAAAACTAGATTTATTCATGCTCGTTTCTGTGTTAATGCTGATATTAGTTGCCCCTTGCCAAAAGACATTGAGCTTATCTCAGACTTTGGGAACTAGAGACAGCCTATTGAGTATGAATACATTCCTCAAGCTTGTTCTTTCTGCAAAAAACTTGGCCATAGGGCCTCCAGCTGCCCCTCTAAACCCCAACCGAAACCATTGTCCCAAACCCTATCCCCAAAATTCAAGAAAAAATTTGTACCTAAATCGTCCTCCATTGAGATCCCGATCATCCCCACTTCTAATTCCTTTGCTCTCCTGGAGGAAGGAGAAATCGACCAGCCCTCTGATCCTGCTGCTGAGACCCTTCCCCCTCCTCTGTCCTCCTTCCTCTCTCCCCACCCCTGGCTCCTTCGATTCCAGGCTTTTTGGCTGCCTCTTCCCCCCCCCCCCTTCGCCGCTTCCTGCTCCCTTTTCCATCCCCCCCCTTCCCTCGATCCCCTCCTCCCTCGATCCTCCCTCCCTTCCTCCCCTTGGCCCGCCTGTTTTTGAATCTGCCCCCTCTCCCTCGGAGCTATCCACAGATGATTGTTTTAATCACCGTTTCACTAGAAGCAACAACAAGAAACCAGATATAGGCTTGGAAAAAGTTAGAGGCAGAACTCCAAGCAGTGTTAAGCTTCAGATTGAAGCAGCTACAAATGTGGCGCAAGGAACCCAAAGTACTATCCCCATGGTGGTGGGGAGTAAATCCAAACAAAAGAAATGAAGATCATTTCTTGGAATATAAGAGGGCTCAACTCTCTGCAAAAGCAAAGAATCATCAAAGACATCAAGTTCCAGAACTCACCTGATATCATCATGTTACAGGAAACTAAGCTAAAAACTGAGGTTCGGCTTCATAAAATCTGGCCTGCGGCTGCATTTGAATCTCAACCTTCAACTGGGAACTCCGGGGGGCTTTGCACCTTGTGGAATCCCAGAATTCTTAAAGGGGATTGCCTGTTCAAACACCCCAATTTTCTATGTATCCTCTTTCAAGAAATTGGTACTGACACCTCCTGGATTGCTATCAATTTCTATGCCCCAAACTTGGAGAATCATCGTGGAAAACTTTGGAAGGATATCACCAACTTCATCGTTACTTGTGGTAAAATTCCAATTATCATAATGGGTGATCTAAATTGTCCTCTTTATCCCTCAGATAAACAGGGGGGCATGCCTGCTATGCCGGCTAGCATGGAAGCTTTGGCTGACTTCATTAGAGAAAATTCACTTCTGGATATGGATCTACACGGTTCTTCTTACACATGGTCAAATCATAGATTGGGAAGGAATCACATTCAATGCAGATTAGATAGAGCTCTTGGATCGATGGATTGGATTTCTCTCTTTCCGGACTTTTATCTCAGCTCCCTCCCAAGGGTTGGCTCTGATCACAGCCCCCTCCTGTTGAGCGCCAACCATATGGTGAATGTCAAGAATCCTCCCTTCAGATTCGAGCTGGCTTGGCTTGAGAATAATCATCTGACCCCCCTGGTTGCAAGCTGGTGGAATATTGAGATTGAAGGAACCAATATGTTCAGATTTTCCAGCAAACTCAAAGAAGTCAAAAAACAGCTCAAAATATGGAAGTCTAAGGTCTTCGGTAACATCAAGGTTCGCAAGAAGGAGCTTTCTCAGAGCTTGATCAAAATTTCTGAGCAAATTGAGAATGTGGGAAGGTTGGACCATCTTCACCAACAGGAAATCTCCCTCCTCAGTGATTATCACAGCACTCTTAAAGAAGAAGAAACCTACTGGAGGCAGCGTTCTCGGGCCCTCTGGCTTGACCAAGGTGATCGTAATACCAAATTCTTTCATATTACTGCTTGTAAACATAAAGCTAGGGACAAGATTCGTGAGTTGGTGTTGTCTTCAGGTACTCTACTTACTGCTGACTCTGATATATCCAATGAGCTTATATCCTTCTACTCAAATCTTCTCCATGCTGATCTGGCTCCTTCGGAACAATCTATGAATGAAATGCTTCAGCACATTCCTCATCTGGTCTCTCCTGAGATGAACAACAATCTTACCAAGCCTTTTGCTATGGAGGAAATTCATAAAGCTGTCTTTGCTATGAAGCGAGATAAAGCCCCGGGTCCGGATGGCTTTCCGGCTGCTTTCTTCCAAGTTTTTTGGGAAATCATCAAGCAGGACCTTTTCCTCGCAGTCAATGAATTTCAGATGAATGATAATCTGCTAAAGGAATGCAACACCACTTTTGTGGCCTTGGCTCCAAAAGTGCATATCTCCAAGGACGTCTCCAATTTTCGGCCCATAAGTTTATGCAACACGTCTTACAAGATTATCACTAAGATGCTGGCTTCCAGGCTAAAACCTCTTATGCCGAACCTCATCTCCATCAATCAGAATGGATTCATAAAAGGTAGGATTATTCAAGGCGGTATAATTACTGTCCATGAGGCCATTCACTCGGCCCTCCTTGCGAAGTCTCCTGGTATGATCTTAAAATTGGATATGCAAAAAGCCTTTGACAGAGTCAGCTGGCCTTTCCTAATCAAGACCCTGGAAAAATTTGGGTTCGACAAAAAATGGTGTAGCTGGATTTACTCATGTGTTTCGACCCCTTGTTTCTCTATTCTGATCAATGGCATTCCTGCGGGTTTCTTCAAAAGTAGCAGAGGTATCAGGCAAGGTGACCCTCTGTCACCTTTTCTCTTTGTTCTTATGGCGGATTCCCTCAGCAGAGCGCTGGATGCGGCAAAAAATCAATCCATCATCTCTGGTTTGAAAATCACCTCTAACTGTCCCTCGGCCACCCATAGCCAGTTCGCTGATGACACCTTATTGATGAGTCTGGCTTCTGTTATCGAAGCTAGGGCTATTATGGATATCCTTTCTTTATATCAATCAGCCTCGCAGCAAACGGTTAACTTCATCAAGAGCAGCATCTCCTTTTTCAACACGCCCCCCAGAGTTCAGAGGAAGATTGCTGATATTTTTGGTTGCTCGATTGTGGATCTCCCAACCTCTTATCTGGGCATCCCCCTCTTCCATGGCAGGCAATCAAAAATTATGTGGAATCCGATTATTGAAAGATATCAAAAAAAACTTGCTGCTTGGAAAGGCGCTCTCCTCAGCCAGGCTGGCAAGCTCCAGCTGGTGAAAGCCACTCTTCAGAATCTTCCTTCTTACTTTCTGTCCATGCTCAAAATTCCCAGCTCTGTTAGAGAGGCTGTGGAAAAAATTCAAAGGAACTTTCTGTGGTCTGGAACTGAAGAAAAGAAAAGGATCCACCTTGTGGCCTGGAAAGAGGTTTGTAAACCTACTGCTCACGGTGGTCTTGGTCTTCGGAAAATAAAGGAGATGAACGGGGCCCTCCTGGCAAAACTCGCTTGGGAGGTGGCTAAAGGAAATTCTTGTTGGGCCCGCTTGCTCCGTGCTAAGTATTTAACAAACAATGAAGACTTTCTCACATCCACCCCCACTAGAGGCTCTTCCATATGGAACTCCATTTGTAGTTCGCTCCCCATCATTCGTGCTGGCACTAAATGGAGGTTCGGGAATGGGCATCTCATTGATTTCTGGAGGGATACTTGGATTGGTGATGATCCCCTTGATCTCAACCCCTCTTGGGACCCTATCAAGAGAAGTATCATCAATATTCATGGTAGATTAGCTTCTGGTTATTGGCAGAGGATAAATTCCATCCCCTCTTGGGATATCAAGGATTGGGAGGATATCAGCGACCTTCAAAGAGACCTGCTGTCCTCCCTTAGAGTGCAGATCTCCACCATTTACATCCCGTATTCCCATAATGAAGATGAGATTATCTGGACTCTATCCACTTCGGGCTCCTTTTCAGTTAGGGCTGCTTATCTCTCGATGCATTGTGCTGACGTGGGCCCCCCTCTTATAAAATCCTGGCCTAAGGAGATCACTCCAAAAATAGGTTTTTTCTCTTGGCTCTCCTCTAAAAATGCCTTCCTTTCTGGGGAGAACCTGAAGAGAAGGGGTTTTTCCCTTCCTACCAAATGTGTCCTATGTGCAAATGAAGAGGAATCCTCATCTCACCTCCTGGTCCATTGCTCTTTCTCACATGATATTTGGCAGTGGCTCCTATCGAGATTAGGAGTTTTTTGGATCTTTCTGGATTCCATTCAGGATACTCTTTCTCAATGGTACTCCCCCTTCACTCATCCGATTCTAAAGTTGGCTTGGAAACTCCTCCTCCCGCATGGTTTATGGGGCATATGGAAAGAAAGAAACAGAAGAATCTTCAAAGACAAGAGTCTCAATCCTGATCAGGTGGCTACTCTGATTGGCCTGGCTCTCCAAGAAAATATCAACCTGACCACTTGGTCTAAATATCAGCAAAAACTGCAGTTCTGTCACACCCTGGAGTGGCAGCAGTATTTATCCATTCCGTGCAAAAAAACCCATTCTGACAGGAATTCGATTTGCTGGCTTCCCCCTCCTAGGGGATGGAGAAAACTCAACATGGATGGCGCTTCGAAAGGGAACCCAGGTATGTCCGGAGGAGGGGCCATTCTTCGTTGCTATTCGGGTTTAATTGTTGCTGCCTCTGCCCATAATTTCAACTTTGGTTCCAACCATCGTGCGGAGGCCTTAGCCATCCTCAAGGGTCTTGAGATGGCTATCAAGGTGGGCAATGATCCCCTCCAAGTGGAAAGTGACTCCCTCAACATCATAAACCTCCTTTTTTCCAATGACCCTGGACACTGGTTGATTAAAAACATCATTGCTGATATTAGAAGCATTCAAAGATCCTTTCTTCAAGTCCAATTCCAGCACGTCCTCCGGGAAGGTAATAGAGCGGCGGATCTTCTAGCTAACATGGGTGTCCTCATCGAAAATCAACAAATTTGGACTGAGAACTTCCCGAATGAACTCTGTCAGATTGCCCAAATTGATGCACTCCAATGCTGACGGGTGGTCTCTGAAGCTGACTGGGGTTTCGGCCCGGGCGCTTTGGTCCATTCAAATGGCGGCGATGAATTCGGCAAATTTATTTGACATGACTCTTGACATGAGGTTCCTGATCAAGGCACCTAGTTATGATGCTGCGAATCCCCGCACGAACGAGCTCTATGCACACATTAATCATCCGAGGTGGTGGCGTCAGGGCTTTAATATATTTGCCGGTATCTTGTTCAGACTGGCTCTCGTCCGTTCCTATCTCCGACTCTGTAATTGCTCTAATATTCTTCTCATGGGGGGGCAATTGAAGCGCCTTGAGCCCGACAGTTGTGAGACGCTTAGGAATGATGGCGAGGTCTGGAATATCTTAGTGGAAAATGGGATCTCTACTTTTCTGGAAAGAATGTCTGGTTACTCGGCCTTAGTGTCTTATGCTGTTACGGCTTCGTGGTCGAGAGGGCGTGTTCAAATTGGCAGCACTAAGTTTACCATCTCAACGAACGCCATCGCTGATGCCACCGGGATCCCTGCTGCGGGCGATATTTACTACAGGCGTTCCCTTCACGCCGAGATACAAGAATTCAACGCCCCGGGGGACAGACCAAGGAAATATATGTCAGGATATACCCGCGATTCTCTGCCCTCGCCCTAGGACAGAGTGGCGGAAGCCATTATGAGGTACTTCACCATAGACGGTAGGTACCGTCTGGTTTTTGGCCCCCATCTGTTTATTCTCTCCCACCTCCATTGGGGGAGAAAGATTAATTTAGCTGCATTTCTTTTTCAATCGCTGGAGCACTCTGTTATGCTGGCTCGGGAGGGCGAGGGAGTCATCCTCCACCAAGGTCTTCTCTACCTTCTTTTCTCCGTCGCCGCTTCCCACACTGACCTGCTCCGCTTTCCTCCCAAATTGGGTCGCCGCCGCCGCTCCCCCTCCCCTCCTTCTCGCCCCTCTTCCTCTTCCCACCGCCCCTCTCGGCGCCGCCGCCGCCTGCTCCTTTCCTCTGGCTCGGACTCCGACGTGGCCATCGTGAGCCCCCCCCCGCGAAGCCCCCATCTCCGCTGATGTTCCCCCCTTTCCCACCCCCATCTCGTGCCTCTTCCTGGAAGACTCCAATGCCAGTGGACGCGCTCATTCTCCTGTTTCTAGCCCGGGTCTCTCTGGTGCGGTTGATCTGTTGGGGCTTGCTCCACTGTACCCTGACTCCTCGGAAGAGGAGCAGGGTGATATCAATCAATTTGTTGCGGATCCCCCTCTGCTGGCTCTAAGGATCCCTCGAATGTTAAAGTTTCCACTGCTGACACTCCTCTCTCCACTCCTGCTATGGACTTTAGCACTGCTGATATTGATGCTGATGAAAAAAAGGACCAGAATAGAGCTGATATCATCTCCTCCATTCTGAGTAAGCTTCAGCGTGCTTTCAAAGCTCTCAAAGATTGGGAGGACTTCACGAATTCTACTAGAATGGCCTTAGCTAACGACTGTTCGGAGCTTCTCAAGTTGGCGGATCTCCTTGCAAATGAATCGGGCTCCCCTAGAGCTAAAGATGTTGTCTCTGAGCTGAAGAAGCTTATTTAGTTTCTCCTCTTCTAGGCTTGTCTCTTTTTCGTTCTCCTTTTGGAATCCTCGTGGGTATTTTTGTTTTGGTAATACTAATGTTAGATCTGGCCTGATGGGCTTATTGTATCAAGGTTGTGGGACCTTCTAAAACCCTCTCTTTACCCAATATATTCCAAAAAAGTGTATCATCAATATAAAACAAATATTCAAATGAAAGGATTTCACTAAGTGTATCATCAACATATAATGAAGGAGGAGGAGAACTAGTATGCAAGGCATCATGTGAAAAATTATTAGAAATGTAAGGAGAATGAGATGCATATATAGAATCATTTGAACTAGAATGAGAAACAAAAGAATGCACATGTTTATTGTCATCAAGATTAAGCATGAAACTAATAAGAGCATCATCTAATTTCTCATTAGAAATAATAGAATTTTGAGTATAGACGGTTAAATAGCAAGGTGTATAATGAGTAAATCTTGTCGGATCATCAACAATACTAATGGTGGATTTATCAAATCTAGTAAGTGCATTGAATTCACCAGATAAGATTTGTCTTTGAGTATCATTTCAAATACTGATGTTTCTATATAGAGCTCAGAGCTTGGTTATGGTAGCCTCATCATATATATGATTAATTCTTACATGACCTAGGAGGATAAGAATCATCCTTAGCTATTAGTTTTTTAGTGGATCCTAGCATAAAGAGTTATATGTTATGGGTTTGCCAAAAATATTTAATAAAATATGAATATTTTATTTAAATATAAATGCAAATATCTTCTATAAATGAAATATAAATTCTAAAAAAGTTATTTAATATTAACTATGAAAGGAAATGAGAGGAGTAAGGTACTTATATTACCTTTGTTTGTCTTGAATGATTATGGAGTGGACAATATGATGAAAAATAGTCACAAACTATAGCAGTAAACAACATAAAAATTCATCAGAGGTAGAAATGTATAGACTGAGGTGCCTGGAGAGGGATAGGGTCACCTGCAAGCTCTTGGGTATCAATTTTGGGAGCTTGAGTCTGTAACAAAGTTTAGGATATTGTTTAAATAATATCACTAGTGTTTTACACTTCTTCACCTTTTTATCTATAATATCACATAATAATCGCTAAAGATTTTATAAACATGCAATGAAATAACAACCTACAAAAACCCTAAAAAAGACATCAAATCCTAACAAAGAAAGATGCAAAATGATGGTTCAGGATATCCTCAACTGTCATAATGGTGGACTTATAACTTTGCACTGCACTACATCTAAGAAACAATGTAGTTTTATGTGCTTGTGTGTGCAATAATGCTCCTAGGTACCTCTAGCATCAATGCTGCCAAGATAGTAAGAAATAGCTAAATAAAATGAAAATGTGTGGATGGAATACAATGAAATCCCCTTTCCCACATAGTGTGTATATAGAATAACATGAAAAATTGTATTCCCTTACTCTCTGTAGATAGTTATCCCTTGATTCGAATTGACCACCCATATAATAGTATATATGTTATGTTTATATAGGGAAGTCTTATTTGAATTTTTACACTATTGACCTGACATGTCGATTAGTACCTTGAGAGATGAGAGGAAAGACTGATAAAACTGACCTCAAATTTCAAAAATAAGATAAAACATAAATAATACATGGGAACCTTGGATGGATAGGAGCAACTAGCACTAGTGTCCAATTTTAGTCTATGGTGTCCAGAGATAAGTGATGACAAATGAGTGAAGATTGATAGGCAGGGATTCTTGTGACCTCACGAGAACTAGGTGTATGAGTGAAAAGTGTGAAAGATATAAATAATAAAAAAAATGAGAAAAGTGGATGGAATATGGAATTGGACATTAATGAATACTTTCCTTACGCAAGATCCATATATAAGAAAACATACTTGGGTAAGTGCAGCAAGTTGGTGGACCAAAAAGGGGTCATAAGTGGACATCATATTGCAAAAACATTTGAAATCTCAACTTGTATGGATTATTAGAAATACATCCACTAAAATTTAGAAAAAAAATTATGAATATGAATCGTACCATCAGAAATCTAGTTTTTAAACTACTAAAAATAATTAAAACGGACAAGTTTAGCTATATCAAACACTCAAAATTATATGACTTGGTTTTTTCTTTGAAAAAACCTATAAGATTGTAGTCTGTTTGCCCATGATTTGGATGACCAAATCTTGTTATTATTTTTTTCCTTTGTTAAAAAGTTAGATGTCATTGTTTATCTTGGGATGGATTTTATTATGTATTTTTTTGAGCAATATTTTATTTTAATGATTTTTTCCATGAAAGTGGTCTGAAAAATTTTAGAAAAAGGAGCACTTTCCGTTTGCCCGCCATAACTATATCAAAAAAATATCAAAATCAAATACTTTTGTTAACGTGTATAGAATTTTTCCATGCTTGGGATGGTCTAGTTTTTATCACATTTTGATAAGTGAAACAAAAGTTCCAGTCTTAAACGTAGATATGAACATTCACGAGAAAAATGTCTTAAAGACATACTATTTGTACATAATTATAAAATGATATTTATCTTATGCTATTTACTTTCAAATCAATATTTCCATGAAGCCAACAGTTTCCCCTACATGATGGTACCATTTTTGTGAGACATTTTCAAATTTTCAGCATGGTTCAAGTCTATGGAAGAGAAAATTTCAATTTTTTGACCTTTACATGCCATAATGACCTCCCATAGATTTGGTTGGAGAAAAAAAAAATTCTTGAGCCTTGAGAGTCATATTTGATGATACAGATAAAACCATGATCACGGTATTTAATATTAGAACCACGATTATGGTTTATAAAGCGTGATCGCGGTTATTAAATCATATTTACATGCATCCCAACATTCGAATTACCATGTGATTTTTACTATTTGGCCTTACTATATGAATTATTGTGAAATTTTTTCAGTTTCTACATGTTATTCTTATCACAAGAAGAAAAACATCATGGGAGATAAGAAATGAAGTCATATAAGGAAGTCAATAAATAAAAGAACACTAGACGAATAAGAGGAAAAAAGATTTCAAAATGTTGAGGGAATGTGGAATCTTCATGAATCAAGAAGAGCTTCATCTTCAACCCCTACTATTGTAAAAAATGAGGAACCAAGTAATGTTTCTACTGTCAATATTGAAGATGTGTTGAAATTGTGATGAATATTTTTTTACTATCAGTATTGAAGAAGAATTAAATACTCGTGATTTAGATAATGTTGAAATTGAAGGAGATAATGAAAATGTGAATTAGGAAATTTAGGTTGAAACAATAGGCAAGAAAAAATTGACAAAAACACCTCCTAGGATTTTACATAAGAGACCTAATTATTTTATTGAAATTTATGAGAGCATTTTGAAACCAATGTTTGAGAAAATTTCTGAATAGAAAATCAGAACAAAAGCCACTGAAATTCAGGATAATCATTTTGAAATTTTAAATGATTCCCAAAGATGTCAGTTGTTGGTTAGCTTCATGAAATTGATTAAAATGAGACCTATATTAAACACCTTAGGATTTAAAACATCTAATATACATGGTAAAAACTCTAAAATTGTTGAAAACATTCATGATGCATATCACATTATTGGTGTCAAGAGACACACGAGGGATAGTAATATTGTGTGTTATGTACTTGCTACTAGTATTGTAAGTGAATCAACAAAAAAATAATGATTGACTACGCAAACAAGTTTGATGTTGAAATTTAATCGAATAACTCGAATGAAATCAATTGAAAAACGTAATATCCTTCAATCAATTAATAACATCTATTTTTATGCATTTTCTATCAGAGCACCGTGTAAGGACAAAGATATATTTTCTACTATAAGAGAAGTTGTTATTCAATTTTTGCATGATAACACTAGAGTTTCACCTAATAAAAGAGATGTTGTAAAACAAAGAGTTGGTTCTACTAATCATGAACCACATCTAAAGAATTTCTTAGATATGGATCAAACTCAATTGTTTCATAAGTTTAAACATGATCATCTAGAAATTAAAATTAGTCAATATTTTTTTGAAATGTTGAAACCATTCTATATGAAAATAAACCATGTTTGCACCACTTGTTGTAGGCAACATGTTTAATTTGCGATGCATTATGCTAAATTTTTATGTATTCATTCTGATTTTCATTCTGAAACTATGTTATCGGAATGTGTTGTTCAAGTTCCACCAATATATTCTAGGGATTTCATTCTTACGATATTTTGTTAAAGAGAAGTTTGACAATTTTTTTATAGTAAGGTATTTTTAGATGGAAGTTGTGGTACGTGTGATGGATTACCTAAATTGGAAAGTTTCATTGATGAGAAAACTGCAGGTGCAATAAGAAATAATTTAGTTGAGTTTGATAAATGTAAATCATTACCATACAAGTTGAAAGATGGAAAGGATTCTAAATGGTGTGAGCTAGTTACAAAACATGTGCATGTTTTTTAATTTATGAGAAAATTTAAGAATGAAATTGCTTATGAGTATGTTAGGAATACACACAGAGCTCGATGGTTGGATGAATAGTTAAACATATGAAAGGACACATTTCCTATTGGTAATATTAGTTTAGTGGTCAATTTTATAGAGAATTACATATTACAACCACAAATGTAAGTTCAATCACAATATTACAACTCAGTACAGGTTGCCATTTTTGTGCATATAGCATTTATACATTCTCCTAACAGTACAGAGAATGATCGAAAATGCTTAAGAGAGTACCACTTTTATATCAGTGATGATCGTACTCATTCTACTAAATATTTGTAAGGGTGTTTCTAGTTATTTTATGGAAACTTTTCTGATAGGCACATCCGATTCAGTCAACATTATGTATTGTCAGATAATTACACGTCTCAATTTAATAATTCCCAAATGTTTTATTGGATGAACAAGATGTATTTCAAGATGGGTGTGGAACATATTTGTATTTTCACTGAGGCTGGACATGGAAAAGGTGAGCATGACATTATATGGGCATGTGTTAAAATAGCTCTTTCAAGAGAAGAGTTGAAGTATAAAGATGGTGTTAAATTGAAAGATGCAAAGAGCATAGTGGAATGGTGTAATGAAAACATGGCCCAAGGTTCTCAAGAAAATCCATAGTTCATAGATATTTATGGTTGATAGAGGAAAAAAATTGTTAAATACGAGGATTTTTTCACACTCACAGGGTCCAGTGATATGCACTTATTTTTTATCATAAATGCTACTTCGTGGGCCACATGGATAAGAAAGTTGGCATTTTTTTTGCATCTTGTATCGAATTTTTCACTACTAAGTGTGATTCACAAGAATGGGTGGATGGATGGATTTTTATCCCTTTAACTCCGCTTTCAAGTTATAAAACTCCACAGGCATTATGACTTGTTTCTCCAAATGAATATGCAACATCTAAGGACTTTGACGAAATTTTGATTTTGGTGCGACAAGGTAAATGGTTATTTATAATTTTTGTATTGAGTTGTCCATTGAAATTAATATGTAATTTAAATTTGAGTTAAACCCTTTATTTTTTCGTAGGACATGTGTTTGCAGTTGGTCCGACAGAAGACATTGAAGAAGGAAAAAACTATTTCTTATGTCATTACATCAAGGAAAGAAATAATTTGACTTCTATTGTTATAGATGGCGAAGATATTGAGTACCCTACAGGGTCAGTGGTAGTTATTCAAAATTGGCTTCGATGGTATCCATCAAAAAATTCCTTTGTTTAGGTGTTTGAAGACTTTGAGACACATACGAAAATACTATTATATTTTCATCTAATTCTAGAGACAAATATTTAGCTGTATAGATATCAAGGAAGGCCTAATAACAAGATTCTTTGGAACGTTCAAGAGTCAGATCATGAAGTAATCATGTCTGCTATTCAGAGTAGATCTAAACATGATGGTTCATTTGAATGAAATTACATGCTCACTTCCGGTATATATAATTTATTTGAATTGTTTAAATTTGTCAACCAGATCATTCAAGTTCATATATTTTATTAAATTTGTGTATTTTGTATATATAGTATATGGTTTTGATTCAAATTAAATTTCTTTGACTAACACTTTTACGGAGGTTAGTTGTGCCAGAAAAGCTTCCTATTTAACAACCTGATGGTGAAAATTGGAATGAATTTACATGAGCTCGTATGGTATATATATTTTCTTTGAATTGTTTATATTTTTCAGTTCTAGATTTAGGTTCATATATTTTATTCACTTTGTGTATTTTGTATATGTCTAGTATGGTTTTGATTCAACTGAAATTTATTTTACTAACACTTTTATGCAAGTTAGTGGTGCCAAAAACTCTTCCACCTTCACATGGTTGACACTGTTGGTTTGGTGCCACGACCCACCATTTGCAAAATATAGTGTTTGATAGCCTTACACTAGATCAAACTGAACTATTTCATGCATTTGAAAAAAATAAGACAGTGAGAGCACCATTTGGTGAAGGAAAAAAACAATACACGCTATTGTAGAGGGTTCTTACACCAAGGTGTAGGATCCCACGAGACATCTCTAGGTGCCACAGAGACCGAGTAGTCACTCGTCGAAGTTGAATTATTTTTTGGTCTTAAGGCTCTTAAGGGACTACGCCCGAATGAAGTAGCTCGGAAGCAACAAAAATTTTATGCACCAAAGAGATGCCTCCTCTAGAATTTACCTATCCACTTGGATTTATACATTCGGTTCATTACCATGACACACTGTTTGCAAAATATAGCATTTGACAGCCTCACACTGGCTCAAACTACACTATTTCGCATGTCTGAAAACAATAGGGTAGTGAGAGAACTGATTAGAGACGGAAAAACCAAGAAAAAATATTATAGAGGGTCTTTACCCCAAGTTGCAGGATCCCACGAGACGTCTCAAGGTACCACAGAGACCAAGTAATCACCCATCGAATTTGAACCATTTTTTGGTCTCAGGGCTCTTAAGGGACTACACGCAAACAAAGTTTCCCATAAGCAACGACATTCTCGCACATCAAAACGATGCCTCCTATATTTTTTACTTGGCCACCTGGATCTTTTGGCACATTCATTTTGGTGTCACGACCCACTGTTTGCAAAATATATCATTTGAAATCCTTACACTAGATCAAAATACACTATTTCATACATTTGTAAACAATAGGGAAGTGATAGCACTGATTGGAGATGGAAAAAATGAGAAAGGATATTGTAGAGGGTCCCTAGGTTAAGGTATAAGATCTGATAAGACATCTCTAGGCACCACGGAGACTAAGTAATCACCCATCAAAGTTAAACAATTTTTTGTCTCTGGGCTCTTAACGGACTACGTCTGAATGAAGTAGCTTGTAAGAAACAAAATTGTCCCACGCCAAAAAAACACCTCCTCTAGTGTTTACCTGGCCACCTAGATTTTTTGGCATAGTCAGTTTGGTGCCACGAACCAATATTTGCAAAATATAGTGTTTGACATCCTTACATTGGCTCAAACTGCATTATTTCACGTGTTTGTGAACAATAGGCAAGCAAGAGCACCAATTCGAGATAGAAAAAACTAAGATAGACTATTATAGAGGGTCCCTATGCCAAGGTATAGGATCAAATGATATGTCCCTAGGTTCCACATAGATTGAATGATCACCCGTCGAATTTAAAATATTTTTTGGTTTTAGGGATCTTAAGGGACTACGCCCGAACGAAGTAGCCTGGAAGAAACAACATTATCTCGTACATAAATGATGCCTCCTCTAACATTTACATGGACACTCAGATGTGATCTTATAGTTAGTTCCTCTTCAGATAGTCTGATCTATTTATACATAGAGAATCCATGCATGAGAGTCAGCAACTTGATACCAGTTGTTGTATCAATGATAACATCGATGGATGGTAGTGGGAAATCATCCTTGGTACAAGCCTTATTTATATCCAAAAAATCTATGTAGATGGGGATATTTCAATTTTTCTTGACAATGGGGACTATGTTTGATACCCATTGAGAGTAGTCAACTATCTTGATGAATCCCACCTAGAGGAGTTTCATCACTTCTTCCTTCACCATGAAGGCCACTTTTGGCTTCATGGGTCTTGATTTTTTCTTAATCCATTTTGCATCTAGTTTGATGATGAGATTTTGCACTGTAATGTGTGATGTAATCCCCATCATTTCTTTGTAATTAAATTTGAATGCTTTTTTATGCTCCTTGAGAATGCGAGTATGTATTTCAACCTCCTCGGGAATTAAAGAGGACTCTAGCTTCAAAATTTTTATTTCTTTCTCAGTCTTGATATTTATATCATTTTTTCCCTCGATTAAGGAGGCATTTCCTTCCTCAAACTCATGTGGGTCCGGAGGTAACTCTAAATCCCCCTCTTCCACCACCTCAAAAATTTCAAGTTCCTTCCCAAGGGAAGCTTCTATCATGGGATTTCAAAAATAGGAAGAAGAGTGTGGAATTAGAGAAAGATTAACCTCGTGATGTGTAAGATGTAGCTCTGTGAGAGCATTTAGATATTCTAGAGTTTCTTTGTCAATATCAATGTGATCTATAATGACATTCTCACTCTCAATCTCTACGTATGTCAACATTAGAGTTACCCGTGTCTTATGAACCAAAGGTTTTGCACGAACCGAGACCATGAAGTTTGAATCTTCCAAAACACTGCTTAGAGTAAAGCGAGAAGCATATGTTGCGAATGAGTCTGCATGGAGATTTTGATCTCGTGGAATTACCTCAATTGATATGAAGTAAAATCTCTTCATTAAGTTCAACACTAATTTTTTGTAAATTTACAAATGCTCAGCTCTAGTCTCATATACTTTTAATACTTGATTCACAACTAGTTCTGAATCACCCAGCACCTTGATATTAAGAGCACCCAATATTTTAGCTACAATGATACCAAGTAGAAGGGCTTCATATTCAGCCCCATTATTTGTGCATTCAAAGTTTAATTTAAAGGTAAAGGGTAAAATCCTTCCCTCATGAGAAGTAATAATCACACCTACCCCAACGTAAAAATGACATTTAGCTCCATTGAAATGGAGAGTCAAAAAGTTACTTGGAAAAATGGACATTGAACCATCCTTTGAATATTTCTCCTTCACCTTAGTTACCTCAACCATACAAACCTCATTTGCTAGTAGAGAACTGAGACCTAGGGTATATCCCATGCCCATAGAATCGAAAGGAAGGAGGATGGGTAAAAAAATTCCAGTAGCTCAAAAATATTTGTTGTAGTCCCTAACGATACTCTCTCTACTACGACATTTTCATCTTTGACTGTTGGAATTCCTTCAATCAAACCCTTGACTTCTAATTCTATTGTAGGAACAAGATTTTCCTCTTGTACCTATCTTGCAAGTTTAGTTAAATGATTTTTAGGAAGCTCAAACTCAAAGTGGACCCCTTTCCTCTTTTTCGAATTAGCTAGGTGTATGTCAAAGGGTTTTGGATCACCTTGCGCCACAAATACCTTCTCTAAATATAACAACCTAACTTCCTGAAACAAAGTGGAGGGAATCACCTTCATGCGATTAATCCAAGGATGACCAAGGATCATATTATAATTGGTATCCTGATCTATAATATAAAACTCAATCAGTACCATCTTAGGTCAAAGGGTAAGTGGAAACACTATAGTTCTGATTGATGTTACTTTGAGGATGTCGTAGCCCTTTAGCATACTTCATATTGAAGAGAAATTGGTCTCTCCATACCCTAGTTTTTGAAGGAAAGAGGAGGGGAATATGTTGACCACTACTCTATCATCAATCATCACACACTTTACATAGTTGTTGTAAATAAATACTTGTAAAAACAATTCCGTATTTCCTTTACGAACTATTTCAGCATTTGTGGGCATCTTGCCAATATCGAATACAAATCCAAAATCTCTGTCAGGCTGCCCTAGAGGATAGACATCAAAGTCCATGTGGTTTATTTGTGCTTATCGAGGAGGGTGACATTGGAAAAATGACCAAGACCCAATGCTTCTAATAGAGTGGCCCTATGAGTAGGGGATTTCTTTAATAGATTGAAGAAGAAAAAGTCTTAGAATGTCTTAGTTAAGTTAGTGATCAAATTGTAAGATCCTAATAGCATGCTTAGCGTATTGTGAATGTCATATTATGTATTCCAGTAGATCAAAATAGGTTGTGAGGAATAATCCTGAGTTCTATTAGAAGATTTAATTTTTGGTTCAGTGTCCAACTCCACCAAACGCATAATTTTTATTTATTAGTGGCCATCCAAAGGAATTGCCACTTGTGAGTTTAACGAAATTGAGGCTTCGCGATCATGGGTTCCTATCAAAATAGCTTTGATTGGAAAGTTAGGATCTAATCTATATTCTTTTGGATGTGTGGGGAGAGGATCGTTAAAGGTTCCCAGCGGTGAGTTCTATGGAGATATTGGTCCCATGTAGGTTTTTTGAGTGGGAGATGTTGGATTTTCCAAAAACATATCAACAAATAACTATCTTTGGTCCTCTGGAAAACATTGTAAATATTTTTTACAATCATGTCATGTTCTTACGTCATTCCTGCGAACTCTTTGGAAACCACAATATAAATCAGGATCGTAATCTTTAGGCCTTTTATTTTCAGCTTGTTGTGGCCCGAAATTATGGTTATTGTTCAAATGTTGATTTTTATTGTTAAAATTTGGGAACCCTTGCCCTTGTTTTTAAAATTAGTTTAGGTATTCACTTGGGTATTGGTTAGGGCCTTGGGTCTTTATTTGTCTTGATTTCTGGGGTTGTTGTTGTTGTTATTGTTGGTGGTTAAAATCTACAACATTAACTAGGGGCGAGAATTTATTATTCCTTTGATTGTTGTCATTTTGATTGTGGTTGTTTGAAGTGGAAATATTTGGAGCATTAACAAGATTAGGTTTCTTAGGTTGGTTCGTCACTCCATCCGTCGTGACCCCATTATTCATATTAGATTTTCTTTCCTTTGTTTTTATTCGTGTTGTTGGAGTAACTGGGATTATTTTGATTAGGGGTAACTAACCTTCCATTAGCTCCATAAGAATTACAACCACTATCAATGGCTATTTGGTCAATTTGAAGAGACCCTCTAGCACCTCTTCATAGGTCCTTAGCGAGAAATTTGGAAACTCTTCCTTTGTCTCCCTATTGAGAGAGTGGAGGAACAAATCAAAAAGTTTTGCTTGATCCATATTTGGAGCACTTGCAGAGGAGTAGAGAACTTGTCACCGCCTTTGAATAAAGTGGGCTGCAGACACATTTTGCTCTTGCTTGATATGAAGGAATTCTCTTATTCATGTTCTCAAGAGCTTGTTCATATCAAAAGCTTTAATAAAATATGATACGAGTTAATTGAATTAGTGTATTGAAGCCTCTGGTATCCTATAGTACCAGTTGAGAGTAATACCTTCTAGTGTCTTAGGGAAACGTTTCGCAATGACTATGTCCTATGGGATTAGCTCTCGAATGGTTGTTGCATATGTTTCCACCATTGAAGATCCTTATTGGGGAGGTTGCATTAGTTTCTGAAATGGGACAACATACACATTTTTTAGGGCATATGGCATCCCATTTGGTTGTCCATACAGACCTTGGTAAGTACACATGTCTCCCTTCGAAGATTTATAATACATGTGCACATAGGGGGGTTGATTACCTTGATATTGAATTGAAGTAACAAAGCAAGGGAGAATTGCATATCAGGTAAGACATTTGAGAATGCACTTCCGGATGGTGCCAGTTGTAGATATCCATAGGTGGCTTGAGGGGGCATACCTAAGGTACAAGTACCCATAAGTAGATCTCAAGGGTTTTGAGTACTCATATAAATAGGATGATTTTGCGCAGTAGGTATTTATCTATAATTCTACGGGTAGGGAGTAGTTCATGCTTTCCCTACGTATGAATTCTGAGTAGTTTGGGCAAGCCCTCACTCCTTGAATTTGTCTACCAAATCTGAGATGACATCGCCCATTGACGGAGAAATGATTTTCTTAGGTGATTTTTGTTAAACCCTCAAAGGTTGTTGAGGAGTGTGGTATCCTGCTATGAAAGGTATGCTATATTGCCACCATTCATTGGCACTATTTTTGGTTGGTGGAGGGGTAGCGTTATTTTTTTGGATCAAGACATCACCTTTTCCTTGCAACCTATCAAAATCTCAGTTCATGTTCTGGAAGTTTTGTTCACTCCTACCATATCGTGCTAAATATTCCTCTAAGTGTGGGAGTTGATCTGATTACATGCTAATAGGCTTCTGAAACAATACCCAAGGAGATGAACTTGCTTGGCTGGTGAAAGACATGTTGTTTGAACTTTATTTTTGGTGAGGATAGGTCTTCTCATCTTCTTCAAGATCCTCAAGATGTAAAGAGGAACCAACATTGGTTACCTAAAGAAGAGGGTTTTGAGCTGATGAGCAGTTGTCTGCCCACATTGAAAGTGAATATGATTGTTGTGGTATAATTTATTGGTAGTTGTACATGTAAAAACCAAGAATGGGTCGAATGTAATCTTCGTATCCTAACATATTCGGGGGGTATGAGAATACCCGCAGAATTAAATATAGACGAAGAAAGTGAAAGCGTTTAGAGACTAGCTATTCACATCGGGTTCACCAATTTTTACGACAGAAAATTAACATGTGGCCTTCTTCACACCCGACCTCTAGAGGTCACGCTGAGATAGGTGGTGTAGAATGAATGTGAATGTGAGTGTGGTGATGGAGATCAAGATAATTGGGAAATCTTATATCCTCAACATGCAATGTCTGGATCTGTGAGTCTAAGGCAAAGAATTCTCTCCTAACTTAAAGTGGTGTGATGGCTTAGTCTAAGATAATAGGCACTCGGAGACTCCAATCAATGTCGAGCTCTGCCGATATTTTTTTTGTTAGTTTTTGAACACATGGAAAATGACCTGCAGGTACCTTGTATAAATTTCTAGAAAAGGTCATGGAAGTTAGAAAAATAGGCGTGGTGGATCCACAAGGATCTATGGGTGATTTTCTCGTCTGGTCCAAAAAGTCTTAGCCTGATTAGATTGTATGTTTAGTAAGGAAAGTTGTGCAATAATGTCTGGTGGAAGTGGTGAATATATGAAAAGTAATGTACACAAAATATTGTCAATGTCTAACTGATTAGTAGGTGCGTTTAGTTGTTGGACCTGATGATCACAAAAAAAAACTCGTAGAGGTTGTGGACCTTGAATGGTCATGCGCATAATCAAACCCTTTTTCTAGGAGTATTCCAATAGTCATAGGCTTGATTAATGTTTACCGTATTGAGTAGTTTTATTTTCTCAACAAAATTTTTGGGTGTACATAATACTGTCAAACGTAAGCTGGTATCAATATTATTTATCTATTTTGTCCCATTGGGTTGTGGGACCAAGGGATCACAACTGTATGTCTTTTCTTTTTGTGGACCATTGACGGTCATACATAATGAAATAAATGATTTTGATAAGAAATATAATTACTGAACGAAATCTAATCGATGTTTTTGTATTTTTCACAATATATCGGATCAAATCAATAAAAGCAAAGTAATCTATTAATGGAAATCTTTTTTATCTTTTCTAAATTTTAAGTAATGGTTTCTAATCTAGTAAATAAATTAAAGATAAGTAATCATCTAGATGTAGCTGGTTACTTGTGAAAATGTGTGAATCTAATCTAAAACAAATAACCTAATCCAATCAAAACCCTTCAAACCCTACCTCAGAAGTGAAGAACACGTCATTACCCTAAAAGTGGTTATTGTTCCCCACAACTTCCTTGGTAATGTTGAATACGAAAAATTACTAATGATTTGATCTACTTGTGATTTTATACTCTATTGAAATGAATGATTTTCTAATCTATTTGATATGTAACTAAAACTAGTGATTTGGAATTGACAATTTAACAAATAAAGCAAACAATCATACAATTCCAACCTAGACCAGCAAGATCTTTTGAAAATCTGGTTGTATCTATATTTTTCCCCTTAGTATGTTCCTTTATTTCTTCGAGTGTTCATGTGAGTCCAAGGGATTGGGAATAGGCTACGAAGAATAATCTGTAGTTCTAGTTGAAGTGTTAATTTTTGGTTCAGTGTGCAATTCCACCAACCCCATAATTTTTATTTGTCGGTGGCCATCCAAAGGAGGCACCACTTGTGAGTTTGACAAAATTAAGGCTTCAGGATAATAAGTGCATATTACAATACCTTTGTTCGGAAAGTTAGGATCTAATCTATATTCTTTTGGACGCATGGGGAGAGGATCATTAAAGACTCCCAGTGGTGTGTTATGTGAAGATATCAGTCCCATGTAGGTTTCTTGAGTGGGAGATGTTGGCTTTTCCAAAAACATGTCAAAAAATAACTATCTTTAGTCCTCTAGAAAACAATGCAAATATTTGTTACAATCGCGGCATTATCTTGCGTCATGCCTATGAACCCTTTGGAAACCACAACATAAATTAGGATTGTAATCTTGAGGCCTTTTGTTTTCAGCTTGTTGTGGCATGAAATTATAGTTATTATTCAAATGTTCATTGTTATTGTTAGAATTTGGGAACCCTTGCGCTTGCTTTTAAAATCGGTTTAGGTATCCGCTTGGGTATTGGTTAGGGCCTTGGGTCTGTGTTTGTCTTGATTTATGGGGTTGTTGTTGTTATTATTAGTAGTTAAAATCTAGAACATTGACTGGGGGTGGGAATTTATTGTTTCTTTGATTGTTTGAATCGGAAATATTGGGAGCATTAACAATATTAGGTTTCTTAGGTTGGTCCATTACTCCATCCGTCGTGACCCCGCGATTCATACTAAGGATTTTTAGTCCTTGGTTATTATTCATGTTGTTGGAGTAACTGGGATTATTTTAATTAGGGGTGACTAACCTTCCATTAGCTCCACAAGTCTTACAACCACTATCAATGGTTATTTGGTCAATTCGAAGAGCACCCTATAACACCTCTTTATAGCTCCTTAGTGGGAAATTTTGAAACTTTTCCTTTGTCTCCCTATTGAGAGAGTGGAGGAAAAAAGCACAAAGTTCTATTTGATCCATATTTGGAGTGCTTGTAGAGGAGTAGAGAACTTCTCACCATGTTTGAATAAAGTGGGTTGTAGACTCATTGTGCTCTTTCTTGATGTGAAGGAATTCCCTGATTCATGTTCTCAAGAGCTTGTTCATATCAAAATATTTTTATAAATTCTGACACGAGTTACTTGAATGAGTGTATAGAAGCCTCTGGTATCCAATAGTACCAGTTGAGAGCAATACCTTCCAGTGTCTTAGGGAAACTTTTCACAATGATTTCATCCCATGGGATTAGTTCTCGAATGGCCATTGCGTATTTTTCCACCATTGAAGATCCTTGTTGGGGAGGTTGCATTGGTTGCTGAAATGGGACAACATACACATTTTTTGGGGCATATGACATCCCATATGGACCTAGGTAAGTATACATGTCTCCCTGTGGAGTTTTAGAATACATGTGCACATAGGGGGATTGATTACCTTGATATGGAATCAAAGGCACAAAGCCTGGGAACATTGCATTTTGGATTGTATGATGTTTGAGAATTAACTTCTGGATGGTTTCTGTTGTATATATCCATGGGTGTCTTGTGGGGGCATACCTAAGGTACAAGTACCCGTAAGTAGATCTCAAGGGTTTTGAGTACTCACATAAATTGGATGATTCTATGTAGTATGTATTTGTCTGTAATTCTACAGGTAGGGACAATTTTGTGCTCTCCCTGCGTATGAATTCTAAGCATTTTGGAAAAGCTCTAGATCCTTGAATTTATCTATCGAAGATGAGATGACATCATCTGTTGATGGAGTAGTGGTTTTCTTAGGTTATTTTTTTTAACCCTCGGCGGTTGTTGAGGAGTATGGTATCCTGCTAAGAATTGTTTGTTATGTTGCCACCCTTCATTGGTAGTATTTTTGGTCAATGCAGGGGTAGTGTTATTTTTTTGGAGCAAGACATCACCTTGTTCTTGTAACCTATCAAAATATCGGTTCATGTTCTGGAAGTGTTGTTCACTCCTAGCATATCGTGCTAAATATTCCTCATCTAGGTGTTAGATTAGATCCGATTACATGCTAATGAGCTGACAAAAAAATACCCAAGGAGATGAACTTACTTGGCTGGTGAAATTCATGTTGTTTGAATTTGATTTTTTGTGAGGATAGGTCTTCTCATCTTAGTTAAAATCCTTAATACATACAGAGAAACCAACACTAGTTCCCTGACGTAGAGGGTTTTGTGCCGATGAGCAGTTGTCTGTCCCCATTGAAAGCGAAGGTGATTGTTGTGGTATACTTGATTGGTAGTTATACATTTAAAAACCAAGAATGGGTTGAATGTAATCTTCATATCCTGACATATTCGAGTGGTATGATAATACCCTCATAATAAAGGATGGACGAAGAAAGTGGAAACATTTAGAGACTAGCTCTTCACATCAGGTTCACTAATTTGTATGACAAAAAATCAACATGTGACCTTCTTCGCACCCAACCTCTTGAGGTCATGCTAAGACAGGTAGTGTAGAATGAATGTGGATGTGAGTGTGGTGATGGAGATCAAGCTAATTGGAAAATATTATATCTTCACCACACAATGTGTGGATCTGCGAGTCTAAGGAAAACAATGTTCTCCTAACTTAAATTGGTGTGATGGCTCGGTCTTAGAAAATAGCCACTCGGAGACTCTATTCAATGTCAAGGTCTCCTGATATTTTGTTTGTTGGTTGTTGAACACATAGAAAATTACCTGTGGGCACCTTATATAAATTTCCAGAAACGGTCATCGAAGTTAGAACGAGAGGTGTGCACTGTGGTCCAGAAAGTCTTACCCTGATCTATCAGTGATTTTTTGGTCTGGTCCTAAAACTCTTAGCCTGATCAAATGCTATGTTCATTAGGAAAAGTTGTGCAATAATGTCTAGAGGAAGTGGTGAAGATCTGAATACTAATGTACATAAACGAGTGTCAATATCTAACTGATTAGTAGGCCCGTTGGGTTTTGGGATCTAACTATCACAACCAAAAACTTCTAGAGGCTATGGTTGTTGAATGGTCATGCGCGTAATCAAACCCTGTTGTTAGGAGAAGTCCAATATTCATAGGCTCGATTAATTTTTATTGTATTGAGTTGTTCTATTTTCTCAACAAAATTTTCAGGTGTGTGTAATATTGTCAAACATAAGATGGTATCAATGTTAGTTATCAATGAACTAGCCCCTTGGGTTGTGGGATGAAGGGATCATAAGTATATGTGTTTTCTTGTTGTGGACCATTGACAGTCATACAAAATGAAATAAATGATTTTGATAAGCAATCTAATTACTGAAGGAAATCTAATCAATGTTTTTGGATTTTTCACAATATATCGGATCAAATCAATAAAAGAAAAGTAATCTATCAAAGGAAATAGTTTTTATCTTTTCTAATTTTTAAGTAATGGATTATAATATAGTAAATAAATTAAAGAGAAGTAATCATCCAAATGTAGCTTGTTTCTTGTGTGAATGTGTGAATCTAATCTAAAAAAAATAACCTAATCCAATCAAAACCCTTCAAACCCTACCTCAGAAGTGAAGAAAAAGTTATGACCCTAAAAGGGGTTATTGTTCCCCACAACTTCCATGGTAATGTTAAAGAGGAAAACTTACTAATGACTTGTTCTAATTATGATTGTCTACTCTATTGAAATGAATTATTTTATACTCTATTTTATATGTAACTAAAACTAGTGATTTGGAATTGAGAATTTAACAAATAAAGCAAACAAACACACAATTCCAACCTAGAACAACAAGATCTTTGGAAAATATGGTTGTATATATATTTTTACCCTCATTATGTTCCTTTATTTCTTCGAGTGTTCATGTGAATCCAAGGGATTAGGAATTCAATAACAACAACGGGAGGATAAGGCTTGAGCAATGGTAGCTTGATCCCAGTCTGGATGCAATGCAAGTAAAAGAGAGACAACACAAGAGATCAGAGCTTAGCTATGCAATTCCTAGGAAGATTGTAGCAGTAATACAATGCAAGATACACAACATTCTCAGGTCTATTTCTTGAATACAAGCATGGAATATATAGGAATGGAGGATGGGAAGTGCCTTCAAGCTCAAGGCAGGAAGGAGAAGTTCCAACTAATTAAATGTATTTAAAAATAGGAGGATGGTGAACCAAGCAATCAAATATAATTTTAGACAATTTGGCTCTCGAATGCATGCTAAAAGATAAATTAAGTGAACCATCGCATGTCAAAACATGCTCGAGGGAATCTAGAAAAAGAGGGTAGGACCGCCGCCCTACACAAGGTGGCGGTTTCAAGACCGCTGCCCTGTTTTGGGTGGTGATTTCAAAACCACTGCCCATGCAGGGTGGCGGTTTCAGCACTAAAGGTCAACACATGCACAAAAAGAGGTAGGAATATGGAAAAAGTGCAGGAAGGATAAATAAAGATGTCTAGGAAATAAGTATACACTGAGAATAGAAATTGGAGCTTGAACACCTTCTTGAAAGGACCTGAATCATCATTAGGGAATTTTGTAACTATTTTCTGAAAATGTAGCACATGTAATTTGTGGTGTGTACATATTGCCCCCTTGGAGAAGTGTCGTAGCCATGAAAAGGTGTAAAATGTAGATTCTGAGTATGGCATTCCTCAAAAGGTGATTTAGAAGTTATACCTGACACACCTATGTGTCGAAATTTTGCCGCTCAAACACCTGCTACCTGCAAGAGAAAAAGAAGACTCAAGTGGAGATAGATAAAAAATTGATAAATAAACACTAAATCAAAATGAAAAGAGGACTTACCATTTGTGCGAGGATATAGAAATATACATGTGCCAATGCTCCAACTCTGTGAGCACATACACTCAAAATGAGGTTAAAAGTAACATATATATATCAAAACAAACTCATTTTTCAATTCATTTATACATTGATGATTTAGTGAATTTGGAGCTCTAGATTCACAGTGACCGTTTCTGACAAGAGTATAGCCAAAATGACCGATGCATAATAGTGATAATGCCTTCATGTGTGAGAGTTCGACCAGCATGATCAAAGGTTGGTTATGTTCACTTTTGTCTTTTTATACCTAAAATGTAAAAACATTGAAAAGTTCACCTAGGGGGATTATTTTAAATAAATTGTCTTAAATGAGTCTCTAGGGGGAGCGCCCATAGGGCATTCTTTTATTTTTTCGAAAAAGGTCTTTTTTTGCACTTTTGAGTATTTTTTAGGGTTAAGCGCATGTTTGGAAAATTGGTTCAGGATCACCGCCCAAAGCAGGGTGGCGGTCACGGGAGCACCGCCATTCTTTAGCGGCGGTCCTAGAACTGTCGCCCTTCACTAGGTGGTAGTTCTGAACAAAATGAACAAAACGTTCATTAACTTGGATTTTTTTGGATTTTTCATGTTTTATCATGTTTTTGGTGAGCTTGTCTTCTTGTATACATTACTAGATTTCTCTTTTCTCATGTTTTGGTGAATTCAAAAGGAGGGGGAATAAACCCGTTGGAGTAGAGAGAGAGTGTGACTGGCTCCCTTGGATTCTAGATCAGTTGACTTAGGCTAAGAGGGACATTCTGCAGAGGGCATGTATCTAGAGGATTGTATGGGTACCCCACATTGCCCCCACCAATCACATATTGTGTGACTTGTTCTCTCACTGAGATGTAGATCAGAACACCTTCTAGTTTCCAAGTGTTAGGGTCGAGTGGACCATTAGTTTGAAGGATGTATACCACATCCTTTAGCTCCCAATTCTTGGGAGGAGACTGACTTTAGAGACAGCAGGATCCAGGGCCGTGATGACATAATGGGCTACATATATGTGAGATGTTGTTGTCTCATCTAGTTCAAAGAAGGGGAGGAAAGTCCAGTTGATTGCTACTGCTCCTATTTCGGTCATTCGAATAGCCATCATGGGTAACTTGTCCTCGCGATTGGTGGGCGAAAAGGGAGGTGACACTCTTCTCTATTGTTGGGCTCCCATTATCACAAAAATTGAAGGATATGGGTGTAGGTATGCATGGGGAGAAAACATCGTAGGGACTACCTACCATGAATTACATAGGGTAGTCTGATTGCAAGGGCAGTCACTGAGCCACCCAACTCTCGTCATGAATTGGGTATATGAGCATATTACCCCCTATGGAAGGGGAGTACAGGTGTTAGACCCAGGGGCCATCTAAGTGGTGAGGTGGACATCTATGTCAATTTTTAGGACACCCCATAAGCCAATGGATTTTCTTACAACAACAAACATGGTTGCTACTCCCTACTAGGACATGAGAGGGTTATCGAGACAGGAGGTGACCATAGTGGTAGCTTGTTCTACTATCGACCAACTAGTAGACAGGGCTGGGAGAGTCGATATTCATGCATTTTATTGGGTTCCTCAACAATTTGGTCAACCATATGCTGACATACTTCCCCTAGTGGTATCAGTCTACAAGACCATTTAAGAGGCCCGGAGGAGCCCTAGACGAGATCCTATCTTGAGAGTAGTTACTCCATGTGTACCCATTGTAGTTAGGTTCATGGCACCCCTCGAGCGCCTTTACTCTATATTGAGGCCACTCTTGACCATAGCGGAGAGGATGATGAGCCAATTACTATACACTCTGATTCTAAGGAGCACATAGGGGACGAGACGAAGGAGGAGTCAGTCAGAGAGGAGACTGTGGAGGATTAGGGTGGGGATGCCAACACTAGAAAGGCAGCCCGTATGGCAGAGGAGGAGAGAAATCCAGAGTGGAATGACACTCAGGATATATAGAGAGCCACATATGAGGAGGCTAGTGCAGAGAGAGATACCTTGGTCTCAGAGGATCCATTTCCTCTAGATGGGGAGTGGGATGATGAGTCCATGATCATAAAACGTTTAGCCTCTAGCTTTGGGGAGGCCCCAGATCCATCAGTAACATTGATAGTAGTTTTCAATAACCCTACCTAGATGCCTGGAGATTCGAGTATGTTTGACAATCTTCTCTCACCTTTGTTAATATGAAACCTTAGTTTTGATATTCTCTTTCGATTTTCATTTTACATTTTTCTAACTTATCTATTTATTCTCTTTCTCCCTTGCTTGAAGTGACTGCATAGGAGTGGAGAGAGCTCATCCAATGGGTGTGCATGGACACCTTGTTGATCCCCTCAGGGAAGACCCAAGATGAGATGACTGATGATTTGGGTCACCCACTAGCTGTCGGTAGACACAATGATGTTTTTACACCTATTTGGAGGATAGTGGAGGTGGTGACCTCCCTTCATAATATGGTGGTGCGATATGATGTTGCCAAGTGTCTGATGAGGCACATCCATAATCATAGTGAGACCACATCTAGCGACCGCTATCATTAGCACTTGCACCATTCGGTTCACTCCCAATGTCTTCACATCCACAATTGGAGCACTGGAAATGGCTCTACAACATTCTAGGGATACCACAGGGATGGACAAACCACTGGGCCATTTATTGCATTCTTGCCATTTTGTAGGGTACTATACAATTTTTTTTTGTATATTTCGGGCTCATTGCTAGCGTTTTGACCATGCCGTAGTGCATGATGGTACTGTATATAAACTTGAATCACTATGATATATACAAACTCTTATTTTTGGTTCGGTAATCCATTATATCTGAGTTGACTCTCTTTTGGTTAATTTCTCATGTGTACTCTAGATGTTTAGAATTTCCACTTTTATATGCTTTTCAGAATGCATGCAATGGGTGTGAAATGATAACGAAATGATTTATTTTTTTGTATTTTATAATGTTGATATATGATAATGTGAACAAAATATGATGTTTGAACTTTATTTTCTTTAAGCAATCTTTGATACTTCATATGGTCTTGGCAAGACATGGTGATACAATGATAATATAAGTGAATGTACTTTCCCCACTCCCAACTCCATACAACCAGTAGGATGCGAGGGCTCAACACCAAGAGTCGGAAAGGGCACAAATTAAGAAATTTTATTGAATGGTAATGATGAGGGAAATAAAATGGTTTGATAGGACCAAATTGAGACACTAAAACCTCACCCTACTCAAGTTACCTCATAGCTAAGAATGTGATTTACTTTCCAATTTATCTAGACTTAGATCTATAGATCGCTACCTGGTTGAAAAAATATGGTTTTGAGGTTTTGAACTCTTTTGGAATTTTGGACATCTAACTCACTTTGTTTTTTACTTATGATTTCACAACATTTGAAAGAATTATTTGTAACTTTCAAGTTTATCAAAGAGACCACCTACACCTTACCTCATGCTATCAGTAGGAAGCATGGGCTTATCACGATGGACAAGGAATAGGCGAGTAAGTTCATTTCTCTCCTTTCCCAAACCTATATAACAAGTAAGAGATGCAGGCTCAACACCGAAGGTTGGTAGGGAAAAGAAATGTGTAAAATAAAAATTTTCTATGGATTTGCATTTGACTTAGTCATCTAGGAAAAATGTTTAGTATATTATTATTTCCAAAGATATTTATATGGGATAGATGTGACACCATGAAGCTTCTAGAATAGACTATAGGAAAAGACACCTAATCTAGAAAGAGACTATAATTAGAACCAAGTATGCAAGCCTTGGTATGATCACGGTCAAAACTTTGTCTTATCCTACTTGAACTGATGAAATGATTTGAAAATAATTGATGATACCATGAAAATTTGGAGAGACATGATTTGAATGTTTTGCTAATGTTTTTTTGAAGATTTTAGGAGTTACTATAAGAATAAAACCTTTGATCACAAATTTTACTGAATGAGCTGGAAAACAAAAGTGCAAGGGAAAATGTAGTAATGTACATATGAAAATGCTAATGGATCATGCGTAATACCTCTTTAGGTGAAGATATTTCATAGATTCATTAAAATCCCCACCCTCTAGTGTACACAGGAAAAATGCCCCATTTTTATAGTCTTTTAATACTCGATATGGACCTAACCACCTAGGTCTGAATTTTATTCCCTCGCCGGTATTTTTGTCTATCTAGTTATGAAGTCTTAAGACCAAATCTCCCTCATATATTTCACACTCATAAACATTCTTTAATGTATTACCGAGCAATCTGGTCAGTGTAAACGATGTTCCGTTGTTCAGCGTTGAGTCTAAACTCATGAAAAATTTCTAACTAAGAGAGCCACGCTTCCTGATAGCCTTCTTCTTTCAAGATACTATGTAATGAAATACAAAGACTCAGTATTTCAACCTCGAGTGGTAAAATTTCTTCCGCACCTAATACTAAAGAAAAGGGGGTTGCCCATGTTGGTGTCCTAACTATCATCCAATAGGCTCACAAGGCCGGGAAAAGTTGTGAATTCCAATCTCATTTGTTCTCCTTAACGGTCTTAAGGAGGATGAAATTTAATGTCTTATTGGTAGCCTCACCCTGTCCATTGGCATGAGGATAATAAACATAATCTATTTGATGAATTATCTTGAACTTTGCATACAATTCACGCACCTCTTCATTTTTTAAAGATGTTCCATTATTTGAGATAATGACTTGTGGGACCACATACCTACAAATGATCTGGTTTGAGATGAACTTAGTGATCACAAACCCAGGTACAATGGTAATAGGCATGACTTCTACCCACTTGGTAAAGTAATCTGTGACCATGATTATGAAGTTATGGCCATCTTTTGATGAGGGAGAGAATTTCCATATTAAATCTAGGCCCCACATCGAGAAGGGCCATGGGGTTACGATTGGTTGCAAAGCTTGTGCCAGTATCTGGATCTCATGGGAGAACTCTTGGCATTTATGATGCCTACACACAAAATCTACTGTGGCATGCTCTAGGGTGGGCCAAAAATAGCCCATCCAATGTATCTTCTGAGAAGTGGTGTGGTTTTCAAAGTAACCTTCACATTCTCGGCTATGTGATTCATAAAGGAATTTTTCATATTCTTTTGTGTCAACACACCTTTACAACACTATGTCGAAGGCTCTACAATAAAACACTTGCTCCAAAATAACATACTTAGTTGAAATGCATAGGTTCCTTCTTTGTTGCAAAGTTTCCCCTTCTGAGTACGTATTGTCCACTATAAAATTAATGATGTCAGTATACCATGGAAATGCAGAAATGGGGGGCCTAGTCTTGACAAGTATACCCACTCATTGAGGAATTCTAGATCTACCAGGTAACCTCAATCTATAGGATTATCAGCTAACCTATCCACAATGATTTATCCTTTGACGAATTTATGATTAAAAAATGTTAACTCAAATTCACTCATCAAAGTTATGAAGTGCCTGACCTTATTAGATAAGGATCCTTGTGTGAGGAATGTGCGTAAGTGATCTGACTTAACAATAACCCTCCTTTCTTAATTCAGCATATAATATATTAAGAGTTATGTCGTAAAGACTATGGAAAGGCATTCTTTTTCCACCTGGGTGTAATGTGTCTCATAATATAGCTCTCATTTGTCATCATCTTCTTGAGCCAACATGCAGGCTAGCAAAACATCTGTAGCTCGTGAATATAAGATCAAAGCGGGATATAATCTAGGTGGCATTAGCATGGGATGGGATAATAAGAATCATTTAATTACCTCAAATGCCTCATTACATTCATCTGTCCAATCAATGATATAATATTTTTTTAAAATTTTTTGATTGGGTGAACAACAAAGGTGAAGGCAGGGATAAATCTTTGGATTACCCTGAGTTTTCCAAGAAAATATCTAATTCCAAACTCATCTATTGGCCAAATAATTTCCAATACAGCTCATATTTTTTCTGGGTCTACATCAATTCCTCGTGAAGATATGATGTACCCCAAAATATTGCCTCTTGTTACACCAAATACAAAATATTTTCGGATTCAATGTGACGTCGTATTCGATTAAGTACAAAAGGATGATACGAAGAACCTCTGGGTGATCGTAACATTTTTTGGCCTTAGCCAGTAGGTCATCCATGTAGGATTCCACAATCTTATGTATAAGATCATAGAATATATAGGTCATTACTCGTTGGTACGTAGTTCTAGCATTCTTTAGCCCGAACGGTATGACCGCATAAAAGTAGGTTCACCAAGGAGTTATGAACATGCTTTTGGCTTGATATTCTTTAGATATTCTAATTTGATTATACCCATAGAATCCATCCATGTGAGATAATAACTCAAAATCATCCTTGGGACAAGCCTTATTTATATCCTGAAAATCTATGCAGATGCAGATCTTTCCATTTTTCTTGAGAACGGGTACTATGTTAGATACCCATTGAGAGTAGTCAACTAGATTGATGCATCCCACCTGGAGGAGTTTCATCACTTCTTCCTTCACCATGACCACCATGTTTGGCTTCATGGGCCTCAAATTTTCTTAATCAACTTTGCGTCTGGTTTGGTGATGAGATTATGCACCGCAATGTGTGATGCAATCCCCATCATTTCTTTTTAATCAAACATGAATACTTTTTTATGCTCCTTGAGAATGTATGTATGTATTTCAACCTCCTTAGCAATTAAAGAGGACCCTAGCTTCAAAATATTTGGTTCTTTCTCGGTCCCAATATTTATAACGATTGTCCCCTCAATTAAAGAGGTGTTTCCTTCCTCAAACTCGGTTGGGTCTAGACGCACCTTTAAATCCCCCTCTTCTGCCACCTCAAAAATTTCAAGTTCCTTCCCAGGGGAAGCCTCTGTCATGGGATTTCAACAATAGGAAGAAGAGTGTGGAATTAGAGAAAGATTAACATCGTGATGTGTAAGATGTAACTCTGCGAGAGTGTTTATATTTTTTAGAGTTGCTTTTTCAATGTCAACATGATCTGTAATGATATACTCACTCTCAGACTCTATGTATGTCAACATTGGAGTTACCAGTGTCTTACAAACCAAAGGTTTTACATGAACCCATATCATGAAGTTTGAATCTTCCAACTCACCAATCGGAGTAAAGCGAGAAGAAGATGTTGCAATTGAGTCTGTAAGGAGATTATGGTCTCATGGAATTGCTTTGATTGATATGAAGTGAAACCTCCTTGTTAAGTTGAGAACTATTGTTGTGTAAAGTTACAAATGCTCAACTCTAGTCTCATATACTTTGGATACTTGATTTGAAACTTGTTTTGAATCACCCAGCACCCTGATATTAAGAGTTCCCATTCTTTCAGCTATAATGAGACCAAGTGGAAAGGATTCGTATTCAGCCCCGTTATTTATGCACTTGAAGTTTAATTTAAAGGAAAAGGGTAGAATCCTTCCCTTAGGAGATGTAAGAATCACTCCTGCCCCAGCACCAAAATGACATTTGGCTCCATTGAAATGGAGAGTCCAATAGTTACTTGGAAAAATGGATGTTGAACCATTCTTTGAATTTTTTTTCTTCACCTCAGTTACCTCAACCATAAAAACCTCATTTGCTGGTAGATAACCGAGTCCTAGAGTATGTCCCATGTCCATAGAATCGAAAGGAAGGAGTAAATATTTTTCGTCCTCCCTAATGATATTATCTCTACTATGATGGTTTCATCTTTGACTTCCGAAATGCCTTCGATCAAACCCGTGACTTCTAATTCTATTGTAGGAACCAAATTTTCCTCTGGTACTGAGATTTTAGGTTTATTTAAATGATTTTAAAGAAGCTCAAACTCAGATTGGACCCCTGACCTCTTTTTCAAATTAGCTAGGTATATGTCAAAGGGTTTTAGATCAACCTGCACCACAAAGACCTTTCATAAATGCATGAACCTAACTTGTTAAAACAAAGTGGAGGGAATTTCCTTCATTTGATGAATCCAAGGATGAAAAAGGATCATATTATAATTGGTTTCTTGATCTATAATATAAAACTTGGTCAGTACCATCTTTGGTCCAAGGGTGATTAGTAACACTATAGTTCTGATTGACATTACTTTCAGGCTGTCGTAACCCCTCAATGTATTTTATGTCGAAGAGAAATTGGTCTCTCCGAACCTAATTTTTGAAGAAAAGATAAGGGGAATATGTTGAGTGCTTCCCCATCATCAATCATCACACACTTTACATAGTTTTTTTAAATCCAAACTTATAAAAAAAACGCCTGATCACCTCTACAAACTATTTCAGTGTCTCTAGGCATCTTGCTGATATCGAATACAAATACATCATCTCTTTTAGGCTGCCCTGGAGGATAGACATCAAAGTCCACATGGTTTATTATTACTTCTGGAGAAGGGGTGACATCAGCAAAATGACCAATACCCAAAGCTTCTATTAGAGCGGCCCTATGAGCAAGGGAATTCTTTAATAGATCCAAGAAGGAAATGTGTGAGAATATCTCAATTAAGTCGGTGATCAAATCATAAGCTCCTACTAGCTTGCTTAATGTATCACGAATGTCATATGATGTAGTCAGAGAGATCAGAATAGGTTGTGAAGAATAATCCCTAGTTCTAGTGGCATCGTTAATTTATTGTTCAGTTTCCAACTGTACTAACCCCACAATTTTTGTTTGCTAGCGACCATCCAAAGGAGGTGCCACCTGTGAGTTTGAAGAAGTTGAGGCTTCGCGATCATGGTTCCTTATTACAATACCTTTGTTTGAATTAATGGGATCTAATCTACCGTCTTTTTTACCTGTGGGGAGAGGATCATTAAATATTCCTAGTAGTGTGTTCTATGGAGATACGGGTCCCACGTAGGTTTTTTGAGTGGGAGATGTTGGGTTTTCCAAAAACATGTCAACAAAAAATTATCTTTGGTCTTCTAGAAAATGGTGTAATTTTTTTTACAATTGCAACATGTTCTTGCGTCATGCTTGTGAACCCTATGGAAACCGTAGTATACATTAGGATCATAATCTGGAATTCTTTGGTTTGCACCTTGTTGTGTCCTGAAATTATGGTTATTGTTCAGATGTTGATTGTTATTGTTAAACTTTTGGAACCCTTTCCCTTTTTTGAAATTGGATTGGATATCCACTTGGGTATTGGTTATGGCCTTGGGTTTATGTTTTTCTTGATTGTTTTGGTTTTTATTGTTGTTGTTTTTGTTGGTGGTTAAAATCTACAACATTGAATGGGGGCAAGAAGTTATTGTTCCTTTGATTTTTGTCATTGATATTTTGGTTGTTTGAAGAGGAAGTATTGGGAGCATTAACAACATTAGGTTTATTACGTTGGTCCATCACTCCATCCGTCATAACCCCATGATTCTTATTAAGGATTTTATGTCCTTGGTTTTTATTCGTGTTGTTGGAGTAATTGATATTAATTTGATTAGGGGTAACTAACCTTCCATAAGATCCATAAGTATTATGACCACTGTGAATAGTTGCTTGGTCAATTTTAAGAGCACCCTCTAGCACCTCTTCATAGCTCCTTAGTGGGAACTTTTGAACCTCTTCCTTTGTCTCCCTATTGAGAGAGTGGAGGAAAAAATCACAAAGTTTTCTTTGTTGCATATTTGGAGCTCTTTTAGAGGAGTAGAGAACTTGTCACCACCTTTGAATAATGTGGGTTGTAGACTCATTGTGTTCTTGCTTGATATGAAGGAATTCCATTTTTCCTATTCTCAAGAGATTTTTCATATCAAAACCTTTAATAAATTATGATACGAGTTGCTTGAATGAGTGTATTGAAGCCTCCGATATCCTATAGTACTATCCGAGAGCAATACCTTCTAGCATCTTAGGGAAAATTTTTGTAACGGATGCGTCCCATGGGAACGACTCTCGAATGGCCATTGGAAAAGTCTTGATATGGGTGTTAGGATCTCCCTCCACTTTGAATTTCAGAAGATTAGGCAAGGGTATTGGTAGCATGACTGTTCAACTAGATAATTCTAGGGGCTCCTTAAGATATTAAGAATAGGTCCACATAGCGTATGTTTCCACCATTGAAGATTCTTGTTTGGGAGGTTGCATCGGTTTCTAAAACGAGACATCCTACACATTTTTTGGGATGTATGGCATCCCCTGTGGTTGTCCATAGAGACCTAGGTAAGTATACATGTCCCCGTGCAAAGATTTAGAATACATGTGCACATTAGAGGGTTGATTACCTTGATATGGAATAGAAGGCACGAAGCGAAGGAACATTGCATTTCTAGCTGGTATAGCATTTGAGAATGCACTTCTGGCTAGTGCATGTTGTAGTATCCATAAGTGGATTGACGGGGCATACCCAAGGTGCCAGTTCCCACAAGAAAATCTCCAGGGTTTTGAATACTCATATTAACACGAAAATTCTATGTAGTTGGTATTTTTACGTAATTCTATGGGTAGGGAGAAGTTTGTACTTGCTTTGTGTATGAATTTTGAGTATTTTGGGAAAGCTATAGCTCCTTGAATTTATCTACCAAAGCTAAGATGACATCTCCCTATGACGATGCGTTTCTTTTCTTAGGTGTTTTTTGTTGAACCCTCAGAGGTTGTTGAGGAGTATGGTTTCCTGCTATGAATTGTTCATTATGTTGCCACCCCTCATTGGCAATATTTTCAGTTAGTAGAGGGGTATCATTATTGTTTTGGATAAATACATCACCTTGTCCTTGCAACCTATGGAAAGCTTGGTTCATGTTCTAGAAATGTTGTTCACTCCTAGCATATCGTGCTAAATATTCATCATCTAGGTGTGATAGTTGATCCGATTGCATGATAATGGGTTGTCAAAACAATACCCAAGGAGATGAACTTTCTTCAATAGTGAAAGTCATGTTGTTTGAACTTGATTGTTAGTGAGGACAGGTCTGCATGACTTGGTAAAGTTCCTAAATGCATATAGAGGAACAATCATTGGTTCCCTGAAATAGAGGGTTTTGAGCCAGTGAGCGGTTGTCTTCCCATGTTGAAAGTGAAGGTGATTGTTGTGGTATACTTGATTAGTAGTTGTACATGTCAAAACCAAGAATGGGTAGACCCTGCTTGTTGTATCCTGACATATTCGGTGGGTATGAGAATACCCATAGAATAAAGGATGGACGAAGAAAGTGGAAATATTTAGAGACTAGTTCTTCATGTCGGGTTCACCTGACTATATGATAGAACATCAACACATGACCTTATTCGCACCGGACCTCTTGAGGTCCTGCCGAGACAGACGATATAGAATGAATGTGAATGTGAGTGTGGTGACTGAAATCAAGCTAATTTGGCATTCTTATGTCTTCAACATGTAATGTCGGGATCTACGAGTCTAACTAAAGGAATTCTCTCCTAAGTTGAAGCAGTGTAATGGATCGGTCTAAGATAATAGCTTCTCAGAGACTCTAATCAATGTCGAGCTCTATTGAGATTTTA